>CM073321.1:3605000-4205000 GCA_037043015.1 Bryum argenteum | reverse complement strand
GAGAATTTTCGATGAGTACAAGAGGGAATTTTCGATGAATACAACGAACAAAGTCTTAGGGTAGAATTACACACCTTAAACCCCGCTGAGTAGAATTGCTCCAGCTCCGCACGTGATTTGAGAGGTTCTCCGGGAGCCTACCGGTGAGCTTTGTAGAAGTCGGAAAAGAAGCTGGATTCTGAATCCGTACTCACATCTTGTAAATCGAGTTGAACAGTCTCCCCATCGCATTGCACTTCCACCTCTTCTTGTAATTCGTTTGCCATCTCCTCTTCGTCTAAAGTCGCTGCTCCTTCCTGCGATGTGTACTAGAAATTGATGAAGTAAATCAAGATTTTCCGAAATATTTTTTGCTCCCAGACAAATGTTATCTCATTTATTCTCTTCCAATCTATTCTCAAGAAGCATTTCTGAATGTCAGCGCAATTTGTTGACTCTTCTCCGAAATAACTAGCTGCAGAGTATGAGGATAATGCTTGCAATCCTCATGTTTAGGTTTTGCTTTTTTCGGGGAGGACCAGACCACGATGGAGAGTCAATGGAGGCTAGAGGGACCCGAGAGCCTGCCACAAACCAACACTTATCACCCGCCTGACAGAGCGGGCCTGCTCAACAGCTCTCGCCCACCCGAACTGCCCGTAGTGCGCATGTGGTCGACTGCCAGTGGCCGGTGCCGGTGGACAGCTGGTCCAGGCTGAGGCGGTCTTTGCCGGCGATACTCACCATACAGCCAATACTTCCTAAAAAAGCCGGTGACTGCGGACCTAGTGCGATCCCAATTCCTATGCACTTTGGAAAAGAAAAATTCTATATTGTTAACCGTTAAGTGAATTGCATTTAGTCAAGAAGACTTGAAGTAATTATATCCCTATTGCCTCAAGAACATGTCATGTTTGTTTTGCAGGTTAGTTTAACAAGTATTGCAAATTGTATTCCTGATGATGAATAGAATCTAGCAGGTCCCGTAGATCAAATTCCGCAGATCAAATTTTAAGAAATTCCTATGCCACATAACAATCAAATTGTAAACTCAATGACAAACATATTTTTATTAATATATAAATTCTAAATCCACTTTCTCAGGTGCATGCGATATCAAAAAATTGTAGCGTCTACACTAAGGAGGTGAAGGCTAAGATATGCCGATTTTATTTATGACACTTAGGAAATAGGACATATCAGTTACCTCCTTTTCTAAATTACGATCACTGTTGTCCTTTTCATTTTCCAAACTAGTCAACTTTTTCAATGGATCTAATTGTTCTTTGTCTTTAGGGCTATCATTAGCATCCTTCTCGTCATCGCCATTGCTTGCATTTTCATCTCCATCATCTTCGTAAGTCCTAACTGCATCATCCTTTTTTTCAAAGAAATATTTAAAGAACAGAAACTTCACAATCTTCTTTTTCCAGACTTTCAATTAGATCGTACCTGTCTTTCGGAGTCCACCGCACCACCATCACCTCCAATGTAATAGCTCAAAGATTCGCTTGATATTGAAGTCCGTCTAGCTCTTCGACTATACTCCTCCACTCCGACAGTCCTTCAAATTTTTCCGTCTGTGCAATCTCAACAACCGTCTCAAGATTGATGGAGCGCATCTTCACACTCCACCTAAACTGTGGCCCAACCTCTTCATTGTCTCCGTCGATATCTGCAGGACCACGCTCGTCTCCACTTGACCGAGACACTCCCCCTTCCGCAAAGCACTTCGCTTCAGCGCTTTGGTATTACTAAACCTTGTCCCACCCCTCCTTTTCTTTCTCTTAAGCATACTCTCAATCGATTTTTCAGACCCATATCTTACAGCATCCATGACCTCACGTCGTAGTAGAATCAGACACAACAAGGATCGACTCAAATCTTGAATCCACAAAAACACAACGGACAATGAAAGGGTCGATATTGTCGTCCTCCAGCTATTTAAATTCTTTCGACTACCCTGGGAGAGACCTAATATCTTTATTTGTTCATTAATTATAGCTACTTTGACAAAGACGACCGCCGTCACTTTTCCAATAATAAAGACAATGCAAATTAATGATCCTGTTTAAACTTGTCCTTTCACTGCCATGTTCTTATTTCATGAAACTTACCAACTAGCTAAAATTTTACACTTCATGTCCCACTCAATTACTACTTACTAATGCTGCTGTCCTATTCTACTAACTAGGAAGTTGTACTAACCACTTCTTTCTATTATAAATTCCTTCAAACCTACGGTTGCAGTTTCTCTCACCTTCACACAACACGTCCACTGTCGCTTGTGTTCAAGCACGATGGCTTCCATTCTGAACGTCATAGAGATTAGTTCCGGCAATTCGACCGCTCCTACACGCCTTCTACCTCGGCCTGATGGCGTGGCTGTAGTCACTCCTCAATCGCTTGCACTTTGATTTGGATACGATGAGTCTTCTTTATGGTTAGAACGCGAGGTCCTAGACCCAGCTTCTCTTCTTGTTCAGTACTCTATGTTAGAAGCACCTGTGCTTCACGATAACAATAGTAGCATTTGGAAGCTTAGACCAGATAAATATCGCCTCTATGGTATTACGGAGTCCGTCATGGAAGCAAGTACTATTCTCATAACTCCTCGTACTTCCTCTACTATCTCAAACCCAGCTCCGCTCCTTGCTCGTGTCAAAATCGAACCAGGTCGTCACGTTAGTATAGAGTTGTCAGATTCTTCTAGCAACGAGAGAATATCTCCCGTTCAATTCCATCGCCTTGCGTCCAAGCTCCCTTCACCGAGTACTGTTTCGATCCCCTCTCTGGAATTGAGTCCTTCGCCGTTTATAGTGTCACAGACTAGAAAACCCAAAAAAATCTACGTTCCTTTTGAAACTCAGTTCCATGTCAGGTAGCAAAAACATCAAGAAGAAAATCAAGTTCAAAACCATCGGTACCGTTTGAATCCCATCACTTCCTTCGTCTTTCAATGGAGATGTTGTATACATCCTACCACCCGTCACCCCCTCATCTCTGCATAAGAATGCCAAGTCTATGGAAGGAATTGACAAGCGCTTCAATGGTCATGTTTGGAGGAGGACGATGACTACAAACATCAGCAAAACCCTTGGCTTATCCTTTCGCTATTCAAGTTGTGTGGGTCATTTGCAGTGCCACGATCAAAATTGCGATTTCTTAGAAAGATTGGATCGGACTGTAGGAGTAAATGAGGTGGAGTTCGAAGGCACCACAAAAGATCCATTCGCAGTAGGCAAAGTACATCCACCTTCCTCCACCATTGTCTGTAAGATTTGGAAAGAACCTCATGTGTGTGTTGCTCAGTGCTCCGCTAGAATCTTCTATACCTTCGGGAAGGATGATCAGGAGTGTTCTTGTATTCATCTCGGTACCCACAAAACCCTGGCAAGGATTATCCCAATCACAATGTTTATCCCCATCGAAAGTTTTTAATATTGTACAAAGAGTACATGCTAAGTACTATATCTTGATTCCTAGAAGTAGCCTTTGGTGCCAAAAACAATGAGTTGGTACAAATGCCCCACGTGGGGATTGTATTAATATGGTGGAATGCACAAAAATCCACCTAAAAATTTTAATTTTTGACTAAATTAAATCATGTCAAAATTTTTGCCCTTTAACCGCTAAAATTTAAAGGAAAGGATGAGTTTTTGGAAAGTAATGATACAACATATGTTACCTTAGAAGGTGCTCTCTCTAACCATATAATTATTTTTGTACTTTGCAACTCATATTTTACCAATTGGAGTACTTTGTAACATTTTTGAATGTTGTAACGTACTTTCCTAAAAAGCAAGAAGTGCAAATTACAATATGTTCCTAATATTTTTGAAAAAAATTGTCAAATAATTTGCACACTCCATCACTCTTTTTACCTAAATCCAAAAAAAAAATTAGTACTTTAAGATGTAGAGGGGTCTAAGAAAGGCCATTCAACAAGCAAATTTAGAGGATTTAGAGGGCGTAACGTACTTTTTGATCCACCCTAGTGTGCTTCCACCCCGATACACAACAAATGGTTACAAGCGTCTGGCAACAAGGGGAGGGGACTTTTACGTCGAGGCTCTAGACGATTATGTTTGCGCATTCTTCCAAGTAGTGGCTTATCATCAATTCAACAAAGGTGGCGAAGGTGGCTGTGGCCCATCTACAGAACAACTTCAACTTCGCGCCGCCCGACGCAAAGCTCTTCGCATCGTCCAACGCAAAACTCATCGAACATGAAATCCATTAGATATCAACAAGGCAGTACTGAATTTCTCTGAAGCTCAAGTGTTCTATACTTGTGACGCCCACTTGGAGGAAGATGAGGTCTTTGGTACAAAGAAATGGAAGGCAAATGTTCCAATTGGAGCGGAAGAAGAAACACATTGACCTGACACCGTGAGCTTCTCACGTCCTCAAAACGGGAGAAGGGTTACCCAAGCTTGTGTTGTGAGTTTGGGTACTATCTACGAGGAAGACAAAGTTCAAGAATGCCCGCTGGAACCATCTACTTCTCCGAGACCGACTATCCAACGCGTGACCGCGGTTCAAGAGACGAAAGTGAACGAGAGGTTGTGGCACATATCTCGACTGAAAGAGACCTCTTCCAAGGCTTGTTGGGCAAATATGGCAGTGACCAAGAAGAAATGTGAATCACGCATAGACTAGAACGGGAAGGCTACTCCGGCTCCTACTTATACTGGAATATGGCAGCCTCCTCAGCGTAGCCACAAAGTTGAAGAACAATTCTTTTTCTATACCGAGGATATTGAGAGTTGGATAAAAGATTATCGTCAGAGATGGGTTGAACAATTCTCTGGGACCTAAGATCGACCACCTATCCCTTCAGTATGGTCTGTGAAAATAGGGACAAATCAGACGCGTAGCAAAATTGAGGCGTTGGAGAATGCAGGATTCCAACTCCTAGAAAAGGAGCGCCTTCCCATAAACCGCACATTCAATAAAATTGTGCCTCCAGAGGATTTGTCACAAATCGCGGTGCCAGACGATGCGAACGTCTTCCCCAAATCAAGGAAATCCAAGAATCTTCGTCGAGTCACTTCTGCAACACTAAAGTTGATGAAGGGAGTCGATTCGGCTTGGGCTTTGCAAGCCGGCATACTCAAGGTGACCATCATACTGCAACGTGGTTTTGGTTATATTGTTGATTTAGAGTCGGATTTGGGGTCAGTTTAGAAAGTTTCAAATAAGTGCATTGCCTAATTGTACTTGCCTAGTGATGAAGGCCACAATTGCTAAGTTGGATAGGAAAGAATGTCTATATAGGCCCTGTAAGCACCTTTACTATATCTTTGTAAGGATCTGTAATTTTGATGCCAATTGCAACCATTTTATTCACGCGCCTACCTTCAGTTTCAATGAGGTAAAAAGGATTCTAGAGCGTGGAGTCCTAGACCATGCAAGAGACTAGGGGACACCCTACACATATTGTGTACGTTATACTATAATATTGTGTCTTTACTATCTTATGTAGTATGATTTCACAATTTAGTGTAAATCAATATATATATATATATATATATATATATATATATATATATATATATATATATATATATATATATATATATATATATATATAATTATACATGTTCCAAAATCTCTGTTCCTATTTAACATATTATATGCTAGTACGTAGTTATCATGCACATGTAATCTTATAGTTTGAGATCAGTAGTGTCTAAATGCATCTCAAGCATGCTTAATTGTAAAATTCTGTCTCTTAATTCCACAGGTTTAGGGTCCAAAATCTACTATCGTAAGTCAAGAATATTTGAATATTCCTAGGAATATTTTGTTAAAAAATATCAATAAAAACAAATTTTAAAATTTTCTTATTAAAAATACAAAAAATCAGAAGTTCAGCCATCAACGCTCACCGCTCTACGCTCTACGCTCACACCCCCGCTACGTCCTAACCAATGTTCTACTACACTTCAATGATTGGAGACCGAAGATGGTGTACATCAGACTTTGCACTTGGAGGATTTCAAGTAGAGTAGTGGAAGAAGAGCCCAGGACCCCTCCTAACCCGCCCTAGACCCCCCTTATCCGCGTAGGACCCCCCTCGCCCGCCCCGCATTGCCCTCACCCACCCCTGCCTCTCCTTCACCCGCCCATTCATAATTTCGCCCGCCTTGACAACAATTCATATGCCTTGTCATCAGTGCCATGTAGCGCATACGTGGCGGCCAAGTGGCTTGGTTTTCACCTAAACCCTTGCAACGTCCTCGTTTTTTTACCTAAACTAAAAGTCAAGAGATGTTTGACTATACGTTTGACTATAGACTTGAAGGCGGACTGTGACCAGCTGTAACTCAAGATCTACAAAAAACCAAGGGACAATCCTTCAAGATTCTATAGCGCCTCTGAGTCCCCTTTCTAACAACATTAGACTCGGCCTCAGCAGATCAAGGACAAAGCAGTGGAGGCGATTGAAGTGAAGGTTGGTCTGTTGTGGCGACAGGTTCAAAGGCTGACTTTGAATAGCTATAACTCAAGATCTATAACAAAGTAAGAGACAAACCTTAAAGATTATATAGCGTCTCAAAGCCCTCTTTCCAATCATATTAGGCTTGCCTTCAACGGGTCAAGGACGGAGGAGTAGAGGCTGCAAGAGTGGAGGTTGGTCTGCTGGTGACAGTCCCTTTTCTCTAACACGGGCTTATTCTGAAGCTCTCTTGAGACTTCCACGGAGTGTTGGCCATCAATAATGACAAATTTTTCATCCTTATTGAACTCCCATGATCGAGGCCGTTTGGGTAGTAGATTTCCTTAGACGTCAAATGGAGTGAAGACGATCATCTGTCTTTGATGAACATCACTCAGCCTTCCATGGAATATCTTGAGGTTGTCCATTAAATCCCTCTCTAGACCACGTACTACCCACGTCTGCATTCCCCTTTTGAGCTGGGAAATGGGCACTAGCTTTTGTACCTTCTTCAATAGGAAGGAGTCTTTGAAGCTAGTGTTGAACCTTGTCTGCAAATCAGCAAACTTCACAAAATCTCCCTTGTCTACAGAAGATTTAGATTTCTCCTTCTTCAGCCTAGGGGGCACTTCAATGGTAGAAGTCAGAGCTGATCCTTGACTTGCTTTTGCACGTAGAGCTGTACGCTGCTTTTTTTTCTTGGGGGCGACAACACTGACAATAATCGCATCATTGATGAGCCTTTTACTTGGCACTCAAGGAGAAGCAGACTCAAGAGTGTTCAATAGGAGAGCTGTTGCTTGAGAGTGCAAGGGCGGGGTCGAGGCCATGGTTGCGTTCTTCTTATTCGCCACTTTACTGCTTGACCCTACATGAGGTTCTGAGAGTTTTAACAAAATTGTCCCAAGTTTACGAACTGTATCTTTTTTATTGATGTTCTCCGAGCAACTTATGTTGTCCTCCCACAATTTGAGGAAGCCATGAGGAGTCTTGCGGTATTCGTTAAAGAAACCCTGCGCGTCAAACTGTTCTCCGCGACCTTGTCCCACCTCTATTACAATTCTAAAGTGGTAAGGCGCCTTATCCTTGTACTGCTGCAGAAGGACACAACGTAACAATATCCTTGTACTTCAGTCGATGCCCCTCAAATGCTGTTACCCTTACATTGTGATAAGGGTCTATGAGACGATCTTGATTTCGACACGGACATAATTGCGGACAACCATTTTTATGTCTAGCTGACAAACCACTTTTTTGAAGATCCACACATCAAGGTTCTAATCACTGTTATCGCACGAGAACAGGTTAAACCCGAACGGGTTGACGACGCTGTCCACGTTCACGTTGAGCGGATTGGTATTGCTGAGAGACATTCTATTGTCCGCAGACATACAAGCCACAGTTAGATTAAAGTAGGGCAATAGAATTTGGATAGTGTGCAATAATTCAAAGAGTAGTTAACCAAAAGCATGATATTATCCTCGGACCGAGGATAAATATACAAAGTAAAAGTTTGGTGTTGGGGGAGGTGGCGAGAGGTTTTGGTGTCACTTTTGTGTGTGAAGTTGTTGGTAATTTTATTAAATGAGCCATTTTATCTCCTGTCCGGGGACAATTTGAGCTGATTGTTAGCGTTAGGTTCATGCTATTTTGACCGCTATTTCCTATCCGTTTTCTACCAATTGCTTAAATTATGGCGACGAAGTATTTAATTTCTACGGTGTGCTGTAAATCATTCTTAGTAGGTGACTGACTTTTGTTGCCATCAATTTGCTATTCATTACTAACAAAATATGTAGCATATATTCAATATTATTATTCTAATTTGGTTTCTTAAGTATACGTACTTCAAGCAAGAGCTTGTTGCCAAAGGAGCATTAGCTTTGGAGTCCATCGCGGTAGAAATTGAAGAGGTTATAGTCACAAACGATTACCTCACTATCTTCTGAGAAGCCTAACAAAAGCAATTTAGTTACTCGCTATTGATGACCACCGGTTGGTTTCTTGAGTATCAGGACAACTTTGTGCATGAGGAGAAGCATCTTGTTCAAAACCTTGGTTCAAAAGCAACTAGTATTGCACCAATGGAGATCGACAACAACGACAACGACTTCTAGATTTTATCTGGTGCACCCACTCCACCTTCTCCACCTCCCTCAGTAGTTGCCCTGCCTAAACCTTGAGCAGAAAAAAAGCGTCGCAATCCTACTGTCAACCCTGTACCAAATCTTGAACAACATCCTAAACATGGAGTTCCTATCCTTGATGAGATTACAGACATCAAAGAGGCCGATTTGACTAAAGCTTCCCGAGGGGCAACTGTCAATGCACTTAGATGCGGTGTACGATTGGCACGAGATTTCTGCACGTGGACTTACGAATGCAATTTCTCCTCCTCAATCATTCACAATTGACTACAACTCCCCTCACTCCCCTTTATAAGCCAAATTTCGCCAAACTCCCTATTCAAAAATCTAAACACATAGGTTGGAGCTAGTCGTCAAAATTTCATTCACTTTGTTTATTTATCTTGAGAAAGAGAACATTAGAGACTTAGTTCACAAATTGCTGGCGACAGGAAACTGGGATACACAAATTTGGATATCGTCAAGCACATTAACAAGATACTAATACGTACAACTTATATTTATAACCTCGTTTCTTACATTTTCTATCTGCACTTTTTGTATTCATTATCTGGGTGATCACGTTTACTTTAGATCGGAAAAGACGAGAAGTATCCGTGTACAGCGATGAAATTTAATTCTAAGCATCTTGGTATCAATCTCTAGAGAACTTGTCTAGGCTTATTGTCACTCCTAGCGAAATTCCATCGTGAAACCATCGTGAAAAAACTATTTCAAGAACTTGTTCATCTTTGCCGCATACCACTTGACAGACGTTGAAGCTATTATTATTATTCATCTTAAAGATTGTAGAATCGAGGGTACTCTCAATATTAGGTTAGCATAGTCTTTGACAATGTCTTACTGTATGTTAAGGATGGTCCTCCCCTTCATGAAGAAATTGGAGAATCGGCCCCACCCACAGATTACAACTCTAACGAACCGTAAGTCAATAACCCACGTAAGTTTATTAGTGCGTAATATCATCATTTATTTTCTTCTTCCATTTTGGATTGGACACATACAAATATCTTGCATTAACTTTCTTTGAACTTTTAAAATCGCACGTCTAGAAGAGCGATGGAGTTACGACGCTCATCTCTACAACAGTCTTATGTCAACATTTACCCTACCTTCCTACGCCGAGCGTCTTGCTGAAGATTTTGTCCAAGCTCTATCTCCCATTTTTTCCGACGCTACACGTCTACGGTTTAGATATAATGTGCTTAAGTTTACAGACTTTAAGGGTGATGAATGTAATTAGCTTTACCTTCAACTCAGTATGTGATTATTTTTCTAGACTAGATAGCGCCATATATTTGTAGTTGGAGTTATGGCCATTCTTGACTAGATAGCGCCATATATTTGTAGTTGCCCTAGTCCAGGGTTGTCTTATGTGACACAGTCGAACGTCAAACAGACACCACATGTCAGACAGACATTGAGCCTCAGATTGTCTAATAGAATCTATAAATTCTTTAACTTCAGAAAAGTTACCCTTGATTTACCCTGTCCATGTTGAATCATGCGTGGCTGCCACATGGACTCTACAACTCAGCAATACGATGACTGTACTTGAGCGACTGCGCCACGTAGGACAGGAACTCGTCTGGGACCAGCGGTCGCCTCGTCCACTGCGACTGTGGGCGATCGCCGGTCGCCTATCAGCGACGGACAGTTACTCTTATGCGACCAACTGTCGCCCCTATGCGACCAACTGTGGCCACTGGACGACCGACGGTCTTGCTGGACTCACGGTCGCCCGGACCAGCGGTCGCCCTAAACAGGCCGTCGCCCTGGATCGGCGGTCGCTTAGGGTCGCCTTTCATTGGGGGCTTCCCACGATTAGAATAAGTCATTCTGCTATCCAACATTACCCAAGAATTCTTCAGTTCACGTTATCCAAACGTAAATCAAGCAATAAGATGAAACACATTACAACAATCTACAAACCCCTTGAAGAAAAGGCTAACATCAACCATGACATCCTAAACTCATGTATCAAAATATGTGGTTACATACATATGTGACTCTTGTGGATAGCAAACATAATCAAAAGAGTTGCAAAATTCATGAAATACTGAAACAATATGTTAGAAAGCAGATTGTTTGTATTGCAAGTATAATTTGTGAATTGCATGGCTAAATGAGCACTCAATGATTTGAAATGGTCAATCCCTAGGAGCTTATGACTGGCATGAAGAAATACCAATATTGTATACTAATTACTGTCCTCTCTAAATACAGACTCTGGTGGAAGCATATGTTATGGTTTTTCCATCAAGCGGTTCACCACCTCCCCATAGGTCATTCTCTTCTCCGGTTCATGTCTGGTCAGTGATAACACTGTTACCAGAGCCACTGTTGACAACAGGTGGGATGCAATCATAACGGGAAGATAAGGCTACCAATCGGCAGCTGAAGACTCCGGAGACATCAGCGGTACTTAAGAGAATAGCAGGACACAGTTAGACACATTCTTGTTAGAGATTGAGACATGCAATTAGGGATTACACAATTTGTACTCTTATTCCATTATCAATACAAGGCAAAAGGCCAATCTTACTCTCATCTGTTTGCTTGCTTCTATCTACTTCTTCTACATGCTTGACTAATCTCCTTGTACTCCTCCGGTGTTCTACTCTACGCCGCGCTCTGTCTCTTTCAATGTCTTAGCCGCCATTTCCTACCTTCGAGAACTTTAGACTGAACACTCTATCTTCCCTCACGTTGCTGCCTTAGCGAGAGAGCACCGTAGGACAGCATTGTGGCCTACCTAGCTTACTCCTTTGACGACGCTGTTATCTCCGCCCTTCGTTGGCTAACCGACTATGTTCTTTCTCTTCCGCTGTCTTGCCAGAGTTACCACAGACTCCAGGGATACCTTTTGAGGGGGTCACAAAGGCTCCTCTTAATTAAGACATTGGGTTAACACTACCTAACCTTTGTTAACTCCGCAGTCCACGTTGCCCAGGGTCGTTTCCAAACACTCCTTGAAGTGTTTTTCAGCACTGTACCAACTTCTTCTATTACCCCTCGTACGCAAATACTCCCTGCTGCCTAAAAATACTTACGTTGGTCGACTTAGGTATTCTCGCAACACACTTCCACACTTACCCGGCTAACAAACACTTTTAATAGGAATGAATCTCGCATCGTCGAAGTTGGGAATAACTCTTCGTCAAATTTGTTTTGTACATTAATGAGTTGGATGAGCTTGCCAACCCCATACGAATTTGATGCAACTGTGGTTGGATGTAGGAGTTCCTGGATGTGCAAATTTGTATCAGAACTTTCTGGTCCAAAACTATAGAAAATCTCGGGCGCCATCTACCATCAAAGTTTCATCTCCTGATCCATTTTCTCCTCCGGCTGGTATCCATAACATAAAAGTTGTTGTTGCACTATACGAGATGCCGTCCCTCAGTCACGCACTCCAATACAAATCTTGTCTTTTGGGAAATCTAGGAAATGCAATAGTATGTTTGAAGGGGTAGGTCGTTGTGGAGTACACTAGTCTTATGCACCAGATTCATGTACACTAAACCCCAAGCTAGCTTCATCCTATTACGATGGAAAAGGCTAATTCTGACAGCTCTTCTTCAATGAGACTCGGAACGTCTTTTACTTTTGACCAGTGAAGATGTTTGTTGCCGACCTTCTCATCTAACTTCAGCATTTGGTGTAGTGATCGTCTATTCCACCAATATGTGTAAGCCTCGAATGTTCTTGTATGCAACGCCCAAAACTTGATGATTCAAATGACATATAAGAGCTTCTGCTGAAGTCTCTATCTTTATCTTCTGCATATTCATAATTTTGGAAAGCTTTGCTGCAAAATTAATCCAATTTGGAACGTGGTCTACTCCAACAATCCGCACCTTCCGCACCAGTCCATCGCCGCCCTCCATGTCGCGGGCTGATAGAGCTTCTATCGTAGCGTCTTGAGAAATTGACACCACTCCCGACCCGCTGTCTTGTTCAAATGTGGCTAGCAAAGCGTCTTTTTTACCATGCCATCCCTCGGATTTTATTTTTGTAAATCCCTGGATTGAACGTTGCCACCAATCCATCTTGCGTTTAAATTGCTCCTGCTCTTCACTTAAAGGCCTCTGTCCAAATCGCCTCTTCCACAACTCTTTCACATTGAAGGTGTATTGTGCAATTGTATTCTCTAGCCAAGTCTGGTATTGCGAATGATAATCAACATCTTTGAATTCTTCCGATTCCGCCATGGCCTTAATAATTCTTAATACCAATTTGTCCTTTAGTATCTCTTCACCCGTCCTAACATTCTTCAAGTAGTTGTGCTCTAAGAATTGAGCCTCCGTTTCCTCGTACCAATCCAAACACGCTTTTTCTACGTACCGACTATACTCTGATGCTGGGAATCCCGAAGCTGCTTCTTTTTGGTGTCTCTTCTTCTTCCTCCTATGGCCTGCGCTTCCACTAGGATGTTGCATAGCAATGTCTGCTCCAAAGGATTCGGAGGCATCAAGTTCTCATGTAGGCACTCCCTCAAGGTTCTTTTGAGATCTACTCATTGTTGAACTTGCTGTGTAAGCCGGCTAAAAATTGCGGTGCTCCTATCAATGTGCACCAAACCCCAAAAGCCCCTCTGACCTCGCAGTGCGCATTTGTACGAGCAAGGACACTGGGCGGATAAGGGAGCGGTTCGGCGAAAAGTAATTTACAAACGGCGGGTTAGGGTTTATATTTCCCTGTGGACCACCAATTGCCTCACCTCCATTTGCGCACCGCCGGTCGCCCTACAACCCGCTGTTGCAAAAGTTGTACCCGCGGTCGCCCCACCTTCCGCTGTCGCGATAATTAGACCCGCGGTCGCCCCACATCCAGCTGTCGCGAGTGCTGTACCCGCGGTCGCTTCTCTGTGAACTGCCGGTCGCCCATGCAACGTCCTAGCACTATCCGGACTGCCAGTCGCCCATGCAACGTTCTAGCACTATCCGGATTGCCAGTCGCCTTGCCTCTTAACCAGCGGTCGCCCCAATGCGAGGTTGCCCTATATATTCCCCTATCGTTCGTGAACTCATTATTTGGTTTACCAGCCTGGCGCGTAGACTTACATTCATTAAATTGGTTGCATGCTCGTTCCAGGTAGGTAAAGACTATTCTCGATTTTGGCTATTTCATCCATGGCTACTCTTGGGCAACTTAGGAAGGCAGAAAACGACAAGAAGAGGAAGAGGAGGGGCAACCCACAACCGAAAAGATTGCACGTGCTTCAAAATTCTAATAAGCTTGCCTTTAAAGGTTGGGAAAATGAACTAGATATGTGGACGATGGCAACTTGCCAATCGTTCATTGAATGGTGTCACATTGACAAGAAATTCCCTCTGTCGTGTCACCATTTCCATCGGCACACCAACAAGGCAAATCTTAACTATTGGGATTGTCCAAACTTGAAACAACGATGCATTGAGGTTTACCAAGTCTTGTATGGCACGCCATGTGTGGAGCGCAAGGAGGTTCTCTTGTTTCTTGCTCGTGGAGTATACGCTCAGGTTGCTCTTGGTAAACGAGTTGATTGAGCAACTGTCAAAGAGGGGAAGCTTGTAACAAGCCCTTCAACGAGTGACATTCCAACAAGCATTCTGAAATTCCCTGATGCTTCTAATGGTGGCATGGGAGTGACAAGGTCTATTACCAACGCTACGGAAGATGCTTCATATCATAGTGCTACATTAAACAAGGACTGTGACTTACATGGTTCACGGCATCATAGTGCGGTGCGTCAAGTACGATGTGCTATTCCTCCCTCCAGCGTTGTGATTGATGTGGATCATCGTTGTAATTTGTCTGACCGCGTTCCTCAAACAGGTGGCTCTCCCCCTCTAATAGCAAGTAATCATTCAACCGTAGTAGAGCCCCATGGTACTGACATCTTACCATTGGACGAACTTGACACGTCTTCTGATCTCAAAGCTCTTTTGAAGAGCAAAGACAATGTCATAGCAAGATTGGAAGCAGATCTCAAAAAAACACGAGCAACGTTTGAGGAGAAGGTGAAAGAAGGGGAGCGGCTTTCTGTGGAATATGCATGTATGCGCTAGAAGATGCAAGAACTATCTCACCCACGTAACATTCTTGGAGAAGCAGAGAAATCGGTCATGGCGGATGTTGATAGAATTGTCTTCAATCTTACGGAGGACCTGGCTTTTGGAGAAATGTCACCGCAACGCCGTCAACTGCGCTGCCCTGTGAAAGCTCAGCCGTGCCCTGTTGTTAATATGCATGACTTGGAACGGGAAGAAGATGTACGAAGTGATATCCAAGATTCCTTATCTTTAACCAGATTCCCCCCCCCACTTCGTAATTTCCATTTCATGTCCTATACCGGGTACAACTCTTTACAAAATGAAAATCAACAACTGCGAGATCTTTTGTCGCAATTGTCTACCACTTACTACCATTGGAAGGTGGCGTGTATACTTTTGGTGGAGAGAGACAGACAAGTTGCAGCGGAGCTGGAGAAGATCGATAAGAAATTTTCTGATCGACAAGTTGCAGCGGACCTGGTCGACGAGCGTTCGATATAACCTCGTGGCCGAGTATGGATACATTGTTTGATAATCTTCTTATGATAGACATCAAGAAGAATGATGACACTTCTACAGAGGTTGTAGATTGGACCAAGGCCGGGTGGAATTTCAAACACCACATGTCGGCACACGTTGATGTAGTATCGAGGACATTATTGTGGCCCAACTCTGCCGAGTTTGTATTGGATTACTCTACGTGTTCCATATGCCTAAATCCATTTTGACCTGAGGGAGGATGGGCTTTAGGATCCTGTATCCATATGTATTATCAACAATGTCTTTTGGTTCATTATTTGACTCAAAGTTGATGTGCTATATGTAAAGCGCCTTTTCACGAGCGCTTTTACGAGATGTTCAATCTAAGAACTTATGTGCCGCCTTCTTGGGAACACAATGCTGAGACTACTGATGACGTTTGATTCAGGGGTAGAGACCTTATTTGGAGTTGGCGTAGAGGTGAACCTGATCTCAAGAAGAGTACTCCTAGCTTTGAATTGAACTGGTAAACTGACCCAAATGAGATTCTAAGAGTTGCACCAATACTTGCCGGACAAGGTCCACAATATGAGGGTAATCGGATGTTCTTCTTCCAATGCCTTGGGGGCTATTTTGATGTCAGCTCCAATATATTCAAGTGGGGGCCCCACCCCATGGGACATCGATGGAATCAATTTGGGAAGAGAGTAACCAATGGTGAAGGCCATGCCTCCATGCAAGATTTGGAAGAGTGTCAATTTGCTCAATCTACGTGGGGGCCACGATACCAGTTCCAAGAGCTGGACTATTTACTGGATGACCATAGTCCCCTCACAAGAAAGACTTTGCACGACTTGAAAGACACTAGAGTCTTAGATCTGATCTTAAACGCAGATGGTCCATTCGAACGAAATCGTGCAAAGCGTAAACTCATTGTTGGAGAATGCTCCAACCTTCAGTCTACTAAATGATTCTTACGATATTGTCATTCCAAACACTCCAGCATAGCGTATGGTTTTAGCTATATAGGACTATATTTGATTTTAGTATTATCAAATGATAGCTTTTTGCAGCAAGGTTTCTCACTTCCTATTGTACTACTTTTTGCACCAATTAAAACAACGGTTTTATATTTGGTTGACTCCTTTGCTTGTGGTCTATCGATTGTACCTTGTAAGCTTTTATTGTATCCTTCATCTCCATAGTCCATATAACCTGCCCAAACCCTTGTACCAATGCACATACACATACACACGCATGATGAAAGGTAAATACAAACTTACATATATATATATAGTATATGCGAATAAGTACATAGAAGTAGTTACGTACACTTTCCCTACACCTAAATCAAATATTGTTACGATGAATGTTGGAGGTGTAAGTCCATCGTCTCTACCTTATGAATCTTCAACTTTGTCCTTGCCATTTGAAAAATGTGATCGTTGTGATTCCAAATCAGCTTTGATTACGTTGATGTTGATCTCAACTTCTGCGTTCTTTTTACAATGAGCCCACTTTGCCCATGCGTCCTCAAACCGAGCATCCTCTTCAGCTCGATGTTGTAGCTTCGCGAGTTTTACATTCAAGTCTTCACTCCATTTCACCTGCCTCTTTAATTTATCAACTTCCTCTGGAGTCTTGCCATACTTACCCCCAAACGCCAAATCACGAATGCGTAGCATCTCTTTATCTACCTCTAGATCATTAGATTCTTCTATATCCTTCAACCAATCGATCTCCCGAGGAAGGACCTCTTTCAGATAAGTGTGTTTCACTGTCCATATCTCTACGTAGTCTTCTATGGAAAGGTTGTTTGATTGTTTCTTCTCGAGAAATGTCTCACGAGTTTCTCTTTGTAGCACAAGTTTGGTCTCTATATAAGTTGTGCTATCTAGAACTTTTTCCAAAGTATTCCGACAGTCATCTTAGAAATCGTATGGATCAGTGGCAAAGAGGGCTCTTTCTTTGAGGGCTTCCAATTCTTTTGCCCGCTGCATTACTTCCTCCAATTGAATGGATTTCATTATAATAAAATTGTGCAACATGATAATATGATCCATGAATTCGGATAATCTTCTACCTACTGTTTGCATTAGAATTGCCTCAAAAGCATTCCCCTCTATTAAATTTGTTATGTTACCAGTAGGTTCACTGAGTTGGTATTCGTGTGTGTGTTCATCCTCCAAGGATTCAGAAGACCACGTTACGTAAATTTGGCGTTGGCCGTAGGACTCATAGGTACAGCTCCAAATCCTTCTCCTTCAATAGTAGTTGATGTCTCTCCAACCTCTATAGGTACAGTATTTTCTTGTATAGGCAAACGTGGACGCGACGATCAATCTACCCGCTTACTGAGAATTATTTTTGCATATAACACGAAATTCATTAAAATGCGAATATTCAAATTATCATCAAATAACATATTTTGTTAAAGTGAGAATATTTCTATTATCATCGACCTAAATCCCACAAGAAGGACTTCAGCTTGACCTAAAGTGCAAAATAAGAAACTCAAAACTCTCTAATATAAGAAAAACATCCCATTAAAACAAAAAACTCAACTATATTGAGAACATATATTTGAAATGGTCGAATCACACTCCATATCTAATCTAAAAAGAATAGCACATCAGGAAGGAAAACACATTAAAATGAGTAATCATCACAATATCAAATATTACATATATTTCTAAAGATACAATTCTATTTAAAATATCAGTTACAATACAGTGCTACTACAAAAAAAAATACACCAATCTACTTATTTGATTCTGCCTAGAACGAGAAAGCTCTAAACAACTTCAAAGTAATTGAACTTAAAATCAATTCGTGAAAAAACTATGGACGAGCTCTTGCCCACTTTGTCCTCCATAATAGCTAAAGCCGCGATTGACTATTTAGGTCGACGTGACCTAAATACCAATGTCTTCAGTGATCAAAATGCTTATTCCTCCTCCACCTCAAAACCCAGAATACTTTGTTGCACTTATCCACTCTATCCTCCATAATAGCTAAAGCCGCGATTGACTATTTAGGTCGACGTGACCTAAATACCAATGTCTTCAGTGATCAAAATGCTTATTCCTCCTCCACCTCAAAACCCAGAATACTTTGTTGCTCTTATCCACTCTGTCCTCCATAATAGCTAAAGCCTCGATTGACTATTTAGGTCGACGTGACCTAAATACCAATGTCTTGAGTGATCAAACAATTGTATTTATCCTCGAGATCAAAACGCAGAATACTTTGTTTGATGATAGTTACCTGTTGCTCAGATATTGAGATTGTTGGACGTTGAGATCCAACTTTGGCACTCGATTTCCATGCTGTAAAAATAGCACCAGCATAAAGCCAGACCGGGTCATGGCTGTCATCAAAAACCCATTTAAAATTCTTTTGTGTGTCCCAGCCAACATAGGTATCTTGAACAAGAACGCGCTTGCTAAAAGGTTTAAAAAATTGAATTTGAATACATCCCGGATTGTTGCGATCTACATCGAAATCAGTCAAAGCCCGCGCAATCCAAAAGGGTCAAGCATCTCCATCTGCAGGACGTAAAGCCAAGAAGTAGCCAGCATAAACATCTCGACCAACGCGAAATGACTCTCTTGGTTTATCACACAATCGGCCAATAAAATGGGGGTCTTGCCCATATTCCTCACGTAATTCGCCAGTGTTCAGATATTCTCGAATCAACGGTACTCGAGACAAAGGCCAACATCCATTCTTCAAAGTAGAAGAAACCTCCATGGGCACCAACAATAAATTATTGACTGCACGCCAATATCGTACAACGGAATCATGTCGTCGACGAAACTCTCCTGACAAGTCTTGGGCACATGAAGTTTCCCACAACTTAATGAAACCTGATATACCTTTTACAATTTCATCGATATTCTTCATAGGAATTGACGCTAGAGGCTTCATTTCTCCCATAGGCAATAGAGGCATACCAGTAATAGAATTCTCTTTCCACAATTTGATTCCTTCACTAGTCGATGGAAGCCACTCATTGTCAGAACATAACATCTTGTACTTCATCATGGGCCACCCGTTGTCATGTTTGAAAAATTTAAATTGTTGCCCTTCCGAATGACCAACAAGAACTTCGTCTTTAGAAGCAATGAAATCCTTGATATATCCTTTAAAATCGGGAATCTCCTCAATCAAATGCGAATAAGCGGGAGTGCTCAAAGATCCATGAACGATTTCATCAGAAGAGGAATCGTTAAATAGTCGTTCTCCTTTAAAGTCATACTCCAACGTCCAAACAGAGCGTCAATATCTTCGTGAGTATGTCCAACTAAAAGAAAATTGACGTAAATTTCACGGAAAACGCCCATATGTACCAGAAGGGACCAAAAGCAAAACATAAACCGATTTTTGTTATCGGAGGCGGCGTTGTCAAGTTGCACATGTAAAACTGGAGGAAGGGATTCCGTAGCTCCTGATGACTCACTCTCAGGCAAAAGAGAGTTCAAACAAGCATCTTTTCCGACAAGCAATGCCTCAAACAAAGGATGCGTTCCAGATCCAGCAAACAATGACTTGGAATGTGATATCGGAACTCCTTCTAAATCCCGGAGAAGCTTCAAAATAGATCCAACACTGTGATTGCAATCACTAGGATAAATGTCAAGTCCATAGTGAGCATAACGAACATCGCAATGCCCGTGAGCAATCATTCCTGTCAGAGCAATAGGAAGTTTCATAAGTGCATTATTTGTTTTTGTTTTGTGAGAGAACAAAGGACAAGCCGTTTTCGCATGATCCATTTTGTCGTGGATAATGCAAAGAACATCTTTGGGTCTCTGAATAGATAAAGAGCGGTTTGTATAATAATACTCACGATGTGTTCGTTGATGGTCCAAGTGCAGTTTAAGCTTTTTGATCCACATGTTCTCTTCACTTGAATCTGGCACCATGGACTTGATCATGGTCTCAAGTTTATCACACGTTGCACATCGCGCAAAATTGTCTCCGGGTGCTTTCTTCGAATACTCGGAGAATATTGTACGCCTAATCTTGCTGAGAGTACTTTGCGCGATGAATTTCAGCCCCAACCTCTCGTTGATGAGATTGATATCTGGGATCGTATCTTTCCATTTGAAGGAGGAAGGCAATGACCGTGAAACTACTTTGAGTCCATTACTCAGCATCTTGGCTTTGTGCGGCATATGATCAGCTGCGTTGTCGATTAACACTTTCAGCGTTGCAGCAGCTTGCTTCACATGAAGTCGTGGTTTCTTGGAGCCAACATTCCCGTGATGTCGAGCCCGTAGACCAACAGCCGCCTCTGCTTTCTTCCTGTAAAACGTTGCAGGAGGAACTCCAGTAATATTCTGCCAAGCTCGAGCACAAATATCAATACCTTCCGTTGTAACCATCATACTTCCGTCAGCAGTTTTATGAAATCGATGATGTACATCAATCTTAAAGTGCGCCTTGAACTTAAAATCTGAGGACTCGTACATCTGCTTTCTCAAGGTCAGAATCTTTTGGCGAGGGAATGGCTGACAGCAATTTTAACTGCAACACTTCATACTCGCAACCAAATTGACAGACTCTACGGTCAATAGTTGCTCTTCCCTCCTAGTTCTGTGGATCTTTGGATGTCTTTCTCCCAAAGTATACGGACGAACTCCTTTCCTCTTCGGTTGATCACGAGCATAAACCGCAATATTGTATTGCTCCCGATGCAAATGATCAAGTAAAGACCAACCGTCGTGAATGGCGTGGCTGAGATCCCATTTTAATGACTGAAATATTGTATCAAAAGGCAGAAACTCTAAATCCAAGCACTTTACGATCTGAACAACTACTTGATCATCTCTCAAAGGCTCGTCATCGGAGCCTAGTACACAAGCAGACCCCACACTTTGACAAATACCCTCTGCAACAATGGCCCCTCCAGGATTCAAAAGTGTCACAAATTTGGTTATCCATTTGCATCTCGGGAGTCCAGGGCAATCCTTCAATCGATCCGGCAGAACGAGCTCAACATCTTCCAAATCCTAATAACCAAAAAACAATTCTGTTAAACAAGGAACCACCATAGACGTTGATGGAAACAAAGCCGTGAAGATTATAATACCTCTGAAGAAAGACCTCGACTGTCCCAGTCGTCATCGGACGCACTACTCGCCATGTACAGCGATCACACCCTGATTATAGCTCCGTGAATAAGCTATAGAACATTACAAACGATTCAAATAACCATTAGTGGAAATGAACACGCAAACATGGAACCTCAGAACATGCTGAGAAAAACCTATAGAATTAGTATTAAGCTCGACCGGACTAAAATTCCTACCTAATATACTAGTTTATAAATTAACATTTGACATCAAATAGGAACAATCTAAACCTTCAGACTGTGGACATAGCTCGAAACAATAACTTAAACAAATACTTTGCGTTTAGGAGGCATCGACCTAAACAGATCGCGTTTACCAGGCAGCGATCTAAACACTGCATTACGCAGACAGCGACCTAACCACTGCATCTATTTGGGATCGACCTAAACACTGCGTTTAGCAGACAGCGACCTAACCACTGCCTGTAGATAGGATCGACCTGAAAATGCATGTTTAGCAGGCAGCGACCGAAACACTATGCGTTTAGCAAACAGCGACCTAACACTACATTCAGTTCCGAGAGTTCATACAACTGTGCGTTTAGGAAGCAGCGACCTAAACACTGCGATGAACAGGCAGAGACCTACACAATGAGCTTAGCAGGCAGGGACCTAATCACTGATTAAATAGCAGACAGAGACCAAAGCACTTATTGTTAAAAGGGAGCGACCTGAACACTGCGTTCGGTTGGAGGTGACATGAATAGTGCCTTTAGCAGGCAGCGACCTAAACACTCTAAGATACACAATCTAAGTTTAACAGGCATCGATATACACACAGTGTGCTTACCAGGCAGCGACCTTAACACTAAGTTAAACAGGCATCGAAGTACACACCGTGAATTTACAAGGCACCGGCCTAATATCTGTGCATTAAGCAGGTAGCGACCTAAACACACTGTGCGTTTAGCAGACATTGACCTAGACTGTGCGATTAGCAGACAACGACCTAAACAATGTGCGCTTAACAGACAGCGACCTAAACAATGTGCGATTAGCAGACAACAACCTAAATAATGTGCGTTTAGCAGACAGCGACCTAAACAATGTGCGTTTAGCAGACAGCGACCTAAACAATGCGTTTAGCAGGCAGCGACCTAAACAGTGTGCGTTTAGCAGACAACGACCTAGACAATGTGCGTTTAGCAGACAGCGACCTTAACACTGCGATTAGCAGACAGCGACCTAAACAATGTGCGTTTAGCAGACAGCGACCTAAACAATGTGCGTTTAGCAGAGAGCGACCTAAACAATGCGTTTAGCAGACAGCGACCTAAACAATGTGCGTTTAGCAGACAGCGACCTAGACAATGTGCGTTTAGCAGACAGCGACCTAAACACTGCGATTAGCAGACAGCGACCTAAACAATGTGCGTTTAGCAGACAGCGACCTAAACACACTGTGCGTTTAGCAGACATTGACCTAAAACTGCGTTAAGATGGGAGAGACCTAACCATTGTGCGTTTATCAAGTAGCGACCTAAACACTGCGTTCAACAGGCATCGACGTATACACCGTGCGCTTAGCGGGTAGCGACCTAAAAATTGTGCATTGTACAGGCAGCTACCTAAGGCTGTGCGTTTAGCAGGATGCTACCTAAATCTGTGCGTTTAGCAGGCTGCTACCTAAAAGCTGTGCGTTTAGCTCGTGAAATAGGAAACACCTGTTTTTGCGACCTAAATGCACAGGCATCGATCTAAATGCAGAGGCATCGACCTAAATGCAGAGGCATCGACCTAAATGCACAGGCATCGACCTAAATGCACACTGTGATTCTAGAATTTGTAGTGATGTAAAATGAATCGCGCGGAGAGGTCGCAAATAGCAAGATGAAATAACAATGCAATTGCGCAATGGCGTACCTGATAGAGCGCACAAACACACCCTAGCGTACTGACGCAATAAGTGGCAGCAGCAACGACGCGGAGCGCAACGCAGTGAGGCGGGAAGTGGCAGCAGCAACGATGCGGGAAGTGGCAGCAGCAACGCCTGCTCGAGAGCGAAGCACTGGCCTATGCGGAGCAACGCTGGGCTGTGCGGAGCGAGGCGCTGCGAAGGAGCGAAGCTGGCTTGCTCGGCAGCTGGCGGAGCGCTGGCTGGGGGCTGGCTGGCGGAGCGAGCCGGCTAGGGCCCTTGGCTGGCGGGAAACTCTAAATCGTAAATGGGCGGGAAGCTTGCGCCAGCGGCCGGCGGGCTGCCTGCGCCTTGATGGCGGAGTGGGGCCGCTGTCCGGCCTGCCTTCCGCGACGTGGCGGCGTGGGGCCGCTGCCCGGGGGTGCCCGCTGCCCCAATTAAATCCAATGATACAATAAAATTAAGTCTCAAATTTATTTTAATTACAAAATTAAGAAATAATTCCAGTGATTAAAATAAATTACTTATAAAATCAAATTTAAATAAAAAATCAAAAAACAAATCCGGAATGCAACTAACTTATTTATTTCAAAATCATGCATTAAGTTCTGAATTATACATAGGCTGATAAGTAATTTATTACTCTTTCTATTACATTTTTTAACCATGTGCTAAATAATTCACTTTGGAACAATCCCAAAATAGATGAATTAAAATAATTCAAAATAACACAATCTACTAATTCGAATCTTAGAATAACACATTCAAAATAACTAAATTATTCCTATATTAGTACATATACTGTACGAGTTACTAATCTTTAGGGTTTAGAGTTTAAGGTTTTCTAAACCCTAAACCCTAAACCCTAAACCCTAAAGTCAACAATTTTAATTCTACAATACCTCTGTTAGAAAGTATTAGTACTAATATTTGTAGGTTCTTGAACGTAATTTTCCAAATACTTGGATTAGAATAATTTGTTTAAAATAAATGTACACAAAAATTAGAATACTACATTTAAAATGTTTGAATCCTAATTATTCTTATACTACTTCACCAAATTTAATAAGAATTCTGTTATAAGTTCATACTTATTTAGTAAGTACTAACTTTAGTATACCTTACTTTAAATATAATGAAACTAATATCTACAATTGAAAATAAAATTATTTAGTATTATTTTGATACAAAAAATGATGTAACAAATATTATATCTAAAGATAGAACAGTTTTTAAGGCTTTAAATAAAGTGTAAAGGCTTAAAATATTTATTTTTATAACTTTTTGAAAACGAAATCATTCATATAACTTTTAAATAAACAAAAAAATCGGAAAAAGAATTCATCTAGTATAGTTAATTTTAATATAGAGTTTAGCTTATTACGTATCAATTCATATAAGTTTTTTATAGATGTAACATTTACATGTTTTATTTATAAAAATCTTATTTATTCACAAAAGATAATAGTAATAATTCAATGTATATTTCAAATACATCAACCATTTATAAATTATCAAACTGATCATAAATTTTTCTATAAAATTATTAAAACTAAACGTAAAAACAACTGTAATTTTTTTTTAAATAGTATTTTACTTTAAATAAATTTAATAACAAATTATAATATATTTTAACAAACTAAAATTATTCTTAAATTTTACATAAATTTATATTATTCTATGCTTAGGTCTTGAATTATTTGATCTTGTGAAATCATAAAAATAAGATTTCTAAAAACTAATTAAGGAAATGAGTTTTTTTAGTACTGAAGCTTCTTAAGCATAAACTTAAAACACGTAATTCGTTAGAATGGGAATATTCAGATTATCTAATTGATGAAAATTGGGGTATCTGCGCATTCGGACTTGTTTTGAATGCCGCTTGCAAAGTAAAAAAGACTCAGCCTCGTTATGCGCCCTTTATCCTTAGCAATGCCTTGAGAACGTAGTGTGTTCAGCGTTTTAAGCGCAGGGCCGCCTACAGCGACGACTCGGCTTCCTGTAGAGTGGGTGCTAATTCTCTTCGAATTGTAAAGCAATAGTATAAAGCAATGTTATAAAGCAATGGTATAAAGCAACTGCTTACATTCCTTAGAGCAAGTGAAAGACGACACTCGACTTGTGTTGAGTTTCAATTTGGTGCGAAAGATTGCAATAAGTCTTATACATTTTGCATTCTTCTATGTTGAGAAGTGTTGAAACATTACTACAACAATGATAAGAAGTTGTAAAATCGGCAAATACAAAGTTTTTTTCCACCAAGTTTGGGATTGTGTTTCTTTCTGAACTAATACGCCTAGGCGAATTGCAATTTTGAAACATAAGAAGATAAAGAATACCAATTTTCTTTATTACATTTTAAATTCTGAATTTATCATTACTTAAACAACGTTTTTGCTTGATATACACCGTTGTTCATTTGATATACACTGTTGCTTATTTGATATATACCGTTTTTTGTTTGTTATACATTGTCGCATATAAAACTCAAAAAAAAATTAAGCAGTCGTGTTCACGAAAAGAAGAAATGTAATTTACCAGTATTTTTTTAATTTAAAACCTATTAAAATTGTCAATGTTGACCAATATATTCTATATAGACTAAATGTTGATTAATTTTGCAATTCAATTTAACTAACTAGAATATCGAAGAAATGTAAGATTGTAATATCCAAACTTTTATGTTATAAATAAGTTATTTTACTCTTATTAACTAAGATAGAAATAATTTGATTTAAATTTCAAACAAAGAAGAAAAATAGCAAATTAAACAATAAGAAAAATTATAAATTTTGATTAAATCAAAAGTTAGCATGTATAAATCATAAGATTTAATATATAAAAACATACCAGTATTAGATCTATACGGTTCTGATCAAAATAAACAAAATAAACAGTACAAAATAAACAAAATGTTTAAAAATAATCAAAAAATAGATTAATGAAATGATGATAAAAATACCATTATTTGGCTAAGTAAATATCATCTTATGAATATTATATAAACAATTTTTTTTTTTTTTAGGAATGCGAAAAATATTATTGACGGAATTGCATCTATATGTAATGTTATGAAAGCAATCTATATAACTAACAATAATAAATAAGTAAGAAATGTAAATGTAATAAATCTTTATATATTCATAAAATATTAGAAAAATGTAATAAATGTGTTATTTTTGTATGTTTTTTATTAAACTTTATTTATGTATTTTATTTTATACCAAACATTTAAAACATTAAGAAAACATTCTACTGTTGAAGTGTAATTTCTAATATATAAGTAATAACTAAGAAAGTTGTGTTTCAGCTAATAATGACTATATAGAAATGATATTATTTTGACAAAAATAAACGAATAACGCAACTATATGTAATTATTTATTTGCAATGAAGAGATTTTGAATGATTAAAACTCGAGAAGTTAGAACAAGAACTTACATGTTTTATACAATATGAAAAACATAATTATCATAAAGTACTGTCTTAAAGATTCTATAATAATTGTAAATTTTGAATTGTATGTAACCGAAAAATGTTTCTAAATTAAGTTCCATTAGTTTATAATTAGTTAAGATGTGTATATTTTTTTAAATTAATCTAATATGTTCGTAACTGTAAATAGTTATTATTGGCTAAAATTAGTTCTTATATGAATAAATCGAAATAAAATACAAGTAATTAATGTGAGACCTTAATAATTTTCGTGAAATAGAACAAAATATTACAATAATAGTTGTGTTTGTGATTGAAAAGTAATTCGGAACAATATAGCAAATCAAACAGAGATCATTAAATTGATATTTTGAAGTTAACTTTTAAACGGCTGAGTCTATTTTTAGCAAAATAGCACATTTTCATAAAAATCGTCTTAGATAAAAATCATTATAACCTATTAGAAGTTCAATCGTACAAACTTGTTATAGACTTATTGAAGATCTTGTGGACCAAAATTTGGTGACTTATAAATTGTAAGATCAAACATATTAATATTTGAAATTAACTGCAAAATTATTTATATACACTTGGAGGTAAAATTGCTACTAATATACATATTGCATTATAATAATCACCAACGAGAAAAAGTTGATCCTATTCATTTTTACGAGTCGTTTACTCAACAAAAGTACATCCAAACAATTTCTTGGCTGAAATAAAAGCCATGCAATGGTAAAAACTACCAAACATTTTACAAAAAAAATATAGCTAAAAGTTAGACTCTTACCTATCAATTTAATGCATTATGTTCAAAACATTTTCGATCTTATTTAAGTTTCTATCACTTAGACTACACAGTAATTGAGGGTCATCAAAAAAAATTAAATATTGAATTCTAAATATTGAAATTCTAAATATTAAATTGAATTCTAAATATTGAAATACTATTTTTAATTTCACATAATTGTTTGCAATGGTAAAGCACAGGCTTGGAATCCCAAAAACAAGAGTTGTCATTCCCTTAATTGCATACCTTTAATTCATACTTTATTGTATGCACTTGCAAATTTTAGAACACGAACTAAACCTGATTAATAACCAAATCGGGTATGAATTTAATTTTCGTAGTGAATAATTAGAAACAATTATCTTCCACTAAAATCACATATTAAATGATAAAATAGTAATAAATTAGAAGTAAATGATGGGAACTCATAATATTTACGTCAAATATTCTTACAATAATAAAACTTTGTCCTGTTTGTGATAGAAGGCTAATTTGGAACAATCTATCAAATCAATTATAGTCTTTCGAATTGAATGGCGTTTATAACTTATTAAACTTCGAATATGTAACAAAATACATAAAAAAGTAACTTTTATAATTTGCTTTTTGCTCTTCCAAATTGAGGTTCGATCATAATCTGCTTGATTGGACTTTTTGGGGTTAAATAAATCAAAAAAAGTGCAGTAAAGTGATCCAGAGAATATTCTAAGAATTAGAAAATTAATAAGCTTGGACATTTTGTAAGTAATGAAACTGCAAAAAAAGACATGCAAAATTAGATATTGTGGATTAGTGTGTTTGAATTAAAAACGTGTAGCAATTTAATTACGCAATGTCAACATTGTGTGGGCAGCGGGCATCATGGGGCAGCTTGGGCACACAGCGCGCACGCCCATCACGGACGGCAATGGCACCAGGCACCCGGCAGGCGGAGAGAGAGAGGGCAATGGGCGGCCGGACAGCGCCCTAGCGCCGCCGAAAGCCCGTGGGGCAGCCCGCGCAGCCGCCACGCGTCATGGTTTTCGGGCAGCCGGCGGGGTCGCCGACATCTCCCGCCAAGGCTCCCCGCCAACACTCTCGCTCGCTTTGTTGTGCTTCCTCGTTGCGCTCGTTTGTTGTTCTTCCTCGTTGCGCTCACTTTGTTGCTCGTTGCGCTCACTTTGTTGCTCGTTGCGCTCACTTTGTTGCTCGTTGCGCTCTTTGATTGCCGCTTGCGATTGCAGCTCTGCCCTATTGCGCCGCCGTTTGCAGCTCTGCCATTTTGCGCCGATCGCCGGTGTTTTCGTGGTGGTTTTTGTCGTGTCGCCCTGCAGTGCTTCCGAAGCTCCGCATTTCTTTTCCATTTCGTTTTTTTGTTGCTTTTGCTGGACGCTCGTTGGCGCGCTCGTTCTCCGCGGTCCTGGTGGTGGGTTTCCTGCATTTCTATTATCATCTTTGCAATTTTGGATTTTCGCTTGAGCTGGGGTTTTTTCATTCAGCTTTGATTAGGTCGTGTTGTGTGTTTATCGCTGATTTTTGGCTAGTGTATCTGCGCATTCGGACTGCCCTAGCGCTTCTGTGTGCTCACTCAATCTTATTCAGGTATGCCATTTCTTTACAGCATTGCAATTTGAATTTGATGTTGCATTTTGCAACTTCTCCGCTCGATTAATTTTCCATAACTAGAGTAACATTGTGCATTTAGGTCGATGGGTGTGCATTTAGGTCGATGGGTGTGTATTTAGGTCGATGGGTGTGCATTTAGGTCGCAAAATGAGAAATTTCCTATTTCACGAGCTAAACGTACATCTTTTAGGTGGAAATTTCTGGTATCTCCCATTTCACGAGCTAAACGCACAGCTTTTAGGTAGTAGCCTCCTAAACGCACACTTTTAAGTAGCTGCCTCCTAAACGCACACTTTTTAGGTAGCTGCTTCCTAAACGCACACTTTTTAGGTAGCTGCGTCCTAATTGCCCACTTTTTAGGTAGCTGCTTCTTAAACGCACACTTTTTAGGTAGCTGCGTCCTAATTGCCCACTTTTTAGGTAGCTGCCTCCTAAACGCACACTTTTTTGGTAGTTGCCTCCTAATTGCACACTTTTTAGGTAGCTCCCTCCTAAACGCACACTTTTCAGGTAACTGCCTCCTAAACGCACACTTTTTAGGTAGCTGCCTCCTAATTGCACACTATTTAGGTAGCTGCCTTCTAAACGCACAGCTATCACGTAGCTGCCTGCTTAATCCAATGCTTTTAGGTAGCTCCTTTCTAAACGCACAGCTGTAAGGTAGCTAATTGCTAAACGCACACCTTATTTGTACCTGCTTTCTAAACTAACAGCTTTTAGGTAGCACTGTGCTAAATGCACATTTTTTAGGTAGTTGCCTCCTTAACGCACAGCCCATACATAGCTTCCTCCTAAACGCTCAGATGTTAGGTACATGCCTTCTGAACGCATATCTTTTAGGTATTTGCCTGCTTAACGCTTATCTTTTAGCTAGGTAGCTGCCTGCTAAACGAACATATTTTAGGTAGCTGCCTGCTAAACGCACATCTTTTAGGTAGAGGCCTGAAAAACGCACAGCTGTTAGGTTCATGCCTGATATCGCTTAGCTCTTTAGGTAGCTTCCTGCTAAACACACAGTTATTGCGCTGAATTGCAGACATGGCTCGCACGAAGTAGACTGCTACAATTGTTCCCGCTCCCGCAAAGAGGGACATCCGTTCTGGGAGTCAGGATGAACCTCATGACAATCAGGTATGAATTTTTAATGTACTTTAATGGTGTGTTTTAAAATTCTGATTGTTTGTTTTAAAGTTCATTATCAGTAGATGTTAGGTAGATGACATCATAGCGCACATCTTTTCGGTAGGTGTCTGCTTAACACACCACTTTTAGGTAGATACCTGCTAAACGCACATCTTTTAGGTTGATGCCTGCTAAACGCACATCTCGTTGCTTCTTTAAAATCAGGTACCGTTTGACCTTAGCACTATTGAAGGATACCTGGAGCCCCTTGTTGTCGAGGCCACTGATGTACTTGACTCTGCTCTCGCGGACGTCGAGAATTACGGCATGTTGTAGACTCCTAAGCCAAATTCCATTCTGTCGTGGTCCTTGTACCCGAAGGAGAAAGGAATTTTCCACCTGTTTCAACAGTCTGGAACTAATCCTGCCCATCTCCCATTCTGCAACGACACTTTCATTTACGCGGTGAACTATGAGGAGTCACACCTGTTCATCACGCTGAAGGTGACGTACGTTCGTGGATTCGTCTTCACCATCGTCTTTCCCTCGAATGAAGTGCGATATTCGCACGACACTATCAAGGCTTACATGGTGGGGAAGACGGAGGCGGGGCTCCTGGACCACATCGTCGGTGGCATACTGAATGTTAGCTCTCCAAAGAAATTTGTGCAGACCTACCAGCAGTATTGCATGCATATCTGGAGTGCTCTGAACGACTTCGAGAGATGCAAGGCGAAAGGCAAAGCACCCGCAAGGAAGGCACTCATGCCTGCTTTTGAGGAGGGTACCGGGTCAGGAACAGCGCGGTCTGGTATGGCCTCTATCGAGGTAACTCCTACGCCTTCGCGGAAACGCCGCAACTCGAACCCATCGCCAGTAAAGCAGCCGAAGAGAATCAAGAGTAGTTTGGCAGGCAGTACAATTACGTATATGAATCCTTCAATCAAGCATGCCACAACCGAGAAGGACATCGACTACGAAGCTGCAAGTAAGACTCTCAGAGACTTCTGGGAAAAGTGCGAGCCTTGTTACGTTTTTGGCAAGGACTCGGCTCCTGTCAATGTGGACATCGATCTCCTCAAGAAAGCTGATGCGCGGTTCATCGTCCAAAGCTTGAGCTCTTTGGAGTTGTCCATTACAAGAATATCCTGACGAATTCGATCGATTTGAATTCAAGGCAGACCATCATCACTGTGGCTCCTCCGACTTGGGACTGGAATGCACTACTCGAGTCAAAGTGCAACTTCCGTGTGATCGATGGGCAGCATACCGTCGAAGCTGCGAAGGAGCTTATCAAGGAGGCTAGAATCTCCGAGGATAAGATTACCGCCTTGAAGACCTGGCGGGCTCATGTTGTTTGGCATTCAGACGCGAAGATGATCATGGACGTGTCCATCATGGCGAACAAGACCAACAACGCGGGAACATTCACACCATCGTGGGCCACAAACATATTGGCCGCGAGAAGTGTTTGGATAGAATACGGGTCGCCCGCGAAGTGTGGTGCAAAGCCCAAGTCTGGTTGGGAAACAATCGAGCAAGCTATCGCTCGAAAGAACTATGAAGTAAGTCTTGCATTTTCTTATAATTTTATCTGCTTGATTTGTGGCGTTTAGGTCGATGCGACCTAAATTTCAGGTGTTTAGGTTGATGCGAGCTAAATTCTGTGCGTTTAGCTAGACTCGACCTAAATTCCGTGCGTTTAGCTGGACTCGAGCTAAATGATCATCCCGTCATGTTCTTGAATTGATGTCGATCTTTCTTTTTCAGGATTTTGAAGAGGCCATGGTGAAACGCTTCATGAGTATAAACACGAAATCCCTCGACAAGCTCTTGGAGCCAGCGGACCTCCTCAACGAATTAGAAATCATCACCGCTTCTGAGGAGGTGTACCAGCTGTGGTCCGAAGTTATCATTGCAGTTGGGATGGGAGAGTTGATAGACCCCGACACTTGCGAGCCTTTCAACCGGAATCTCGACTGGGAGACCAAATCCAACGAAATCGTCTTGACTCGCGATACCTTCAGGCAAATGTCTGGATTTGAGGAGCACGACTTCAAGACACTAGCGCTTCATCTTCTGAATAGGACTCCGGATCGGGACCTTCCGTATCCCAAGGTGTCCTTGAAGAAACCGAAGCTGAACTACTGGGAGTGCGTTGCAATAAAGGTTTGGCTGGAGAAGCACAAGAGGAAGAAATGCGTTGCAAGAGAGTTCCACAACATCAAGCCATCACTGGGATTATTCGACAGTGCTGACAAGTTTGTAGTTGAAAAGTGGAAGCTTTTCAAATTCGAATACAACGTAAATCGGCAGACCATGTCGATGCTTCTTTCCGTGCCCGGGGACGTGTTCTTCAGCGACTACCGGCAGAAGAGGACGAAGAACAAGAGTTCTAAAGAGATCTCCGAGTACGCTGCGGAGTTCTTCAAGAAGTTTTTGGAAGTGAAAGGGGATTTTTCGCTGCCGACCCCGGAACTTCATACAAGAATGTTTGATGCTGAGGCGTTTCAGTTTGCTGGTTGGGATAATGGATATGCTTGGGACGATGGAAGATGTGCGTTGGGCATTATCGACGTGAGATACGTCCCGGGCCATAGTAGCAGGGTGGATGATATTTCGAATGTGTACTTCAAGGACTTCCTGAATGCTTGGAAGGATTCTGTGTATGACCCCTCCATCAAGAATCCTGACGTCTGGCTTATCATAACGGAGACTACCGATCGTCATTGCCAGGCCGTCGTATATTTCAACGCTTTCAAGGATTTGTACAAGTCGAAGGCAGTTCACTACGCTCCCGCGAACAACGAGCGTCTCAACGGTATCTTGGAGGGGAAGGTCGTGGACAAACACCGCATTCCACTCTTGTTTCTTCTCAAGAGAACCTCCCAGGTATCGGAGGTATTCGATGAAATTCCGGAGGTATTCTATGCCCCGGAGTTGCCCCTGTATCATAAACCAGGAGCTTACAGGGAGTTCGATTTCTACATCAACGACAACGAGTTGCGCTTGGAATTTTACATTCGCGTACTGCGAATGTTTACAGTTCCAGGAAACAGATTTCTGTCGATCATGGGTGGATCTAAGCCCATGCTTGCAGGAATTGTAAGTTTGTCATTTCTTTGGGCGTTTAGGTCGATGCCACCTAAATGCATGTTTTTGTCAAGTTCGCATCGTCTCTTCCGTTTAACTTGTCAATTTAATTCGTCTCTATCCAAAGCACACTTGATTTACTTGGCGTTCGTTAGACTTGACACTGATTTGGGCGTTTAGGGCGATGCCACCTAAATGTTTGTTTTTTAAAGTTCCCATCTGCTCTTCTGTTCTTCTTAGTGGACTAACTTTGTGTTTTCATTTTGCAGATGCTTAATCTTCAAAATCATATTGTCTACAAGGACAAAGATGAGTTGGAGAAGTACATAGCCGTCCGTGACAGTCGTTTCAATCTGGATCCGAACGACTTCTGTGTGGAGGCTTATGTGAATCCAGATTGGCTTCATGGTCCAAAGCCTGGGTCGTCGCCTCAGGCTGAGGTTACCGGAACTGCTCGTCGTGGTCATGGCGAGGCATCGGCATCTGGTGGTCGTGCTCGTCGTGGTAAGGCATCCTCTCATGCTGTGGCTCCTGATGGCGAACCATCGTCTGCTAGTGGTGGGAATCCATCGTCTGCTGGTGGTGGCGATCTGTCCTCTGCTGGTGGTGGCGATCCGTCGTCTGCTGGTGGTGGCGATCCCTCGTCTGTCGTGGTGGTCGTTCTTCGTCTGGTGGCCGTGCTCGTGGTAGTAATCGGTCGTCTGGTGGCCGTGCTCGTGGTAGTAAGCCATCGTCTGGTGGCGCTCCTTCATCCGGTGCTCGTGGTGGGCGTGGTCGTGGTCGTGGTCGCGGTCGGGCATCTAGTGGGCCTTCTGGCGTGCGGGCTTTGAGCATTGAGCCCATACAGAGCATCGATCCTGTTTACAGGCACCTGCTCATAGATATTGGCCCCGATGACGACGTTGATGAAGTTCTTCCATTGGTTGAGCGGCGCGGCTCCTTGGCCCGCGGTGGGGGTTTAGGTCGCATCGACCTAAATCCCCCTACACTCCTCGAGGAGACACTCGCCTCCACGGGCCTCCCCGAAACTCTTAGCGACGATGATAATGAAGAAGACAACTCCGATCATTGTCGAGAGACCCGCACCAAGGCTGCAAATGATGTTTTCGGGTCTGATTCGGAGGAGGAAGTGGTTCTCGGGCAAGAGAGGTTGCCGAGAGATGCGCCTACTTCCGATAGTTCTGACGGAGAGAACGCCGAAGAGGGTGCCGAGGAGGGTACTGCAGGGTCTGACGAGGATAACAATATCGATCCCTCTCCTATGAATTTGGGAGATGATGTCGTGTCCTCCCCGGCTCCTATGCAAGCCGGTTCCTCGGATCCAGCAGTTGCAAGAGAGCCATCCCCGCCTGCGCCACCTACAAGAGAATCATCCCCGCCTCCGCCGTCTCTTGTGCTCGCATTACCTGCTCCTGCCCCTGTACGTGGACGATACCTCCCTTTCATGAAGAAGGGGGTTTGGAATAATCACGCCGACTGAGAAAGTGGAGACTACATTTTTCGATTTCTCAGCTGAGCCGGATTCCCCCACGCCAGCGAAGGAGGCGGACGATCCTCTCATCAATCTTGGTCTCGGTCCGCAAGAGAAGGGTGAACCTTCACAGCCGCGAGTCAAGATTGAGGCGAACATTCCCGTTCCACTCTCGAAGGATGCCAAGCGTGCCCTGCGTGAGAAGGAAAAGGAAAAGAGAAGAGAGAAGGGCAAAAAACGAGAAGAAGAAGAAGCTGCGAATGCAAGACGGGAGGCGCAAAGACTTGCAGATCTTGCGAGGTTGGACGAGCAACGGCGAGAGGATCAACTCAGAGTCGAATCGAAGTTTGCGAATTTGGAGAACTCAAATTCCAGAGTTCTTGGCGATTTGAGTGATTTGAGGTCTTGTTAACGCAGATAGCACAGGTGGCTCTTCCCCTTGTCTCCTACAACCCCGTCAATCAGCCTACTTTGGCTATCTGTGGGCCTTCGACCTCCACCAGCCAAACGCAACCCCAACTCGCAGCACCTCCGAATCCGGCAGTTCCAGCCTGCATTCTTCCGCTCTCCGTCTACGCCCGATGCCGACATTTGTTGTTGTTGAGATCATCAGTGACGCATCTCGTTCGGAAGCTGATATCGCCAGCAGGATGAGAACGATGGCGTTCATCAGCTCGAGACGCCGGACCACCGAAACGACAACGTTGATTACGAAGCAAGCGACCACGGACGAGCAGATGAAGATCTTAGTGATGGTGCTTCCTCACTCTTGGTGACCTCCGTTTCGGTTGATGCAGCCTCCATGCATGAGGTTCCCTAGGGTAGTCATGACTTGTAGGAAGATGCAGACAGAGCGGTACAGGGTGCCCCAATCTCCCTTATCTCTGCGATCAACGAACAGGACTCAGTTCCTGCGACTAATCCCACGGTGAGCTTCTTATCAATGGTTGCAAATGTTGTTTAGGTCGGGTCGACCTAAATTTTTGTTTATCTTGTTGATGAGCATCTGCTCAAATTATTTCTCTCCTTGTATGATTTTTCATTTTGTAATAATTTTTAAGCCGGCGCTCCTTGTTTTACAGGAGTCCGGCATTGAAGACGGCGAGTAGGTCTTGCGAGTTAGTCTTCAAATTATTGGATGGTGTGCCACGATTGTAGATATTACCATGTAGTGACTCCCCATTCAATAAAATGAAGACTTATTATTTTATCACTTGCTTCTGCACTGCGTCCGCGTCGTTCTCCCTCATTCTTGGCGCTAAATATCGTCATTCTTCTATCAGGCCGCGGCTCTGAGTACCTTGTTCCGTCCGCTTGCCACCAGATCCCCCACCGACCACCTTGACCTGTGCGTCGGTGCGGTGGTCCGGTCCTCAATCACTCCGAGCAGTCATTTGCATGCTTCCACATTTCACAAGGTAACACTCTTGTTTTAATATCATCCACTATTGTCATTCGTCGTGCTGCAAACTAGATTGCCCAAATCTTCAAGCAAGACTTTTCCTACAACCCTCAGTCATCCCCTACCGCATGTGCCATCAGTTAATGGACACTGGTCCATGCCCAAGTGGTTGAACGTGGTGTTGGAGTTGAACGGCGTACTTTGTTCCACCACCCCTATGTCGCAAGCCCCATCCCAGTACCTTATTTTTCCTGATCCCAAACACCCTCCGGTTCTTTCCTCAACTATCCCCACCGTAGTTGCTGACACGGTAGTATACTGTCGTCCTGGACTTACCCCATTCCTCAATGTGTTAGACCGTTTCTGCCACATCCACGTTTGGAGTACCCTTCAACCTGAAGTAGTCGACGGTCTCTGCACCTTCCTTTTCTCTAGAACTGTTGTCGTTCCGCAAATCATACTAGCCTCAAACTCCTGCGATGGTCTCTTGCTGAAGAATTACACGACGGCCATGTACCCTGGCACGACTAATCCTATCTTACTTAAATATCCACGTCGACGTCTCTTCACTAGAAGGGATGCTAATTTCAACGCCCAGAACTTTATTATGGTCGATAGCAATCCTGCGGCTTGTATGGCTGTTCCTCCACTGAACACTCTCTTTCCTGATCCTTGGGTCCATTCACATCTGGGTGCACCCTCAGACTCTTATCCACTGAAATTAATCCACGAGTTTTGTTTTGCCGTACATTTGAGAGGTCCGCAGAACTTCCGTCAAGTTATGACTAGTAGACCCTCTCACAATGACTTGTCCAAGGACTCGGAGTTGTACGGCATCATGTCTCGGAATTTGCCCTATGTGTCGAACCAGCTCCTACTAAATGGAAGAACCATGTCGTGATTACTTTCATTTACGGTATTGGTTAAAATTTGTTTTTTTGCTTTTTCCTTAACTCACTGTTCTAATGCATGGTCAGATCATCACCATTTCGTAGTCATGGATTTGCGAATTGCCACTTTTGATTGTTCTTGTGAGTCTACCATTAGAATGCCTTTTAAAGATTTAGTGTTTGTTTTTATTATATTCATTTCAGCGATAGACAACAAAGGGCCTCCCTGGATGATATTCCCCCAATGGGTTCCTCTACGATGTCAGATCCCTCTTACAATAGTGAGGGGTCGAGGACACTCTCGGAGTTGGAGCGAGGGCGGTACATTTATCTTGCTCGAGATGACGCATCTGCTGTGGACTACACCAAAGACGTCATTGATGATGATGATGATGATGTTGTTGATAGTTACGTCAATGTACGGAGTCGAATTGTGGCGGCTTCTCGTGAGAACATCCCGGCTACGGCGACAGGCACCGTGGCACGGATTACTGATACCTCTAGTCGTTCTACGGCCCTTGGTGTACCCTGCGATTTAGCTCCCGTCAACCTGAATCATCCTTTGCGAACTACAATGGCCCGTGTGGGACTATCCTTTGAAGGAGACTATCCCCGAGTTGTTGGGAAGCGTGACAGAAATGAGGCTTTTGGTGATGCACGTCCACGTAGTACTATGTAGATTTTTCTGGGCTTTACTTTAGGAGGTCTACAATTACATCAATAATTTGTTTTCTTGATTTTTCAATCAATAAACCTTTCTCCTTTAGTAAATTTGTGTTAATCATTGATTGTATTTTGAATGAATTCTTCTTTTTGATTAAGTATAGTTTGTATATTCATTACTATGTCTTTTTATTTTGAGAATATTCTACTATATTGTTAAAACGTGCTCTTTATTTTGAGAATACTTCTCTCCACACGGAGCGTATATCAATCCCCCGTGATGCTCACGGGGGATTACACGAGATTCTGCTGTGTTCTGCTGCGGCACTTACCTTTTTTTTTGCCCGGGCCGGGCAGCTTCGTACGGGCAGCTCCGATACGCCGGAGTCTCCTGCTACCTACTCACGGCTAGCTAGACGATGATTGGCCCCAACTGGCAGTGATCGCAACGAACGAAATATTCCGAAGCAAAACACACAAGCTGAATTGAATCTGTCGATGGGCATCCAAGTCCACGCGGGTAATGTTCTGGCTATGTGTTCAGCAATTCTCTGGCTACCGTGGCAGGTGCCACAATGGTATTTGTATGAACGTTTCTTCGCGGAAGGGGTGGTGGCGGTGCCTTCCATTGAGCACCTCATTCTCCCTGTCTTCAGCCACAGTTGCTTCTGTGAGCAACGAAAACCACGAATGGGTTGGGCTGGGTCTCTGGTGGAAGAAGCCATGGCCTGCTTGTATGAATTGCTAGATCCGGAGCATTCTAGGAAGAATGGTGGGCGTTTGCAAGGAGTAAGCAGCAAGTGAGAGTTGGTTCAATGCGCTTATTGAGCCGGTTTGTCTCACAGATTTGAACGAAAGGTGGAAGTGCCATTCTTTTTGCATGACCAAGTGGAGGCATGCTGCACCGTTTTTGGGAACAGGGTGGTGCATGCTTTTTATCCTCGATCACAGCACGTGGTGTGTGCTTGGTAGATTAGAACGTTGCGTTGCGCATTCTGAAGTGCATCGAGGTTGTAGACGTGTAAATGGGGGTGCACCTTGTATCGTGAGAGCGCTCTTGAGGTGCCATCATTATGTAAATGTTGTGGTTTTAGCTCTTTCATATTGAGTGTGGATGCGTGTATCTGTATCGGATGAGTGATATCTTTCTGAAGGGTTCGGAAGGAGGCATCCGAACAAAATGACTTTGAGCTGCAGCTCTGCTTGTGCAGTGCCCTACAATAAGTCTTACTTCCACAGCAGAAACAGAGAACGTATCATCATCATCCAGATGACCACCATGTTCACAGAAATGATCGAAATTGCCATAGATTATGTGTATTGGAGAGATAATGAAGTCTCCTACCAAGTTATGAATAGGCTTGTAATAGCATGTAAATGATATTTTAAACATAGGATTTGTTTTCATGTTGACCAGGTACGAGATGCTCTGACGGCCTTGAATGAGAAACAGCAACCATACATCACCTTTACGAATGAAATTGGTAGCACTGAGTTTGTTAGGGTGGATTTTCAGATTCTGAAGAGTACATGAAGTTACATCACTTGTGGGCTAAATAATACAGTTGGGCTTAGCGGGTTCGGCATGTAAGCCATTCGCATACAGACAAACTTCTGTACAAACTACCAGCATTGAATTCACTACAGCAATCGATTTCCTAAACAAGGTGAGCTGATGCCACTTGAAACTCAAATGGACATACAGAGGCACAAGAGAATACGGAAGAGCTAAAAACACACCAATTTACATAATGATCGCTTCTGCTACACGCCCCTTAAGGGAGCTCCACCCACAATACAAGGTGCCACCCAAATAGATGTCGCTCAATAAACCACTCTCCACGGCTCTGCTTTTCTTGTCCTCGTCACTCCATTATGCAACCGATCTATTCTACTCGAGTGCTCGAGGATAGAGCATGCCGTCCCCGTTCCCAAAACGATGAAGCCTTCAACTGGTCATGTGGCGTCATAACCAAAAATAGCACTTCGAATGAAGACCAATCCAAACAGCACAAGCTCAATCAGCACATTGAACCGCACTTGTTGACCACCATCACTCCAACCCTTGAGCTCGTTGTCCTGCACACTTTTACTCATTCAAACGCCAAGCCTCTGCGAGCAGCTATCCTCCCTCCCTGCCTGCGTACATGGCTCAATTAGAAACCCTACCAGTTCCCAGACAGTGATTCTCATAAATACTTGGTCCTGCGCAGGAGATAGGTGTCCACCTCGGGGAGCAATGGGGTGTTCGGATCCAGAAGCAAGCGCCACATGAGTCCCGCCACCACGCTCAAGAAACGGTCATACAAATACACGCATTCAATTGATAGTAACCTGCCTATATCTGTCCCCGCCAAGCACATGTTCGGTCGACGTCATTGGATCACGCACGTGCAGGACTGCGAGGAATCAGAGTCGTCGTCCGAATCATCCGAGTCATCCGAATCGCTACTGTTGCATGCAAACGGGGACGCCTTGTCAGGAACACCGCAGCTACTGCTCAACTACTCATGCATGTACAGGACATTTGCAATAACACACAGACCTCACTATCCTACGGAGTGCACAACTAGGCCAAGACTATGCACCGTGGTACCAGATTCGAAGCCTCCGGCAACATCGACATCGGGAACTTCGTAAAAATGCTTTGCCAATCACTGACTCAGATGCGCCACCTTGAAGAGATACATGACCCATGCCCACGCCAGCTTTCACAAAGTCATACCTGGGCTCGAACTCGAAGACTTGCGTCAGCTCCTTCCCGTAGTTGTCAATCCATTGTACTTTCGTCCCTCTCTCGCTGTCGACTTGAGCACGCTCGCCGTCCTCATGTGACTCCCCAAACCTCACGTCCGTCGAAGAAGCTCCGTTGCTGGACGTGGACGGGATGGTGGAAGTCTGCTTCAGATTGCTCTTGCCAGGGACTTTCTGGGCGGATCCCAAAGAGTGCCCATTCACGAATGCAGGAGCGGGCACAGGAGCAGGCAGTGTGATCGGTGCAGACGGGGCCATGGCTGCATCTGCACCCTTGCTACGACGCCTCTGGCCTCTCTTCGACCGAGAACCGCAACACAAACAGCAGGCTCCGGTGGCGCACCCTCGGGGGGTGACCTTGTCTGACGCAAGCGAGGAATATGCAGCACTTCCCCGGCTCCTTCTGTTCTCCACAATGTGCACTTGCTCAAGTCCCCCGCTCTCATTCCCTTAAGCACTCCCCACTTCCAGATCCTCATCAAGGGTCACAGCCATCTTCCACCCCGCATTCTTCTCGACATTCCCTACCGAATGCTCCTCATACTCTCACCTGCCCATCCCTCTGGTGAAATTCCTCCCCAACCCTAAACCATGGAACATGCTCCTGGAATCCATTCCCAATGACGTACAAGAGGACGTGCAATAACCTGCACTAGCTAATACAAGAGCATGGCCTTCATAAAAGAGGTGAGTTCAGTTTCCCATTGTCCATTAAGTTCCTCGTACCTGCAAAATAAAGGGCGTGTTAGAACAATGGTGACAAGCTGATGACAAAGCTTTCCACACTACGACAGGGTAGTAACATTGCGCATTTACGAGCCATACGTCAATACAATCTTAATTGCAACCAGCCATCCAAAAAGTAGCACTCCACTTAAGAGGAACTTGAAGTCTCCACCGTTACCGATTGGATGTTGTTTACATCACATGAAAATACTCCAAATCATCACCATTCGAACAACTTAACATACTGCACAAAAGAAGAAAAATTCAGGACTCTGTCGCCTCCTAGAATAAGGATCACAATATATACTCAGCTGTATACACTGCTAAGATTCCATAGAGCTCCATGCTACTTTCACGAAGTTGTCCCGAAAAATCACCCGGTGCTATCTTCGATGTAAGTGAAAAGCAGGCACTTGAAATACACGAAGAATGACCATCTACAAGGCTAGCGAATGCAACAAATCGGATTCCTCTGCGATTCCCATTCTGTCACCACCTTTCCATTCTACAAGCTGCACTCCAGCTAGATACCAGCTTTAAAAAATGCGTTGAGAACTAACATGCACGACCTTCCACTGGAGCTCAAAATTTCCCCCTCCAGGTTCGCTCTCACATCTCTCCACGGAAGGAAGCACTTGTCACGGCTGAAGCGGAAGTGAGCAGCAAGCAATTGAACGGTCAGAAGTGGCATCAACAACTTACTCCTCCGGCTCTAAAATTGGGCCTCCATCGAGAAGGTCACCAAGAAAAATGATTTGATCTGGTTTTTTGCCGAGCACAGAAGACCGAAAGGCACGACGCATGTAGATATCAGAGTAGAATTGTGTCAAACGAAGAGCCACGGAGCCTGGCTTTTGATTATACGAAGTGCGATCTGTCAGCTGCATTGCAACGAGCTAGAGCTCAGAAAATTTTCAGCTTCAGATAAACTTAGAATGATCAAGATACTGAGGACAGTTTAAATCTGAAAAGTGGTCGAATCACCTGGGGATCTGCAATGACGGCAACTCGAATCATGTTTGAAGATGTCCCGCCAACATCAGATGCACTCTATCATCCAATTGTGAAAACAATCACACAATCAGGTAGCTCGTTGGATACAATCTGACAACAATGTGGAAAGCTACGGAAACCACATGAAGGGATAGAAAGGGAGCAGAAACATGATGCAACAAGATGCAAGACCTTTTACGAAAACTCCGCCGACGCTTATCTCATCCTTGAGACACTCATTTTGGAACGATTGTATTGACAAGGGAGCATCGATCAGGACAATTCGGATTAAGGTGAATTCGAACCTTGAAGCTGATCCACTAGAGAAGGCAACAAGGCCGCGATCAACTGAAATGACCCTAATTAAGCTCTACTTTACTAAACATATTCTCTCTGTTCTCACTCCGAAAACGCTAAAAAGCGGTCAAATCTTTCGTAACTCAAAATTGCAACACGAAGGTGATACGAATTTGCACAAGGGAGCATCAATCCGATCAAGGCGAATTTGAACCTAGAAGCTGGTCCACCAAGAGAGCAACAAGGATGCAATCAACTGAGTGACAAGCCTAACTCCTGATTGAGCTTCACTTTTGCAATTTCTCTAATACAAATATGTTCTCTGTGTTTCCACTTTGGAAAACGCTAAAAGGCGGTCAAATCATTACTGAACTAAACATTGAAACACGAAAGCATCAACTCGTCAACAATCAGGAGATATTCGATTCAGGTGGAATCGAACCTAGAAGCTGGTCCACCAGAGAGAGCAACAAGGACGCGATCAAGGGGAGTGACGAGCGAATTCTTGTTCACGGCGGTCTTAAACTTGGACACGAGATTAGTGTGCAAGCAGCTGCAACAGAGCTCGAAGTCAGAAGTCGTCGGCTCCTCCTTGCATTTCGAGCACAGTCCGGGGGTCGCATTTGTGATCGGCGAATTCTCTCCATTGCTGCAGAAATTTAGTGAGCTGCACGTATTCTCTGTTCCACATCCTTCCCCTGAGCCACAGCCTTGCCCTGACCCGCACGACGACATAACGACGAAGCCTAATACATCACGGCACTCTCCAATTAATGGTGCGAGGAATTCAGTGAGCTTGCGGAATTGCGGGATGACAAGGGCATGGCGAGGGTGAATTAGGGTTTTGTATGAATAAAAAAGAGAGAGTCATCCGTGGCCTTGTATAAGTTTAGAGAGAGACTTGCAAGGAGAGAGACTTGCATACCGATTGTCGGGGAAGACACCAATTGTGGTTACAGTGCAAGGATCGAAGACCATCCCATTTCCATTATGGCATTGTGTGAGCAAAAGAGAGCAAAAGCAAGTCTAGAGAGAGACTTGTATAGAGAGAGACTCGCGTACCGATTGTCGAAGACGCCAATGGTGATGACAGTGCAAGGATCGAAAACCTCCCAAGTGTACTGCTCGTTCCATCGAGGATTGGAGCTATTGAAAATGGTGCGAGTGCGGATCCACTTGGGCCCATACTTGGCAACGCAGTAGGCATCCGTGCTGCCCCGTTTGTCGATTGTCGTCTTCATGGGGAGGAGGTTATTTGCACCATGAATTCCCACCTCTAAAACGCCCACAGCTGGTCTCCACAGTTGCCTTGCTGTTGCCTTGGTGTCGCTGATGTAGTTTGCGGACTCGTCCATCACATGGTAGCCACCTTCCCAACAGAGACGAAGATGAAGTCGAGGTTGGAATGGACCCCCTCTCCCTCCTTCCTTGTCCAGCGTATACCACCTAATTCACAAACAACCCAATCAAAAATCACCCTTTTGCTCATCCAGTCATGCTATGCTATGGCCAAGTTCGTTGTGTTGAAATTTTGACAATAACAGGCCTTTGTTACTTGATTGTGTTAGTTCCAGATTCTTTTCATGAGAACGGACTCCGCAAAGAAGTCTCAGTTTTACACCATAACTGTGGTTTGAGCACCTTGAGGCCACAGGTCGTCCATCGAAGCGACGTTCAAAACTGTTCAGTGGTATGCTTGTAAATGCAAGAACCTCCGCCTGCATGCACACACAGCAATTTAGCCTCATACTTTGGGTATCAAAATAGATGTTGTCTATTCTCATTTCAAACACCAGCAATATTCTCTGATTCTAATCACATGAAATTTTACGCCTTCATGGGAAATTTCATTTAAATAGCAATGCATTTTGTCAGAGTCAATTTGTGTGTTTGGTTATGCTTGAATCGAAATGGCACCTTCGATACCACTATGGAACACTCTATAATAACACTATTCCTGTAATATCGTCCTCTCATTTTGTTGAATTCTAAGCTTTTTGCGGAACAATGCAATTTCAACAAGATTGAGGTATGTCTGAGTACCTTTCCAGGGGCCACAGCTTCTTCAATATAAAGAGAAATCATGTCATCGAAAGGCTCAGCGGCAACAAAGATCAAGTCTTCGTTCCAGAACGGGCTGCCTCCGCGTATTGCACTTCGTGACGTTCGCAGTGACTGGTAAGGTCGAATATCTGCCCGGACGAACTGCAAGCACCAGATCATTTCCACACCCATCACTGTCTATGCTATGATCTCGAAACATCAAGAGAATGCATGAAGCTTAATAGCTTGGCAGCTTACGTACCGGCTCAGACATTGCCCTGTCACCGATATCTTGAGCTTCGATGACATTCACTCGCAAATACCAAAGCTTCGGCGACAAGTACACTTTGGATTTGAACTGCGTGTGTCCACCCGGGTCCGAGTGCCATGCATCAGGAAAGGCTTCATCTGCCTGAGTGCCCCACCAAATTGCCACAAAGATATCACCTGCAAAGAGCGGATCATCTCAGTAAAGTACAAGTGCAAGTCTCTATACAAGTCTCACTCTCTATACAAGTCTCTCTCTAACTAACATGTCAAGATGGTACCTCGCACTCTGCCCTTTCCAGTCTTGGACTCCAAAGTGTACCACGATGGCGCTACTGGGCTCTCCGGCGGCCTCCGAAGCGGAACCTCTTGCAGTGATAGCATGAATCCTCCAAGGAAGTCATCTTTTGACAATCTGTCCTGTTTCATGCATCATCGCACAACCCTCAATCCTGTTAATATGGATCTTATAATTAAGGAATCCTTAAGAAATTATAGAACATACCAAAGGACCGGATGAATTCAAGTACTTACCGCATCCCATACTGTAACTTCGACGTTCCCTGCTTGCGTTTTGTCCCTCCCAATTGCGAAATTTTGGTTCCACTCAGGATTTAGAGTGTTCGGAATGATCCTGCTCTCCGCCTTGATAGGACCCAGAGATATCCTCACATACTGCCATTCAAACCAAAGAGTCAGCAACACACTCATCCATTTTTAGCTTACCGTGGATGCATAGCAGGTTTGTACAAAATTATTCATGTTTAAGAATGTCAAAAATTTGGAAGTTCTATTTCCTCATTGCAGCCTACGAGGTTGAGATCGGGCTCTCCGAGCAAGTGGTCGAGGAAGATGAGGTTGAAGTCGCCTGGCACCGCGAAGACATCGCGCACTCCCACTTCCACCGGTCGGGACGCAAGGTCACCGTTCATTTATGGGTGAGCATCAGCCAACTGTCCTTGGAAAGTAAGCTTTACCTTTAAGAGTGCCACTTTTTCTGACTTTTCGATTGTAAAGTAAGATCATTGAGAGGAGTTTGGCGGCTGTGTAACTACAAATTCAGTGACAGTCTAAGGATTGGAAAGCAATTAGAGTCATGATTTTGTGGTACCGTAACTCCAAATTCACTAGTACTCTAATTATACATTTAGGATTTAGTGGTATTCTTATTGTTGGTTTACTGTAGAAAGCTTCAGTTTCTGTATTGCTAAAGACGGGCGCCCCTATATAAAGGCTGAGCCCTCCCATTTTCATTTGCCTTGCATGCTCCCAAGAACCACTTCTCTCTGAGAGCTGGATTCCGGGCGCGGTGCGGGGCGTCTTTTTACCTGGAGGAGATTTTTTTGTCGTTTTTCTTGACGACCGTGACACTAGGGTACTTTCAATGGCTACAAAGGGCTGAGAACAGAACTGACACCCTCCCTCCCTTCCAGATGTGGACTTCATCTCTTGTGTTTTTTCCCTCCTTCATCCATTGCGGTATCCGCCTCCCATTGCTTGTTTTCGAACCCTACAGCACCGCATGTACAGACCTTGGCGATTGTCACTTTACATTCGTTTTTGCTATTGACAGTGATAAGTAATGGGTCCTAGAGAATATTCTTTTCTTGGAAAAAGAGTCTCTAGAAGCACCTATTATCGACGCTTAGCTGAGTCAAGGGATGATGCCCCTTCTGAAGATGTAGGAGAGCCTTCCAATCGTCTAACAGCTATCTCGTCGTATTCGTCTCCTTCATCACCTTCTGGTAGCTCGTTTCCAGTTTTAGGTGGAGAAGATAGTCCTCAGAGTGTAGATCGTAGCAATCCTGAGGATATCCATTCACCTGCCTTACCTCTATCACCTATTGCTGAACCTACGGAGGATGAGGTCGATATTTGGGCTGGCGTGGGATTTGTGAATGGCATAATCCCACGTCATGGTCCAACAAGAATGGATTTACCCCAAGCCATTGAAAAAAAGGTTGTTGAGCTTCAAGGAGATCTCGACTCATCGAATGTGCCTATTTCTGTCCAAGACAAGATCTTGGAGAGGATTTTCAAAAAGAAGCCAGTACATCCACATGAACCTCCTGATAACTACAACAATATGGGTCTTGCTCAACTCCTTACTTTGGCAGGTATGTTTCTCATTATAGTTACATAATGTATATTTATGCTAATGAAGTTCACATTCTAACTCTTGGATTTTTTACTACATGTTATATATTCACTTTTTATCAAACGTAAATTAAAATTTAAAACACTCAAAATATATATGATATATTTTCTACACTTTAAGAATTTTTCTCCTAACAGATCAATTTTCTAAATCATCATAATTCCAAAAATAATTGATTACAAATTCAGTCATTGAAGATACAATTATATTTGTTACATTATTAAAAATATAAACTAATTTAGAACTAAAGATACTAACATTTCACGACTACTTGTTTACAGAATCTGAGTCAATGCAATACTTTGCACCTTCGTCGTGGAATGAATTAGAAGCATTCTATAAACTGAATGGCATGCTTAGCCCAGTTCGGTATAGGATGTGTACTGGTGAAGAAGGCAACTCACATGCACCTACCCTAATGGAACCAAGTGATGAAGACATATACGAGGGACCACGAGCTGTAAAATGTACATGTGACGAACCAGGCCGGCCGAGATTACGACGGGATTGTCCTCGTTGTTGCGAGAAATGTCGACTGTGTCAAAAAGTTCGCAAACTTACTTTGGCATTTGACTACTTGCCTTTTGGGCCTCGCATTGCGCACATGTGTGACAGCAGAACGTCTTGCCATGAGTTTCTTGAAGTTTGGAGAAGACGTCAGGAATGGCTCCATAGAGGTGTGGATTACAAACCACCTGTTATATCCCAATTCTGGCATGGACAAAGAATGCGGGATCTGCAAGATTTCTGGAATCCCAATGCCTTTTGGGAGTCGCCAGTATATTGCAATAATCCTACTTGTCATTCAGTATTTCGAGCATTTCCAACCAAATGTACCTAATTACTAGAAGGATGGGACGATGATTTGCAAAAATACCGAATTCAGTGCTCATGCGGAACCATCACTGAAATTGCTCCTTCATATATTCAGGTGAGAATGAAAATTTACACCGTAATAAAACCCTTTATTTTATGTTTGAATATTTAAAAATCTTTAACTGTCAAAGATTTGGAGAATGTTAGCAAATTCAGTTTATAAACATTGACTTGTTCGAGTCGTGGATTGTATCCAATACTTTGTATTTTGATAAAACAAAAAAGAATAGTATGATATTATTATAATATATTTGAAATCATTTGCCAAGTTATGGAATCCTAACAACATACTAGAAATATTTCATATAATTGGGATAACTTGAGTTTTATTTCCAATACATTCAGCATATTTTATTGATGTATTCAATAAGTCATATCTTAGATAACTCAAATTTTGACTAATATTTCTAAACTAAAATCTGATATGATATTCACATCTTGAATTGAAGATTTAAAAAGAAATAAATAACTTTTTCAAATATTACTCATAACCTTAATCACATTGTATTTGGTCTCAGGGGGATCCTAGAAACTTTGCAATTGGTGCCCACTGGGATGGATTTTTGTCTGCAACTACAAAGTACAAAGACTCTTGGGCCGTGGAGATTGAGTTATTAAACGCGGGACTGCAGAATCTCAAGCGCCCAATGCCTGTAGTATTTATTCCAGCATCCTCAAGTGAAATTGTGAAAGACTTGGAAGAAGGCGTTCTTACTGTGTTTCTTGAACCTCTTATCAGAGAATTGGAATCAGCATTTGTTCAAGGATTTGAAGTAAATTACAATTATCCACCTCAAAAAATTGATCAAAGTTTGTTAAATCCAATTGATCGTGAGCGTGTGACTCTTAGAGCTGTGCTCTTGTACTGGACAGGGGACCATCCAGCACAGTGCAAGGTGGGAGGTTTCAAATCATCTGGCTATCATGCATGTCGCCGTTGTCACTTGAAAGGCAAGTATGTACAAGCACGTGGCGTTGTGTACCCAGACAATCGATGTGAGCTTCAATTGTCGCAACCCTTGCTAGCTCACCTTGGCTTACACCAACTTTTTCCCAACTCTAGCAAGTGTCACGAGCGCTAACTCTGCACATCCCCCACATGCACAAAGTTAGCTCTCCATACCAACCACCAAGCTCACCGCTTGGTTATCAATCCCTCCTACTCATGCAACCGGGACTCAACCCCTTCGTAGGTAGCCAATGGTTAGGTGCGGACTTCCACTTATGTCCAAGGCCCAACTTGGTGGCACTCCCATACCACGCGGCCTAACCGCACTTGGTGGTGTCTCCTCACCACCGCCCATGACCACCATGGTGACCCCAAGGCCACCAAGTAATCACAACGCCGGCAGTGAGACACCACCCCACATCGGTAGCACTCATGGTCCTCATTTTGCCTATATGAGTCCCCCGTGGTGAAGCCCCAACACTAGCTCCCCCACCGGGACTCACCTTGTCTTATGAGCCACCGTGGTGAAGCCCCAACACTAGCTCCACCCACCGTGCCTCATTTTGCACTTTGAGTCCCCATGGTGGAGCCCCAACACTAGCTCCACCCATTGGGACTCACCTTGGCTTGGGAGTCCCCATGGTGAGGCCCCAACACTAGCCACACCACTGGGACTCCCACCTTGGTCACCACCAAGGCACCATGGGAGTGGGGAGGAGACCAGCCCTCCCCATAGTATACTCTGTGGGATTCGGCAGCCCCTGGTCCTAGGTGAAGGGCTGGACCCTCACACCTCTTAGTTTTGGAAGACCACCCAATCTCCCAATGCCTTAGCCGCTGGAAGGCCCCGGAGACTTCCCGAACCTTCCAGGGCTCGTATCTACCTCGTCCCGCATCCAAACGCGACGAGCGACCACTCTATCGACATCTACTCGTCAAGCAGATGCCGATAAACACCTTACTTGCCTCATTCCGACAAGTATTGAGGGAGTTATGCCCCTCTGAAGATTCGGGAGTCCCGGGCCAGCTTCCCAGTCCAGCACTGTCCCTGGACAGCACTCCCTTTAGTCCCACAATCTTCCAACTCCCATAACTTTTAGCTCACACCTCCAACTGAGGTGCTCCTTAGCATCCCGGAATCGTGGCAACATGAGCTTCCATAATCTCATGTCCATTCCCTCGTGGCTCCTAGTCTCCGTGGGTGAGAGGCGTCTCCAACGCCCGGGGTCCTCTCCCACACTAGGCCCACTTAGGTTCCCTTCACCTTGGCACCCCAAGGCCCGGGCGTCACTCCGGTGTCCCCTTGGGCCCTTGGTGTTGCGGGCACTCCTCAAGGAGAGGTGCGCGACACTCACCCCCACCTAATGGAGTCGATGCCCTCATCGACTATACTTGTAGTCGGTCACACCAACTCTTGGGTTGCCATCCCCATTGGCGCGACATTGTGTTTCACTGGGCGCGACCCCACAATGCACTCTCAAACTTTGGCAAAGTCTCAAAGGTGTCGTCACTAGGTGGTCCGTTTAGTACCCTGGACCTCTTCCAAGGCAACTAAATTACTCTAGACCCACCTACTTTGAGACCCTCTTGGATTGCCCTTACCTTGGCTCTCCAAGTTAGGCCGCACTAGCCTAACACTTCTTCCTTGACTACTAGGTGGACCTCAATGCTTCCACCAAGTTGTCTTGGTTGCAAAACCAAGATGGCTTTTACACCACGACTCGATCGCACGGGGTAATGCCAAGTTCCGCCCAACTCGGATCCCACTATCTCTTTCAAGGCATGGGTTCATGACTCCCATGCACTAGCTTGCACTAGTTTGTGGGAGTGGCGCTTTTATGAGACGCGCCATTACCTTGTCCCCGCCCCGGACAAGTCCAAGGCCAAGGGACTTCATGGTTTTATCCACTCTTTCTCCTAGCCTTGGTCCCCATTACTCGGCCTTCCCAACTCGGTTTCACATCTCTATTCCCCCTCTTCCACCAACTTAGCACAAGTACAAGACTAGGACTCCATCTCATACTCTTCTCTTTGCACACACCAAAGCCAAACTTTATTGCCAAATCCAAAGAACAAGTACAAGTGTTGTGGATCTACGCCCAAGCTACAAGTCATCCTCCCCCCCACTACGGAGGTTGATGTCCTCATCAATGCCTACGTTGCTTCTTGTTGGAGCTCCTATTCTTCTCAAAGTTCTCCACCACCTCCTTAGCATTCACCATGTCCTTTGCCGCCACCCACGTTGCTTCTTTCTCGTGGTATCTCGCCACTTCACAAGGTATTCCTTGCTCTTGTTTTTGAGGTTCCTACTCTTGAGGATGGCCTCTACCTCATATTCGAAATGTTGTCCAACCAACTCTCGGTGGTGGCCGAATCACTTGCTTGCGATCCGCCACAAGGTATCCTCCTTGAATGGCTTTAACAATGAAACATGGAATGTTGGATGCACTTTGATCTCGGGTGGTAGCTCCAACTTATACACATCTTTGAACACCCGTTCCACAATGGGAAACGGACCCGCAAACTTGGACATGAACTTTGGAGTGAGGCCTTCGGGCATGGTGAAGTTCTTCACATTCAACAACACCTTTTGTCCCACCTCATACTCCACTTCACGTCTTCCGGCATTGACTTGCTTCTCATAGCGCCTTCTTGCCTTCTCCAACAACAACTTGGTTTTTTCCAACATATGTTCCCGCTTCTTGGCCAAGTCTTCACCATCTTGGTTGAACTCGGTGTTGAATGTGCCCCCTCGAGAGCTAAGTCGGCGAGGTTGGAGTGGCTCCACTCCATAGGCCACTTTGAAAGGTGACTCCTTAGTCGCCGAGTGTGTGGCCGCATTGTAATCGAACTCCGCCAACCCCACATAGTCTACCCAATCACGTTGGTCCGCACTCACAAAGTTCCTCAAGTATTGGTTCAAGACCCCATTCACCCTTTCGGTTTGCCCATCTGTTTGGGGATGAAAGGCGAGTGCTAAATGTCAACTTGGTTCCCACCTTCCTAAAGAAGTGTCTCCAAAATGCACTTGTGAACTTTGGGTCTCGATCCGACACAATCACTCTTGGCAACCCGTGATGCTTCCACCATGCATCGAGAAAGATCTTGGCGGTCTCAAGCGCGATTGTAGTTCCTCTAGTTGGCACCATATGAGCCAACTTGCTAAACCGATCCACCATCACTAAGATGGCATCATACCCTTGCGACTCGGGAAGGCTTGTGATGAAGTCCATAGACACACTATGCCAAGGACCCGGCGGAATTGGCAATGGTTGCAACAAGCCCGCTTGCTTTTGATATGAAGCCGGTTAAGTTGGCACTTCACACAAGTCTTCACAAAGTGGGTTATGTCATCTTTCATCCCCGGCCAATAGTACCTCCTTGACACCGTTGCAATGGTAGCCTTTTCTCCCCTATGGCCGGCTATGGGACTATCATGTTCCTCCTTCAAAACCAACAATCTAAGCTTGCCTTGAGGAACATACACCCTACTTTGCTTATACTTGAGCAATCCATTCACCAACTTGATCTCCTTGAGCTTCTTGCCCTTCCTAAGATCACCAAGCATTTGTTGTGCCTCGGGGTCCTTCATGTACCCCTCTCTTATCCGCCGTTCCCAATTGCCTTCACCCTTATACATGAGCCGCAAGACTTGGGTGTTGCTCATGGCATGAAACTCTTCCTTTCTACTTAGCGCATCCGGCACCACATTGTCACGGCCCGGTTTGTGGATCAAGTCCACATTCATGAGCGCCAAGGTATCATGCCACCTCAATTGTTTGGCACTCATTTGTGCTTGTGTCTCAAAATACTTCAAAGACACATTATCGGTGTAGACCTTAGTCTTGTGCAACCCCAAGTAATGTTGCCATGTCTTCAAACAATGCACCACCGCAAAGAGCTCCTTCTCGTGAGTTGGCCATCTCCTTTGACACCCATCCAACTTCTTGCTCTCATAGGCAATTGGCCTACCATCTTGCATCAAGACGCCTCCAATGGCAAAGTCACTTGCATCGTGTGGACCTCAAAGGGCTTATCAAACTCGGGGAACTTCAACACCGGTGGAGATGACAACTTGTTCTTGAGTTCCTCAAAGGCTTGGTAGCAAAATTCATCCCATACTTGGTTCACCCCTTTTTCAACAAGTCGGACAAAGGCTTGGCAATCTTAGAGAAGTTGCGTATGAAGCGGCGATAGTAGTTTGCTAGGCCAAGGAATGACCTAAGTCCCTTTTGTGTAGAAGGCCGCTTCCACTCTTGAATTGCCTTCACCTTCTTCATGTCCGGCTTGATTCCATCTCCGGTAACCACATGGCCCAAGAACTCCATCTCAAGTTGTGCAAACTCACTCTTTTCCCCATTAGCATAAAGCTTGTTGTCTCTAAGCTTCATGAGTACGCCTCAAGGTGCCTTGCATGTTCCTCGGCCGTCTTGGAAAACACCAAGATGTCATCGATGTAGACAATCACAAAGTCATCCATTTCCTCTCGAAAGATGGTGTTCATAAGGGTTGTGAATGTTGAGGGTGCATTGCACAACCCAAAGGGCATCACAAGGAACTCATAAGACCCATACCTTGTGCGGCACGCGGTCTTTTCTACATCCGCATCCGCAATGCGGATTTGGTAGTAACCCGACTTCAAGTCTATGCGACTAAAGTACTTAGCTCCCGCCAATCTATCAAAGAGATCATCAATTCGAGGCAAAGGGTAGTTGTTCTTGATGGTCACCTTATTCAAGGCCCTATAATCAATGCACATCCTAAGCTTGCCATCCTTCTTGTCCACAAAGAGGACCGGTGCACCATATGGTGACTTGCTTGGTCTCACATAACCCCTTTCCAACAAGTCGTTTAGTTGCTTCTTTAGCTCCATCAACTCTTTTTGGTTTAACCGATAAGGTGCCTTAGAAGGTGGCTCGGCTCCGGGTAGCACCTCGATCTTGTGATCCACTTCTCTTCTTGGGGTAGCTCTTTGGGTAACTCATTGGTAAGCACATCCTTGTACTTGGCCAACACCTCTTGAATTTCTTTGGGAAGTGGTTGTTGCACCCCCTTCCCCTCATGCCCAAGTTGCTCTTCACGAGCCATCACCACAAATTGATGTTCCAACATTTGGTCTAAAGAGACCAAGTTTAATTTGCCCCCGCTATTGAAGGGCCACGAGTTAACTTCAACACTAACTCCTTGCCATTACGGCGCACCACTAACCGTCTTTGGCTTGCGCCTCACATCCCATTTGTGCGCCTCAAAGAAGGTATCCCCTAAGATGAGGTCTACCTCATCCATCTCACATAATGTGAAATTCTCAACAAACTCCAATGTCCCACACTTCAAGGTCACTTGCAACGCCACTTCCTCCGTCTTGTGCGGTTCGCCCTTTGCAAAACGCACATTGATGGGCTTGCTTGCCTTTTGCAGTGGCAAGCCCAACTCCCTTGCTAGTTTGGGACTCATGAAGGAGTGCGTTGCCCCTGTATCAACCAAACATGAGACATCTTTGTCCTTCACTTGGGCCTCAAGAAACAAGAGGCCCGGCCTTGGCTTGAGGCTACTTGCCTTGGCCACAAAACCTCCTTCTAGTATGCGGTCTTCAACACAAGCAAGACTTGCAATGGTACTCACCTTCTTGTCGGGGCACTCCGCAATGAAGTGGCCAATCTTGCCACAACCATGGCACCTCTTGGCCTTGGTGTCATCACCTTTGTCTCCCCCTTTAGATGGCTTTCCCCTTGGTGTTCCTTTTTGTTAGAGGCTCCACCATCCACTTGTCCCTTGTGTTTGTTGCCAAAGCCAAACTTCTTGCGCTCTTTGCCTCGAGCCGCATTCCTATTTGATCCGCTTTGTTGAGAGGGGCCACTTGACTTCCTCTCGGGTCCATCACCTCAATCCTTTCAACAATCTTGATGATGCCCGCCACATCCTCGGGAAGTTTTGGGAACTTGAACAAGGCATCCACCACCCACTTTTGAAGCCCACCCAAAAAGATGCACTTCTTAGAGAACTCATCCATCTTGGGTGTGGCATTCATTTGGGCATTGAAGTCACGCACATAGGCCTTGAGAGACCCGGTGTGCCTCATTTGCACCAAGTTCATGCCTTCCTCAACTCCCCGATACCGGTGTGAAGCGTTCACTCAACAAGTCTTTGAAGCCACCCCAAGTCAAGTTTGCCACCAACTCCGGCTCTTGCTCCTTTTTGCTTGTCCACCATTGAAGAGCATGATCCTTGAGAAATGTCACCGCAATGGAAACCTTGTCCTCCTCATCCGGCTTTTGGACATCATAGTAGTTATCCATCTCAAGAAGGAATTCCTTCACCTTCCTTGCCTTACCAAGTCCCGAGAAGGTGCTTGGCATGTTTACCTTAGCCAACTTTTTGGTGGAAGATGAAGGTCGGGACCCTTGCATCATGAGGTGTTCAATCAACCTCTCTTGGCGATCCCTTTCTTCCTTCCCACGCTTGAGCTCTTGATTCACGGAGTCCATGAACTCAAGCATTCTCATTTGGAAAGCCAATTGAGGATCTTGTTTTTCCACCCCTTGGGAAGACTCTAGGCGTCTCGACCTAGAGCGCTCCTCTTCACCCAAGGGCTCCTCTTGAAGTGACAATTCCATTTGCTCATTGCCCTCACTAGTGGCAAACTTGCTCATTGAGTCATGAGAATGAGCCTCACTTGTAGGATCGAGGTCTTTGTTCCCCCTCGTGCGTGGCCGCTTGGAAGCTCCGGGCTCATCACCCTCTCGTGGTCTTCTTCTTGCCCATTGCTCCTCACAACTTTGCACTTGGGTACTAAAAGCCCCGCCGCTCGATACCAAGTGTCGCAACCCCTTGCTAGCTCACCTTGGCTTACACCAACTTTTTCCCAACTCTAGCAAGTGTCACGAGCGCTAACTCGCACATCCCCCACATGCACAAAGTTAGCTCTCCATACCAACCACCAAGCTCACCGCTTGGTTATCAATCCCTCCTACTCATGCAACCGGGACTCAACCCCTTCGTAGGTAGCCAATGGTTAGGTGCGGACTTCCACTTATGTCCAAGGCCCAACTTGGTGGCACTCCCATACCACGCGGCCTAACCGCACTTGGTGGTGTCTCCTCCTCACCACCGCCCATGACCACCATGGTGACCCCAAGGCCACCAAGTAATCACAACGCCGGCGGTGAGACACCACCCCACATCGGTAGCACTCATGGTCCTCATTTTGCCTATATGAGTCCCCGTGGTGAAGCCCCAACACTAGCTCCCCACCGGGACTCACCTTGTCCTTATGAGCCACCGTGGTGAAGCCCCAACACTAGCTCCACCCACCGTGCCTCATTTTGCACTTTGAGTCCCCATGGTGGAGCCCCAACACTAGCTCCACCCATTGGGACTCACCTTGGCTTGGGAGTCCCCATGGTGAGGCCCCAACACTAGCCACACCACTCGGGACTCCCACCTTGGTCACCACCAAGGCACCATGGGAGTGGGGAGGAGACCAGCCCTCCCCATAGTATACTCTGTGGGATTCGGCAGCCCCTGGTCCTAGGTGAAGGGCTGGACCCTCACACCTCTTAGTTTTGGAAGACCACCCAATCTCCCAATGCCTTAGCCGCTGGAAGGCCCCGGAGACTTCCCGAACCTTCCAGGGCTCGTATCTACCTCGTCCCGCATCCAAACGCGACGAGCGACCACTCTATCGACATCTACTCGTCAAGCAGATGCCGATAAACACCTTACTTGCCTCATTCCGACAAGTATTGAGGGAGTTATGCCCCTCTGAAGATTCGGGAGTCCCGGGCCAGCTTCCCAGTCCAGCACTGTCCCTGGACAGCACTCCCTTTAGTCCCACAATCTTCCAACTCCCATAACTTTTAGCTCACACCTCCAACTGAGGTGCTCCTTAGCATCCCGGAATCGTGGCAACATGAGCTTCCATAATCTCATGTCCATTCCCTCGTGGCTCCTAGTCTCCGTGGGTGAGAGGCGTCTCCAACGCCCGGGGTCCTCTCCCACACTAGGCCCACTTAGGTTCCCTTCACCTTGGCACCCCAAGGCCCGGGCGTCACTCCGGTGTCCCCCTTGGGCCCTTGGTGTTGCGGGCACTCCTCAAGGAGAGGTGCGCGACATCAATTCCCTCATGAGCGCCGAACAATTGAAGAGATTCGATTAGAGGCTGCAGATATTGCAACATCAGCTTCTTCTATCCGCTCAAGACGTGAGAATAATGTAACCTCATTTTCAAAACTATGGAGGCTTCACTATGTATACGGTTTTGATTTAGGCCGTGATCTGGTTTATGATGCAATGCACATATTGCCACTTAACATATTCAAAGTCTTTGTGGAACACTTAGTGTAAAAAGGTGGAGCCGAGGTGCTGGAAAATGGGTTAAAGGAAATCATAGTGCACAGGCCAAAACGTCTTGGAGCAAGATGGCCGTCTAATATAGTGAATAGGCTCTCATATTGGAAAGCAGAGGAATTCCAATTATTCATTTTGTGGTGCCTTCCATACTGCATCGAGAAAATGGGCATCCATAAAACTGACAGGTTATATAAGATTGGAAGGCTTCTCTTTGAGATCGCCAGATTGTATTTTTCACATACACGAACCTATGGATGGACTGAGCAGTCCATCACGACAGCCCGTGATTTGCTATCAACATGGCGCATTGAATGGGAGGAATATGCTGGCCCAAGTGCGTCTATTCTACACCATGTTGCAGGTATGTTCTTACCAATGAGTAAAAGAAGTTGATATTCATATATTTCCTATGTAATTCTTTTTTAAATTGTCTATGAGTTCAGTATAAATAATCATGACTTATTTAACCCTTCAATATCCGCGCATCCAAATTGTGGATGTTTGTTGGTTAAAGCCTATTTAGAGACCTTGTTTGAAATAAACTTAGTAGTCAAATTATACATATAATAGTAGTTACTATTTTACAAAAGAATGGGATATTACATTGCTAGAATGTCGTTGTAGAATTGATTTATTACACATTTTTTTTACAGGCAATGGCGAAATGTTGGACGATGTGGTTAGACATGGCCCCCATGACTTGTATTGGTGTTATCGTTTTGAAAGAAGCGTATCCTCATACAAGAGTATAAAAACCAATCAAAAGTCAAGTGAAGTGACTTATTGCAGATACGAAGCGCGTCTTGCCTACCGCACTGCAAGGGGAAGTGTCTTTGAAGATAATGACAACTTTTATCCACCACAACGAGCTGTGGTGGCAATCCATGAACAACTTATGACATCAAATTTTCGACCTGGACTTGGAATAGGTACCGTAGTAAATTGCAGTGATTGGAACTTGAACTTATAACAGACTACCAATTTCCCATCATTGACAAATTCGTACAATCTTTCATAGTTGTTGGAATTGTAATAATTGTGTGAAAAACTGAATGATTATATGTGGCCATGTTTGCAGCTAATGATGTTCACAAATGTGAAGAATTCCACAGAATGGGAATCATTATAGCCAAATCACAATCGGAGGCTATCAGGTTGGAAAAGCTTGGGCAGGTACTACCACCTTGTCATTGCAGGGAGGTTTATCCATCCAAAGGAATATCTGTGGTGTGGAGACAAGGTAACATGATTCCAATGGCAAGGAGTATCCAATTGTATTTACGCAAATATTGGACGGACGAGGGACTACTAAATGAAAATACATTGGGATACTTTGACGAAAGTGAAATTGAAAAAGTATCATCTGTGATATTTCGATCCAATCGCTACGAAGTAGGAGACCATGTTCTGGTGAGAAAAGATGGAACCGAAGTGCACTCCTTGGACATGCTGGATCACTGGACTTACAAAATGAAGATCACGATTCTCTTTATTCATGTATTTATGGGACATCATAGGCTATTTTGTCATGGGAGATTCTACTCACTGGTAATTTGGGATTTGACTCATTGATTTGAAATTTCATGTTTTTGTTTTCCTTCCATGTAAATTTATATATAAGAATAGATAATTATTGTAAATCAGTGTAGTTGTATTAAGAGTTCAAATTTGATGTTTTTATTCATTGTGATTCCAGATGCCAAACCCTGATGAAGATGGAGAAGTTCAACTTTCAGATTTTTCTTCGATGTGTTTGCTCCAGTCTCGGCCAAGGTTCTATACAGGCGATGATTGCAGACCAATCCATTTGATTCTTCACAGATTCATGGAGCAGCCCATTCCAGGGACAAGAAATACTGTTGTTGCATTAGAGATGGCGGATTTGAAGGTTCGAAGTCACATGGTTAAATTGGGAGCCATTGGCTACCGCCCACACTGGCCTCAAATCAACGACATCATGTATTGTCGACGTGACTTGGAAACACCACATGCAGTTCAAATTTGTGTCGTCAGAAAAGTTATATTGCCACAACACTTACGAGAAGATGGAAATGAAGAGACGGGAACTTCTGATGCTGACGATCCTTATTGCGGAAAGGTGGTGATGAGCAAATTAAAACCTGCTACAAATCGAGATAGAAGTGAATACAAAGCTAGTCCTACAACCACTTTCGAATGTTCGTGGACGTCTCTTCTTGGCCATGTACTTGAAAGTGGAGTTGTGACTATTCGTGTGCATGGAGTGCCTACTCGTTGGGAACGGATTGTGTTGCATGATTCTTATAAACAAGGAATATTGCAATATTAGAGAAAAATTTAGGGGTTTTAGGATTGGACAGAAAAAAATTGATGAACGTTGGTTCTTCTTTGTTGATTCGTCGGATTCAAATTCGAACCTGATAATTTTTTATTATTTCTGCCTAGAGTTTGAAATAAATTATGACATGTGGTTGCGTACTTCACTAATTCATGTGTTATTTTAAATCATTGCATCATTTTCATAGGGTACTTATTACCTAGTCCGCGTACCAAAATCATCTTTTAAACCCTTGTATTTATTTTTCCAATATTTTTCAATGTTCTTGGGTACTTATTCCACTACGAGAAAATGTGTCGTTTTTCATTTCATATTCAGTCGGAATAGTGAACAACAACTACATATAGTTGAATACTTTGTCATCTTTTGACCAAAACCACTCACCAGCTCTCACATCATGGCACGATTTCATTCATTTTTCAATAATAGTAAGTGAAAAGCGACAAATTTCCTTCTAGTGGCTTCATGACCAAGGAAGGACATAGTTCTGTTTGTCTTATGGAATATTTAACACTTCCATCAAATTCATATGGTTCTAATTAGCTAGTTCAAATGTTAAAACCACCTTCCCCTCATCATTTCACTCATTCGCCTCCTTATTTAAAGTTGGCATAAATCATAACATATAGGCTCATGTCTCTTGTGAATTATTTTATGATTCCATTATTTTCAGAAGGTCATAATTAGATAGTCCAAGTGTTAAAATCATCCCATCCCCCCTTTTACCTACTTATTTCCTACTTTTTAGAGTTTAGGGGGTTTTGAATACGTGCAACTAAAATCTGGCCTAAAGGTCCGTCACACCTATCATTTGTTTTATGGTTTGTCATGTTCTTAGGGTATAAACTAGTAAATTAATGATTTAAAATGATTTTTTCTCCCCTCGTTTTTATTTTTCCTCTATTTTTCAAATCTCTGGTCACTTCAACAAATCTAAACTAATCCGGGAAAAATAGCCCCGATTTTTTTCGAATTTGTTTTATGGTTCCATAATTTTTATTGGGTCCTTATTAGCTAGTATGGACCTTAAAACCCCCTCCAAAAACTTTATTTCTCATACTTCTTGTTTTTGACAAGTTTAATTAATCTTAGAAAACTAGGGAAAAATACTTATTTTCCTCGCATGGGCCTAAGATTTTCACCATAATTTTTATATGTCATGAATTACCTGAAAGAAACAATTCACCCCTGCTCTCCCCTTTTCTCTTATACAATTGCACTCACCCCATTGGAGCCCATCTTGCCGGATTTAAATATGCCCAATTATAATCAAGCACATACTTCTCTTTGTTGTACGGTATCTTTAACACTACCATCACATTTATATGGTCCTAATTAGCTAGTGTAGATGTTAAAACCACCTTCCCTCCATCATAGTTCTCATTCGCTTCCTTATTTAAATATTAGGGGTTTGGCATAAATCATGACATAGAGACCTTTGTCTCTTATAATAATTTTTATGATCCCATCAGGTTCATAGGGTCCTTTTTAGCTAGTCCGAGTGTTAAAATGATCAGATCGTAGGGTCCTTTTTACGTAATCCTTCCAAGATTGTTTTTATCGTTTCATCATTTTTATAGGGTACTAATTGGTCCATCCAACATTTAAAATTATTTTTCCACCCATCTTTTCCTCTATTACTCAAAGCTCCGGCTACTTCACCAAATCTAAACTAATTGGGAAAGATACCTCCAATTTTAATTTTAATTTTTTATTTTAATTTTTATGGTCCCATATTTTATTTAGTGTCCTTCTTAGCTACTGTGGACCTTCAAATATTTATAGAATTCACATATTGTTACGATAGATTCTCCCAAGAAACAATTAACAACAAAACTGACAAATATCAACCACTTATTGATAACATCCGTAACCTAGGATGGAAGGTAGATCCCCTCATAGTCATCACAAAAGGTGCTAGAGGCACAACACACAAACCATCAATGAAACTTCTTGCAGGAAATTTTAATTTATCAGAAACAATTTTAGGAGGTTTCGGAAATTTTGGGACTACTCACCTTAACATTGAAACTCATCACGTTATGTAGTACTATATTATTTAAAGTTGAAAAAAAGGAATTATCTATGTTTAATAGTTTAGAAAAGCAATCGAGAGTTGCCAATAACAAACAATCAATAAGGTATTTGGCTTTCCAAGAGTTTATTGATAGGTGGATAAGGTACTTGCTTACCTATACTTACCCTCATATGACGTGTTATATCCTGTAAAAAGCTAAAATTTTCACATGGTGGTATACTAAACTTGCACATACTAAGGTTAGATATTGACAATATATAAAGTACATGTAATCTAATTATTTTCAAATCTCAAATGGTGTATCAATCTCAGTGTATATTTGTTTTACTTTATCAGTACTACTTTACTTATTCTATAAATAAGTATGCTTTTGCTTTAATCACAATTTACAGAAACTGAAATAATCCAAGAATGATAAAACTTTACAAGACTTATCGATGTCATATACATATATATATATATATAGTTAGTTAGTTAGTTAGTTAGTTCTTTTTTCTTGAGATATTGAAAAACAGTATATTATAGAGGTGCAACAAATAGCTCAATGGAAGGAAAGCAATCAAAACAAGTAACTTGCTCATATGACAAGAACATTCTTCATTCTAACATCTAGAAGAAACTCCCTCATGCGTTATGCGACGTTGTCTTTGCTCATCTTCCTATGATCAAGATTTTCTGATTGCTTTGTTTGAATAAAACGTGGAACCATGCTATTTCAACGCAATCTTCATTTTGTTTTCAAATTTGTGATGAAGCTCATCCAAAAAATCTATACTTCTTCACAAGAGATGCACACAATGGTCTTTGGTTGAGATTATTGGACGTGAAAAACAACAATTGGTGTGCATATAAACTTTACAATTACGATCTTAATCCTCAAATTACTTATCTCGATAGAGGATGGAAAGTATATGAATAATTTATAGGTCAACTTAATCAAATTTCAATGGATTTGGATTCACTACTAGGATTTGACCCCCTTTGCTACGTTTGTATTTCCATAAAAGCCACGTTGGGGTGTAGCTTAAGCTACGTATTTGCTAAATTCGTAGCTTGAGCTACACCCCAACGTAGTTTTTATGGAAATACAAACGTAGCAAAGGGGCCAAATCCTAGTAGTGATTGTCAAAGAAACATTCTAATTTGGACTTATCATAACCAATCATTGTTTGTTGTGTGGAAGAATAACAATGACTTATCAGATATTCCATCATCAACAAAGAATTTCTGAATTGCAGAATATAATAAAGAAGACATCCTATCAAATGAAGTTGTAAAACGTGAAGTTCATTAGTTCCCTTCATTTAAGTTTGCCCCAGCTGTAAAAGATTCAAGATACCTCATAACAGTGTATCCATGGGAAGGTTATTTGATGTTAGTAGGATCATTGCAAAGTCAAGATCAATATACGAAGGAAGGACATTGCGTGTCTTTATGATTTAGAAACACGTGTATAGACTGCCCTAAATATTCCACAATTGCAGTTAGAGAACTATGATCTACGTACATGTAACCTTGTAAATTCGAAATGGTCACCTTTTCAATTTATACCAAAGTATGCAAAAAGTAACATGTTGCAATGAAATTTTGTGAAAATGATGAAATGAAAAAATGTAGTGGCTAGAATATTAAGCACACACAATTAGGGTATCTTACCTGGATTTTTATAGATGCTACATCATTTTCTCGAGACTAGAAAGAGTATAAAGGTAACACATTGTGGGCTCCCCATACCTTCTGTGAACGAAATATTAACTACCAATTGGAAATTGTGAATGGGAGAATTTCTCTTGAAATTCAACCAACTTTGGCTATTATAACCTCACAAATGAAAAGGAATCAATGGTTCAAATTTGGCATGTCATTGAAAGTCAAATTAAATTTGAGGTCCTATATATTTCATACAATTTTAAGAATGATTTCTCTTAGGATTGAAGTAGAAAAAGGTCATTATTATTATTTAGGCAATTTTGCATCAAAGATTTATAAGGAGTAAGATGCATGGAAGTCTAGGAGGGCATTCTTACAATAATAAATTTCACTGCAGTTAAACTTTCTAAATGCAATTTGATGAATGGGGTAGCATGAGAAGTTAACCCCTAAGAGCCCAATCGACCATTTTATGGTCGATCCCGATTTTTGAGGAGCTGTACCTGGATAAAAAAAGATTTTTTTTGGATTTTTTTTTAACATTCCAGAAGTTTGGTAAGTTGGGAACCACATCCAATTTACAGAACTCTGTTTGGATTCATAGATTGTTCACAATAAGCCTTCAAACACAAACAGGGCAAAGTTTTGTTAGTGTAAGAAAACTTACTATTTTGGGGAACTAATAAGGTTCCTCATAGGTTACTTGTGGCCTCTCTTCATGTTATCATATAATATGTGATTTTAACCAATCATAGCAATTTCCAATTACTAATAATAGAAATTACATTTTATATTGATTTTCAAAGTTTTACTCTCTTTATTTAATTATTAAAGAAATCTTACTTATTTTAGGAAATTTAACCGTATAGATCTAATTTAGGGTTTAAGGTCTTTATACTATCTTTGGAGCGCTACTTCATAAGGGTTACCAAATTCATATTTTATAACACATCTAAGTTTTTCTTCAAACCCCTCGGGCCTTTAGGGGTTAAGGAATCCTTACGCATATTACAGGGGGGGCAGTCTTCATGTTCACCTGTAAAGTGCCAAGGCCTCATAACAACCTAAACCCCTCAAAACCACTATTTTTATAAGCAAGATGAAAATTTTCAATTCTCGTCCTAATTTCAAGTGTGTAGCTGTCAAATTTTGTCCCTCACTTGTCTATGTAAATGTACTGCAACTCTTAGCTTCTAATTCCTTTCTAATGAAAAGATTATAACATTCAAAGTTGAAAAAGAAGTTTTTTACCCTTGTTATGAAATGGGTTTGAAGGTATTTGTGAGGCAAAAAAAACAAGTTGCAACATTTAAAATTGTGGCTCTTCAATTTATTTTTCCTCACTAACTTAGGAACAAGTCTATGCAATTTTTACCCTCATGCAACCTAAAGGATCTAATGATATGGTTGAGTTTTTACATGGAGGTTTGGTGAAATTCAAATATAAAGGTTGGTCTTCAATGATAAAAAGTGCAGGTAAAAACAAATTGGATTGAAGATCGGAACGGTGAGATCATGTCTTTAAACCTTACTTACATCTACAAATAAACAAAATGTAAATGAAAAGTAAAATCTCAAAATTTGGTGAACCTTGGAGCGATATAATTGATTTTGGGCAGATTCTGAGAATAAATGAGCATATACTAGATGTCTAGATTTTATATAGTGTTTTTAAACATTGACAGTCAATATCTCATAAAGTATAAAGAATTTTGAAGCATGTGATGACTTTTCGGAAAAGTATAGGAAAACCCTCCCACCTGCAACAGGTTTCAAACATCCCGTTTTGGGCTCTTTCGGACATCAGGGGTTACTGCATTTTTTAATTCCTCTACTATCGCTGGTACATTTAGCCAAGAAAACACAGTTCATCAAAAATCTTCCGTAGATAATAAATGAAGATAATATTTAAACCGTAATATACTTTATGTAGGTCATGAGGAGCCAACTTTGAGTTATGAGGTCTCATAATATGCAAAAGCATAAAGAATGAGTAAGTTAAAGAGGATACAAAATTCACCTTTTTCACGATTTGAAGGAATTCTATTAGTAAAGCTAATACAATGAAATGTTCACCAACTACAAAATTGTAGATCTTCATCTCAAAAATTATTCTTATTCCAAAAAATGCTCTGAAATGACTTGATTCTCATACAAATTTTGTACAAACTGAGCTCTGCAATCACATTGTATTGGGGCGGAAGTGGTGTGTATTGATTTGATTAAAACAGTACAACTTCATCACAAAAGCTCTTCCGCACTATTTTACACTATTTTTGGGATGGATTCAAATTATAGTCCCGCTTTAGTGATACAAACCTTGACCTCATCAAAGATGAAATGAAGATAAGGCATGGATATGAGTGCAAGGGGTTTAATCTTGGACTAATTTTTCTTTGTAAAATGTTTGAAACTTTTCATCATTGCAAGGCTACAAATTGAGCCAAGATTCTTTTTTGTGATGAATATTTTTGGTACAATAGAGTCTTTGAGATGAAGATGAGTAACTTTCTAGTTAGTGGTTTCTTATTGCAACTTTCATGTTGGTAGTATTTTCAATTTAGATTGGAAATGAAAGTACTTTTCTAGCCTATTTTGCGCACTAGTATAATACAATCTCGCGATCTTTAAGGTCCAATGAGTCAAGTTTGAAGATGAACACGACTCATCTCTTTCATTTTTGTGTCCAAGTAGAAAATCAAGCCTACTTTTAGAAAGTACAATGCGACTCATTTACCAAGCTTAGACTGAAATTTATCAAGCCTCACGTAGAAAATGGTTGATTTTTAGCAAATTTTTGAATATCGTGTACCTACTTTGTAAATTGACATTTCCTGAGAATGATAGGACTACGAGATAATTGAATATGTACATGTTTATTTACTAACTGATTTAATATAACATCGCACCCTCTAACATCAATATTGTGCTTGATGTGGATTATTCATGTTAGGCATTTAAATTCACATATGTGATAGTGTGAACCTCCTTAAAAATTTCTTGATCTTTATATTGGATAGAAGAAGGAACTACTCCACTACCTACAATAGATTTCATCTTCTTTGGATTTCATAATCTTGTGATTGAAAATACATCGGTGGTTCAATCATGGTATGTAGGTTTTTGATTTAGTTGATGTTAAGATCCTAGAATCTATTCACAAAAGAAAACTTGTTTATAAAGCTTGTAGTACCAAGTTTAATAACTTACCAGGAATTCAGTAAATTTGCAATCACGAAATTTTCTTAGATGTAAGGAAGAAATTCTAGATAATAATTCATAGTTTTCGTCTCCCATTCAATTGGAATATGAGAAGACCAAAATGGCACTCTAAAGGGGACCAAAAACATGAAGGAAAGAGATCAAACTTTCTTAGTTCGTGGAGATAGTTGCACTCATTCAATTTTGTTGGGTCATAAGCGGAAATTTCAAATTGAAATAAAACTCAAATTATTCAATCTGAATCTGCCTGAATCGATTTGAAATGTTGCCTCTTCGTGTAATTGACGACAACAGGGAGAATCATGTGATGTTTCTGTTCTGCTAACTAAAAATCTTGTGCGGTAATTCACCACACAAGCTCAAAAGAGCTAGCCATCAAAATCATGCAACAATACATGTTTGTGTGGCCAAATCAAAGTGATTCATTTATTACAATTGATCAAGTAAAAATGATTCATTTTAGTAAAATTGAGTTACACTCGAAGTCCTTCTTGGGAGATTAAGCAAAATTAGAGTAAATATGATTAGAGATCATCATCCATCTTCTTAGATGGGAATCAAACAAATCAACTTAGTTACACTCATTCGCCCTCCCCCTAATACAAAATTGAAAGTACATATATCAAGTGTGGAATTCCATGCAATCCTTCTACATATGCTAGTCATACACTAACTCTGTAGATCAGTAAACTATATAGCTGTGTTACGGAAACAACACATAGGCATGGTCCAACTAAATGGATGCTTCTCCAAGGCATCAATGGCATCGCACACCGTCAACCTTTTGGAAACATCTGGGTCTTGGAGTCCTTGCAATTTGTAGAGGATATGCTCGTGATTGTGAGCGCGGTTTGGGCTGTGCGGTACAAAGTACCTTTTATCATACTCTTCCTTCCAAATGCGCTCCGCTAACCATCCGGTGGAGAATGCATCTGCTGCCTTGGAATACAAGTGCCTCGATTCCATAATATCCAGGGCATTCTCGGAATCGCGAGAACCGTACAAAAACCACATTTCAGGTGCTACCCAATGCCGCAACTTCCGTTCTGCGTCAAACTTCTCCTGGTCGTTGAATCCATACTTGGATGCAGCTTGCTCTACTACTCGACTAGAAATTCCCCAATCGCAAAGCCCGATGTATACCGTCTCTGGTATCCAATCGTCGAAGTGGAGTAGAACGTTGCTTGGCGTAATGTCGTTGTGTAGATAATTTGCATCATGGCACTTCCCCACGATGACAAGCAACGACAATGCCAACTCCAGTCGTTTCTTACGAAATGTAACAACCCACTGCAGCTGTAAGTCGGATAACCCTGAGTTCAGTACTTTTGGAATATCACCGTACTCCAAGTGCGGATCAATTTTCTGATTGATATTGGTATCGAAGTCTTTGAAGCTACCTCCATTCCACCATAGCGAAAATCCGTCCATCGTTCTAGGATGCAAGTACGATAGTCTGATGATTCCAGGATGCTTTACTGGACAACCTCCCGCCTCGTTTACAATGGCCATGCGCTTCGCTCTTTCATTGTCAACATTTGTCAATTGCTTGCGCGCGAAGGGAATCCAACTAGGAATGTGTTGTAGTTTTGTAAGCACCACCTTGGTCACCTTCCCATATCCACCCTGAATACGTTGCCCCAGTATGGATACCACACTAACGGTTGATTCTAGCCACTTGAATGATCCGCTATTGTAGTGAGCCATAACCAAATCCTCAGCTTTTTCTTTCCATGGTTGATGTTTCTTCCCACGACCTTTCGAGTACAGTTGACAAAATCTTTTCACCGTCTCTAGCTTCGCAACTAGTTCCTCGTCTTCAAATGTCCACTTGCTCTTGTCCGTCATTTTTTTTCCCGAGACAGTAGTCCAAGCTTCCACGACGTTGGTAGTCAACTCTACCACCCTACTATCCAACCATGCGCTGTGGTCATAGAAGTCGGTCCAATTACAAAGTTTCTCATCGTTATCAAAAGCTTTCTCCAAACATTCGTGAAGTTGTTGGCGCAAATTGGTGAACCCTTCTTCATTCAGACCGATAAAACTCCTATGCATCATGTTAAGACTTCGTACCACATAGAAATGAATACCAACCCTCCGAGCGAATGCGAGATATTCTTCGGTTGGCATAAGTGGAGTCTCTTGCTCCCCAAGTACTTGATTGTTTGAATTCTTCTTTTTTGATCTTTTACTCTTCTTCTTATTTCCCTTCCGTTTCTTCGAACCCGATGATGAAGGGTTTGTAGAGTCGGTCGAAGTTTCCTCTATTTGCTCTAATTGTTTTGGAAGAGTATTCAAGTCTTCATACTCACGATGCAACCGCGACCCCTGGCTCCCTTCACCTTCCATTTTAAAATCCCAAAAAAATTATATATTGCAAAAGTATTAGCCAAGGGGCCTATATATATGTGGTTGAACAAACATTTAATAAGTAAAAGTAAAAGACTTAAACTCCGCTATATTTTATTTTAATACAAGAAGTAAAAAAATTATATTATATATGCCCGTTTGTTTTTATGCTTGATTTTAAATTCAACTTTTTTATGCTTGTTTTTATTATCAACTTCTCCTTGGATTTTACTTTGAATTTTTTGCTTGTAACCAAATCCCTTGTTCCTCATTTTTAATAGATCTAAGTTGAACTTTTTACAAATACCACACATGCTAGTTTTGTACTTTCAGAATTTGTCTAACTTTAAGATGTGAGAGTTTAAGACAAAAACATTGCCCAAAATTCACAAACTCATAAAGGTACCCAAGAACCAATTAAGGTACTTGTAATCCTACACTAGATATAATAAATTGTGATGCATGTTATATCATATTGTTAGCCCTCAAACATCCAAAATGTCCAAAAACAACATTATAAATGAGAAGATAAAACTTGGAAGAGATATAACTTCTTCATGCATAGTTCAATTTCGATGAAATCACTTGAGTTACATTGTGGTTTTTGCGGTTCAACTATGTTCTTGATCCAACATAATTTAAATAGAACCAAGCTCGTACACGCTTTGCACTATTATTTGAATTTTTTGCAGACAAAACTTATTCCACTCAATTTTTTTCTTTTAACCCCTAAACGTCACTGGGGTATTTTTAACAAATTCAAATTCTTAAAAAAAGTGTCATAGATGAAAAAGAAAGGAGGCAATTTAGATCTCAACCGTACAAACTTGTAATAGACTTGTTGTGAGTCACACGGACCAGAACTTGACTCATGAGGCTTCATAGATTGCGAGATCATAACGTATTAGTGCGCAAAACATGCTACAAAAATCCATCATTTTCACTTTGAAGTGAAAATAATACCAACATGAAAATTGCAATAAAAAATTCACAAACTAGAAAGTTGTTCATCTTCATCTCAAAAACACTTTTGTACCAAAAAAATTCAACAAAAAAAAATATTCGCTCAAGTAGTAGCCTTCCAATGGTGAATACTGCCCCAAATTTATAGAGGATAAAAATTTTAAACTAGACCCTTTGCACTCAAATTCATGCCCTATGTTCAGTACATCTTCGATTAGATTAACGATTCTACCAAAAAAACTAGACTATTATTGGAATGCATCCCATAAAATAAAGTCAAAATCTAACGTTGGATGAAGGAGATCTAGCTCCTCAAAAATCATCCATTTTTTCACTGTTTTCATTGTAGAAACATCATTGCAAATCCAATACCAAAGTTATTTGGATTAAAAAACTTGCAAATAGAAAGTTAATAGGATGCATCTAAAGATCATACTTATGTAAAAAAAATTCATGGAAAACTACTTTTGATTTCACATAATTAGCTTGCAATGGTAAAACATGCCTCATGTTTGGAATCCCATAAACAAAAGCTACCTTCACTAAAATGCTTGCCATTAATTCATACTTTATTGTATGGATCTACAATTTTTACTACACAAACTAGACTTGGTTTTTGACTCAACCCAAGTGATTTCGTCAAAAACAAAGTCCGAATGAAAACGTTATAGCTCTTCAGAGTTTCTAGCCTTCATCCAAAATGTCGTTTTTAAACACTAGGGACGTTTAGGGGTTTATTATGGTATCTCAACAAAAATTCTTAACAATCAAAACTTCATTTTTAGGGTTACAATTTCTACACTAAAAGAACTTAAAACCTACAGAGGATGAATGACAAAAATAAGTGATGGGTCTCTAAAATTTTCATGAACGCCATAAATACGAATTAGTCCGTAAAATAATTTTTGAAGGTTTGTAACTTAGTTATCAAAACTAAAAAAAAATAATTCTAGAAAAATGTGTCGGGTAACAATTAGCAAGTTCCCTTTTGCACCAATTAGACAATGTCTTTTAGGTTATGCCAAAAATAACTTCCGAATCAACTTTGAATGTTTTTAACTCACATATAGTAAAGATCCAAAGGTTGAATTGTGGCATTAATTAGTGATAGATAGATAGAAACTCCAATCCCTATGAGGGGCCGGCATCAATGAAGTGTCCGTTCGTAATGCCAATGACCCAATGCCCATCGGAAAAAAAAAAATTGGAACATATTGATTAGTGTAAGTACTTAATATGAATATCATAAGGTCAAATGTACTTGAAAAGTTCAATTTTTTTCTCTTCACGAACATCAACAAATACAAGGTGGTCAAAAATCGTAATGTTGGGTTTACAAAGTTCAAAAACACCTTGACATTTAGGGATCAAACGCCCATGCGCTTCTTGACTGGCTTCTCCTTGAAATTGGATCATGCCATGTTCAGTACTTGGGCATCATGAATAGTGCATTTTACCCCAAGCAAGTAAAGGAACTGACCAGCATTAACTCAAAATCACTCCCAGTAGTAATAACACAAAAATGAGGGAGGAGGAGGGGTCGGACCCCCTGGTCCCTAGACCCACTTCCTTACAGCAGCAGGCCCAATGGCGCTGCAGCCAAACCAGACGAATCCTAACAGACCTAGCATCATCATCAACACCAGCGTCATCATCATCATCTCTCTTCTCCCTCCCTCCCTCCCTCCCTCCTCATCACTACCGCCACCACACTTCAAAACTACGCCTTGCTTGCACAAAACACAGGCTCCATTCCCCACCCCCACCCCATTCTCCTGCTGCCTGCTTTTGTCCGTCTATCGAATGCTTGCTCTGTAACCCTGCCTGTCAGGCACTGCTACCCCCTCACTACGAAGTGAGTGTTTCGCAAATTCCTTGTTTTGTCACTCAGCGCAGTGGCTATGTCATTCTCTCCGTCTTGATGCGGTGATCTGTCCGCCGGGAAATCTCTTCTTCAGGTACTCTCATTTCAGATCTCATACTCAATTTAGAGTGTTGTCGCCAATTCGAGGATAAGGAGCGTCGTGGTTAGTGTTGATTTGGTCGCCATTGTTTTGCGAGGCGATAGTGGTGACGACGACCTAAGAAATGTGTGAGGGTTATCGTTGCTGGGGGAGTGAGGCTTCAGTAATAATTGTTTTCGTGTTTTGTTTCGAGATCGATGACCAGGTTCCCCGTGGACCACTTGAAGAATATATTGGAAACTAAACCCCTATAGGTGCAAGAAAGCCGAAATGGCTTACTGGGGCACCAACATAAACCAAATTCAGCCAACTTTGACTACTCAAATCTCACAAATGGGGAAGAATCAACGGTTAAAATTTCAGTGTGTACATTAAAGGTTGAGTTAACTTAAAGATCCTAGAACTCAAACCTCCCCAATTTATACTTAGATTGAGTTTTATTAGACCTTAAGTAGAGGAAGGTTTATTCTTAAACAATTTTGCATCAAGAACCTTCACGTGCTAATAAAGTGTGGACCGATGACCAATATATGAAACCCTCATACCACTATATAAAAGGAAAGAAACGAACTTGGTTGTGTTTGTAAAAGTATTTATTTCCTGCAACACTAAATCGATTGTGTGGATTCTTAAAAAGTTCAACCTACAATTCCTAAAAGTGCAACTAAGCTTCAAGTTACAAAAACTTTATGATTCTTCAAGGGTCAACAGACATGACCACAGAGTCAAAACTCTTGGTTGTGTATGGTCCTTGAGCAGTTAGCTTGTGATGATGTTTGAATTTTGGGATTGTGGGCATGATTTTTAAACAGAGATCATAGCAACATACCACAATTTCAGGAGTCAGAAAAGAAGCAGCCAGATTCTTTTGTCATGATATGGGCACAATGGTCTCTGCACCATTGGAGTGGCAAGTGGAAACATGGATAGATAAATCATAGATTAGTTGTACAACATGATAAACATCGTTCTTTACTTATAACTTTTCCTAAAACCCGAAATGGGTTACGAAGGTTACGGGAGGAGAAGAATTCAACCAACTTTGACTACTATGATTGTCACGAATGAAGAAGAATCAACGATTCAAATTTGATATGTGAGTAGGAGGTCAAGATAATTTTCATATTCTACCGTTGAATCCTCTGATTGAGCTTTTGGAGTGGCAAGTGGAAATATAGATGGATAAATCATAGATTAATTGTACGACATGATGAACAAGATTCTTTACTTATATCAACCTCTAACTTTTCTTATAACCTGAAATGAGTTGCGAAGGTTACCGGAGGAGAAGAATTCAACCAACTTTGACTACTATGATTATCACGAATGAAGAAGAATCAACGGTTCAAATTTGATATGTGAGTAGGATGTCAAGATGATTTTTATTTTCTACGGTTTAAAACCAAGAAGGGGAGTTGGAGGACGCAAAACCTGGAACTGCGAATAAAAGGATGAGAACCGGAAACGGGCGTTTAGAGATAGGGAACCCATAATAGGAAACCAAAACAAAGTATGGAGAACTGGGAACAAGGGATCCATGGAACAAAGGATATGCTATAATCATAAAGAGCACATGGAACCGAGAGGAAGGGAGCGGAGGATATGCTATAAATCTTACAATGCATGGGGACCGTTAACGAGGGAACCTGGGATAGGGGGTAGTTCTTGAAGAGCACCAAATAAAGAGCTCACCTATCAGGATGAGGGGGACCTTACTCACAAATTAATCAAATACATGCATGGTCATGGTCATGACCATATCATTTGGTAATGTATACATGGCATGAAGAGTTTTGAATTTTTTGAAGAGTTTCCGTAAGTGGTGTTTGATTGTTATGAAGGGTTATTAGATGCCAATGATAAAACAAGGATTCAAAGAAGCAAGGAATTTGGAACATGAAAATGGAAGCAAGGGAAAAGTGGACAAGAGATGAGTGAAGTAGGAACCGAGAACAAATGATAAGAACTACAAAAGGACGATGGAACCACAAATAAATCATGAGAACATGGAACAAACAATGGAACATTCAATACGAGGTTGAAAGCGCTGACTCGGAACCAACAATCACAGTTGAATTTTAGACTTCAATGTTTTAAAGTTGACCATTGTGGTTTTTCAAATATATCCTTTTATACGAGTTTGAACACATTCAGTCAAAAACAACTACCACCAACAAGACAAGTTGCCTCGAGCATACTCAAAGAATTCAGTTAAGGAAGGTAGTATCGAGTTGTATCTTTTCTAGGATGGTAAAAAATGACTGAAAAGCCTTCGCAAACCGCACGACAAGTCGCCTCGTACAAAAATATGTGTATATTAGTTGGCTATCATGGTTCTCAATCCCATGCTATCATAGTTTTTAATCATATAATATCAATCCCATTCTATCGTGGTTTTTATCTATATTCTATCATGGTTTTTAATCATATCCTATCATGGTTTTTAATCATACCCTATCGTGGTTGAACGCAGTCACTCAAAAACCATTACGACCCAGACGACAAGTTGCCTTGAGGGGACTCAAAGAATCCAGTTGAACAAGGAGGCAGTCGTGCGTTCGGAGTCATATTACTTTCATACGAGGTTGAAAGCGGCTTTAAACCAAGTGATCATTCAATTTTGGACTAATGTCTTTTTTAGTTGGCTATCATAGTTTGCAATTGTATCTTTTTATAGGAGATCAATAACAATAACATCTACCACCACACGAGGCTGAACACACTCCCTCAGAAACACGGCAGGTCGCCTTGAGCCGAATGAAAGAATTCAGATGACAAAGTTAGTTCGGGGTTGGATCTTTTCATTCAAAGTTGGAATACAACTCAATAGTATTGGTCAACCGCTCTCGTGTTGAGCAATCGCATGCGTATCGATCAAGCGCACGGCTCTCGTGCGGGGTATTTTAGTTAATTAATATGGTTGGGAGTTCGGAGTCGTAATGCTTTCATACAAGGTTGAAAGCAGCGAGTCAAAACCATAGACCACATTTCAATTTTGGAACTATGTGTTTTTTAGCTGGCTATCGTGGTTTTCAATCCTACTCTAGTGGATTTCAATCGTATCCTATCGTGGTTGAAACACAATCACTCCAAAATCATCACAACGGACACAACAAGTCGCCTTCAACGGATTCAAAGAATTCAGTTGAACAAGGTAGCAGTTGCTAGTTTGGAGTCGTATTGCCTTCATACGAGGTTGAAAGCACCGACTCATATCGTATTCTATCGTGGTTGAACAATTACTGAGAAACCATTACGTTCGACACGAGAAGTTGCCTTGAGCTGGCTTGAAAAAATCTGTTGAAGAAGTTAGTTTGGCGTTGGATCTTTTTACTGAAGGTTGGTATACGAGGTTGAAAGCACCGACTTGAAGACCAACGACCATACCACGGTTCAATGTTGGACTTCAGTGTCTTACACTTTCAAACCAATGTGTGATTGTTGGCCTCGAAGGGAAAGAGAAAGAGAGGAAGTAACTCTTGGAAAGGGGGGCGAAAAGAGTAAAAGGAATTCGGGAGCCGCTCCGCTTCCGGAGAAGAAGAACGGAGTGGGGTGGGTTTAGTGGTGCCGCTGGGAGGGGCTGATGCGGGACCCTATCGTGGTTGAACACAGTCACTCAAAAATCATCACAACCGACACAACACGTGGCCTTGAGCGGATTCAAAGAATTTAGTTGAACAAGATAGCAGTTGCTAGTTTGGAGTTGTATTGCATTCTTACGAGGTTGAAAGCGCTGACTCAAATAATATTCTATCGTGGTTGAAGACAAATACTCAGAAACCATTACATTCGACACAACAAAGTCGCCTTGAGCCGACTCGAAGAAATCAGTTGAAGAAGTTAGTTTGGCGTTGGATCTTTTTATTCAATGTCAAAATACAACTGGATTGTATTAGTCAACCGCTCTCGTATTGAGCAATCGCACTCAACCAAGCGCACAACTTGTGCGGAGTATTTTGGTTAACAAATACTCTTGAGAGTTCGGAGTTGTAACGCTTTCATACGAGGTTGAAGAACCGACTCAAAACCAACGATAATAACGACCACACCACGGTTCGGTTCAATTTTGGACTTGACTGTTCTACACTTTCAAACCAATGTGTGATAGTTAGCCTCAAAGGAAAAGGGAAAGAAAGAGAGGAAGTAACTTTTGGACAGAGGGCGAAAAGACTAAAAGAAATTCGGGAGCTTCCGAAGAAGAAGAATGGAGTGGAAGTGCGTTCAATGCTGCCGCTGGGAAGGCCTGTTGCGGGACCCTATCGTGGTTGAACACAATAACTCAATAATCATCACAACCGTCACAACAAGTCGACTTCATCGGATTCAAAGAATAAGGTAGCAGTTTTTAGTCTGGAGTTGTATTGCATTCATACGAGGTTGAAAGCGCTGGCTTATATTGAATTCTATCGTGGTTGAACACAGTTACTCAGAAACCATTACGTTCGACATGACAAGTCGCCTTGAACCGACTCGAAGAAATCAGTTGAAGAAGTTAGTTTGGGGTTTAATCTATTTATTCAAGGTTGAAATACAACTCAATAGTATTGACCAACGGCTCTCGTATTGAGCAATCAACCAAGCGCACGACTCGTGCGGAGTGTTTTAGTTAACAAAAACTGTTGGAGTTTGGTAATGCTTTCATACGAGGTTGAAAGCACTGACACGAAACCAACAAATACCGTTGGAGTTCGGTAATGCTTTCATACGAGGTTGAAAGCACTGACACGAAACCAACAAATACCGTTGGAGTTCGGTAATGCTTTCATACGAGGTTGAAAGCACTGACACGAAACCAACAAATACCGTTGGAGTTTGGTAATGCTTTCATACGAGGTTGAAAGCACCGACAGGAAACCAACTACCACAATTTTGATTCTGGTTTTCAATGCCTTACACTTTGAAACCAATGTATGATTGTTGGCCTCAAAGGGAAAGAGGGAGAGGAAGTAACTCTTGGAAAGGGGGGCGAAAAGGGTAAAAGAAATTGGGGAGCTGCCGCGGCTTCCGGAGAAGAAGAACGGAGTGGGGGTGCGTTGATCTTTGCCGGTGGGAGGGCCGCTGCGGGACCCGTAAGAGCGCTCGCCTCCCACCCGCCCATCCTCCCCATCGTTGTAGGCCGCAGCAAGAGCCGAGGGACAGACAGGGCAACGCAAAACAATGCTATGATCATCGGCACAGCAGCAAAGAAAAGGCCCTCAACTCCTCAAGCAAAGCGGCTATGCTACACTAAGAGCTAACCTGTGCAAAGAAGACCACGCCAGCGGCGGCGGCGGCCAAACCCAAACGGCCGCCATAGCTTCCCTCTCCTCCCTCTCTCTCCCCTCCCCCCCCTTCCATTCCTCCTCTCGCTCCAAACTCGCACAAAATCGCCAAGTGGGCGTCGTTTTGTGCATTCACCTCTCGCGCTCTTCTTTCCTTTTTCTCTCCTACTAGGCGGAACACCCAGATTCTCTCTTCTCTCGACTCTTACTCTCCTCATCATCGCTGCCAGCCGCCGCTCCCGAGGTGCGGATTTTCGTCTCTTGTGGCTTGAATTCGTGGAATGGCTCGCATTTGCGTTCTTTCCTTACCCTTCAGCTCGATGAGCAACACCACCCGAAGAAGATTCTCCCTAGGTTTCGTGTCCCGATTGAGAATCTCTTTGCTCTCGTGCCCTTTTCACGCCCATTTTCAGCTTCATAGGGTGCCGTCATTGAGAGGACGATCGAGCCTTTGTTGTCGGAGAAAGAGTAGTGGCGGTCGTTCTCTTCCGTAGGAGTTTTGTCTGTGTGGTAGTTTCATGACTACTTTTCTTCCAGTCTTTGAGAGAAAAGGAGCACGTAAGGAGGAATTAGTGGTAGTAGTAGTAGTAGTAGTAGGACGAAACCTTTTTCTCACTGGAGTAAAATTTAAAAATTTCTTTGTTTTTTCGAAGTGCAATGTATCCTCCGAATTTTCATGACAAAGCTCCCAGATCGCATTTACATTCGGTGTAGAATTGTTAGAGTTCCAATTGTTAGCTTTCGGGAGATGGTTTCATCATTGGGCATGTGTCTTTAAAGATCGCAGGCTACGAAAGGACGTGCTTCTCATGCTTTCTCCTTCGCATGGTGAAGGCTTTGTAAGTAGCTTTTCTCCTTGTTTTTCCGCTTCATTTTTTTTTTCTTCTCACCGCTTTCTCCAATTTGTGCAATTGTTAGGGTTTTGGGGAATGCTTTAGGGCTGATGATATGTGGTGTCCGGGGTTTTGTTGTGCGGGGGTGACAAGATGACCGAGTTGAGGATGGAGGAAGTTAGTCCAGTTTTGGTATTTACGAAAGAGGAGGAGCTTGATCTCTTTTCGGAGGGTGATGGTAGCAATATACATATGGCGATGTCGGCTCCATTGGTTGTGATCTTGGCGGTGCGGCGCGTCTCGACACTCGTTTTCACTTCAAATTGTCTCGTCCGTATTGTTAGTCTTCTATCTTGCGGCCTTCGCGCTCATCGGCCTCTACTACTTGGGTTCTGGTCTTTGGAGTCATCCGGACGCATTCTCCAATGACGCCGCAACAAAGTGCAGCCTTCACAAGCATCATCACGTCGAAGCCGAGTAACCGCATCGCTCAATTCCTGTCTTCCTCCTCACAACAACCCTGTAAGCATGAGACATTCTATAATGAGCCGCCGCGCAAGGTTTACCGTAAGTTTGTAGGAACTTGTCCAGTATGAATGAGAATCTTAATCATTTTGAAAGGCAAGCTGAGAACAGAAGCCAATGAGTACATGTCAAGTTGAATCGACCATGAGTGGATATTAGTTACTGATTTTTCTTTTGGTATGCAATCCAGCACAGTGGATCAATTCAATGATCAGAGCCGACCTGTTGTGTTTCCCCTCGGCACATGAAAGGTACCATTCTACACATATCTTGCTTCATTTTCATTTAATTTTGGTACCGGTACTGAGAGCAGTACTTTTTGAAAATTGCAGATGATTGCAGGCTTGAAAGAGGTATTTACTGGCAGGAGACCTGGAGGCATAACCGTTCACTTACTGGAAGTATTTTCTATCAGGATCTGCCAATCAAACCAAAATATCTATTGACTCTCACTGTAGGACTTCAGCAGAAAGATTTCGTCAACTGTCAACCACTACGTACAGAAGGTATGTATGTGCACTATCTCCCTTTTCTGTACTGTTGAACTGTTGGTTTATAGTGGAAGCTCATTGTCATTGTGATTATGTGGACATATTCTCACCGGGGTTCTCATGAAGCATACTCTTTACATATGTTTTGTGGTTTTCAAGTACTAAAATTAAAAGGAGCGTTTTGCAGCATGACAAGTGGAACGGCGTTTTGTGATGAATGCGGTGATTCATATCCGAAACCGACATCGAACTTCTGCTCGAATTGCGGTTCAAAAAGATCCATTACAAACCTAGAGGTGGTTGCAACGATGCAACAAACCGAAACGATTGAGGAGGCTGAAGGAGCCTACGTCGCAGAAGAAAATAGGGTCACAGCATTGTGGGCTCTACCCGAGTGTAGAGGTAAGAAAAACATTACTTTGTACGATAGAGTTTACGGAGCGAAACCTCCAGGTGTCGACAAAGATGTTCCGTGGGGCAAGAGTTTTTTAAAATCTCATAGAATATATCAAAAACAACATAAAAAATTAAAAAAAAATTATAGAATTGTGAGGGAGTCGTTCTCACCAGGTACTAATGAATTCGTCGATGAATTCTTGTCATCGTCTTCATTACGGTGGGATGTGTCGTACAGAAAGAAATTGATAGAATACGTGAATAGAAAACGGAAATCGGGTCCTGGTTCCGATTTAATTGATTTGTTAGTGTTTCCAGAAGAAGGTACGAGTTTAAGATGGAAAACTAGTGATATAGTTAGGCATTTGTCAACGATAAAAAAATATAGGAGAAGTAAAAAATACAAAAAAATACAAAGTGTTGTGCCCCAAATAGTGGCGGCATCAGTGGAGGTCGAGGAAGTCGTAGCCGAAATCGCAATCGAACCATTGGCTGAAGCTCCAATCCCTTGTCGGCCGAGAGAAAGGAGGCCTTCTCTGCGACTGCGGGAAAAAATAGGCTTAACGCGATGAAAACTGTAAGTACATTTGCTATTATGATACATCTTATTATTTGTTTGTGTTGTTTGTAACGTGGGTTTGTAATGCTGATGCCGACCCGAACAGTTTGCACCAGTAACGTACCCATGAAGCCTGCAGGGTAGCACTTGTCGATGCGGACCTTGCCGTCGATGGAGATGAGGCGTTGCATAACAATCGCCACCACTTCACGGTAGGTCAAGGCGTATTTCAGCCTGTTCCTCAGCATTTCTCTCGTCAATTCCTTTTCAGACGAAATAGGTTGAATGCAGGTATTCGTTTCCGCGTTTCAGGATTTACGCGGTACGATTTTGTGCTCTGTGGAGTTTCTTCTGCATTGAATCATCAACAGATATGATGGAGGACGCTTCCGCGAGCAGAATGGCCAGAGGAGGCGTGGTTTCGGATTTCCAGAAGAGATTGGCCGGCGTGCAGGATTGGCTCGGGTCTCGCATGCAAGAGGGAGCGAATACGATTGCGCGCTTGGGAAAGGAGAAAGCGGTGTTAGTTGAAAGATTTGGCGATGCTCGAAATGAGCTATGTAAGAGCGTGTCAGGGTTTGGAGAGCATTTGCAGAGGACGGCAATGCAAGCTCCTCGACCTCTCATTGCTGCATTGTCGCTCGGATTGCCTACGCAATTGGAAGCGAAGCACGTTTTCGATATTGCAATGAGTACTGAGCAAGTGGCTAAGCGATTAGATGGCGTTCCAGTGTACACTGTCAGTAATTCTGCTAACAAATTCGTGCTCGTCTCGGATTCGAACGCTTCCAAGTCCTTAGGAATCTTTTGCTTTCGTGAGGCTGACGCTCACTCTCTTCTTACTCAGGTACTCTCTTCTTGCACTGCCTCTCGAGAGATGATTTGAAAAATTACTAAACCCTTGCCTCTAAAACCTCACCTCCGTATTATCACTTCATATTGGATGTTCTATAGTCTGTGTGAGAGAGAGAGAAAGCTGAACCGTTTGATTCAGCTATTGGGAGTGTGCACGTGAGGTGTTGCTGCAATTCATAAGAGTAGATCAATCCTGATTTGCAGGTAGTAAAAATCTCTTTTCGTTTGATTTCGCGCATTGATCGAACATCAACAACGAGGGCCCCCTGTTTGAAATTCATGTTTCTCTTGTATATGCAGGTTCGGGATCGGGAACCATCTCTAGGCCGTGGAGCTAAAGTTGTTGCTGTATCACTCGACAAGGTGAGCATCAGGGATTATGTTGATCATTAGGGATTTGATTTTTGTCGGTTTATGCCTCAGTTTTTGTAATATCTGAGTGGACATGAGGTGTAAGGTTTTGTAAACATTTCTTTGGTTTTCACAGGTTTACAAGCTCAGTACAGAAGGCATAGCTTTTCGTTTCCTACCAGATCCTCGTCAAGTCAAGAACGCTCTTGAGGTAGTTAACTTTCCATCTTACGTTGCATCCAGTTGTTATGTACTAAATGCAAGTGGTTTCAGAAACATGATATTCCATGGTTGGCCTCGGAAACTGATGTTAAAAACGCTGCCTACAGACAAGGTTCAAGGCTGGGGAATCAGGCAAGGCTTTTGATGGAGTACCAGTTTTCCAGGTGCAGATTGCGATCACATATGTTCCGTTGAAATAATTTGTAACTAAGTTGGCTAGTGGTTGGTTCAGTTTTTATGTACTATAGACACGGCATGAAAGGTAGTTGCTAAATTTTATTGTCATGCAGTCTGACAACCTCATTTTAAGGAGCAACAATCGACGTTATTGTCCAATTTTTTTCTCTAAGGTGGGCATATCTACATACCATTTATCGATTACCGTGTGGCCATGATACGAGCTCTCAGCTCTATGCCGTTGAGAGATACTTGAACACTTTAGATCTTGAAGTAATGAACTGACGTGGTATTCTCCTCTTTCTGTAGGAGGATTTGGAAAACGCTCTTCAAAGAGCATTTAAACAACAGCAGAGGGTGAATCCATCGTTGAAGGTTACTACAGATATTCAGGTAGGGTTCCGAGTCAATTTCTGAACGGTTCAACATCCTCTACATTCCTTTTGAATAACTCACTTGAATTTTATTGAAATGCAGGTTGGTAGCTTTGAAGACGTTGTGAAGAGAATGGAGGTAAGCTTATTTCTTCTGGTGCACTATTCCGAGTTTGAAGCAGAAACGATCCCGTATGAATGATGACCTTATGATTTTTCTTGAACGTTGCAGGGCAATGAAGAAGAGACAGGGTGGAGTGATATTGTGTTCATACCACCAGGGATGGACGCCTATAAACATCTAAGCAAAACTCAAGGTACAGTCGTTGGTTAGTTCCCAGGGTAATGCTTATTCATAACACCAGTAGTAAGGTACTTGTGCAATTGCATCTGATAATATAAGAGCCCTGCTTGTTCGGGTCGGCATCAGTCGAAGAAAAAAGATGAGGATAGTGTTGGTGCGGCAGATACTCAATCTTTGAAGGACAACGAAGTCCTCTCCTTCACAGGAGAAGACGAAAGATCCGAAGCGAGCCAAAGAGGAGAAGGAAGAGGAGGCGTGGATGCGAGATGAAGTATTGCGAAACATTGTGCTCAAAGTTCGTGACAACGAGGAGGCTGGTCGGGAGAGTTTCGATGGTCTGGACTCAGAGGAGGAGCAGAAGTTCTTCAGAGGGCTGGAACGCAAGTTTGACCGTGAAGGAGAAGCAGTGAAGGACTGGATTCAAGCTCGTGTCGAGAATCTAGATTATGGGGCAGGTGGTGTCGGACTCGATGACCCTCCGGAGACCTTGATGGCCAGATTGAAAGATCAAGATGATCCAGAAAAGGCAAAGAGATTCGACAAATTTCAGGAGGACCGGAGGCAAATTCTTGAGAAGCAAATGGGCATATCAACCTCGACGCCAGCGGACCCTTCTCCAGACGACCGTCTTGCTACCCGACGAATCTCCTGCTCTTGTACAGTACATTGCATAAAAACCAGTAAGATAAGCTTGACCTCACAGACTCCATCAGCTGTTCCGTACTCACTATTATTTGATGTATGACATTTGCAGGGGGGTGCTGGCAATGCTGGTGACTGACAATGGAGATGAGTGACTGAACGAGGCGCTGGTGTGACAAATTCTGTTGGAGCGTGGAGTAATTAGAGAGGAGAGATGTCGACGTTGCGAGATATAGGGGTGTCGGCTGCGATCAACATAGGGCTCACAATGCTGTTTCTACTGAGCTACGTGTTTGTGAGCCTGCAGCCAGTGAATGACCGGGTCTATTATCCGAAGCTGTACATCAAGGGGCAGCGGCAGGGGCGACCTCGAGCTTCACCGCGGCAGCTGAAGCCCATGGAGAAGTACGTGAACCTGGAGTGGTGGCAGTACACGCGCCTCTTGGCGTGGGCCAAGTCGGCCTTGCGCAAGAATGAAGACGACATCATTCAGCATGCGGGCTTGGACTCCGCTGTCTTCCTGCGCATCTTCCTGGTCGGGTCAGTAGCCTTTTTTCTCCCAATGCTGCCATTGATTGGTGCACTGCATTGCAATTGCTGATTGATTGTTTTGCGTGTTTAGGCTGAAGATCTTTGTGCCGTTGATGATTCTCACCACCTACTGATGAGACGAGCTCCAAGAAGGAGAGATTACAATCGAATGGGAATGCCTCGGGTAGCAAGACGGTCGTCACCCTGGTTACGTAGAATAGGGCTCAAATTTGTGTACTTTCTCTACAATATGTAGTTTACTACATATTGTAATTTCAATAAATAAAAACTTGTGAAATTAATTCTCATTCATCCTAAATTTAGGTCTCATTCATCCATCATATCGAATTTTCATTCACTGAAAACGCAGTTTTCATCCATACAAATGCATATTAATCATTCGTTAAACATTCATCCAAAATCGTGTTTTCATTCATCCATTAAACAAATTCTCATTCATCCAAAATCATATTTTCATTCATCCATTAAACAATTTTTCATTCATTGCCCAAGACTTGAAAAAGTAAAGTTTACAAGGAAGAAAGTTTTAAGTTCTTCCTTGAGTCTCACTTTCCTCCTTGAGAGGAGAACTTTCCCCTTGATCCAAAATTCCCTTAGAAACACACGGAAGAATGCACTATATTCTTCCGTGGAAGAACGATATAAGCTCCTTGTGCTCTATATTGATAAACTTACATTATTTGGTAATGTATTTGGCTTGGTGCTGTCTAAGTGCAATTGTATTACCGTAAATCGTATTTACCATTTTGTGTATATATTCCCATTATAATGAATTACGTGTTTGGTAATAATATTTAGTTTTACTTCAATTCTTATGCTAAGATGATTTTTATATTATGGTATTTTAAACCTATTTTCAAAAATGTAGAATGTATCCGCATTTACGATTTCTTTCATAAAGTTGCTATCTAGCTTCTATCTTTACTTTTCAATCCTAAATCTTTAACTTCAAAAATAATTAACCCTTAATCCTGAACCCTTAACCCTATAACCAAAACTTTAATTCCTAAATTCTATAGCCTAAACCCTATACACTAAACCCTATACTAAAGCCTCAACCCTAAACACCTAACTCAGAATCATAACTACTACACCGTAAAATATTTTAAACTTGGTAGTTACTTTGAACTCCAATCCGTATGAAAAAATACAGAAAAACACAAATTTTAGAATTTGAACCGTCGAACACTAGTTAAAAGGAAACTTTTTGAGGAAACCTAGTTAAAGGTATATTTTAGTATTACGTAAATTTTTTTAAGAAATGAAGATTAAATTGTTTTATAGAATAAAGAATAAAAACCATATGTAAAAAAATAATTATGTACAGTTTTGAGACAAGGTTTAAATAAAAATTTATCAGTTATTAAATTAGGTTAAAATTATTATGAAGTTAGGCGTTTAGCAATTGATCCTTGTAATTGAAGTTATATACTATTTATGAACATAGTTTTTATTCCTACAACTAATACAAAACACATCACATTACACGTAAGTATGCATCACGTATATATATGGCCTCTTAAGCTAACATGCTACCAGATGTTCACAACTCAAGGTACCATTTACTGATCGAATGTCAGTGATGTCAAACAACATTGCTCAAGCCAAATTTGATTAAAAATTGCCACAGTTCAGGCATGACCAGAAAAAATTTGTTTCTTCATGAGGAACGCATGTTTCTAAAAGCTTACAAAGAAGCGGTTGAAAGAGCGACTCCACAAACGCGTGCTTTCTAAAGTTCCAACAAGAGAATGGCGCGTGCTTTCACTTGCAATTCGAACACAAGCCTCTAGAAATCACAGTAAGCTAATATCGTCTCCTATACAGAGTAGTTGTGTGCAGAATGGATGTAAAATGTGCATGTCTGTATATAAAGTTGATCAAATTGGACATGTTGGGCTAAAAAGGTGAACAGGACAGCTTGGGGTAAGTTTGACAAATCCAATTATGCATAAGAGTAGCTTCATGAGTATATATGCAATGTGATGATTTGACACAGACTGATATATTGGAACAAATCCAGATACGCAAAGTGCATTTTTCAAGTTGACAATATAAGTGTAAAGGAGGGAAAGTAAGTACTCTGTTGGAACTGTGATCATAATTTTACTACCATGATCGATTTTCAAAGAAAGTATTGTGGGCACGGTGATGGGCGGGAGGCTATGACAGGTGAAGCCTTTGACAAATTGGAATGCCAGATACTAAAAAACCACCGCAAGCAACACACACACAGCGATGTACAGAGCGACTAAAAAATTACCGCAAGTAACACACAAAGCGATACACAGAGCGACCTAAGATGAGGTGGACCTCATGAAGTGTAGTTTACAAGGGCGTTAAGGATCGGTTTAATAGAAATTCTGCAAATTTGAAGATAATGGTCATAATCCAATGCATCTTAGTTCAAAATTGGATGCATTAGCACCAACGAGAGTTGGTGGGGATGATGAAGAAGGTGATATAGTTCTTATTCCTACAACTAATACAAAAATTCACCAAAAGAAATTCTTGGCTCAAATAAAAGCTATGCAAATGATTGGTAAAAACTACCGAAAATTTTACAAAGGAAAAATAGTCCAAAACTAGACCCTTTGCATTCAATTTCATGCCTTAACTTCAAAACATCTTAGATCTTGTTAAGGTTTCTATCACTTAGACTAGGCTCTAATCATAGGCCGTCCCAAAAATTTAAGTTGAAATCCAACGGTGGATAAAGGAGATATAGCCTCTCAAATATCATCCATTTTGTCACTTTTCTGTTGACAAAACATCATTACAAATCGAATAGCAAAATCATTATGATCAGAAAACTTCTCACTACAAAGTTGTTAAGAATCACCTTAAGATCATGACCATGAAAAAGCAAATCATGAAAAACTATTTTTCATTTCACATAATTGGCTTGCAATGATAATACATGCCCCATGCTTGGAGATCCAATAAAAAAGAAGAGCTGTCTAAACTAAAGTGCATTCCATTAATTCATACTTTATTTTATGGGCTTGCAAATTTTACAATACAAACAAGACTTGATTTGGAGCATAACTCAAGTAATTTCATCCAAAACGGACCTTGGATGAAGAAGATATGGCTATTCAAAGTGTTGCCTTTCATCCAAAATGTCCTTTTTCGACATTCGGCGCATTTAGGGGTTAACATTCTAGTGCCCAATATGTGATTATTTTGTTAATTTGAGTTTGGGTTATCCATTTTCTTTGCGAATCCGGTTTTTTTAATTAGAATTGTGTAATTTCTATTTTTAGAAATATTCTGGATTTCTCGGAGACTTAACTTCAAATGATTTTTACTCTCCCATGATGTCCCAGTTCCTCCCGAAGTTCCCTCCTTTTTGACCAGTGCACGACCAAGACCAACCACATCGCTTTTACTCAAAAAGTCAAAATACTCTGACCGTTAGTGGCCTTTTTTGGCGCCCTTTCTCTGCCGAGTCGGTGCTCTTTATTGGCGCCATTTTTCTTCCCGCTTGGTCTTGCTCGCTCTTCTTTCTCATTGCACACTATCCCGCTCCTCCGCTCCTCTGCTCCTCCGCTCCTCCGCACCTTCGCACCTTTGCACTTGGCCTCACCTCCACACTTCCGCACCTTTGCCCTTCGTCTCACTATACTGCGTTTTGCCTATACTTCGTTTCCCATTTGTGCTTCCGGTTTAGTAAAGTCTGATTAGGGTTTGGGACTCTTAGTAGCTTTGGTGTTGATGCGCATGCTGCTTTTGAGGATGCCCAGGGCCTTCGTTACATTATTGCAGCTGTCGAGCACGGCGTGAGGGTGAGTTCGATCAATAACCTCAATTTCAATGTATAACAAGAATTTGTTGTTGATTGGTCATATGTTGCCTTCATCGAGATGCATTCCTGATGACAAAGTGGATTTTGTCGGAGGTTGTGTGCACGGAAATCGAGGCAAAGATACTGTTCTACTTGTGCACGGAAATTGAGGCGAAGATACTATTATACTTGTGCACGGTTCCCAAGAATCATTTTCACAAATCACTGTGCACGAATATCGAGGCAATTCCTTATCAAGAATGCATGTAATATGGAGAAGCTCATTTAGCTCGAGTCAAGCTAAATGGGCATCCACATACAAATGATTCGAGTTCACGAATTCGTCTAGTTGAATTATTTATAGGAAGACCATTTAGCTCGACTCGAGCTAAATGGTCATCCACGTATATATAATTTGAGTTTGTCTTGGAAGATAATTGTTGAAGGATTATTTAGCTCGACTCGAACTAAATGGTCTTCTTTTTTACAAATGCTTTGAGGTTAGCGTGACGAACTGTTTTCTCGAAGACCATTTAGCTCGAGTCGAGCTAAATGGTCATGAAGAAAACTGTTCATCAACAAACCCCAAAGCATTTGTAAAAGGAAGACCATTTAGCTCGAGTCGAGCTAAATGGTCATCTAGATACAACTGCTTCGAGGTGAGCAATTATCTTGATGACCATTTAGCTCGGGTCGAGCTAAATCGTCTTCAAGAAAACTGTTCATCAACAACCCCCGAAGCATTTCTAAAAGGAAGACCATTTAGCCCGAGTCGAGCTAAATGGTCATCTAGATACAACTGCTTCGAGGCGAGCAGTTATCTTGATGACCATTTAGCTTGAGTCGAGCTAAATGGTCATTAAGATAACTGTTCATCAACAAACCCCGAAGCATTTGTAGCTAGATGACCATTTAGCTCGACTCGAGCTAAATAGTCATCGACATAGAACTGCCTCGAGGTTAGCGTGATGAACTGTTTTCTTCATGACTATTTAGCTCGACTTGAGCTAAATGGCTATACAATTTCCTTAATGGTCATACACATTTCGGATTGCAGGTATATCAATTTACCAGTGATTACTCATGATTTTTTGTTTATTGCTGGCATTCACGTAATCATGGAATCGAGTGAATCCGATGGCGACGGAGATTTTCAACGTCTTTTTTCTGAGGTATTGGATTTATTAATTTTGCTTAATATATTTTTGTCTTGAGTTTATCCATTCGTACTAATACGTCTTTGTTTGTGGTCTCATAGGACTTGGATGTCCCTTCCGAGCTTCTTCCGAACCATTTTAAAGATTGCGCCGGACTGCCAAGAAGCAAATGGGTTACGAAATTTGTGACCCTTCTCAACGATAGAGTGGACATTGTAGGTGAAGGCATTTGTTAGGCTCTGGACGCTGAAAGAATGTTACAGAGTAATGACGAGCCCATATGTAAAGATCAAGTAGTTGTGCAGATTGTGAAGTGCTTGAATTTCGACTTCGTACGTGCTGATACCATATTTGCAAGTAGGAGTTGGAAGCTTAGCCATGCTATCCATGAGGGTTGGTCACTACTTGATCATTTACGAGTTGATCAATTTAACGCCGTTGTTTATGCCCGCGATCATCCAAAGAGAAAGGGGGTGTGACCGTATGAGTTGGGACAACGAAACTCTCAATTCTTGAGGACCAAGAGAGAAGAGGAGCTCCTGGCGTTATATACAGTCAACTTGGTTGCAAGCAAGATTTGCTGCAGCAACAACTGTTGCCAACCTTTTCCTCGAGATAAAATTATGGCTCTCCGAAAGCAGATGTACGAGGCATCGGGTTTTAAATTTAAGTCACATTTTAAGATAGATGTTGATAATCGTTTTCATTAGGCACCTGACGACACGATGATGGTATCCACCGAAGGCATCGACATTTGTGCGCGTGCATGGCAACATATAAGTAGAGTTCTGATTTCATCGTTCTACAGGAGGAAGGCAGAAGCTGCAGTGAGATATGTGCTTGCCACCATGGCAATGTTGGCCTGAAAAAACCACAAACCACAGTTTTGTCGGCATGATGAATTTGTTATTTGCTATTGGCGAGCTGTGAACCTTGCGTTGGTTGAGCCTATAGAAGTGTCTTCATTTTTGAAGAACGGATGTTGGCCTTTAACTCGAGTACCTGCGACACGAAAATTCTTGAATACCGGCGAATTGCGAGAGGAATATGGGCGTGATCCGCATTTTATCGGATCGTTGTGTGATAGACCAAGGGAGTCGTTTCGGGTTGGTCGAGATGTTTTTGCTGGATATTTTGTAGCTCTACGTCCAGCTGATGGGAATACTCGTCCCTTCTGGATTGCTAGGGCTTTAACTGATTTGGATGTTGATCACAACTATCCAGGCTGTATTCAAATCCAATATTTTCAACTTGCATCAGAAAAGAGTGTTATTTAGGAAACCTATGCCGGTTGGGATACGAAGAAGACTTTCAAATGGAAAGTTGAAGACACTCACATTGTGGAATGGCTTCATGCTGATGCTATTTTTACGTCGTGGAAATCAAGTGCAAAACTTGGCTCTCGGCGTCCGATTATTTCATTATCGGAGCGTCAAATCGACATCATCAAACAGAGCGGTGAGCTGTTCAAGGGTGGAGAGGAGTAGCGTGACAACCCTAGTTTATTTGGGCATGCCAATTTAGCTCTAGTCAAGCTAAATGACTAAATTGCAATTTTAGCTTTCAATTTATCTTGACGTGATTTTTTGCCAATAGAACCATCTTAGAAATGCATGTAGAAGTCCTATCTCTTATCTTTACTAGCAGTTGATATTCGTAGTTAAGTATTGATACAATTGTTGTGCCTTAAATGTCAATGATTCAGGTGTTTGGATTTTTTGGGCGTTGATTGTTGATTCCCAGTCTAATTGAGTTTCTCGTTTTATTGTGCTCTTTTTCCAAATTGCTGTTGGAATGCATTTTGAGTTTGGTACTTTCAACATCTTCTGTATGCAATTTAGCTCTACAACATGCGCGTTTTGCTCGATACGTATGTTGGAATTTAGGGCGATTGGTTTTTGAGAGTTTGAATATTACCATTATAACGAATTACGTGTTTTTAGATTTAATTGTAAAGGGTTTAGTTTCTTACTTTTGTCCTTGGTATTGTTTGGGGAAATTGTCATCATTTGTAGGCTTCTATTTGAGCCATGATATTATTTTGCTCAAATATACAAAAGGGTATTCTTTTTCATTCTTAATTTTTCTTGGATGATTCTTACTTATGTGATAATTTATTGCCATTATTTCACCAACTTAAGAAATATTAAATTTAATAGTAAGAATGTATACATCACCAATACTAATAGAAGTATACAATACTACTAGTAACAAGTAATAACAACGTATTACTAATGCCATATATTACCAATATTTTCTTACGTAGCATTAGGATGTATTTATTAGTGGATTTAATACAAAATATACTTTGAGATGTCCATTTCACTAAACAATGAGTTTTTAATAAAAGACATTCATTTTGCATTGTAGTGGTCTCAGTTTGATTCCCATTAACCTTGTTTGAGCATTACACACCAACTGAGGGTGCTATTCTGAGCTATAAGGGTACTCTAAAAGAGACCCTATTTATATACACAAGTTAAATATACCTGAGTACTAGATTATAGAAGTATTCGGCTCCATCAATAACATACTTAGAGAGATATTTGAAGCACTTGAAGTAGGTTAAGCAATCAATAATATTCATGATCAGTAAATATATAAAAACCATATTGAAAAACGCATAGGTACGTAGTAGACTAGGGCAGGGTCGTCTTATGTGACTCACTTTTCGGAATGTCTGTCTGAATTGTCCGTATTCGACATGTCTGTCCGAATTCCGATTCGATGAGAATGTCGATTATAATAGAAATTGCGTAGTAAAAACTTGTTGAGGGTTTTGGAGCTTGACATTGAGGTAAAAAGCTATTTTCATAAGTGGCGTAGCGTCGATAATGACGTAGAAAATGGAATATTAGTCACAGTAGGCAATCGCAGGTGGGCGAGCTCAAGTAGGCGACCGACGGTAGCCCTATGCGATGGACAGTCGCCTATGGCAATTGCCGATCGCCCTGGCTGCCGCACGTAGGCGGCCGGCGGTCGCCCTGCCCACCGCGCCTAGGCGACCGCCGATCTCCCTAGAGCAACCAATGTTTGCCTAGGGCGATCAACGATCGCTTAGAGCGATCGCCGATCGCCTTAAGGACATTGCACCTATGGGCAATCGGCGGTCGCCCTAAGCCACCGCGTGTGTGGCGACCAGCACCATGGTTGAAACAGCGAAGATAATTTTATATTGGTACAAAACAAGCACCAATGCAATTTATAAATACCTTTTTATGCAAAACAAGATCAATGGTGCATTTCAGATTAGAAAGTTGTTCATATCTATAATCATAGTATTCATATACATGATGTAACTATTACATATACCGAACTATATATATTATACTCCGAGACATACTAAATTACTAAATTATTGTAAACTAATAGTTGCCCTACTTGTTGTTTATTGTAGTATTGTACTAAGTACTAACTTCATGCTTCCAATCCAACACGTCTTTAGGTATCCTTCAATTTATATATATCGTCGCTTAATACTTCATCCACGTTTGGATCGGTTTCATCTAGAGACTCATCAGTGCTTTGGTCGCCATCCTCGACCTCATCCTTTGTCTTATTGCGTACTTTACACTCAACCTCACTCGCCAAATTGCGCACTTCCGTGTCTGTAGTTGTTTTCTTGTTCACTGTGACGAGGCGCTTCAAGGGCCGTGAAGCATTAGTAATCCAGTTTGCGTTGAGTAGTAGATGTCGCATTGTACATGTATTCGGATTATTGGAGGAAGCAATACCTGCATGGACTTCTTTCTGTACGTGTGCTCTTTTTCGACTTCGTTGATCGTGTGTCTCAAACGCTTCTGGTCTCGTCTAATACGATTGCGAGGTTCTGAAGATGGCCCAATGTCTTGTGACCCTGCTAATGCTCAGGTGCATGTTGGACTTGTTGCTTCTATTTTGATCTCTGTCTTCGGCAATATCATACGAGTAGTATGGGCCCCTTTAGGTTGGGTAACCCTTGGGAACAACCGTTGTAGAGGTACATCGGAGTCATCTCCGTTATGAGTTGCACTTCTTGATCGAATGGTTGAAACTCTAGGTGACTCCACTTCCATGCAACCTGAATTGGATACATTGTCAGGTTCCACTTTAATTTGGTCCATTTCAACTCCTGCCGAGATAGCCGTACACTTCACACTATCAAGTTTACCGTTGTTGTTAGAGTGTGGGTTGCCTTTAAGTGGACCAATGTTCTCTTCATCAATCCGGTTTACCAAGTTTTGTTTTGCTAGGCAAGTACTTTCTTGGAGCAATAAATTTGCCACTCCTTCTCCATCTGTGTCATTGGCAAAAACCGCAAACTGGCGAGGCTATTGCAAAACATCCTCGTTGTTATTGAACTAAAATGGGTCCTTGACATGAATAGTCATGTTTCTTTTGTTGTTGTTCCATTTCTCTAGGTCGTCGTGTTTGCTACCGTCATTGAGATAGTTGTCGTCATCCGCCTCTGGGATATCCCTGAATACACCATCTTCTCAATCATTGTCCGATATATCCTCTTTTTGGTCTGAGTCCTTTTCTTCTAAATAATTTTCATACCACGTTCTCCGCGATTTTGTACGTTTCTCGCGCTCGAGTTTGGCGTTCGCATAGATGTACACAAGGTCCTCTGCTTTGGAAGTTGACAACCGATTCCTCACTTTGTTGTGCACGAAAGAGTACATGCTCCAATTCCTCTCACATGATGAAGCTGAACATGTCAATGCCAAAATCCTCTTAGCAATTTTTGGCAAGGCATTCCCTCCGACTTCATGGTACCATTGATGTGGTAGCAACTCACATTGAGCGGGATCAAGAGCCTCTGAATTGGTGTTAAATGGACTCGTCCTCTCCTCATATTGTATAAGTTCCCGCACCACTTCCTCATAGACTACTCCCATTGGGGCGCTAAGCTTCCTTATGACCCGATTTAAAGCTCTTTTTGCTTCTCTATTGTTTTGAATTGATCCCATATTTGTCAAATAAAGGTTCAACAAAGTTGTAGCATAGTAGAGGTCTGTGAGCATCATTTTCCATTGTTTTTGAAATGCATCCTCGTATTTCGTAGCTATGTCGGAGGATAGTTCGAATGGAGGTTCACACAAAGAGAACACGTGTTCTTTAAGGTCCGACATGATCACAAATTCCCTAGGCATGGCTGGTATTTCCCTGTCAAACTCCCAAAGAGCTATGAGTACTGGTTCACCTACTTTCACAAACTTCGTACAATTCTCCTAGAACTCATCGCTCCTAATGCTTTTCCTCACATTCCTTGCCTTTGTCTGTAACTCGTGACTGTTTTCCTTGTTAAACAATGTTTGAACAAACGCATGCCACTCTTCATCAATCACCATGTCTTTCAGAGGTTGTTGTAGCTTTAACAACCGCTCTATCATCAAGTTGTTGGTTACAAATCGAGTTTAAAGTGGTACCTTCAGCTGCAGCTTCGGAGAGTACTTCCTGAATAGAGCAAGTGGCACGTGCGACCTTTTCATAAATGTGCACATTCTCTTGGCTTGTTCCAACAAATCTTTAACCCATGCCTCTTTCCCTCAATCTTCTAGAAGAAGGTCTAGAATATGTGCCGCACAACCTTGTCCATATAAGTGAGGATACTCTATATGCAACTTCTTGACAGTCCTTAATATGAAGCTTGCATTGTCTGTGCATATCTGAACAATGTTTTCTCGTCCAATCTCCTCTATGTACTTTGCCATTTATTTGCCACATAAGCGATGTCCTTCTTCTTGCCTGTAGTATCCATTGATCCCAGAAACACCTCCCCCACTTGGCAAACGAGCATCATGTTAATGAGTGGTCTACTTGTGACATCTGACCACCCATCCGAGCATATTGTTCCTCCATACTTCTTGATGAAAAGTTTTGTTTGATCTTCAACCAACCTTTGCACAGCTGCCTTCTTTGCATCGAGCATCGTAGTCCTAATAGCATGATACGAGGGTGGTTGATATTCACCAATATCGGCCTTTGCTATCTCCTGAACGGCACTTATGAATGCTGGATGTCGTACGACATTGAATGCAATGTTTGCCTCATAGAAATATGAAGCCCATTTTGCATCCAAATTTTGCCTAGTGGCAAGATCAAAACTATCCTCCATACTCCTTTGCCCATGTCGCCGTCCACTAGAGAGTGTAGAGATCCTTTGTCCATTGCTCCCATGACTCGCCATGTTAAGGGATGGCATCTGAATAGACCTTAGGTTAGGGGATGGCACTTGCACTGACTTGATGCCAGGGGGATCTATGTTCTCTAAAGTTTCCCTTGGCACATACGGTATGTCTGCATCCACTACTCACTCAGGAACAACATTGGCGTAAAGAATGTTCTTCTTCGGAAAAATTCCTCTACAGTCACAGAATAGCTCGAGAACTCCACGGGGTAACCTCTGACACCGGGGTAATGGGGAATTCTGAGGATATCCAAAATGAGCAAATGCTTGTTATCTAACAAAGATTGTGTCTTTCCCACGCACGCGAGTATTTGGCTTGACGTTCGGTTCCCTAGATAATTGTAGCCAATTGTCCCATTTGCGAGTTTCTCTTCTATTATCTGCTACACCGTTAGATTGAGAAGATTGGTCCATGTTCCGGGATGGTACCCCCGCGGTGCAATGAGATTGGTGGCGGTAACACACACTACAAGGACTCAAGTTCCTCTTTGCACATAAAGACGGAGCAGGGGGCTTCTCATGGGAGACCCAAGACAACGGGCAAAGCACAAAAGAAAGTGGCATCAAGTTTCTGAACGACTCCTTATATACCCCATACTTCTGTAAGTCGGGGGCGAATGCGCATAATAGGCAACCGGCTGTTTGGCAAGGTCGCTATAGCGAGATCGCCGGTCGCCCTAACAACAATGTTGTCGCGCCATATAGACCGCCGGTCGCCCTAGCCTTGACTTCATCGCGCCAGTTAGACCGCCGATCCCCCTAGCCCTGACTTCTTTGCGCCAGTTGGACCGCCGGTCACCCTAGCCATGACAAATTTTTTATTGTCATGGTCTCCTTCAATGCACTTGAGTCCAAGTATTTGCTTAGACTCAACTATAATCAAGGAGACCCTGAAAATATTATCCACAATTCAAACTTTAGCATACTTTGGGGACCCCAAATTCAATGGTCATTTTCCATTTTTTGAGGTAGCGTAAAGCCATATTCGACAAAGAGCACTTTACTCTCCAACCACAAATTTTAGAAGGCCATGGTCAATCTCCATGGTCCATACTGTAAAGCGACCCTCAACTACAAGCGGCTCAAAAAATGTTTTATTGGCTAGTGTGCTTTTATATTTTAAAAAATACAAAAAGAGGGAACATGGGAGGGTAAGAGAGAGTATTATAAGGATTCATATTAGAAAATAGAGCTTTAACGTCTTCCGCTCCAAATCCACTTTACACTACAAGAGTAACCAAGGCACTCGAACATCCATTTATAATATATCATGGTTTAGGCCCTTCGCCATGAGTTATAACTATGAAAATGGTTTTATTTTTCTTAGCCATAGCTCTTGGTCCATATTGTAAAGAGACCCTTAGTTCTCGAAAAAATAAAGAGATCAATATTGCTCAACCCACCTTCTGTAAATAATCAAGAATGATAAGAAATGCCATATATCAATGAAGGTACCTTGGACATTGAAGGTTTTTCCCTTTTGCTTATACCAATTGCAATAGTGACAATTCATTCACTTAAAATATATAAATCGAGCAAAAGAAAAACTTCATATTCACATTCGACGTTTTTGCATACTTACAAAATGGCAATTGCACTTAGTGTTTAGTATTGCGTACACTATTGTTCAACAATTGCATTTCAACGTGATGCACATACTACCTGTCATTCTTGGCTTAGGCCCCCTTCATCATAAACTTGGCTTGGCCCCCCTTCATTCATATGTGCTTCATCTTCCTCCATGGTTTGGTTCGGCTCCCCTTCATCCACTTTGCGCCTTTCGCTCTTTTCTTCTTCTGAATCCGACCAAACTATGTCCTCATCAAGAATTCCTCCTATGTAGCCCCTAGGCGTTGTAAGACCTTCTCGTCGGTTCTCCGCTGGAAAAGGAGCTCGCGGAATGTGGGGTTTTGCTGGCTTTGTAGTTTGAGGCGTTCTTTTTAAAGTCCTCCAATCCACCTCCCACTCCAAAATTATCTCCGCGTATACCATTTGTAGTATGTTGTACGAAACCTCGTTGCTCACCACATGCTTCCCGCCATAGAGGAACCTCCACACTTCAATACATGGTTGCACATATTCATTGTGATTGCAATAGTGGAACTTTGCGCTATTCAGGCGGCAATGAAACTCGTGACGATAGTGTGGAAACAAATGACCGATGTGGCACCAAGCAATGTACCACTTAGCATTCTGCAGGGTCCACGGTCTCCCTACTGTCTCCCACCCAGGAAAAGCATATTTTGTGACATCTAAGAGAATCTTGTGAAATCTCCTTTGCTTTTTTCCTTTCCTCTTGCAGTTCTTGTCTTTTTCTATCTTTCGCTCCCGGCCAGGCGTCATTGTTACCCAAATGCTAACCAACTACAAATCTTCCAACAAAACTTTAAACAAAGCTTTATATATTTGATGAAATAACACACAATTTAAAAAACTAATTGGTGAATCTATTGCGTCCGCGGGTGGCACGTTTGTGTAAACGTGTCGCACATGTGTGTGAGTCACCGTGCGTTCAAGCACTCGTGCAAGCAGGCGGCAACCACAAGTCGACACTAGACAATGCGCAAATGCACGACATGTGTAGGTGAGAAGTGGCAACTGCCGGTGTAGGAGATCGTATTTGTACCCCTCCTACTCAGGTGACCGAGGGTCCAGCCGATGGGCGAAAGTCGGTCACAGGGCGACTGGCGGTCGAGCTGATGGGCGAACGTTGCTGAGAGGGCGACCGGGGGTCCAGCCGATGGGCAATGGTCGGTCAAAGGGCCTCCGGCGGTCCACGTGATGGGCGCGAATATGTGCTTCCCCCCCTTTTCCTACATCTCTTTCTGTTTATATTTGAATTCATGTAGGATTATACTGAATCATTACATTTAGATGTTACGGAGGGTTTGTTTAAATTTGTATTGGCTCTAAATTCTTGGAAGTACATCCCACCATATTGATAGGTAACTCCAACACCTTAGTTACTAGTCCAACTTTTTTTATATTATTTATCATTACTTAATCGTGGATTAAGACTAATAAAAGCTTTTCAAAATTCAAAATCTATATATATATATAATTAATACTGTACGTCGATCCTTCCTACCTACTAAACCTTCCTACTCAACGTACCAACCTACTATCTTACAAACTTACCAACCAACCTAACTACCTAACTTCTTTTATGCTTTTTGGATTGAGTAAATTAAAATGAATTAAAATATAATTATATATATTTTTAAAAAGACACAGGCATATATAAATTTAATATGGAATGGTATACACGAGATACTTTTTTAAAATACCACCATCCTTTATATCCACCAACCTACTAACATACTAATCTACCAACTTACGAAATTACCAATCTACCTACCAACCTTTTTTTACGTTTTTTTTAAAAATAAAATAGAATAAAATAAAATAAATAAAAAATAATAATAAAACTAAAACCATTGGCATATATAAAAAAAAAAAAACATAACACCGTTCAACGCAATGGTAGACACCTGATACTTTTATGAGAGTACCATATAAAGAGCTTCCTTGTCGAGACAACGGGTGTCTTACTACTACAAACATATCATATAATCAAGAAGGTACATTGTATAACATCCAACCTTGAACATATCTTGCAACTTTTAATCCAAAAAGAATAAAATAAATGGAAATAACCAACAAACGAGCGTCTTTCTAAAATTTAATTCCCCTTATTCTAATCTTCTTCCATTGTACTACCACTTTTTTCTCCTTGGTACCATCTTCGATATTTCTTCTTTGTCTTATTTGCAATACATAGATCTTCGATCCTTGCCTTTAAGAACCTCTCCTCTTCTGCGCACACTAGTAGCTTTTTGACCAACTCCTCAGTTGTTTCACTACCTTGTGAACTTTGACCCTCTTCTACAATGTCCATGCAATCTAATGGAGTGAGTACTAGCTTTTCTTCCTTCTCCCTCAACCTTACTGATGCATGACTACTAACTAATTTCACCCTTTTGATCTTAGAGCTCAAGACACCGCATGCCCTAATAAACCCCTTTAGCTCCTTTTTACATTGACCTTGGTCCTTGGCTCCTGCAACCATAATCTCCTTCTCGCGACCTCAATCATTGACCAGATACCATTCGTCGTCCTCATTCTATATCCTTTGCACATCTTCAAAACGTTTTGCCTACTCTATGAGTTTTAACTCATAATCGACCTCATCCGATGCATCAAAAGCTTGAAAGACATTCGTCGGCACTTCTTCACTCTTAAGTTTTGCATCCTTAAGTTCCTCAATGTCATGTTGGAGTTCAACACACTTTCTCTCTTCTAATTCCAATGCAACAAACAAATGATGATATTCCTTATAAGTCATCTTGTTCTCCTCGATGCAGTTATTTTCAGCTTCCTCGATGAGGTTATTATTGATGGCTAATTGAACTTCCTTCTTCGGTTCTACTTCTTTATTCCCTTCTCATTCTGGCCCTTCAGTCGTTTTGATTGGATATTCTTGAGTCCCCTCCTCTACGCTAATGTTTGTTTGAGGAGGGGCGCTTATGCTAGGCCCAAATATAACTTCAGGTCAACCCAAACCTTGTGCACCAAACATTCCTTCAACCTCCATGTGTTCAATGAGATCGGCTTCTCCTTCTGTTCGTAGGTCCTCGACGTGCTTTACATGTGCAGTAGTCACCTCTGAATCCCACACGCTTGTTTCACCAAAGTACAAGCACCAAACATTCCTTCAACCTCCATGTATTCAATGACATCCGCTTCTCCTTCTGTTCGTAGGTCCTCGACGTGCTTTACAGGTGCATCAATCACATCCAAATCTTGCACGCTTGTTTCACCCACAGGAAAGTGTTCTACGTCATCAATAGAACCTTCTAGAAGAGGAGTATGATGCTCCCTCTCTTGAACCTCTTCTTCATTAGAATTAGGATTTTTCCAAACATACACTTCATCTGCATCCCCATCTTTCCAATTCCTTGCTGCTCTAGGACCTTCTCGTGGGTTTTCTGTCAATGGAGCTCTTGGAATGTCTCGCTTGGTTGGAAGGAAGATTTGTGGCGTTTTATTCAATGAGCTCTAATCCACCACTTTCTCCAATATTACCTCCGCATACACCATTTGAGCAATATAACACAAAACCTCGTTCTTGGTGACATTCTTGCCTTTATAAAGGAACCTCCACACTACAATACATCGTTGTACAAATTTGTCATACTTACAATAGTGCAGATTTGCAGCATTTACTTTGATGTACGTCTCATGTCGAAAGTGTGGAAACAACTTGCCGATGTGGCACCAGGCGATGAACTTCTTGACTGTTTTCTAATTCCAAACACCCTCTTCAGTCTCCCAATCGGGAAAAGCGCGTTGAGTGGCATCTTGTAGAATACGGTTATTCCTCTTTTGTTTCATTCTTTTTCTATTGCGTCGTTGGTCAAGTACTATTTTACATTCTGCAATTGTACTCATTGTTACCTTTGAATATGGAAATGCGGCTAGGATGTGATGTTTGATGCAAAACACCAAAAATAGTACAGTCCACGTTCTTTGAACAATCGTGCAAGCAGTGGCAACTTTGAGTTGACACCAGACAATGCGCAAGAGCACGGCACGTGGACTGAAAAGTGACGACTACAGCTAAGAACGATTGTATATAACTTCCTGTAGCAGGGCGACTGACGGTGCAAGGGCGACATCATTAGAGCGACCGGCGGTCCAGTATTTCTTGCAAGAGTCGTTCCGGGGCGACCGGCGGTCCAGTGTTTCTTGCAAGAGTCGTTCCGGGGCGACCGGCGGTCCAGTATTTCTTGCAAGAGTCGCTCCGGGGCGACCGGCAGTCCTGCTGCAGCAAAGCTCCGGGGCGAACGGCGGTACAGCTGCAGCAGAGGTCTAGCCGCAGCAGCGCTTTGGGACGACTGGCAGTCTGCAGAGGCGATTGCGCGAGAGCTCCTACTCTTGTTTTTGGATCCTCTTTCTTCAATATTCAAATTTTAAACTAACCGCTTCGAGCATCTTTCCCATTCCCCCTTCAATCCCCCTCATCCCCCCTCATTTCCCCTCATTCCCCCTCGGTTCTTCCTATTTCTCATTTCTAATTGAAAATGATTCTCGTGGTCATGGCCTTTTGCCAAGAGCCGTGACCATCATAAATGAAAAATGAAATGTTAAGCGCATTGGATAATCTTGTGGTGTAATATGGATTTAGACCGGTACAAGATCAATCACAATTTAAAAATAAAAATCTCATCATTCTCTCATTTACCTTCCCATTTTTCCTCCATTCCTTTAAAATGATTTTACTCTAGCCAATCAATGATTTTGGAGCCTCATGTTCTCCTTCATATAGTGAATACAATAGATGAAATAATTGTGACTTTTGCGATATCTAGGTTTGATTTATTCATCATAATAAGAGCAAGGGATATCAAATACCTTGACGGAATTCACAAATAATGGGTTAAATAGTACCCTGAGTAATTGTTTGATTAGAATGTCCGTAAATGATTATTGTTGTTGACTTAAAATGTTTACCTTCATATGGTGGTCACTCAGTTTTTCTCCAAATATATAATATGTTATATATCACCCTTTAATTTGGTAAGCATCTATTTCTCTCACTCCTTACTAGGCTATATGCACTAATTCCTTACTCTTAATTGTATTAGAAGGCGTCATTATTTAACAGGCCAAAATTTTCAAAATCCTCCCCCCTCTCATTTTAACCAATGTTCTAATGTTATGGGGCAATAAACTAATTGCAAGGATAATCTATTAGCATATAAATACTCGGATATTGTATATGGAGAACTTATAATTTATTAAAGGCTCCAGTGATATAAAAAGAAACTACAAATTGTTCTTGAATGTGATGTTAGAATATTAGGTGAAGTTTTGCTGCAAAGATGGTATCTTATCTAGATGCTAGCAATTGACTGACTGAATTTAATTCTAAGATTGTAGCTATTGAATTGTTAGATGCATTAAAGTGTTTCATGCATTGAAGGGGTTGAGACTCTATAAATGAATACACATTTTATCGATTATTATAAATAGTTAGGCACAATATGACTTGTCAAAATATGCATCATACAACAAAATATATACCATGTGATGCCTACCAAGAGGATGAGAAAGTGTCACCCCATCCTCCCTCCCATTCATTATTATCTATCTAGACCTCTCAAGTCCATTTCTTATGAATTGAATGATCATGAAATGGGAATTATGGCACCAACAATTCCAAAGTACTACCCTATGTGTACCTTGTTAATTTAACTAATAAATTATAAACTATAGGGCTCTTTTACCCCTCTCCCATTCAATATGCATCCCCATCTGATTGTCCTAGAAGCTGCTACAAAACCTCATGGACTCACATGGAACATAAACTGGGAGAATTCCCAAATGCAAATGGGGCGATTGACGGTGCAGATAGTGCGACCGACGGTGCTGAAGGGTGACCGACAGTGGAGATAGAGCAGCCTCGCGTGGCAAGTTGACCGGGGATTCAGAAGGGCGACTGAGAGTGCAGATGGGGCAATTGGCGGTACAGAGAGGGCGATCGCTAGTGGCTCGGGCGACCGGCGGTGCAAATTCTGTAGACCGCCGGTCGCCATATTACTGTACTTAAGAAGGCGACCGACAGTCCATTTTCAAACTTTGCTCATTCCTTCTTTCAGGCATTGACTAGTATCAACTTCAGTGTTGCTACTTGCTTGTACGTAGAGGGAATTTGCGTCTCTACGGATTTATTTGATGGAGGCACTACCCGTTGTAGCTGCTACATCCATGGTGCCACATGACCAAGGTTGGAAGATAGAGAAGAGGATTGAGAAAAAGCGCATTGAGATCTCGTAGAATCCTAAGATATTAGCGTTTAGAGGATGGGGGGAAGAGACAGAGCTATGGTCTTTTGCCATGTGTGTTAGATATGTGGAAAGGTGCCACATCAACAAGCTCTTTCTTCTCCATCGACACAACATTCATCAGTCTCACAATGAAGCAAACCTCCGAGAATGCCATAATGACATATTTAAAGTCAGATGCATATACGCTTTGCATAAGATATACGATAACAACCATGTTTTTAAATATGGGGTTCCCTACTTCTTGGCAAGAATGGTATATAACACGTAATTCATTATAATGGGATGTGAGGTTAAATCCCGGTGTTCCGGTTTCTAACTCACAAGTGGGCCGTGGGGTGGGGTGCAAGCAATACGACCTTCCAAGCAATGGACACTAAACTTCATTCATGCATACAATTTCTAATTTGAAGTCAACAAAGAAGCACGACCATTCAATCAAGTCTCAATTTAATTCCAACAAGTAACTCCCGTAGTGAAGTGAGTTCCCCAAAGCATACCTAGGAGGTTCAAATAGCCCTCATTTGATCACCAAGGGCCTAGGGCTCAATTGTGGGCACAAAACGAACAAAATGAACACGCAAGGCCTCCAAAACGCATGTGGACCAAGAGGTCCAGCACACAAAAAAGGGTTGGAAGAGGTTGCAAATCACACCTAAACACCTTCTACCTTAATCCTAAGCACCCACTCACATATGAATGCTAACAATCCACTAGGCATACAATTCAACACTCCTAACACAATTTAGGTTTAATTGGGGAATGTCGGGCAGCGCTTCCGCACTCGACCCTAATCCCCTAAATTTTAACTTAAGGTTTACTGGTTCAGCCCTTAAAACGGGCAGCGCTTCCGCGCTAATGACAAATTACCAATTTTTTCACTTAAATTTATAAATTTCAGCCTAAATTTTGGGCAGCGCTTCCGCGCCACCCTTAAACACAGTACCCCCTAATTACACGTCTAACATTCCAGCAAGCTTATTCATTCAAATAGACAACCATCACACACATAAGATAACATAAATCACAAACAACAATCAAACAATCAATTTTTTGGCAATTACTTTCGCCATTTTCAACATAGAGGTCCACAAATTTCTACTAAGTACTCTAACAACCAACCATAAATCAGTACAAACAAGGAAGGAGGAAGGGGGCTCCCTCAATCTGCTGCCACCAGTAAGGTCCCTTTGGTAGAACGACGATTTCTCCCTCGTCCTTGCTCCAATGGGGGCGAGCTTGGTCCCGTTAGAAAGAAAACTCGACAATGCTCCTGGATCTCTAAGGCATGCCCCCCAATTCCTTGCCAATCGTGAGATATCGTCCTTCAAAGCCGACCCTTCAACTCTGCCGTCACCAGTAAGGGTACTTTGGTAGAATTGCGATTTCTCCCTCGTCCTTGCTCCAATGGGGGCGAGCTTGGTCCCGTTAGAAAGAAAACTCGACAATGCTCCTGGATCTCTAAGGCACGCCCCCCAATTCCTTGCCAATCGTGAGATCTCGTCCTTCAAAGCCGACCCTTCAACTCTGCCGTCACCAATAAGGGTACTTTGGTAGAATTGCGATTTCTCCCTCGTCCTTGCTCCAATGGGGGCAAGCTTGGTCTTGTTGGAAAGAAAACTTGACAACGCTCCTAGATTTCAAAGGCACGCCTCCCAATTCTTCGTCAAGCATGAGATCTCGTCCTTCAAAGTCGGCAGCCACTCCCAAATTGAAAACTCCAACCCTTCTATCTTCTCCTCCAACCTACCCACACTCACACTCACATGCAACGAATCCACACATCCTACTTGCAAGTTTTTTTGTGTTAGACCACCCAACTCTATTTTGCATAGTTCAACCTAAGAAAACTTTCACACACACACACACCCTCTTCCCCCACACATGAGAGAGAGAGACACACACACACTCTCTCCAACCCTAGCCCAACGGTAGGGAGAAAACCAACTCCACTACATCCATCCAACATTTCATCCACCGGTCTTCTAACCCCTTTTCCTCTTTCTAACTTTTTAGAACTAAAACCATTGAGGATTTTGATTCTAACAAGTCCGGATTAGCGAGATAGGACTCCAAGACTTTCTACTATATGCCGAAGTTTGAAACTAAAAGGGTAAAACATAAGAATAAGCATTATATAACGCGCGTAAATAATCAAAACCTTGCGCGAAGGGTTTTCCCGCCGAGGTGAACCATCTCAAGGGTTCACATGGGAATATATACACAAAATGGTAAATACGATTTACGGTAATACAATCGCACTTAGACTGCACCAAGCCAAATACATTACCAAATAATGTAAGTTTATCAATATAGGGAGAAGTATTCTCAAAATAAACAACACGTTTTATCAATATAGCAGAATATTCTCAAAATAAAAAGACGGAGTAATGAATATAAAAACTATACTTAATCAAAAAGAAGAATTCATTCAAAATACGATCAATGATTAACACAAATTTACTAAAGGAGAAGGTTTATTGATTGAAAAATCAAGAAAACAAATTATTGATGTAATTGTAGACCTCCTAAAGTAAAGCCCAGAAAAATCTACATAGTACTACGTGGACGTGCATCACCAAAAGCCTCATTTCTGTCACGCTTCCCAACAACTCGGGGATAGTCTCCTTCAAAGGATAGTCCCACACGGGCCATTGTAGTTCGCAAAGGATGATTCAGGTTGACGGGAGCTAAATCGCAGGGTACACCAAGGGCCGTAGAACGACTAGAGGTATCAGTAATCCGTGCCACGGTGCCTGTCGCCGTAGCCGGGATGTTCTCACGAGAAGCCGCCACAATTCGACTCCGTACATTGACGTAACTATCAACAACATCATCATCATCATCATCAATGACGTCTTTGGTGTAGTCCACGCCAGATGCGTCATCTCGAGCAAGATAAATGTACCGCCCTCGCTCCAACTCCGAGAGTGTCCTCGACCCCTCACTATTGTAAGAGGGATCGACATCGTAGAGGAACCCATTGGGGAATATCATCCGGGGAGGCCCTTTGTTGTCTATCATTTGAAATGAATATAATAAAAACAAACACTAAATCTTTAAAAGGCATTCTAATGGTAGACTCACAAGAACAATCAAAAGTGGCAATTCGCAAATCCATGACTACGAAATGGTGATGATCGACCATGCATTAGAACAAGTGAGTTAAGGAAAAAGCAAAAAAACAAATTTTAACCAATACCGTAAATGAAAGTAATCACGACATGGTTCTTCCATTTAGTAGGAGCTGGTTCGACACATAGGGCAAATTCGAGACATGATGCCGTACAACTCCGAGTCCTTGGACAAGTCATTGTGAGAGGGTCTACTAGTCATAACTTGACGGAAGTTTGCGGACCTCTCAAATGTACGGCAAAACAAAACTCGTGGATTAATTTCAGTGGATAAGAGTCTGAGGGTGCACCCAGATGTGAATGGACCCAAGGATCAGGAAAGAGAGTGTTCAGTGGAGGAACAGCCATACAAGCCGCAGGATTGCTATCGACCATAATAAAGTTCTGGGCGTTGAAATTAGCATCCCTTCTAGTGAAGAGACGTCGACGTGGATATTTAAGTAAGATAGGATTAGTCGTGCCAGGGTACATGGCCGTCGTGTAATTCTTCAGCAAGAGACCATCGCAGGAGTTTGAGGCTAGTATGATTTGCGGAACGACAACAGTTCTAGAGAAAAGGAAGGTGCAGAGACCGTCGACTACTTCAGGTTGAAGGGTACTCCAAACGTGGATGTGGCAGAAACGGTCTAACACATTGAGGAATGGGGTAAGTCCAGGACGACAGTATACTACCGTGTCAGCAACTACGGTGGGGATAGTTGAGGAAAGAACCGGAGGGTGTTTGGGATCAGGAAAAATAAGGTACTGGGATGGGGCTTGCGACATAGGGGTGGTGGAACAAAGTACGCCGTTCAACTCCAACACCACGTTCAACCACTTGGGCATGGACCAGTGTCCATTAACTGATGGCACATGCGGTAGGGGATGACTGAGGGTTGTAGGAAAAGTCTTGCTTGAAGATTTGGGCAATCTAGTTTGCGGCATTGACGAATGACAATAGTGGATGATATTAAAACAAGAGTGTTACCTTGTGAAATGTGGAAGCATGCAAATGACTGCTCGGAGTGATTGAGGACCGGACCACCGCACCGACGCACAGGTCAAGGTGGTCGGTGGGGGATCTCGTGGCAAGCGGACGGAACAAGGTACTGTGAGCCGCGGCTGATAGAAGAATGACGATATTTAGCGCCAAGAATGAGGGAGAACGACGCGGACGCAGTGCAGAAGCAAGTGATAAAATAATAAGTCTTCATTTTATTGAATGGGGAGTCACTACATGGTAATATCTACAATCGTGGCACACCATCCAATAATTTGAAGACTAACTCGCAAGACCTACTCGCCGTCTTCAATGCCGGACTCCTGTAAAACAAGGAGCGCCGGCTTAAAAATTATTACAAAATGAAAAATCATACAAGGAGAGAAATAATTTGAGCAGATGCTCATCAACAAGATAAACAAAAATTTAGGTCGACCCGACCTAAACAACATTTGCAACCATTGATAAGAAGCTCACCGTGGGATTAGTCGCAGGAACTGAGTCCTGTTCGTTGATCGCAGAGATAAGGGAGATTGGGGCACCTGTACCGCTCTGTCTGCATCTTCCTACAAGTCATGACTACCCTAGGGAACCTCATGCATGGAGGCTGCATCAACCGAAACGGAGGTCACCAAGAGTGAGGAAGCACCATCACTAAGATCTTCATCCGCTTTCGTCCGTGGTCGCTTGCTTTCGTAATCAACGTTGTCGTTTTCGGTGGTCCGTCTCTCGGTGATGAACGCCATCGTTCTCATCTCTTTGGCGATATCGGCTCCGAACGAGATGCGTCGATGATCTCTCTCAACAACGGCGTCGAGATCGGGCGAGACGGAGAGGGGAAGAATGCAGCCGGAGGCGCCGGATTCGGAGGTGCTGCGAGTTGGGGTTGCGTTTGGCTGGTGGAGGTCGAAGGCCCACAGATAGCCAAAGTAGGCTGATTGACGGGGTTGTAGGAGACAAGGGGAAGAGCCACCTGTGCTATCTGCGTTAACAAGACCTCAAATCACTCAAATCGCCAAGAACTCTGGAATTTGAGTTCTCCAAATTCGCAAACTTCGATTCGACTCTGAGTTGATCCTCTCGCCGTTGCTCGTCCAACCTCGCAAGATCTGCAAGTCTTTGCGCCTCCCGTCTTGCATTCGCAGCTTCTTCTTCAGCTCGTTTTGCAGCCCTTCTCTCTTCCTTTTCCTTCTCACGCAGGGCACGCTTGGCATCCTTCGAGAGTGGAACGGGAATGTTCGCCTCAATCTTGACTCGCGGCTGTGAAGGTTCACCCTTCTCTTGCGGACCGAGACCAAGATTGATGAGAGGATCGTCCGCCTCCTTCGCTGGCGTGGGGGAATCCGGCTCAGCTGAGAAATCGAAAAATGTAGTCTCCACTTTCTCAGTCGGCGTGATTATTCCAAACCCCCTTCTTCATGAAAGGGAGGTATCGTCCACGTACAGGGGCAGGAGCAGGTAATGCGAGCACAAGAGACGGCGGAGGCGGGGATGATTCTCTTGTAGGTGGCGCAGGCGGGGATGGCTCTCTTGCAACTGCTGGATCCGAGGAACCGGCTTGCATAGGAGCCGGGGAGGACACGACATCATCTCCCAAATTCATAGGAGAGGGATCGATATTGTTATCCTCGTCAGACCCTGCAGTACCCTCCTCGGCACCCTCTTCGGCGTTCTCTCCGTCAGAACTATCGGAAGTAGGCGCATCTCTCGGCAACCTCTCTTGCCCGAGAACCACTTCCTCCTCCGAATCAGACCCGAAAACATCATTTGCAGCCTTGGTGCGGGTCTCTCGACAATGATCGGAGTTGTCTTCTTCATTATCATCGTCGCTAAGAGTTTCGGGGAGGCCCGTGGAGGCGAGTGTCTCCTCGAGGAGTGTAGGGGGATTTAGGTCGATGCGACCTAAACCCCCACCGCGGGCCAAGGAGCCGCGCCGCTCAACCAATGGAAGAACTTCATCAACGTCGTCATCGGGGCCAATATCTATGAGCAGGTGCCTGTAAACAGGATCGATGCTCTGTATGGGCTCAATGCTCAAAGCCCGCACGCCAGAAGGCCCACTAGATGCCCGACCGCGACCACGACCACGACCACGCCCACCACGAGCACCGGATGAAGGAGCGCCACCAGACGATGGCTTACTACCACGAGCACGGCCACCAGACGACCGATTACTACCACGAGCACGGCCACCAGACGAAGAACGACCACCACGAGCAACACCAGCAGACGAGGGATCGCCACCACCAGCAGACGACGGATCCCCACCAGCGGCTGACGATGGTTCGCCATCAGGAGCAACAGCATGAGAGGATGCCTTACCACGACGAGCACGACCACCAGATGACGATGCCTCCCCACGTCCACGACGAGCAGATCCGGTAACCCCAGCCTGAGGCGAGGACCCAGGCTTTCTTGCCATGAACCCAATCTGGATTGACATAGGCGTCCACACAGAAGTCGTTCGGATCGAGATTAAAACTATTGTCACGGACGGCTATGTACTTCTCCAACTCATCTTTGTCCTCGTAGACAATATGAGTTTGAAGATTAAGCATCTGCAAAATGAAAACACAAAGTTAGTCCACTAAGAAGAACAGAAGAGCAGATGGGAACTTTAAAAAACAAACATTTAGGTGGCATCGCCCTAAACGCCCAAATCAGTGTCAAGTCTGACGAACGCCAAGTAAATCAAGTGTACTTTGGATAGAGACGAATTAAATTGACAAGTTAAACGGAAGAGACGATGCGAACTTGACAAAAACATGCATTTAGGTGGCATCGACCTAAACGCCCAAAGAAATGACAAACTTACAATTCCTGCAAGCATGGGCTTAGATCCACCCATGATCGACAGAAATCTGTTTCCTGGAACTGTAAACATTCGCAGTACGCGAATGTAAAATTCCAAGCGCAACTCGTTGTCGTTGATGTAGAAATCGAACTCCCTGTAAGCTCCTGGTTTATGATACAGGGGCAACTCCGGGGCATAGAATACCTCCGGAATTTCATCGAATACCTCCGATACCTGGGAGGTTCTCTTGAGAAGAAACAAGAGTGGAATGCGGTGTTTGTCCACGACCTTCCCCTCCAAGATACCGTTGAGACGCTCGTTGTTCGCGGGAGCGTAGTGAACTGCCTTCGACTTGTACAAATCCTTGAAAGCGTTGAAATATACGACGGCCTGGCAATGACGATCGGTAGTCTCCGTTATGATAAGCCAGACGTCAGGATTCTTGATGGAGGGGTCATACACAGAATCCTTCCAAGCATTCATGAAGTCCTTGAAGTACACATTCGAAATATCATCCACCCTGCTACTATGGCCCGGGACGTATCTCACGTCGATAATGCCCAACGCACATCTTCCATCGTCCCAAGCATATCCATTATCCCAACCAGCAAACTGAAACGCCTCAGCATCAAACATTCTTGTATGAAGTTCCGGGGTCGGCAGCGAAAAATCCCCTTTCACTTCCAAAAACTTCTTGAAGAACTCCGCAGCGTACTCGGAGATCTCTTTAGAACTCTTGTTCTTCGTCCTCTTCTGCCGGTAGTCGCTGAAGAACACGTCCCCGGGCACGGAAAGAAGCATCGACATGGTCTGCCGATTTACGTTGTATTCGAACTTGAAAAGCTTCCACTTTTCAACCACAAACTTGTCAGCACTGTCGAATAATCCCAGTGATGGCTTGATGTTGTGGAACTCTCTTGCAACGCATTTCTTCCTCTTGCGCTTCTCCAGCCAAACCTTTATTGCAACGCACTCCCGATGAGTTCAAACCGGTTTCTTCAAGGACACCTTGGGATACGGAAGGTCCCGATCCGAGTCCTATTCGAGAAGATGAAGCGCTAGTGTCTTGAAGTCGTGCTCCTCAAATCAGGACATTTGCACGAAGGTATCGCGAGTCAAGACGATTTCGTTGGATTTGGTCTCCCGATCGAGATTCCGGTTGAAAGGCTCGCAAGTGTCGGGGTCTATCAACTCTCCCATCCCAATCGCAATGATAACCGGACTTGGTGGTACACCTCCTCAGAAGCGGTGATGATTTCTAATTCGTTGAGGAGGTCCGCTGGCTCCAAGAGCTTGTCGAGGGATTTCGTGTTTATACTCATGAAGCGTTTCACCATGGCCTCTTCAAAATCCTGAAAAAGAAAGATCGACATCAATTCAAGAACATGACGGGATGATCATTTAGCTCGAGTCCAGCTAAACGCACGGAATTTAGGTCGAGTCTAGCTAAACGCACATAATTTAGCTCGCATCAACCTAAAACACTGAAATTTAGGTCGCATCGACCTAAACGCCACAAATCAAGCAGATAAAATTATAAGAAAATGCAAGACTTACTTCATAGTTCTTTCGAGCGATAGCTTGCTCGATTGTTTCCCGACCAGACTTGGGCTTTGCACCACACTTCGCGGGCGACCCGTATTCTATCCAAACACTTCTCGCGGCCAATATGTTTGTGGCCCACGATGGTGTGAATGTTCCCGCGTTGTTGGTCTTGTTCGCCATGATGGACACGTCCATGATCATCTTCGCGTCTCAATGCCAAACAACATGAGCCCGCCAGGTCTTCAAGGCGGTAATCTTATCCTCGGAGATTCTAGCCTCCTTGATAAGCTCCTTCGCAGCTTCGACGGTATGCTGCCCATCGATCACACGGAAGTTGCACTTTGACTCGAGTAGTGCATTCCAGTCCCAAGTCGGAGGAGCCACAGTGATGATGGTCTACCTTGAATTCAAATCGATCGAATTCGTCAGGATATTCTTGTAATGGACAACTCCAGCAGGCTCAAGCTTTCGGACGATGAACCGCGCATCAGCTTTCTCGAGGAGATCGATGTCCACATTGACAGGAGCCGAGTCCTTGCCAAAAACATAACAAGGCTCGCACTTTTCCCAGAAGTCTCTGAGAGTCTTACTTGCAGCTTCGTAGTCGATGTCCTTCTCGGTTGTGGCATGCTTGATTGAAGGATTCATATATGTAATTGTACTGCCTGCCAAACTACTCTTGATTCTCTTCGGCTGCTTTACTGGCGACGGGTTCGAGTTGCGGCGTTTCCGCGAAGGCGTAGGAGTTACCTCGATAGAGGCCATACCAGACCGCGCTGTTCCTGACCCGGTACCCTCCTCAAAAGCAGACATGAGTGCCTTCCTTGCGGGTGCTTTGCCTTTCGCCTTGCATCTCTCGAAGTCGTTCAGAGCACTCCGGATATGCATGCACATCTGCTGGTAGGTCTCGCACAAATTTCTTTGGAGAGCTAACATTCAAGTATGCCACCGACGATGTGGTCCAGAGCCCCGCCTCCGTCTTCCCACCATGTAAGCCTTGATAGTGTCGTGCGAATATCGCACTTCATTCGAGGGAAAGACGATGGTGAAGACGAATCCACGAACGTACGTCACCTTCAGCGTGATGAACAGGTGTGACTCCTCATAGTTCACCGCGTAAATGAAAGTGTCGTTGCGAGAATGGGAGATGGGCGGGATTAGTTCCCGCATTGTTGAAACAGGTGGAAAATTCCTTTCTCCTTCGGGTACAAGGACCACGACAGAATGGAATTTGGCTTAGGAGTCTACAACATGCCGTAATTCTCGACGTCCGCGAGAGCAGAGTCAAGTACATCAGTGGCCTCGACAACAAGGGGCTCCAGGTATCCTTCAATAGTGCTAAGGTCAAACGGTACCTGATTTTAAAGAAGCAACGAGATGTGCGTTTAGCAGGTATCAACCTAAAAGATGTGCGTTTAGCAGGCATCTACCTAAAAGTGGTGTGTTAAGCAGACACCTACCGAAAAGATGTGCGCTATGATGTCATCTACCTAACATCTACTGATAATGAACTTTAAAACAAACAATCAGAATTTTAAAACACACCATTAAAGTACATTAAAAATTCATACCTGATTGTCATGAGGTTCATCCTGACTCCCAGAACGGATGTCCCTCTTTGCGGGAGCGGGAACAATTGTAGCAGTCTGCTTCGTGCGAGCCATGTCTGCAATTCAGCGCAATAACTGTGTGTTTAGCAAGGAGCTACCAAAAGAGCTAAGCGATATCAGGCATGAACCTAACAGTTGTGCGTTTCTGAGGCCTCTACCTAAAAGATGTGCGTTTAGCAGGCAGCTACCCAAAATATGTTCGTTTTGCAGGCAGCTACCTAGCTAAAAGATATACGTTAAGCAGGCAAATACCTAAAAGATATGCGTTCAGAAGGCATGTACCTAACATTTGAGCGTTTAGGAGGAAGCTACGTACGGGCTGTGCGTTAAGGAGGCAACTACCTAAAAAATGTGCATTTAGCACAGTGCTACCTAAAAGCTGTTTGTTTAGAAAGCAGGTATATATAAGGTGTGCGTTTAGCAATTAGCTACCATACAGCTGTGCGTTTAGAATGAAGCTACTTAAAAGCATTGGATTAATCAGGCAACTACGTGAGAGCTGTGCATTTAGAAGGCAGCTACCTAAATAGTGTGCAATCAGGAGGCAGCTACCTAAAACGTGTTCGTTTAGGAGGCAGTTCCCTTAAAAGTGTGCGTTTAGGAGGCAACTACCTATAAAGTGTGCAATTAGGAGGCACCTACAAAAAAAGTGTGCGTTCAGGAGGCAGCTATCTAAAAAGTGGGCAATTAGGACGCAGCTACCTAAAAACTGGGCAATTAGAACGCAGCTACCTAAAAAGTGTGCGTTTAGGAGGCTGCTACCTAAAAGCTGTGCATTGAGCTCGTGAAATGGGAGATACTAGAAATTTCCACCTAAAAGATGTGCGTTTAGCTCGTGAAATAGGAAATTTCTCATTTTGCGACCTAAATGCACACCCATCGACCTAAATGCACACCCATCGAACTAAATGCACACCCATCGATCTAAATGCACAATGTTACTTTGGTTATGGAAAATTAATCTAGCGGAGAGGTTGCAAAATGCAACATCAAATTCAAATTGCAATGCTGTATAGAAATTGCATACCTGAATAAGATTGAGAGAGCACAAAGAAGCGCTAGGGCAGTCCGAATGCGGAGATATCCTAGCCACAAATTAGCGTTAAACACACAGCACGACCTAATCAAAGCTGAATGCAAAAACCCCAGCTCAAGCGAAAATCCAAAATTGCAAAGATGATAAGAGAAACGCAGGAAACCAACCACCAGGACCGCGGAGAACGAGCGCGCCAACGAGCGTCCAGCAAAAGCAAAAAAAAAAACGACGTGGAAAACAAATGCGGAGCTGCGGAAGCACTGCAGGGCGAAAAAACTGAATGAAACCACCACGAAAACAGCGGCGGGTTCGCGAAATGGCAATGGCAGAGCTCCAATCGCAAGCGGCAGAGCAATCGCAACGGCAGAGCTCCAATCGCTAGGGCAAAGCTCCGATCGCAAGCGGCAGAGCAATCGCAACGGTAGAGCTCCAATCGTAAGGGCAGAGCTCCAACCGCAAGGGCAGAGCAATCGCAAGAATGCAAACGCAAGGGCAGAGCTCCAATCGCAAGCGGCAACAAGCAAGAGCGCAATAGCAATAACGATCGAGAAGCAAAAGCAAACGAGCACACAAGGAACAACAGCGAACGAGAGACAGTGTCGGCCGGCTGCCCGCATGCCATGCGTTGCCCGGGCTGCCCCGGCTGCCCCTCTCTGCCCGCTGCCCGTGCGGTGATGGGGCAGCGCTGCCCTGGGTGCCCTGGGTGCCCGCTGCCCGTCCGTGATGGGGCAGCACTGCCCAGGGTGCCCAAGCTGCCCCGTGATGCCCGCTGCCCATACAATGTTGAAATTGCGTAATTAAATTGCTACACGTTTTTAATTCAAACACAATAATCCACAAAATCTAATTTTGCATGTCTTTTTTTGCACTTTCATTACTTACAAAATGTCCAAGCTTATTAATTTTCTAATTCTTAGAATATTCTCTGGATCACTTTACTGACTTTTTATGATTTATTTAACCTCAAAAAGTCCAATCAAGCGAATTATGATCGAACCTCAATTTGGAAGAACAATAAGCAAATTATAAAAGTTAATTTTTTATTTATTTTGTTACATATTCAAAGTTTAATAAGTTATAAACGCCATTCAATTTAGATGACTATAAATGATTTGATAGATTGTTCCCAATTAGCCTTCTATCACAAACAAAACAAAGTTTTATTATTGTAAGAATATTTGACGTAAATATTATGAGTTCCCATCATTTACTTCTACTTTATTACTATTTTATCATTTAATATGTGATTTTAGTGGAAGATAATTGTTTCTAATTATAAACTACAAAAATAAAATTCATACCCGATTTGGTTATTAATCAGGTTTAGTTCGTGTTCTAAAATTTGCGAGTGCATACAATAAACTATGAATTCAAGGTATGCAATTAAGAGAAAACAACTCTTGTTTTCGGGTTTCCAAGCCTGTGCTTTACCATTGCAAGCAATTCTGTGAAATTAAAAATAGTATTTCAATATTTATTCTTTTCATGGTTTAATCTTAGAAGATTCTTAACAACTTTGTAATGAGAAGTTTTTTGATTCAAATGATTTTGCTTTTGGATTAGCAATAATGTTTAAACAACACTAAAAGTGAAGAATGTATGATACTTGAAAAGCTATATTTCCCTAATCCACCGTTCGAATTTTTTGATGACCCTCAATTACTGTGTAGTCTAAGTGGTAGAAACTTAAATAAGATCAAAAATGTTTTGAACATAATGCATTAAATTGATAGGTAAGAGTCTAATTTTGAGCTATATTCTTTTTGTAAAATGTTCGGTAGTTTTTACCATTGCATGGCTTTTATTTCTGCCAAGAAATTGTTTGGATGTATTTTTGTTGAGTAAAGGACTCGTAAAAATGAATAGGATCAACATTTTCTCGTTGGTGATTATTATTATGCAATATGTATATTGGTAGCAATTTTACCTCCAAGTGTATATAAATAATTTTGCAGTTAATTTTAAATATTAATATGTTATGATCTTACAATTTATAAGGCACCAAATTTTGATCCACACGATCTCCGATAAGTCTATTACAAGTTTGTACGATTGAACTTCTAATAGGTTATAATGATTTTTATCTAAGACGATTTTTATGAAAATGTGCTATTTTGCTAAAAATAGACTCAGCCGTTTAAAAGTTAACTTCAAAATATCAATTTAATGATCTCTATTTGATTTGCTATATTGTTCCGAATTACTTTTCAATCACAAACACAACAAGGCTTTATTATTGTAATATTTTGTTCTATTTCACGAAAATTATTAAGGTCTCACATTAATTGCTTGTATTTTATTTCGATTTATTCATATAAGGACTGATTTTAGCCAATAATAACTATTTACAATTACTAACATTTTAGATTAATTTAAAAAAATATACACATCTTAATTAATTATAAACTAATCGGACTTAATTTAGAAACATTTTTCGATTACATACAATTTAAAATTTATGATTATTACAGAGTCTTTAAGACGGTACAATATGATAATTTTGTTTTTCATATTGTATAAAACATGTGAGTTCTTGTTCTAACTTCTCGAGTTTTAATCATTTAAAATCTCGTCATTGCAAATAAATAATTACATATGGTTGCATTATTTGTTTATTTTTGTCAAAATAATATCATTTCTATATAGTTGTTATTAGCTGGAACAAAACTTCCTTAGTTATTACTAATATATTAGTAATTACACTTCTACTGTAGAATGTTTTCTTAATGTTTGAAATGTTTGGTATAAAATAAAATACATAAATAAAGTTTAATAAAAAAAATACACAAATAACACATTTATTACATTTTTCTACTACTTTTTGAATATATAAAGAGTTTTTGCATTTACATTCCTTACTTATTTATTATTGTTAGTTATATAAATTGATTTCATAACATTACATTTGGATGCGATTTCGTCAATAATATTTTTCGCATTTCATAAAAAATAAATATATATTTATATAATATTCATAAGATGATATTTACTTAGCCAAATAATGGTAATTTTATCATCATTTCATTAATCTATTTTTTGATTAGTTTTTAAACATTTTGTTTATTTTGTACTGTTTATTTTGTTTATTTTGATCAAAACCGTATAGATCTTATACTAGTATGATTTTATATATTAAATCTTATAATTTATACATGCTAACTTTTGATTTAATCAAAATTTATAATTTTTCTTATTTTTTAATTTGCTATTTTTCTTCTTTGTTTGAAATTTAAATCAAATTATATAGTTCTTAGAAAATAAGAGTAAAATAACTTATTTATAACATAAAAGTTTGGATATTTCAATCTTACAATTCTCTGATATTCTAGTTAGTTAAATTGAATTGTAAAATTAATCAACATTTAGTCTATATAGAATATATTGGTCAGCATTGACAATTTTAATAGCTTTTAAATTAAAAAAGTACTGGTAAATTATTTCTTCTTCTCATGAACAACGGTGTATAGCAAGCAAAAACGTTGTTTAAGTATTGATAAATTTACAATTTAAAATGTAGGAAAGAAAATTGGTATTCTTTATCTTCTTATATTTCAAAATTGCAATTCGCCTAGGCGTATTAGTTCAGAAAGAAACACAATCCCAAACTTAGTGAAAAAAAACTTTGTATTTCCCGATTTTACAGTTTCTTATCATAGTTGTAGCAATGTTTTAACACTCCTCAACATAGAAGAATGCAAAATATATGAGATCAACATAGAAGAATTGCAATCTTTTCGCACCGAATTGAAACTCAACACAAGTCGAGTGTCGTCTTTCACTTGCTCTAAGGAATGTAAGCAGTTGCTTTATATCATTGCTTTATACCATTGCTTTACAATTCCGCGTGAGACTTTGTTTGCTCAGATTTAAAACTCAAGAAACTCTATACTATTGCTATACAATTCGAAGAGAGTTAGCACCCACTCTACTGCAAGCCGAGTCGTCGCTGTAGGCAGCCTTGCGCTTAAAACGCTGAACACACTACGTTCTTAAGGCATTGCTAAGGATAAAAAGCGCATAACGAGGCTGAGTCTTTTTTACTTTGCAAGCGGCATTCAAAACAAGATGTATTTGCCATGTACATTGAAGTGTCGCGTTGGTAATGCTTAATGATATATTGTAGAATAATGTAAGATAGTCTTATAGAAACGTTTATTTATTTAAAAGTATAGTTTCAACAAATAATTTCAAAAGTATAATTTCAATCAAGGTATATAATTTTAACAATTTTTAATTTGAAGTATGAACTTCTCTTAAAAAAAGAAATGTCCAAAATTAAGCACACCACTTAAAATAAATTAAAATTATATTATATTGCTTAGAATACAACATAATGGTAAGTAAAGAGTTTTATATGTTTATGATTCATTATAATTATTAAAACGTAAACAATATATGATCAAATAACTCGATTCGGTTAATAGATGTAATTCAATATAATGGTATTATTTACTAAATTTGAGAAATATTACATATTTGACTAAATATGAACAGTCCACAATTTACAATTAAAAAAAAGAGTTGCAAAATATTTCTAGAAGATAACTTCTATGAAGATATTCTTTAAAAATGTAAATTTAAGGTCATGGATAGAGAAATCTCTCTATATTTTAAAATCGCTAAATAAGCTGAAAGTTCATATTTAGTTAAATGATGCATAAATGAAGGTTAAGCTTGGGTCAAACTTAATGTATTCAAACGGTACATTTCGCTCAACTCAAGGTCAATTTTCATCAATTACATAATCTGAATATTCCCATCATAACGAATTACGTGTTTTAAGTTTTAGCTTAAAGAACTTCAATACTAAAAAATTTCATTCCCTTAATTAGTTTTCAGAAATCTTATTCTTATGATTTCATAAGATCAAATAATTTAAGACATAAGCAAGAGATGTAAGATATGTGGGTTGTAGTGAACTGCAATTAGATAAGTATATATTAACATAATATTAACTCGTATAATAAGTCGATCGTACAATACGAATGACATGTATATCTAGTTTAATACAAAATATATATTTATCTCAAAAATTGGTTGTTTCAAATTATGTTTACTTGGTTTGTTTATTATTTACATATGAAAAGTTATTCTGTCATTAGTAAATGAATAATATAAATTTATCTAAAATTTAAGAATAATTTTAGTTTGTTAAAATATATTATAGTTTGTTCTTAAATTTATTTAAAGTAAATTACTATTTTTTAAAAAAAATTACAGTTGTTTTTACGTTTAGTTTTAATGACTATATAGAAAAATTTAGAATCAATTTGATAATTTATAAATGGTTGATGTATTTAAAATATACATTGAATTATTACTATTATCTTTTGTGAATAAATAAGATTTTTATAAATGAAACATGTAAATGTTACATCTATAAAAAACTTATATGAATTGATACGTAATAAGCTAAACCGTATATTAATAATATTAGATGAATTCTATTTCTTATTTTTTTATTTATTTAAAAGTTATATGAATGATTTAGTTTTCAAAAAGTTATAAAAATATATATTGCAAGCCTTTATACTTCATTTAAAGCCTTAAAAATCGTTCTAAGTATCCTTAGATATAATATTTGTTACATCATTTTTGGTATCAAAATAATACTAAATAAATTGCTTTTCAACTGTAGATATTAGTTTTATTATATTTAAAGTAAGGTATACTAAAGTTAGTATTTAGTAAATAAGTATGAACTTATAACAAAATTCTTATTAAATTTGGTCAAGTAGTATAAGATTAATTAGGATTCAAACATTTTAAAAGTAGTATTCTAATTTTTGTGTACATGTATTTTAAGCAAATTATTCTAATCCAAGTGTTTGGAAAATTACGTTCAAGAACCTACAAATAGTAGTACTAATACTTTCTAACAAAGGTATTCTAGGATTAAAATTGTTGACTTTAGAGTTTAGGGTTTAGGGTTTAGGATTTAGAAAACCTTAAACCGTAAACCCTAAAGATTAGTAACTTGTAAAGTATATGTACTAATATAGGAATAATTTAGTTATTTTGAATGTGTTATTTGAAGATTCGAATTAGTAGATTGTGTTATTTTGAATTATTTTAATTCATCTATTTTGGGATTGATCCAAAGTGAATTATTTAGCACATGGTTAAAAAATGTAATAGAAAGAGTAATAAATTACTTATCAGCCTATGTATAATTCAGAACTTAATGCATGATTTTGAAATAAATAAGTTAGTTGCATTACGGATTTGTTTTTTGATTTTTATTTAAATTTGATTTTATAAGTATTTTAATCACTGGAATTTTGTCTTAATTTTGTAATTAAAGTAAATTTGAGAATTAATTTTTTTTTTATCATTGCATTTAATTGGGGCAGCGGGCACCCCGGGCAGCGGCCCCACGCCGCCACGTTGCAGAGGGCAAGCCGGGCAGCGGCCCCACTCCGCCATCAAGGCGCAGGGCAGCCTGCCGCCCGTTGGCGCGACTTCCCGCCCATTTTTGATTGACAGTTTCCCGCCAGCCAGGGGCCCTAGCCGGCTCCCTCCGCCAGCCAGCCCCCAGCCAGCGCTCCGCCAGCTGCCGAGTAAGCCAGCTCCGCTCCTTCGCAGCGCCCTGCTCCGCAAGCTCCGCTCCTTCGCAGCGCCTTGCTCCGCTCCTTCGCAGCGCCCTGCTCCGCCAGCTCCGCTCCTTCGCACGGCCCAGCGTTGCTCCGCAGAGGCCACTACCACTTCTTGCGTCACTGCGTCACTTCTGCCACTTCTCCGCGTCGTTGCTGCTGCCACTTATCGCGTCAGTGCGCTAGGGTGGGTTTGTGCGCTCTATCAGGTACGCCATTGCGCAATTGCATCGTTATTTTATCTTGCTATTTGCGACCACTTCATGCGCAATTGCATTGTTATTTCATCTTGCTATTTGCGACCTCTCCGCGCAATTCATTTTACATCACTACAAATACTTGAATCACAGTGTGCATTTAGGTCGATGCCTGTGCATTTAGGTCGCAAAAACAGGTATTTCCTATTTCACGAGCTAAACGCACAGCTTTTAGGTCGCAGCCTGCTAAACGCACAGCTTTTAGGTAGCAGCCTGCTAAACGCACAGCTTTAGGTAGCAGCCTGCTAAACGCACAGATTTAGGTAGCAGCCTGCTAAACGCACAGATTTAGGTAGCATCCTGCTAAACGCACAGCTTTATGTAGCTGCCTGTAAAACGCACAATTTTTAGGTCGCTACCCGCTAAGCGCACGGTGTATATGTCGATGCCTGTTTAACGCAGTGTTTGAGTCGCTACTTGATAACCGGACAATGGTTAGGTTCCCCCATCTTAAATCAGTTTTAGGTCAATGTCTGCTAAACGCAGTGTGTTTAAGTCGCTGTCTGCTAAACGCACATTGTTTAGGTCGCTGTCTGCTTAACGCAGTGTTTAGGTCGTTGTCTGCTAAACGCACATTGCCTAGGTCGCTGTCTGCTATACGCACATTGTCTAGGTCGCTGTCTGCTAAATGCACATTGTTTAGGTCGCTGTCTACTAAACGCACATCGTTTAGGTCGCTGTCTGCTAAACGCACATTGTTTAGGTTGCTGTCTGCTAAACGCACATTGTTTAGGTCGTTGTCTGCTAATCGCACAGTCTAGGTCAATGTCTGCTAATCGCACAGTCTAGGTCAATGTCTGCTAAACGCACAGTGTGTTTAGGTCGCTACCTGCTTAATGCACAGATATTAGGCCGGTGCCTTGTAAATTCACGGTGTGTACTTCGATGCCTGTTTAACTTAGTGTTAAGGTCGCTGCCTGGTAAGCACACTGTATGTATATCGATGCCTGTTAAACTTAGATTGTGTATCTTAGAGTGTTTAGGTCGCTGCCTGCTAAAGGCACTATTCATGTCACCTCCAACCGAACGCAGTGTTCAGGTCGCTCCCTTTTAACAATAAGTGCTTTGGTCTCTGTCTGCTATTTAATCAGTGATTAGGTCCCTGCCTGCTAAGCTCATTGTGTAGGTCTCTGCCTGTTCATCGCAGTGTTTAGGTCGCTGCTTCCTAAACGCACAGTTGTATGAACTCTCGGAACTGAATGTAGTGTTAGGTCGCTGTTTGCTAAACGCATAGTGTTTCGGTCGCTGCCTGCTAAACATGCATTTTCAGGTCGATCCTATCTACGAGCGAGTGGTTAGGTCGTCACCGCTAAACGCAGTGTTTAGGTCGATCCCAAATAGATGCAGTGGTTAGGTCGCTGTCTGCGTAATGCAGTGTTTAGATCGCTGCCTGGTAAACGCGATCTGTTTAGGTCGATGCCTCCTAAACGCAAAGTATTTGTTTAAGTTATTGTTTCGAGCTATGTCCACAGTCTGAAGGTTTAGATTGTTCCTATTTGATGTCAAATGTTAATTTATAAACTAGTATATTAGGTAGGAATTTTAGTCCGGTCGAGCTTAATACTAATTCTATAGGTTTTTCTCAAAGATGTTCGAGGTTCCATGTTTGCGTGTTCATTTCCACTAATGGTTATTTGAATCGTTTGTAATGTTCTATAGCTTATTCACGGAGCTATAATCGGTGTGATCATTTGTACATGGCGAGTAGTGCGTCCGATGACGACTGGGACAGTCGAGGTCTTTCTTCAGAGGTATTATAATCTTCACGGCTTTGTTTCCATCAACGTCTATGGTGGTTCCTTGTTTAACAGAATTGTTTTTTGGTTATTAGGATTTGGAAGATGTTGAGCTCGTCACTCACGGATCGATTGAAGGATTGCCCTGGACTCCCGAGATGCAAATGGATAACCAAATTTGTGACACTTTTGAATCCTGGAGGGGCCATTGTTGCAGAGGGTATTTGTCAAAGTGTGGGGTCTGATTGTGTACTGGGCTCCGATGACGAGCCTTTGAGAGATGATCAAGTAGTTGTTCAGATCGTAAAGTGCTTGGATTTAGAGTTTCTGCCTTCTGATACAATATTTCAGTCATTAAAATGGGATCTCAGCCACGCCATTCACGACGGTTGGTCTTTACTTGATCATTTGCATCGGGAGCAATACAATATTGCGGTTTATGCTCGTGATCAACCGAAGAGGAAAGGAGTTCGTCCGTATACTTTGGGAGAAAGACATCCAAAGATCCACAGAACTAGGAGGGAAGAGCAACTATTGACCGTAGAGTCTGTCAATTTGGTTGCGAGTATGAAGTGTTGCAGTAAAAATTCTTCGTCGCCCATTCCTCGCCAAAAGATTCGACCTTGAGAAAGCGGATGTACGATTCCTCGATTTTAAGTTCAAGGCGCACTTTAAGATTGATGTACATCATCGATTTCATAAAACTTGCTGACGGAAGTATGATGGTTACAACGGAAGGTATTGATATTTGTGCTCGAGCTTGCGGAATATTTATCGAGTTCCTCCCGCAACGTTTTACGGGAAGAAAAGAGGTAATTTGTTGGTCTACGGGCTCGACATCACGGGAATGTTGGCTCCAAGAAACCACGACTTCATGTGAAGCAAGCTGCTGCAACGCTGAAAGTGTTAATCGACAACGCAGCTGATCATATGCCGCACAAAGCCAAGATGCTGAGTAATGGACTCAAAGTAGTTTCACGGTCATTGCCTTCCTCCATCAAATGGAAAGATACGATCCCAGATATCAATCTCATTAACGAGAGGTTGGGGCTGAAATTCATCGCGCAAAGTACTCTCAGCAAGATTAGGCGTACAATATTCTCCGAGTATTCGAAGAAAGCACCCGGAGACAATTTTGCGCGATGTGCAACGTGTGATAAACTTGAGACCATGATCAAGTCCATGGTGCCAGATTCAAGTGAAGAGAACATGTGGATCAAAAAGCTTAAACTGCACTTGGACCATCAACGAACACATCGTGAGTATTATTATACAAACCGCTCTTTATCTATTCAGAGACCCAAAGATGTTCTTTGCATTATCCACGACAAAATGGATCATGCAAAAACGGCTTGTCCTTTGTTCTCTCACAAAACAAAAACAAATAATGCACTTATGAAACTTCCTATTGCTCTGACGGGAATGATTGCTCACGGGCATTGCGATGTTCGTTATGCTCACTATGGACTTGACATTTATCCTAGTGATTGCAATCACAGTGTTGGATCTATTTTGAAGCTTCTCCGGGATTTAGAAGGAGTTCCGATATCACATTCCAAGTCATTGTTTGCTGGATCTGGAACGCATCCTTTGTTTGAGGCATTGCTTGTCGGAAAAGATGCTTGTTTGAACTCTCTTTTGCCTGAGAGTGAGTCATCAGGAGCTACGGAATCCCTTCCTCCAGTTTTACATGTGCAACTTGACAACGCCGCCTCCGATAACAAAAATCGGTTTATGTTTTGCTTTTGGTCCCTTCTGGTACATATGGGCGTTTTCCGTGAAATTTACGTCAATTTTCTTTTAGTTGGACATACTCACGAAGATATTGACGCTCTGTTTGGACGTTGGAGTATGACTTTAAAGGAGAACGACTATTTAACGATTCCTCTTCTGATGAAATCGTTCATGGATGCTGAGGCACTCCCAGTTATTCTGCATTTGATTGAGGAGATTCCCGATTTTAAAGGATATATCAAGGATTTCATTGCTTCTAAAGACGAAGTTCTTGTTGGTCATTCGGAAGGGCAACAATTTAAATTTTTCAAACATGACAACGGGTGGCCCATGATGAAGTACAAGATGTTATGTTCTGACAATGAGTGGCTTCCATCGACTAGTGAAGGAATCAAATTGTGGAAAGAGAATTCTATTACTGGTATGCCTCTATTGCCTATGGGAGAAATGAAGCCTCTAGCGTCAATTCCTATGAAGAATATCGATGAAATTGTAAAAGGTATATCAGGTTTCATTAAGTTGTGGGAAACTTCATGTGCCCAAGACTTGTCAGGAGAGTTTCGTCGACGACATGATTCCGTTGTACGATATTGGCGTGCAGTCAATAATTTATTGTTGGTGCCCATGGAGGTTTCTTCTACTTTGAAGAATGGATGTTGGCCTTTGTCTCGAGTACCGTTGATTCGAGAATATCTGAACACTGGCGAATTACGTGAGGAATATGGGCAAGACCCCCATTTTATTGGCCGATTGTGTGATAAACCAAGAGAGTCATTTCGCGTTGGTCGAGATGTTTATGCTGGCTACTTCTTGGCTTTACGTCCTGCAGATGGAGATGCTTGACCCTTTTGGATTGCGCGGGCTTTGACTGATTTCGATGTAGATCGCAACAATCCGGGATGTATTCAAATTCAATTTTTTAAACCTTTTAGCAAGCGCGTTCTTGTTCAAGATACCTATGTTGGCTGGGACACACAAAAGAATTTTAAATGGGTTTTTGATGACAGCCATGACCCGGTCTGGCTTTATGCTGGTGCTATTTTTACAGCATGGAAATCGAGTGCCAAAGTTGGATCTCAACGTCCAACAATCTCAATATCTGAGCAACAGGTAACTATCATCAAACAAAGTATTCTGCGTTTTGATCTCGAGGATAAATACAATTGTTTGATCACTCAAGACATTGGTATTTAGGTCACGTCGACCTAAATAGTCAATCGAGGCTTTAGCTATTATGGAGGACAGAGTGGATAAGAGCAACAAAGTATTCTGGGTTTTGAGGTGGAGGAGGAATAAGCATTTTGATCACTGAAGACATTGGTATTTAGGTCACGTCGACCTAAATAGTCAATCGCGGCTTTAGCTATTATGGAGGATAGAGTGGATAAGTGCAACAAAGTATTCTGGGTTTTGAGGTGGAGGAGGAATAAGCATTTTGATCACTGAAGACATTGGTATTTAGGTCACGTCGACCTAAATAGTCAATCGCGGCTTTAGCTATTATGGAGGACAAAGTGGGCAAGAGCTCGTCCATAGTTTTTTCACGAATTGATTTTAAGTTCAATTACTTTGAAGTTGTTTAGAGCTTTCTCGTTCTAGGCAGAATCAAATAAGTAGATTGGTGTATTTTTTTTTGTAGTAGCACTGTATTGTAACTGATATTTTAAATAGAATTGTATCTTTAGAAATATATGTAATATTTGATATTGTGATGATTACTCATTTTAATGTGTTTTCCTTCCTGATGTGCTATTCTTTTTAGATTAGATATGGAGTGTGATTCGACCATTTCAAATATATGTTCTCAATATAGTTGAGTTGTTTGTTTTAATGGGATGTTTTTCTTATATTAGAGAGTTTTGAGTTTCTTATTTTGCACTTTAGGTCGAGCTGAAGTCCTTCTTGTGGGATTTAGGTCGATGATAATAGAAATATTCTCACTTTAACAAAATATGTTATTTGATGATAATTTGAATATTCCCATTTTAATGAATTACGTGTTACCATTGAATATCACACATAGAATACTAAACCTGTAAAATATATTTACTCAATGAATGTTAACAAGACTTAATTATAAACCAATAATATTATACTTTAAATATCATATATGGAATGATACACTTGAAAAAAGTAAGTAATAAACTTATAATTCCTCTACTTCTTCACTGTCTAAATACTTATATAATAGTATCTCACATAAATATATTGAATATTATGTTTATAATATCCATTTGTAGGATACCACATTCAGCATAATTGCATATCCAACTTAATATACCACACCTAATTAAGTAGAAACACATAAAAACTCTTATAGAATCACATTTTAATAAATTCAATATTTTATTTACTATAACTGTTTTAATGTACAAAGTATTAATCTTCTAATATTACACAAATTTTAGTAAATACGAATCTTACAATACCTCACATCACCTGTCGGTTTTGATAAATTGAGCATGAACGCTAGGCATAAAGGCTTAGGAAATGTTAATAGCGTCCACCATTTCACATGCTAATTCACCAAAATAAACCTAACAATTGTTAGGATTGAAATATGGAAGTAAAGCAAATAGATTCACATACTTACTTTATAATTCTACTCTCAATTTGATACGTTAACACTTCTCTATGAAACTCTTCGAAGTTCTGCGTACTTAATTTCGTATAAAATAAAATTAAATCATTCAAGACGACATCAATCCAAAGTACACAACGAGAACAATTTGTTTTCCCTCTGAATATTTATTAAGTATAAGTTTCATGTAATTAAATATTTTCATGTTTTTCTCCCTATACTCTATTTAAGCTAATCTTGTAAAGGTTCAAATAACAAATGACACTATCTCTTTAACAACTAGAAGTTTCTTTTGTTCTTTGTGTAGTCGGATGAATTGTGGTAAACAATGTTTGCAACAATGGTAAAAGTTTTATTATTAAAGTTATCGATTTTTAAAATATGAAAAGTTAAGTTGGTTATGGTCCAAGGTTTAGAGTTTTTCATTACGGTTTTATGGTTTGATGAAAACTTGAATAATTTTTTAATTAATAATACATTAACTCACCATACATTAGCACGCCACAAAAATTCACCAAAAAAAACTCTTGGCTCAAATAAAAGCCATGCAAATGAATGGTAAAAACTACCGAAAATTTTACAAAGGAAAAATAGTCCAAAACTAGACCCTTTGCATTCAATTTCATGCCTTAACTTCAAAACATCTTAGATCTTGTTAAGGTTTCTATCACTTAGACTAGGCTCTAATCATAGGCCGTCCCAAAAATTTAAGTTGAAATCCAACGGTGGATAAAGGAGATATAGCCTCTCAAATATCATCCATTTTGTCACTTTTCTGTTGACAAAACATCATTACAAATCGAATAGCAAAATCATTATGATCAGAAAACTTCTCACTACAAAGTTGTTAAGAATCACCTTAAGAAGATGACCATGAAAAAGCAAATCATGAAAAACTATTTTTCATTTCACATAATTGGCTTGCAATGATAATACATGCCCCATGCTTGGAGATCCAATAAAAAGAAGAGAGCTGTCTAAACTAAAGTGCATTCCATTAATTCATACTTTATTTTATGGGCTTGCAAATTTTACAATACAAACAAGACTTGATTTGGAGCATAACTCAAGTAATTTCATCCAAAACGGACCTTGGATGAAGAAGATATGGCTATTCAAAGTGTTGCCTTTCATCCAAAATGTCCTTTTTCGACATTCGGCGCATTTAGGGGTTAACATTCTAGTGCCCAATATGTGATTATTTTGTTAATTTGAGTTTGGGTTATCCATTTTCTTTGCGAATCCGGTTTTTTTAATTAGAATTGTGTAATTTCTATTTTTAGAAATATTCGGATTTCTGAGACTTAACTTCAAATGATTTTTACTCTCCCATGATGTCCCAGTTCCTCCCGAAGTTCCCTCCTTTTGACCAATTGCACGACCAAGACCAACCACATCGCTTTTACTCAAAAAGTCAAAATACTCGACCGTTAGTGGCCTTTTTTTTGGCCCTTTTTCTCCGCCGAGTCGGTGCTCTTTATTGGCGCCATTTTTCTTCCCGCTTGGTCTTGCTCGCTCTTCTTTCTCATTGCACACTATCCCGCTCCTCCGCTCCTCTGCTCCTCCGCTCCTCCGCACCTTCGCACCTTTGCACTTGGCCTCACCTCCACACTTCCGCACCTTTGCCCTTCGTCTCACTATACTGCGTTTTGCCTATACTTCGTTTCCCATTTGTGCTTCCGGTTTAGTAAAGTCTGATTAGGGTTTGGGACTCTTAGTAGCTTTGGTGTTGATGCGCATGCTGCTTTTGAGGATGCCCAGGGCCTTCGTTACATTATTGCAGCTGTCGAGCACGGCGTGAGGGTGAGTTCGATCAATAACCTCAATTTCAATGTATAACAAGAATTTGTTGTTGATTGGTCATATGTTGCCTTCATCGAGATGCATTCCTGATGACAAAGTGGATTTTGTCGGAGGTTGTGTGCACGGAAATCGAGGCAAAGATCTTTTCTTCTTACTTGTGCACGGAAATTGAGGCGAAGATACTATTATACTTGTGCACGGTTCCCAAGAATCATTTTCACAAATCACTGTGCACGAATATCGAGGCAATTCCTTATCAAGAATGCATGTAATATGGAGAAGCTCATTTAGCTCGAGTCAAGCTAAATGGGCATCCACATACAAATGATTCGAGTTCACGAATTCGTCTAGTTGAATTATTTATAGGAAGACCATTTAGCTCGACTCGAGCTAAATGGTCATCCACGTATATATAATTTGAGTTTGTCTTGGAAGATAATTGTTGAAGGATTATTTAGCTCGACTCGAACTAAATGGTCTTCTTTTTTACAAATGCTTTGAGGTTAGCGTGACGAACTGTTTTCTCGAAGACCATTTAGCTCGAGTCGAGCTAAATGGTCATGAAGAAAACTGTTCATCAACAAACCCCAAAGCATTTGTAAAAGGAAGACCATTTAGCTCGAGTCGAGCTAAATGGTCATCTAGATACAACTGCTTCGAGGTGAGCAATTATCTTGATGACCATTTAGCTCGGGTCGAGCTAAATCGTCTTCAAGAAAACTGTTCATCAACAACCCCCGAAGCATTTCTAAAAGGAAGACCATTTAGCCCGAGTCGAGCTAAATGGTCATCTAGATACAACTGCTTCGAGGCGAGCAGTTATCTTGATGACCATTTAGCTTGAGTCGAGCTAAATGGTCATTAAGATAACTGTTCATCAACAAACCCCGAAGCATTTGTAGCTAGATGACCATTTAGCTCGACTCGAGCTAAATAGTCATCGACATAGAACTGCCTCGAGGTTAGCGTGATGAACTGTTTTCTTCATGACTATTTAGCTCGACTTGAGCTAAATGGCTATACAATTTCCTTAATGGTCATACACATTTCGGATTGCAGGTATATCAATTTACCAGTGATTACTCATGATTTTTTGTTTATTGCTGGCATTCACGTAATCATGGAATCGAGTGAATCCGATGGCGACGGAGATTTTCAGCGTCTTTTTTCTGAGGTATTGGATTTATTAATTTTGCTTAATATATTTTTGTCTTGAGTTTATCCATTCGTACTAATACGTCTTTGTTTGTGGTCTCATAGGACTTGGATGTCCCTTCCGAGCTTCTTCCGAACCATTTTAAAGATTGCGCCGGACTGCCAAGAAGCAAATGGGTTACGAAATTTGTGACCCTTCTCAACGATAGAGTGGACATTGTAGGTGAAGGCATTTGTTAGGCTCTGGACGCTGAAAGAATGTTACAGAGTAATGACGAGCCCATATGTAAAGATCAAGTAGTTGTGCAGATTGTGAAGTGCTTGAATTTCGACTTCGTACGTGCTGATACCATATTTGCAAGTAGGAGTTGGAAGCTTAGCCATGCTATCCATGAGGGTTGGTCACTACTTGATCATTTACGAGTTGATCAATTTAACGCCGTTGTTTATGCCCGCGATCATCCAAAGAGAAAGGGGGTGCGACCGTATGAGTTGGGACAACGAAACTCTCAATTCTTGAGGACCAAGAGAAGAGGAGCTCCTAGCGTTAGATTCAGTCAACTTGGTTGCAAGCAGGATTTGCTGCAGCAAGAACGCTACCCATTACGCATATCTCGCGCAGTCTTTTATGGTCCAAGCCCAAGTGGTTGAATGTGGTGTTGGAGTTGGATGGGGTTCTATGTTCGATGGCCTCTGTGTCTACCTCAACGCCTGCAGAGTGCCTGTCTTTTCCGGATCATAATAATCCTCCGGTCTTTTCCTCCACCGTTCCAACCTTAGTTGCCGGCAAGGTCGTCTACTATCGTCCCGGGTTGACCGGGTTCCTTTGCTTATTAAATTTGTTTTGCCACATCCACATTTGGAGTACCCTAGGTCCTAAGGTTGTCTATGGACTCTGCTCTTTTTTGTTCTCTAAGTCAAATGCTGCCCTTGGAGTTGTCTTGGCTTCTAACCAATGCGATAATCTGTTGTTGAAGAATTACGCATTCGCCAAGTACCCCGGCACGACAAATCCCATCCTCTTAAAATATCCTCGAGGGCGGTTGTATCCTAGGAAGGGTGCCAATTTCAATGCCGATAACTTGCTCATTGTTGATACCAAGCCTGAGACTTGCATTGTCGTTGTCGTGATGATATCAGTTACATGTTGTAAAAAACTAATATAAGTTGATAACCTCATAGTTTTCCATGTACCTGGTACGTGGTAAATATATGAGTGTATTAATAGATTAAATATATATTTTGTAGTGAGAACCACAGTATAGGCTTAGAAGAATGGATAATAAATTCTTCATGACAGGCTTGTATCTTGGAGGCACTGCATCTTGTCACAGTCTGGAGGTAGGAGCGCCGGTTGGTGGCATTATTTCCTGCCGTTTGGTCTCGCTAGCAGAGCCAAGTCGCGAGCCGACAATGTCGCTCAACGAGTTCAGCTGGATTCGAACCCGGACCGACAGAATGCGGCATCGACTTATGAAGCCAACCAACCAAGTCCGCGACTTGGCGACTATTTTTGAAGCCGCGACAGATTTATTACGCCATCGGAATACCTCTAAGTCTTAAATGACTTGATGGAGTGAGTTTTTATTAGATGGAGTTATTTGATGTTGGTTTTAATAGAATGTTAGTGATTATTATTACTCTCAGTCAAAATCCAATCTTTGGATTGATAATTGGGTAGGTAGAATGTAAAAATATGTGATAGAATAGTTGTATAAGAGTAATAGAAGTTGATAAGGGAGTAGATGAGGTTGACGATGCAAGCCCAATGGTATAGGAGATGCCATATGGGCATGGCATGGGGCCTAGGTGGTCCCCTTCTTCGTCTTCCTCCCCTTAGTGTAGTGTGCGGATTTTGAGAGAGAGGTGGACATTGTGTTTTTGGATTTTGGAGATGAGTTTTCAGTACGCTGTAGATGTTGTCATGAGCTTTGTAAAAACCTATCAAGCGTGGTGAGATGAGTTGTAGTGAAGGAGGAACACCTTTTTGAGTACAAAAAGGTCTGCTGCCATGTATTTTTGATTACCTTGACTTCGAGGAGTCACTACGTTTTGTAAAAACCGTTTCTAAGTGTGATATTTGGAGGGTTTGTGCATCTTGAGGTTTTGTTTGTAAAAAGCTATCAAGTGTGTGATTTGAAGATAGTATGAGGCTGTGGTGCCGATTTGAAGTAGAGAGGGTTTCTTCCTCTCTTAACAAGGGAGCGGTTTTGAGATGATCGTTTTTGTTTTGACCTCATAACTTTTGTGTGATCTTTCTGAGATTGAGATTCAAAGGGTTTGTAATATAACTTGGTAGATTTCTATATAGCTATCATGCACTAACTTTGGAGCTTTTGAGTGTAGTTGGCACTTTTTTTAGTGAAGAGAAGTCTGCTGCCTTGAAAATTTGATCGCCTAACTTCTACTGTCCATAGAGTTTTGTGTGATAACCCTCAAGACTTGAGATTTGGTATGCTTGTAGTATATTTTAGTGGCTTTTTGTCAACTTATTGCTTGCTTGATTCTAATTTTGTATGAAGGTGTAGTGATTAACTAAAGTAAGAAGAAAACTACGGTTAGAGTTTACTTAAACTAACAAAGGGTATACCAAGGGTATATCTAAGATAAGGGTCTTATAGAAGAGGGTATAAAAGGGGCAGGGTATCTAAGGGTAAGGACCTTAAGGAGTTAAGGGTAATTAGAAATAATTACCTTAATCATGTTTGTTCAATACTAATTTTAATTACTTAACTTTAACTTTGTTTAATTAACTTAAGGTTAGAGACTAATTAGGATCACAAATTTTAGGTAATCGTATTTAGTTTAAGTCATCCTTGTTTAATTACTTCTAATTAATTATGTTAACCTAACGTGAATTAGATTCTTACTTATGACATCTAAACTAATCTTTTAACTTATATCTGAGTGATTATGTATTGTTTAAGATAACTCTTTTAACATAGTTTAATTATTTCTCCTATTTCTCCACTGACTTAGGTGCAGCTAGAAACCCAGAGTTTTCCTAAGGCTAATTCTCTCTACCCAACATCGTGCCCACAAAGAACACACTTTTCACTGTTCCGTAAACCATTCCTGTCCGGAGGAGCCAAAGTCCGAGTTATTACGAAGAATAGGCGAGATATGTCTTGTCGTGCATTTGAACGGTTTTGAGAATTTTCATCAGACTATGCGCTATCGTAGACCGACGCATAATGAACTGTCGAAGGACTCAGAGTTGTATAAGCTCTTGAGCCGTAATCTTCCATATTTGTGGAATCAGGACCGAATCACTGAGAAGAATTTGCCTTAAATACTTTCATCATTGGTATTATTCTAATTTTTACCCTAGGAACCTTATGGTTATCGGTTGTTTAGATGGAGATATAATGTGGATCGATTAATGAATCCCCCTTGGATATACGTGTTTAAATGCGTTGTTATATTGTGTACCTTTTTCATTGCACTTAGTGTCATGGACTCACTTTCTAAAATGGGTGTGTTTATAAATCAGGTTGTTGCCGTTGGACGTCAGCTCTCTCCACTTCCATCATGTGCTTTGCAAGCAAATCTTGTAATTGGTCCTTCAACGGTGTCCGATTCTTCCATTACAAGTGAGGACTCGAGAACTTTTTCGGAATGTAGGCGGGGATGGTTAATCTACTATGCTCCGGACGACGCTTTGGCTGTAGATAACACGAAGGAGGACATAGATAATGACAAGGACGGTGTAGTAGACAGTCCCCCTATTCAGAATCAGCCAAATATTGCAACCCGCCATAATCAAATCGGTGTGATGACGTCGGTTGCAGCGGCACCATAAGGTGAAGCTGTATATCGCCACTCAGTCGTAGATGACCGTGCCTATTTAGCTCGATTCGATCTAAATAGTTCCTTGCCGAATATTGTTGCTCATTGCTCCTTGTCTCTTGGGGCAAACACTCGCGTTCATCCTGCACGATTATCGTCCGAGACTCACCGTTTATTATAGAGATCTGCATTGAAGCGTCGTAGAAGTGGTGCGCTTTTGGAGATGGACGAGCCTGCATTTTCTAAATACACACGTAGTGAGGAACCTGTATTCACTAAGAAATATTCTAGTGGTGAAATCCTCCTCTCCACCGCGTTGTGATTGGTAGATAATATAATGCCTATGTGTTGGAGGTCTACAATTACACCAAGAAATTGTATTTGTGCTTTCATATCAATAAAATTTTCTCTTGGGGGAACAAATTTCTTAGCTTGCATTATGATTTCCTTCCTCTTATTGTCTTCTATATTGAGAAAATTCATCATTATCAGTAATAACCTGATGATTTGGTAAATAATCAGGTGAGAATTGATCTAAATGGAAGTCTCCCTAATTACCAAAATCAGTATATATTCCCATTATAACGAATTACGTGTTTAAAAGTCATTCTTATGTAAAGATGTATGATTGAGAAGTTATTATTAATTTCACATAATTAGTGTGCAATTGTAAACACGCTAAACTTTCTAAGAAAAAAATGATTAAGAAATGTGAATGAATCCACATTTAAATCTTAGAAAATCCAAGTCAGAGTACTAAACTTAGACAAAATATATTGAAAAAAAACCAAAACTTTGAAAGTAAGATTGCCATGGCCATGATCATGTGTATGGGCATGGTCATCTATATAGCCATGTACATAACCATGTGCATGCACATAATCATGGCCATGGCATTATTCGTGATGTTTGGGGTCATCATAAGTCCACCACTGCCGTCATTCCCCTCCCATTCTCACACTCTTCCACTATCTCTCTCTCTCGCTCTTTCATTTTTGCTCTTGTCTGCAATATTCTCTTCCTCTTTACTTCGCACTTCCATAGCGTTGTTTCCCTCATTTTTTGCATTGTTAACGTGCTTCGTCTTGGAGAACTGAGTTTTGAGCGTTGCTTTTGCGCTTTGCAAGTGCGTTCAAGTTTGGAGTCTCCTTTTCTTTCTCTAGGAATGTTGGATTTGAGTTAGCTTTTGGTTTTGTATTTGGATTTACGCCGCAACACGTTCGAGGAGTTGAAGTAGTCGTAGGAGTTAGGAGGTGGCACTCTTTGAGAAGCACTTGTAGATCCCTAAAGTTTTTGGTTTCGTCATTCAACGCCAATTAGCATATTAGGTTTGACTTTCTTGCTTTGTCATTGTAAAACCTTAGTATTTGCTAGAGCTTTATTCCTCTCTTCTAGTTTGTTACAATAACCTACGATGGATTTTGGATATGCACTAGAATTTGCAAATTTTTTGTTTAGCAGTTTGTAAAGCGGAATTTTCCTCGCTTCACAAGGATTTCTAGTAGGGTTTTAGCACTATCAATTTTGTCTCTCACTATCTGTAAAATTCCTGCTTGCTTGATGCAGATTAACTGATTGCCATTGTCCGCAACAGAAAGTTTGAATTTTTTTCTCTGGAAGTACATTGACACTCAGGTTGCGTTTTCTTGTAACATAGCATTTGTAGTTATTTTGGCTTTAATTGCACTACTATATTTATTCATGAAGAACAATGATATCAATTCAAAGATGATTGCTGCTAGATTGTATTCTAGTCTCAAAAGTGTGAATGCTCATACATTTTGTCCGTTTCTATTATCAAACACATGCTGTAATTTTGGATTTTCACTGTTCGTCACAAATCATTTTGTCATTTTAATTGCCTTGGGAATTTTGCAATCACAGTAGAATTTGTAGTTTGTAAATCTGAAATCAACACAACCTTTTCTTTGCTAATTGTTTGTTGCTATGTTGTGCAAAAAACAAGAGAAAGAAGTAGACCAACAGTAGATTTAACATTACAGTACGCTCAAATGGCTGAAAGGTGACTATATCTTAACATTACCAAGTAAAAGACCAATGTATTCACTCTGTCTAGATTAAGAAAACCACAAAGTCATTGTTGATTTGATAATGAGAGGCTTACAGTTTAGCTTAACTCGAGCTAAACTACAACGAGTGCCCACCATCTATAGTGCAATTGAGCTAAACTGTTACTTGTGCCCAACGTCCTCAGTGGAGTTTAGCTCCAGTTGAGCAAGAATGAAGCTAATGTCTAGCTAACATCCTACACTACAGCTCGACCCAAGCTCAGTTGCAATACAAACGCTAAACGATAAGCCGATAAATTAAACGTAACGGATGTTTAACTAATTATGGACATTTTGACAAATTATGGACAATTAATCTCCAAAAAAAACTTTATAAAAACTAAAAAGTCAATAAATATTGGGTAAAATTGAATTTGAAAGAAGGAACTTGCAAGAATATAAGCAAGATACTTATGAATTTTAAATGGTCCGGGCAAGAATTAAAAATACATAGATTAAAACATAAATAAATACAGCAAAAACACACACATAATTATTTAAAAGCATTCGTAATATATCAAATCAATGCAAAATTATTCACAAAGAAGACTCAGCATGACAAAAAGTAAATATGGGCTACAAAACGATCCCAAAACATGCTCCACAAGTAACAATACACCCTAAACCTTAAACCCTAAAATCCTAAACTCTAAACTCTAAACCCTAAACTCTAAATCCCAAACCCTAAACCCTAGACCCTAGACCCTAGACCCTAAATCCTAGACCCTAAACCCTAAACCCTAGACCCTAGACCCTAAACCCTAAACCCTAAATCCTAGACCTTAGACCCTAGACCCTAGACCCTAGACCCTAGACCCTAGACCCTAGACCCTAGACCCTAGACCCTAGACCCTAGACCCTAGACCCTAGACCCTAGACCCTAGACCCTAGACCCTAGACCCTAGACCCTAGACCCTAGACCCTAGACCCTAGACCCTAGACCCTAGACCCTAGACCCTAGACCCTAAACCCTAAACTGATATCTCATAGAAAGTATCGGAGGGCAGCCGATATGAGGAAATCATAAAATGTAAAAGCGAGATTAATTGAAAATACGAGGCGTGCACAAAAGCATATCGAACAGAGTGTGGCCTAAAAAAAATGATGAATGTAATCATACCCAATTAGGAAAGAGAAAAAACGTACAAGTTTGAGAAATTCCATATGACCAAGGATACTAGCATCCAAAGTGAGTGGTGTATTGGTAGGCAGCCAATAAGAACCCAATACACCGTCGGCCTTGCCAACTACTGTGAAAGGTGTCATGGTAGCCAAAATGTGGAAGTGGCCCGCCAGTAACTGATCTAAAAGAATGCTTGTGTAGACTACGTCGACGGGCGGCTGATAACTGCTGCCAAGCAGAAGTGATTAAAAATCTTTATGTGCATCCTCATGTCCTCTTTGTAACACACCATCATCTGCATCTCCCTCCCAGTATTATAACTCTTTTCAGATGCAGGTGTAATCCCTGTCGCGCGGTAATGTCCCGCAAACTCTCGATCATATCATGGGAATGAGTATATGATGGCCAGCAGCAGAAAACGGCTTAACAGCAGCTGGAAGTCACCGTCTACATTGCCACGAAGCTGTGCAACATCACAAGAATATTGCTGTAGGAAGACTGCAGAACAGGAACCAAAGATGAAAATTGAACATATGTCGGCCGGCAGCCGATACCGGGTGAAGGCACCTGAAAGGCTCGATCACCATTGGCTTGACGTAGTAAATCATCACAAGCATCTCCATGCAGCACTACGAAAATATGTCGGCCGGCAGCCGATACCGGGTGAAGGCACCTTTAAATCCAGATAACCATTAGCTTGTCGCAATACATATTACCAGCATCTCCATGCAGCATATGTCGGCTGACAGCCGATAGAACCAAGTACAATGCGGTTCAATTCTCAGCATCATCTTCGCACTCCATAACAGCACCTGCGGCTTCAAGGTTTGCAAGTGCAGTAGCGGCGGATGCATCAAGAATGACGTGAGTAGCAGGTGGCCCATTCCTGGCATGGGAGGGCATTCGATGTGAGAATAAAACAAAGCTGACGTTGAAAACTTGAGGGAGACAGGGCTCCTTGTGCCAACGGCGCGACCAACACTCCTTGGCAACCAAGGACTTGCCCTCCTTCTTTGATCGCACAGGAGTCCACCAATCCACCTTAAAGTTCCCGTAGTTAATTCCCGGAGAGAGGTCGTCACATTCTAGAATACGACCAAGCCATACAAGAAGGTAATGGTTGTAGCAAGGACGACAGAGAACAAAGTCACCAAGGAGAACGGCCCTGAATGGATTAAAATTCATCCGTGGTCTGCCTTTTGCTGGACCACAGTATGGATAAGGGTTGGCATCATCCGCAGGTGTAACATCCTGCGAAGCTTATTGAAGAGAACCAGATTGTGAGTCTAGACGAGCATGATCACGGGACCAATCAGAGAGCGGCCAGAATCCCTCGACGAGGAACGCGGACGCAAGCGGAAGTCGTGAGTTCATCTCCGCGTTGATTCACTCCCAGTACCGAACGGATCCAGCCATCTCTTCACAGTATCTTCTATTTCAAGCCATGCCCATCTTCCAGACTTTGTAAAACTCAGAGAAATGGCAGACCAATTTTGGAGTTCGTCCGGTCTGTGGAGGACGTTAAGATGGCGGAGGATCGAGTTATGGGAATGAACCCGGCAACACCGTACCATTGTGGAGATGGCAAGGGCCATGATTCATGGCCAAGGGCTCAAGTATGAGCTATGGGGAGAGGCCGTGAGCAATGCGGTGTATACGAGGAACCGCTGCCCCACTCAAGCATTGGTAAGCAAGACACCTCAAGAGGCTTGGAGTGGAGTGAGGCCCCATGTGTCCCATATGCGTGTTTTTGGTTGCATTGCGTATGCGTTGGTTCCAAATGCAAAGAGGACCAAGTTGGATGCCAAGGCCATCAAGTGTCTTCTTCTTGGGTATTGTGAGGGAACGAAGGCCTATAGGCTGATGCGTGTGGACACCAAGGCCATTATCAAGTGTAGAGATGTAACGTTCTTGGAAGATGGAGGCGCTGAATTTAAGCACTTGGAGGTGAGCCCAAGTGGGAGAAGTGGAGGACCAGCCCAAAGTGTGGGCTCAACTCCAAGAGTTGACATTGAAGAAGTGGGAGATGAAGATGAAGAAGATTTGGAGGAACCCAAGGAGGAGGTGGTGTTACCGCAGCGGAAGGAGACATCAACTATTTGCTCACCAAGAGAGCACGAGAAGGACCAGCCTATGGAGGAGCCACGGGAGCAGCCCTTAGAGGAGCCAAGATACCCCACAAGGACTCGCAAGCCACTTGGGGATTGGTGGATGAACCATATTCTTCCTCCCCGACATGAAGATCAAGCGAATGTGGCTTCTCTTGGAATCCCATCGACACTTGATGATTTGTGAAGATTCAAGCAAGTGGGAGGTAGCTACGGTTGGTGATGTCCTAACTATTGCGCTTGGAAAGTCTTGATGTTGATTGAGAAAAAGGGGTTTGGTGCCTTTGCCCACTAGCAAAGTGGGAGTGTTGAGAAACATGTACCTATTGAAGTAGATAGTGTACATGGAGGCGTAGGAGTAGAACTATGCACTTAGTTAGTTCATAGACTCCATTAGGTGTTGCTTGTAGTCAAAGGCAGCCCATAGTGGTGAGTTATCCCACATGGTTAGGAGATATGTAGAGGAGGCTTCCTACTACTTGTATTCAGCCCTTGCATGGCTGAAATCATCCAATACCATCTAAGTAAAGTCTTTCCCTTCAATCTCAATAGTCTTCTGGTCCTCCGTTCAGGAGAAAAACCTGAAACCGTGTCTCGAGTATATCCGGGACAGGGTTCCATATTCCCGGATCCCACTGTTGCGTATGGGCAATCGAAGTGCTTGATAAGTGCTTCCAAGAACCCTCAGAGGCCAGATGTTCCTATCTTTCTCAAGTGTATAAGGCACCTTCTTTCGTGTTGCCCTGAGCTAGTTGCGCGTGGAGCCATTGAGGAGAATATGCTTCTCATTAATGACTCCCCGTTTAAAAACGTCCTCAATAATCCTTATAGCGCTTTTCACCCTGAAACGTTTACAAAGGATTCGGAGAAGTCCTCCTCCGCAATGCCAATCCTTCTTACTATTCTGCAGCCCTTGCTGCATGAGCTGAAAGAGCTTCAGCTTCCTGTACCTGTGTTTTTTCGGGCCTACGCCCACTATGAAAAGCAGAGGATTTTTCCTTCTAATCCTCTACACGCGGAGTTGTGCAAACTTGCTAGCACTTCTTAATCTTCCGCAATGCCGTGGTGATCGGCCTCAGATTTCTTGTCGGCTGCCAGCCGATACTTCTGCGTTTTGTTTATGTAGGTGTATATAGTCATGCACTTCTTTAGGATTTATATACAGGCGTCCATCTAGATATTCTGTAGCTCTTTTGTATTGAACTCAAGTTGTCCTACTCTAGTAACTGTACATTTTGAGGTCCGCCTTTTTGTTCACAAACTTTTCAATATGGTATATGATAATCGACTTTATTATTCTACTTCAGCTGCCTTTACTTTATTCTTTACTTCTCTGAGTTGTCTCCATTTATTATTCGATTTCGGTTGTTTGCCGATATCATTCTTGTCATGCCCATTCTTTTATGTAGTGTTTGTTCGCTGTCATTTTTGCATCGATATGAATATCTTTATGCTCATCATTTTTCCTTATACTTGCCCTCATGCTCTTTGTACTTTACCTCCTCTTTCCATATCGGCTGACGGCCGATATGATTCCTGTCTCGTCTTGTTTATTCCTCATACCTAATTTTTTGTGTGTTGTATGTCTTCTTTATGCAGGGTCTTCTCCACATTGATTCCATCTTTAATCGACCCCATTCCCTCAAGAAATGCATTGTCCTTTGCGTGTCGGGATTGCTGTGCTTCATCGATTCTAATGTTGCGGTTGACCGTTGGAACGCTCATCGGAACATTGTAAGGAGGCCTGGTCTAAAGAAGTTGTTTCAAGTTTTGTTGGAGCGATTCAATGTTGGCTTGTGGTCGAAAATGCCTCTATGGGATTTGAAGCCACTCCTTAAATTTATTCTCCCAAAGGGCGTTTCTAGTAGGTTATCATTCGTCTTCAGAAGAGAGCAGTGTAAACGTCCTCAGAATTTCCCTTGGTATTACAAGCTTTTCAATACTCTCTATTGTAAGCTCCAATCTCGGGATGTGTGCCACCCTGACCAAGTTCTTCTAGTTGACGTTAATCCTCTCTCCGTAGAACTCCGGATGCTGCTTGCTACATGCCTTGGCCTTTTCAAGGTGATTTTAGCCCGTCAACTAGGACTATTTCTAATATAGTTACTGATATTCTCCCCTTCATTTATCCCTTACATAAGTTTGGATCTATTTCCGAGTATAGGAAGCACTCGCATAGGCCTGGTCAAATACACTTTGAAGTTGCACATGCCTTGAAGTACGGGAAACCTATTTATCAGAACTCTTAAACCCCTAAAAATTGAGTATCGGTTGGAGGCCGACTCCCTTTCAAACCTGTAATTCTTTTCTAACTTATATATAATTACTTTTGCACATTGTGTTATGATTTCTAAGTATGCATCTTTGGCATGTGTTGGCCGCAGGCCGATATTATTTCTGGACTATGAATATGTCCATAATTAGTTAAATACCCGTTACGTGCATTTAAGCTCTAGTCAATCTAATCCGCAAAACAATGAACTATATACTGAAAGTCCTATGCCTTAGAAGATAACAATTCAAGAATACCTTTTCAACGTAAACTTACCCGTGCAGTCTAGCTCGACTTGAGCTAGACTGCAAAAAGGAGCTTACATACAAGGTATTGTTCACGTCAAGCTATTCTGCAAGAATAACCTTGGTGATCAACATGAAGCAATAATGTTAAAAATTGTTCCATCATCACAAGCTACTCCGACTTCCTTGAGCGGATAACAGACCAAAAGAGTGAATCAATCTACAACATGAAAGTAATAGCTCATACAATTTAGCTCAACTCGAGCTAAATTCAGGGATGTTACGATGTCCGACGTTTGGACGTTCGTCGGACGTCCGCTGGGGGTGAAGAGACCATCCGTGACTTAGAGATTTTAGACTTTTTACTAAGAGTAAATGCCCATCGGGGTGCGTTTATTGGCCGAACCACCTCGGCAACCGACCTTTGAGCTGGCCGTCGGCCCGAGTGAGCGCTTGCCCGGGGTGGCGGACCGCCGTAGCGACCAGTATCTGGTCAAGGCGACTGGTCGATTGTGGTAGCCGACCGCTTGCTCGACCAGACTTTTGCCCCGGCAACCGGCCTCCAGTCTGGCTGTCGGCCTGGGCGACCGCTTTCTGGCCAGATGACTTGCTGGCGATATCTAACGGTCCTTGGAGCATGTTGTCGAACCCTGTTCCCCAATATTTTTATTTTTATTTCGTGTTTAGGGTAAAAAGGTTAGTTTTAGCGTTTGGGAATAAAGGCCGAAAGGTTAAAACCGGTCCGTAGATAGCATTTTTGTTTTGTGGTTCATTCAGTTGGCCTTAGTAGATTCTAGAGCTTACCGGAGTGTCTTGGTTTCATCCGGTTTTCCCCTGGGAATTCCGGGTGACCTGGTTGTTCTACCGGGATGGTCACTGGAGCGACCGGTAGACTCGACGAAATGGCCGGAATTTTTGCGCGCGCCCGCAAGTACCACTAGCGGCTCACTCGTGCTCGGAAGAAGGATCGGTGTACCTCTCGAAGCCGGAGTAATGATGCCTCGGAGGAGGTTTCCGGTTTATGGCTTTTAGGCGCTATTCTTGACCATTCCAACTTCAATTCGCGCATTCTCAGCGCTCATACATTGTCGCGCGTTCAGCTAGTCGGAGGAGAGTGTCAGTCAGCGAGTCCAGTTAGGGTTCCGGGAGATAGGGTTTCGAGCGGAAGGAGTCCGGAAACGCAGGGTTTGACGAGCGACTCAAAACGCCGGAAGGAGAGTAGCATCAGTACGATGACGAGAAAAAGGGACACGAAGCTATGGCAAGTGGGGAAGCCGATCCCCATCAAGATGGTGAAGCCGGACTTTCCCCAGACGCCACGCCATGAAGCAGAGTTGAAGGAGGACCTGCTCCGGATGGGGTGCGCCGGCCTTTTCAACGTTCCGTAGGACATGTCCGTCTAGCTGATCATTGAAGAGACGGTCAGCAAGCGGTTCTCGGATCAATTCGTAGAACACCGATTAAAGGGGAAGCCAGAGAATTGGAAGTTGCGCCACTCGAGAGCGACGTACTGGTTTCCAGAGTCCCCGGTGGGTTACATCAAGAAGAAGGGGCGATGACGGGCTACGGAGCCGATTCAAGAAGATGCCCGACGAGAAGGACGGCTTCAAAATCGAGCATTGCAAGAGTGACCGGGAGATGCGGCTGCTCCGGTTTCTGGTGCGCATCATCAACCCAGATGAGCCGACATCATGTACCATCAAACTCATGAAGTTGATTCTATGGAGTTATGATGGTAAGCAGCAGGTTGGATGGCATCACATCATCCACGATGTGGTGCAGCGAGAGGTCGCCAAGATTGGCAACCGGAAGGGGTGTCCCCTGACCCCCTACTTTTTCCACTTCTACGCCCAATTCGGCATACTCACCGATCGGGAGGTGTTCTACTGGAGCAACAAGCAGCCGATGTTGTCCGGTGACCCCCATGAGGATGTCTCCTCGGAGTCTGAGGATGAGGAAGAGGGAGTGCGGCCTATCGACCTAGAAGGGTCACCGGAGCCGACTGGTGGGAAAAAGAAGCAAGCGAGGCTGAGCCAAGCCGTGCCTAGCAACGCACCCCGGATGATCACCCCAAGGGAGGAAGTGAACCGGGGATCTGCCACCCGGTCACGAAGAGCCGTGGCCTCCTTCTTCATGCCTTGTGCGGATGGAGAAGAGGAAGAAGCCGAAGAGCAAGAAGAATGTGCCAACCTGGAAGAGGAGGAAGAGGAAGAAGAGCACACCTCCCTCATCCGGACGACAAGGGCCCAGATGAGAAGGGCCGAAGCCGTGGCTGAGGCTGACAGAGACTAGTCCGAGGAGGTGGACGACCAGGAGAATGAAGATGACGAGGAAGAGACCCCTCCCCAACTGTGAGCCTAAATTCCGGTGAGCCGGTTTTTAAGCCACAAATTGGGCCGTGGGGGGTGAAGTTCAACACTATCTAGCCTTCCAAGCAATGTCCCTTTGAATTCTTCCTACAATTTCAGCGCATCATTCAAATTCTTATCTAGGTCTAACTTATATTAAAACCCTTTTTTCTTAGTTTGCATGTAACCCGACTATCACATGAAGGATAATGAATAATTAAACGTGCAATTTTTATTTTAGACACAAATTAGGGTTGATTGGAACTTTTTGGGCAGCGCTTCCGAATTCATAACAAACAATCTAAGAATGCAGCATGAACTAATTTTAAGCACAAGAAGGGGAAGAGAGGAGCTCCCTCTCTAATGTCTCCTATGCACCCTCCGTATTGTCACGGGGAGGGGCTAGAGGATCACCGAAGCCGGACCGATTCCTGGCCTCCTGGCTGCTGGGGTTGCTGCTCCCCCTCCGGACCTACTACGCATCTTAGAGGTGTCGAGCTTCTCCCTCCGCTGATCCACACAGTGTCCCTGATCGCCGTTCGCCGCTTCACCGACGTCAATGATAGTCAGTGGAGTCCTTCCTTCCAACGCTCCTCGTCGAGGCCGGCAATGCTGGCGGTGAAGAGTCGTTCCACCGCGCTGCTATTCCTCTTGACCGCCTGCCGATGCCGATGCAGGATCGGCCCTCACTGTCGGCTTCCGCTCGCCAGACTCACCGTCTTCAGAGTTGCTAATGCCGATCCTCCTTCGCCGATGCGGCTCCCGACCTCGTCGATATTGTTGCGGCTCCGCCGCTATAGATCCGCCGGCGCTCAATGTCCGCTTCCCAATCCGCCGTCGTCCGTGAATCCGTCATCCTGATCGGCTGATACTGCCGACTCTCTTCCGCTACTTCCCGATGCAGTGCTGGGCGCCGTCCTCGTCTGCTGTTGGCGGTTCAGTAGCCGACGGTCTCGGTGGTTGACCTGCCGGCGGTGATCGCCGCCGTTGCTTGATGCCGATGCTGGTGCCGTTCTGGCGGTTGAAATGACTGCCTGATCCTCGTGCTCCTCCGGTCGGCGCCGGTGCTCGCTCGGATCTGCCGGCTCTCCCCTTGTGCTGTTTGGTGTCTGCTCCGATTTGGCGATGCTGGACTGCCGGTGTTGTTGGCTCGTCGTTGTTACTTCGGTGCCCTCCTGCACCGGCAACTGATGTGCTCCGTGCTCCGCCGCTGCTGCTGGATCGGCTTACAACCTCCGACCTCTGCTCCCATGCGCCGCTAACTCGTCAATTGTGCTGGTGCTACCCTGAGCGCTCAATGCTAGGTGTGTTGGCCTTCTGCTCCACTTCCGAACCTCTTTCTTTTCCCTGCACAAAACTCTCATACACTCCCTCTATAGTCACACGCACACCTCTACAAAAACACTCAAAAAACGTGACCCAAAACCAATTCTCCATCTCAACCATGCACACACTCCTAAAAAAACATGAAAACCCTAACTCCCTCTCACCCAATTCGGCCTAATTGGATGGAGCAAATCTTCATTCATTCCAAATGGATGAATCTCTGTTCATCCGGAAAATTCATCCGCAGGGTTTACTTAAGTCCTTTGGTTATTAATTAGGACGACTTTAAGCATTCACATGTAGATTTGCTAATTTATGAATAATTATGGGGCATAAAACATGCCCAAAAACATACCATAATACTTTGACACTCATCAACATTACTAAATTTGACTAAACTAGATTAACGTCAAAGCATTTAGACAAAACTCCATCCGACAACATAGATTTCCCGAGAACCGGAAGAATAAGCTTAAATGACCCAATTAGGGAATTAGAATACAAATAACTTAGACTAAAGCCTAAAGAAGACAATTCGCACAAGCGTGAACTGTTTCGGCGATTCACACCAACGTAAGAGGCTATCAGCAGGAGTGAGAAGGATGAACACTACCAAATACGGTAGGATGCGTTTTCCCATCCGATCCCTCCCAATGTAGCAAGAGGCATCCGGCTCGGAAGCCAGACCTGCTACCCCTACCAGAGTTGCACCGATAGCCCCACCAACCAAACAGGGACCCCCAGGAGGGAGGTTACCTACCCTCAAGTTCAAGGCCAAGAAGAGGAAAAGATTGACCAGTCCGGAGGTGGCTACTCGGGCCATGGAGGAAGAGCGCGGACCAAACCCGGGCCATGGCAAGATCGGCGTCTGCTTCCGCTCCGGCGCAGGAGGAGCTCAAGATCTCAATCAAGTTGGTGCTTCCGACTATTCCGTTTGAGGAAGAAGAGAAGAAGACGTTGATGAAGGACCCTGATCGGATGGGTCTGTCCGGTTGTCGTGAGTTACCAAACCAAGTAGGACCAAAAACAACCCAAATTAACTATAAAACCTAACAAAAGGGTCCACCTTTCGGGTAACGTTCCACGGAGACTCTGTGAAGTGTGAAGACAAGGTGAAATCCGGTTGGACTACCGGTTCTACGCTACAACGACCTATTCTAATCCGGTAAACTGAATCAGTGGGCCGTGCAGTTAGCTCTGATCGTTCTCAACCCAAACCCCAAGGTAACCGGTTAGTCTCTGATCCAGTGTCCCCTTTCGAGGTGGTTAACCTACTGACCGGATAGGACTTGGTAACTATTAACCGGGGATTTACCTAGCCAGTAAAAGAGTAAATCTTCTAGTAGTCTATTACGTCCTGGGATGAAATCCTGTTCTGGGATGAAATCCTGTGCTGGGATGAAATCCTGTGCTGGGATGAAATCCTGTTCTTGGATGAAATCCTGTGGATGGATGAAGGCGGCTAGGGTTGGAGATTAGGGTTTGGCGGCCAGGGTTTGGAGGAGTTTTGGAGCTCTCTCTCTCTCTCTCTCGTGCTGGAGCTAGGGCGTGTGTGTGTGTGTGTGGAGTGTTGGATAGTGACAGGAACTACGACTTAGGTCAATTCATGGTACCTGGAAGGACCAGGTAGCACTGCCAGGGCAGGAAATACTTGTACCACTACCATTTTTTTTCAATGACATTATGGAAGGATTTGTATGTAAAGGTGTTAAACTTAAGTGTTGAGATTTCTGTGTTAGTATTGGGAGCAGTATTGAGAGCAGTATTGGAAGCAGTATTGGGAGCAGTATTGAGAGCAGTATTGAGAGCAGTATTGGGAGCAGTATTGAGAGCAGTATTGGGAATTTTTAGGGTTTCAGCGAGTTACAACATCATAGGTAAGGTATTTGGAGGGGTATGAAGAATACCACTTTCACAGTAACTGATGTGATTTAGTTTAACCTCCGTAACTCCTCGGAGGGATCCTTCCTGTTAGTTTAAAAGAGTGCGGAATGGTCACTCTCTACCGGTTGATTAAAGTGATCGGAGTTTCACCGGTCTGCGTCACTAGTATTCTTCCTTTCTCTCCAAGATTTCTTCCCTTACAACTACTGCTACCACCCGGTTTACCTTCCAAATAATAGGTCACACCAGCAGCTATCCGGTTCTCTCCCTTTTTCTAGTCAAATGCTGCTTGTAATCCGGGTTGCAGTGAGCAGCATCCCGCCACTCAGTCCGCGAGATTTCTGCTAACGAAGCTTGGGGATTAATGAGTGTTTGGGTTTACACACGACCCCTAATGAGGACCTTCCTCTACCAAATATCCCTTCCGGGAGGTTGGCCGTCAGTGTGGCTTTACTCGCCAGCCTAACACCTCTGTCCAAACCGGTTGGCGCGACAAGTTCTTTCACCGACAAACACCCCAAGGATGCTTGGATTCTCCCACTCGGACCTCTTACTGACTGCGTTACTCCTCTAGCAATCCCACCCCGGGTACTAGAGTTGAAATCATCAAATTAACAAAGGACTCCCTGCACCTACAACCGGATTCAGACCTCGCCCACACACAAGCAATCCAAAATCACTCACACACACACAAGGCAAGGATACGGGTCTTAGATGCAAGCTCAATATTTACTCACGGATGTGGAAATATAGAAAAGACGCGAAGCACTCCGCACAGGCTTCGCTAAGTACTTGGGATCCCGGATTTCCTAGAAACTCTATTAGATCCGAAATTCTCGGAATTCAAGATTCAAAATTCTCGGAATCCAGGGTGAGTGTGTTAGTGAGGCATCTACTTTTCCGACTAAGTTTACCCTAACTAATCCTAAATACTATCTTCTACCGGCGGTCATTGGGCGGCTCGAGAAATGGCGGTGGTGTCGTCTTCCTGAGGATGCCAATACCTGCAAAAAGGGGAAGTACTCCGCCTTATCCGGGGTGACGGCTTGGATAGGGATGGCCGCGGAGACTACTGAGTCCTCTTGCTCTTCCACTTATTCCAGAGCGCGTGAAGCCTCGATGGAGGAGGGGCTGGTTGGGCCTCCTGTTCTTCTTGCTGAGTCGTCGACTCCTCCGGGTTTGCCTGCGCACCCATGTCTTCTATCTCCTTTCCTCGGGACTCCGGATGTGGGTCACGTACCTCGGCTTGACCGGTGGGTCCTGACTCTCGCCCTGCTTCATCTGCATTCGGGTCCTCACCCGGTTGCGGGGAGGGCCCGACCTCCACTGGTGTTGCATCCTCGCCCTCTGCAGATCCGGATGCTCCCACTCCTTCCGTAATCTCACCGCTCCGAGGTGGTGTTGCCTCTCGTTCCTCTGTCCCTCCTCTTGCGCACTCCCATCCACCTGAGTTTCTGGACCCTCCGGAACAGATGACGGCACTTCCTCGATCTCCATCGGCACTGGTCCTCTGTGGCCGCCTCTAGGGATGCGGATGTCTCCCCCTCTAAGGTAGCTGCGTCTCTCGGATCAATGCGAGGTAAGTCTCCCAACAACCTGCCGATAAGCGTCCGGAATTCCTTCATGCATTGGTTGATCCCCACCAAATGCCTACGGAGTAACTCTGCGGATTGGGGAGACTCACTGATCTCAATCCGAGCGTCGTAGAAGGTCGCCTTCGTTTGGGCATCCGCATCCGGTTGCAACACCTTCAGGAGGGATTGCAACACCGTCCTGTCGATACTCTGTAGATTGCGGATGACGACGTCCTGATTCCGCACAATCGTCCTTAATGCCTCCACCTCCGGGTGCACCTCTGTTGCCGAGGATTCTGGTCTTCCCCTTCTGCTTGGTCCTTAACACCAACTCTACCTTCTCGGCTCGCAGCTTCCTCAATTCTTGTTGCCATTCCTCCGCGATATCCGAGTAGCGTTCCAAGTTGGGTGTCCGGAACAGTCGCTCAAGCCGTTGCAATGAAGTGAACAGCTGCCCATTCTCCTGTTCTACCTCCTCCATGGCGAGCCGGATGGGGTTGAGGATACCTTCGCTTGGTATCCGGTAGTAGGAGCGCGGGAGCACCGGTGTGGTGGTCCCCGTCCCGGGTATCACCATCCCTCTGTAGGATGACTCCGGGGCTGTTCCTGTTCCTAGAGTTGCGGGGGTTGGGGCCTCCTTCGGCTCCGGTGGGTCAACCCGGAGAGGGGTTGCGCCCTCCGATGCTGAGAGCAATCTTCGTTTTACCTCGGGCCTTAATGGACTGTCAGGTTCTCGCTCTACCACCGGGATGGGCTCTTGCTCCTGCATAGGTGTCGGATCCGGGCTTGACTCCCTCTTCTCCTTCGTGGCCCTGGCCTCAACCAGGCTAACCAACCTCCTTCTTTTCCTAGTCTTGAGCTTGAGATTCGGTCATCTTCCTCATGGGGGTCCCGACTCGATGGGTGATACTATGAGCTCCATTCCGGTAGTGCCAGCAGGTTGGGGTCCCGAGCTGGAGGCCTCCGGGAGTACAGGGGGGAGGCGGATAGGAGAACGCATATTACCGCATCCCATGTTATCCTTCCTCCTAACTCCCCGTGATGGTCCTGTACGCCGGGGAGGGGTCTCTTCCTCCTCGTTTTCTTCTTCTTGATCATCCTCCTCCTCGGATTGATCCCCGCCAGCCTCGGCCACCTCTTCCGCTTGTCTCTTCTGGGCTCTCCTCTTTCGGACACGCGGGGTTGTGCTCTTCGTCTTCTTCCTCTTCATCTTCTTGCTCTGCGTTGGGCATGAACAGGGAAGGCACTGCTCTGCGTGCTCGGGTAGTAGCCGTCGGATTAACTGCCTCCCTCGGAGCAGCCACCCGAGGTGCTTCGCTGGGCCCGGCTTGGTGTGGCCCCACCGGCCTATTCTGTACAGGGGCAGGCTCCGGTGATCCCTCTAAGTCTACAGCTTGCACTCCTTCTACCTCGTCCTCGGACTTGGACAAAGAGACCTTCTGGGGTTCTCCGGATGGTAGGTCTTGCCTCTCATTCCAATAAAAAATCTCCCGGTCGGTGGAGACGCCATACCGCTGGTAGAGGTAGAAGAGGTAGGGGGACAGGGGACACCCCTTCCGGTTGCCAATCTTGGCGACCTCCCGCTGCACCACATCGTGGATGATATGATGCCATCCCACCTGCATCTTCCTGTCGTAGCTCGCCATGATCGCCTTCATGAGCTTGACTGTGCAGGTCGTGGGCTTGTTCAGATTGTCGCGAGCTTCCGGCCCCTCGTGCCATCCTACTCTTGATTGGATCCCGTAACGTAGCCTGCTCTGATACCAAGTGTCGCGGCCCTAATTACTCCCAACTCATTTTCTTCAAGTAAGCCTTACTTGGTAGCGGAATCACGGCTTACTTTGTTGGTAACAACCGGCCACAACTTAGCTAACACTGCACATGCCAAGCACACACAATGTTAGCACCATTTCTAGTCAAGGTGTCCAACCCACCTTGACTCCCCCAACTCATTACCCGGAACCCGTAAACCGGAACTCCCACAAAACACATGGGCATGCCACTTGGTGGCACGGGGCGGCCTTCCACACATGTCCAAGCTCCCAAGGGTGGCACTACTCACCCCCGGAGCTAACCGCCCTTGCATATTGTCCAACTCCCCACTAGTCCCCTTCCATTCATGTCTACACTCTCCATTCGGAACATTACCGGAAACCAGCACTACTTTTCACGGGGACTAGTTTAGAGCGAGACACTTTTCCAACCCAATGTTTCGGGATGCACACCACAAGCATCCCATAGTGCCCAAGGTGCGGGAGTGAGGCTCCATCCCAAGCCTCACCCCTTAGAGCCACCCCGGCTCTCCTCGGCACCATGTGGAAGTGAGGAGGGAGACCACCCCTCTCCATAGTACTCTCTGGAGTCTTCGGTAGCCCCCCCCCCCTCTTGTGTTGAGGGGCCTTCCGTGACACACTTTTGTTTTGGAAGACCACCCGTTTTTGTCTTAGCCTCAAAAACGGGCCGTATCTTCTTCTCGGGCTAACTTGTAGCTCAGTTATCTAAATGGGACGTGCAAGCCCATTTCCTACATTTAAGTAGATGTCGATAGACTCCTCACTTGTCCCAATCGGAGCTTCCATGTGGGAGCTATGCTCCTCTGAACATTCGGGAGTCCCGGGAGGCAGCAGTCCCGGAGTCCCGAAGTCCCGATGCTTTGGAGAGCCATATCTCCCAAAGCATTGCTTTGCTCCTCACGAGCCTTAGCATTTTGGAAAGCTCTTGTTTAGAGCTTTCCAAAGACATGCAACATGCCGCCATCCAAGAAGGACGACATTTTGAGTCCCAAAAGGTAACACTCCCAAGTCCCGGAGTGTCCCGGAACGCGCTCCAACTTTGGAGAGCCATATCTCATGACTTACAACTCCAAATCGCGCGTTCTTTGAACCTATGGGTGCGTGCTTGAACAAGGTTTCCAACCATGTAAAGCACACGACCAAGTTCGTCCCGAGCACGACGCCATTGCGTGCTGTTTGCTCGGGACTCCCCTTAGTCACTTCACCTTGTCTCTTGCCAAGCCCGGGACGTCACTCCCGGGGTCCTCTTGGCTCACCACGGTGTTCGGACATCCTTTTGAAAGGGATGTGACATCTTGCCTCTCATTCCAATAAAAAATCTCCCGGTCAGTGAAGACGCCATACCGCTGGTAGAGGTAGAAGAGGTAGGGGGACAGGGGACACCCCTTCCGGTTGCCAATCTTGGCGACCTCCCGCTACACCACATCGTGGATGATATGATGCGATCCCACCTGCATCTTCCTGTTGTAGCTCGCCATGATCGCCTTCATGAGCTTGACTGTGCAGGTCGTGGGCTTGTTCAGATTGAGGATAGGAACGAGGAATCGGAGTCGCCGCATCTCCCGCGGGTTCTTGCGATCCTCAAGCTTGAATCCGTCCTTCTCCGTGGGCCCCTTTTTAAATTTGTTCTTCAATCCATCGTCGCCCTTCTTCTTGAGGTATGCGATGGGAGACTTCGGGAACCGGTAGGTCGCCCTCCAGTTGCGCGGCCTCCAATTCTCCGTCTTACCTCTCACCGGATGCCTTACATATGACTCGGGGAAGCGCTTGCTGACGGTCTCCTCAATGATCTGCTGGTCGGACATGTCCCACGGCACGTCGAACAGTCCGGCGCACCCCATCCGGGGGAGGTCTGCCTTCAGCTCCGCTTTGTGCTGCAGCGTCTGGGGGAAATGCGGCCTTACCATCCTGATGGAAATCGGCTTCCCCACCCTCCACGGATCCGTGTCTCACTTCCTCGTCATCGCGCTGGGGTTACTTTCCCGCCCATGTCCGGAATCGCTGGCTGAACACTGTCTTTCCGGACTCTCTCTGGTGGAAACCCTACCTCTCGGAACCCTATTGGCACTCACTACTCTTTCCTCTTCTCCGACTTGTTGAGCGCGCGGCAATGTGCGAGTCCTCAGAATGCGCGGATTGAAATGACAAAGAATGGTGGCGGCAGCGCCTAATATCCACAATCCGGAACCCTCCTCCCGAGACATCATCACCTTGACCTCGACAGGTACACCGTCCATTATTCCGGGCACGAGTGTGCCGCCAATAGTTCTATCGGGGGCGCGCGAGGTTTCCGGCCATTCCTTCGGGTTTACCGGCAGTCCCGATGACCAACCGGAGAAGGTGACCGTGTCATCCGGAATTTGCAGAGGAAGACCGGATTGGAACGGGTCCTTCCGGTAAGCTTTAAAATCCCCTTAGACCAACCGGGTGAACCAAAAAACAAAACTGCTATCTACAGATTGGTCTTAGCTGTCCGATCTTTATTTCCAAACGCTAAAACTAACACTTTAACACTAAACACACAATAAAAAGAAAAATATTGGAGAACAAGGTTTGACACCGGCATGCTGGACACCCCGTGAGGATTGCGCAATGCAGGAATGGTGCTGAGGATAAAGACCAGCGCGCCGAACCAGTTTGAAGGGACGCTTAGAGGGAAGCCGATAACTTGGAGGGCCGATCATTGGAGGGCAGTTTACGGCTTGATCGAAAATAGTGGCGTAGGGTTGTGCGGCCGGAAACACAAGTGGCCTATGACGGCCTTCCACGGAAAACCGCACAAGAACAACGGATACGCAGTGGAAGATTGCAATGATCCAAGGGAGCGCGCGGTGATCATGTTCCTGGCGCTGATCATTCACGCGGAACAAGCGCATCAAATCACAGTCCAGCTTGCCAACACCGTCCAGGGGTGGGTACGTGGAGAGCGCGAAGTCGACTGGAGTATTGTGATCCGCGACTATGTCGCCCGGCTCGCGGAGAATGTGGGTAAGAGCCGGCCGAGCCCTATCACCCTTTTCCTCTACCATTTGTATCACAAGGAGGAGGTTCTGACGGAGGACGAGGAGTCGGTATATGAGATGACGTTGGCGGCCTAGAACAACGGCGTCTTTGAATCTGAGGAGGACGTAGACAACAAGGCCATCTACTCGGACAAGGAGGACGAGGCCGGATCCGAGGAGGAAGAAACGCAACCGGATGCGCCTCAAGAGCCGGCTTGCGCGAAAACCCCGCCGCAAGCCGCACTCGAGGTAATCATACTTCCGTCCCTGTCCCCTCCTGAGAAGGCGGCTTGGGTCGGAGTTCAAACCGAGCGCGGCCAGACTTCTACAGCCAATGACGACTACAAAGTTACAGCGGATTGGGAGAATCCGATGCAGCCTAACAACCCCCAACTCCCTCCGGCCGCCAATCCGTCCTCTCCAAATCATCCGCATCCAATGAGGAGGGCTTGGTATCATTTCACGGAAGCACGCACCATGTACTTCCATTACCAAGGACTAATCGCAAGGATGTGTAAGGAGTTTGGAGTGCAGACTTTGCTCGACGTAAAGCAGAAGTGGGATTCCAAGCCGACCGAGGAGCAGTACCAGCAGTTGGAGTGGCAAATTACGAAGCTCACGCTGGATAATCAACGTTTGAGGGAGACGGTCAAGCGGAGGGAAGAAGAGCTCGTGATCGGCCGGCAAGCCGTTCAGACCGCTCACAAGCAGGTGGTGAAGCTCGTGGAAATTTGTGAGACTCCGGCCGAGGTGCTGCAGAAGGCGAATCTCTTCGAGGCTGGAGTCTTGCAATCGGAAGTCTTCAAGGCGGAGACCTTCCGCAAATTCCTGCTGGCAGCAAAGACGTACTCCACAAAGATCGAGAAGAGCAACGCCGAAGTAAAGGTGGTGTTGGACTCCGTCCGTGAGCGGATTGCGGAGATGGCGTCGACTCCGGCCTTTGCAACTACGCCAGCACCGACTCCGACCCCGAGGCCCAAGCCGGTCAAAGTTCACAGGACGGATGCAGGACCTTCGAGTCCGACCGACCCTAAGGGCAAGGCCAAGGTGAAGACGGAAGAAGGCGCTGCCGGCCAAGCTGATTCTTCGGCCAAGAACACCCGATCAGTGAAGAGGAAGCTTTTGACCGAAGAGTGGGAGAAATCCCCAGGCGCCTAGAAGCTCCATGAGCTCGGCCTCGAAGTCTCAGAAGAAGAGGAGTTGAAGAGCGGAGACGAGACGGACGAGGGCGCAAGCATCGAAGAGTACATGATCACGGACGCGGGCAAGAGAGTCAAGACGGGCCGGATTGCAGCCACACCACTGGAACGGCCAAAGCATGGGGTAAGCTCAAAGAAGAAGAAGTAGGACGGATTCAGAATCCGTAGGTTAGAATCCGACCCAGGGTTAGGAAGTCGGATCAGTAGATAGAATCTTCTTTTGGAAAGCGGATCGATTTTGGCGGAGTAGGCCGGGTAGGTCGGCGCCGCAATTTAGTTAGTTTTCTAAGTTGTTGACTTAGAAGTACTTATAGGTGAATGTTTGATCACCTAAAACATTTCTTACTTGTTAATCAACAAACCTCTTATGCGCATATTCAGTGTGATCCTTATTCTGTCTCCCTTTTGAGCTTGAGTACTTAGAAGTCGTAGCTACTATTTCAGGGTTGTAAGTTGGAAATTAGGAATCCGGATTACTTGCTAGATTGTATCTGTGGAGTTGAGGTCGGGTTGAGCGCATTAGCGAGTGCCTTGTGTCTTGAGCTAGTCTAGGTGTCTGAGAGACGGAAACTACTGTGGTAAACACCTTACGGTCTGGAAGGGTCTGGGAGTAGAGTGTGCGAGGCCGGAATACAATCCGACCTCCAACTGCTACAGACTTGGGTTCTTCTGTAGTCTTAGAAGACGGATCAAGAACAGTTAGTGACCGGAATACGTGTAGACATCCTCTAGCCGGATTCGGATCTCTTGGAGTTTGTCATTGTAGTAAGTGTGATAGGGCAATCAGGACGGCCTGCGTGACCTGCTAATCCGGACGGCCAGGGTGGATTAGTTGTGAGGACGTAATGTTTGCCTAAGTGTGTGTGTGTTTGTATGATGTGGAAGTCTAGATGTGGAAGTTTCCGCCACGGTAAACATAAAGGAAAGAGTCTTTGTGCATCCCCTCTTGCAAAGGGATACCCTTGCTAAACAAGGTTAAACATACGATTGGGAATAGTATGGTTGGTGGTTGGTTATCTAAGCACTATTTGGTCTTGGTCACTTCACATAATCCCTGGAACGATACACGAGTCATCTAAATACGGGTATTACACTAATAAACGTGTATGGGAAGACAACGTAGATACATGGCATTTGGTCCTATTTGGTCTGGTAACTCACGACACATGTCATTTTCAAATTGCAACGGTTATATTGAGAGTTGAATGGTATATAAGACAAGAAACATAGTCTCTCTTCCCTTCTGAATTGTAAAGACATTCCAAGGGCTATGAGCTACATAATTCGTTTTATGTATACATTGCTTGGTAGGTATTGAGTTAGGAAGTAAGGATTTCCGTAAAGAACTCTTCCCATTTTTCTTCACGTCCCTATTCCTCTTCTATTGTGACTTTGAGGTGTCCTATACATCAAAATGGGCCCTGCTGCATATGAGCCTTATTTTAGAGACATCAAGAAGGAAGGCAAAGCCTCCGTGTTCTTCATACAGTGCTCCTTATGTTACGTGAAAGTTTCCAAGAAGAAGAGTCGGAATATGAGTCATTATGGGTACGTAAAAGATTCTTGGACATCGCCATCCGAGATCTAGCCTTTGCCCAAAGCTGCCTACGCAAATAAGGCTGCTATTCATAGGATGTGGCGGAGACTACCCTCCATATAACGGAGAAATGGACGGATTTCTTGGTGAATGTTCTCTCACTCCATCACCGGGCGTTCCGATTGCCTCAAAACATGGCATTCCAGAAACCCCTAGGAGTGACTCTTGTGTAGGGTCTTCTTTAGGCACCCCCATGAATTCAGCAAATCCTTTAGTTGGAGTAACCTCTGCTTCTTACATCCTCATGAAATGAATTATGGATAATCGCCCGATGATTGGATCTATGAAGCAAACCAAGCAATCTTCAGCTGAAGCTACTTTTGCGATAGCGGATAGGCGGGAGTTGAATAAACTTTGAGCGATATTTTTCTACGAAGCAAATATACCATTTTTTGTAGCCCGGAATGATGCATTCAAAGCAGCTGTGATGAAGACCGTTGGATTTCGAAAACCCTATGCTCCACCATCTTATCATGACGTTTGGACAAGGTTGTTAAGAGACTTAAAGACCGCGTGACAAATGTAACTAGATAGTAGACTCTCGGGGAGCCTACGGAAATTTGGAGGAACTTTGGATGGTCATCTCTGACTAGTCGCCCTTTGGTGAATGCGATGCTCGTGACTCAAGCTGGAGAGCTTTTTCTTGTAGCTGTGGATACTACTTGCATAGGAAAGACATCGGTATACATGTCATCTCTTATGTTAAAGTACATAGAACAAGTTAGACCAGAGAACATTGTCCAAGTATGCACAGACAATGCTTCTGTAATGCTCAATGCCTCCAGAATAGTCCTTGAGAAATATCCGCACATTTTTATGCAAGGGTGTGCAACACATGCAATGTACTTGTTGTTGGGGGATTGGGAAAAGGCTGGATGGAGGGCAAAAACTTCGTTCATGGCTAAGAGAATGATTAAGTTTATCAAGAGACGGTAGATGCCCCTAAACACGAGGCGAGATTTAGCCTACTGATGCATGGGAAAACAAGATTTGCTAGTCAATTCATAAAGATAGATCGCTTGTTGGAGGTCAAGGCATCATTGGAGCAAGTTGTTGTTGATCCTATTTTCACAGCCTATACCTCGAAGAAGGCAGTATCAGCGAGAGATAAGCTTATATTTTGTCGTAAAGTCAAAAAGGTGGTTTTGAGCGATGATTTTTGGCATCAATGCAAAAGATTACGGGATATGGTGACCCCCGTAGTCTATGATCTAAGAGAATTTGACAGCAAGGCTCCTAGTACAGGCAAGGCTTGGCATATCATGCGTGATCTTGAGGAGCATGTCTATACTTTTGCATGCACCGCCATACTCTTTGGAACCACATGAGGTGGTCACCGCAAAGGACGAGTTTTACCATCGGAAACGGTTCATGACAACTGCTTTACATGGCGCACTTGCACTTCTGAATCCTTATTTACTTCATGACCAAGAGTCAGCTGACGATCCTGATCTTACAATAGCTTGCAAGCGTGTTTTACAAAAACTATGTCCCCCGGAGGATTGTGCAGACGTGGTGAATGAATTTTTTGCATTTCGAGTAAGGGGTCCACCATTCAATGACATGTTGGAGCCTAAGACTCAAAAAGTAGCTCCTCATGCATGGTGGGAGTTTGAGGGTGCTTGTGCTAAACTCCTCTCTCTAATTGCAAAGCAAATACTAGCACAAACCGTGTCCTTGTTGGCTTGCGAACGCAGCTGGAGTAGTTGCTCTTATGTTCACAACAAGAAACGGTATTGGGAACTACCGGGGAGAGCTGATGACTTGGTCTACATATATTCTAACTCAAACTTGCTTGCAAATGATAAGCTGAGTAACAATGACAAATGGTATAGAGAGAACTTGGATTCAGAGGAAGACCAAGTACATGAAGACCATAAGGAAGCTGTCGAGCACAACTCATTGTTTGATGACAATGATATTATTGAATTTGGTGATGAAGACAATGATATGACTTTCTACCCCGCTTCAAATGATGAAGATGCTCTAAATGTTCATGATGGTAAGGATGATCTAGAGGATGAGCAGCCGTTAGCACGGTCAATGACATAAGGCGGCATGGACAAATCCAATAACATCCTACCTGTTATCGCTAGTGGTTTACGGTTGGAAAAGGAGGCGATGGACGTAAAAACCACCACGTGCAATACTAGTGGCTGCACTATGAGTTCTAATCCGGACGCTGAAAATATCGCATCGTATAGTAAGGATCAACTATCTTTACCCTGTGCTACTCCCCCCGCTTTATTTCAACCCTCTATTGTAATGGTTACGACAACCATGGAGAAATTCTCTATGGGTTTGGTATCCCGTTCAAGAGCCAGATATGGCAGCATCTCTAGTGACTCGAATGTACCTTTAAGCAAGTATTTGAAAAATGCCAATGTTCCTTGTAGTGCCACGGGGTTACAGCACATGCTTGGTTCTTCCAAGTAGCATAAACAAAAATCTGCAACGGTCCCAATTATTCCGCCAAAAAAACCAAAGAATCTTGTTAATCTCCTAGAATTTGATACTTGGCATAGACATGGGAATATACTATGTTTAGAGAACAAGCCTAAGATCAAAGAAGAGGTTCCGAGCAATTATGAATATAATCCTAAAGGGTTTAGTGAAGCTGAAGTAAAGGGAGATAGTGATTATGAACAATCTTTTGGTCGTGATGAGTAGTTGAATTTTGCTAATTTATATAGTGTAGGTTCATAAAACTTATCCTTATTGTAGATATTGTAGTTTTAGTTTTTTGAAGTATTTTATTGTTATAGTCCAAATGCATTTGGAGTTTCTATTGTCTACATGACTATTTAATGTGTTGAAAAATTATATATATCTCTACATATTTGTCTCACGATGGTCTTGACTCTGGAGCATAGAGAAGAAATGCAAATTCAACCAAAAAAATTGCAACCCTTTACTTCAAAAATAATGCCCCACAAGTCGAAGGTGGCATTTTCATCATTTTTAAGACAACATCCATACAACCTAGGAAAAGCCTATCTTTATCCGTTCAAACTCCGTTCAAACGAAAGGTTCATCCGATTAATCGATTTGAGTTATACTATGCGTATGCGGTCTTTGACTTGGATGGGCAATTCTACCGCTCTCTTTATATTCTCAATCCACCCCTGCAATATCGCGGCTCATCTCTGCCTCCCAACTATCCTCGCCATCTTTGCCATATTGCCTCTTCCGCTTTCTACTAGGATCAACGTGTTTGCTACGTAAGATTTCCACAGCCTTCTTGATTCGTGCAACGCCATCGTGTACAATACCTTCGAAATCATCGATTAATATGAATGATTCTTCTTTTGGATATAAAATACATGTCCCCCAAAATAAAATGGCGTCATCCATACGCTTATCATACTTTTGCACCACATGCCAATAAGAGACCTCCCCATCTTGAAAATAATTTTCCGCCATCGAAGTCCGGTATATCACGGCTGCTTCCAATTTTGCAAGGACCATAGCTCATCTAATTGGAGTATGATGGTAGTTCTAGTACTCCTCTCCTAAGCCGATTGAATCTGTTACTTCGTGCCATGAACCATCTTCTTCCTTTTCTACTCTCTTTGGAGGAAATCAAAAGAAACGGTTGTGTTCGATGCTCCAATTTCGTCCAAAATTACGACAAAACAACTCTTGTTGCTCTTCACCTTTAATATTCCTCGCCCTTATCAGTACTTCGTGATCTTGTGTCATTGAAAATAAGGGATCTCTTTCCCCACTATATTCAATGCTTAGTTGGTGTTTTGATTCAAACGTACTCTACTTAAGTGCATTTCCTTAATCAGAGTAGTGTAGAAATTTCTTTGGGAGTTGATCTAGTAAATGACTCCATCGGTTAAACTTGTGCCCTAGCGGCATAAGATCTTCTATGCCCATCATCTCGGACAATCCTATGCTAAATGGAGAGCGACATACCAGACATACAGATTTTCCCATGGCATATTGGCATATGCAAGTAACATGAAAGTTGTATGCTCCCTTTGGACCAGAATGATGTAGGCACACCGCACATTTCTCCTCAAGTATTGCCGGAGGAGGGTCGCATGTGTTGATTACAATGCGAGTTAACTCTTGTAGGTGCAATGAGAATCTATTGTACAGCGCCCATTGTTATTCTATCTCCAAAGCCCAATCAACATTATTGTTTCTCCCCATCTTAGAGTAATTTGTACGCTGCATCATCTCTTCTGCATCGCCCCAAAAAGTGACCTCTATGAGGTCATATTGTTGTTTTGAACTTACCTTATTGAATTTCTCCAATAAAGTAACTATAAATTCACGTGAATCTCTTGATATAGCTGCAATAGATTTGAGATCGTCTTGTGCCTTCAAAACGAAGCTCTCCATGTCCTGAAGTTGATGAACCCATCCCAACCATAGTAGTGTGCATTCTTGGAGTGGTGTAAAATCTACCGTTTTCAAGGTGTTCCGTAATGCCTTCAATTCAGCGACTACCTCATCTCTCCCTTTATTTGTAACCTCCAACTTCATTGACCATGCTTTTGCATCATCCTCCGATTTCGCAACTGCATCATCTCTCCCCTCATTCGCAACCTCCAACTTTATTGCCCATGCTCGTGCATTTGCAAGTACATTATCTCTCTCCTTATTTGCAATCTCCAACTTCATCACCCACGCTCTTTTATCATCGTTTATTTCCACAATTGTCTTTCCCTTATCTTTTTTACCATCCTCTTTACCACCCGCATTATATTGTGAAAGAAAAAGACTAGATGAAGTCCCTTGAGTATTGTTTTGTGATGCAACACACTATGCCGCTTCTTTTGAGTATTCTGAAAAACCCAAGGTACACTGCAAATTGTTTCTTTGCATCTAGGTCGACAGAACATTTGCCAGTCATCCGAAATGATTGCACTTCATTGTAAAAGTCTCCATGAGTTTCTTCATAGTTTCGTTTTTTGCCTCTTGTTTCAAGATATACTCCTTATCACATACAACTTCATTTATTAGAAGGTGATATCGATCTACGATTGCCTCATAATTTAAGGCAACCCGTAGAACGTTAGGCATGATATTTGCAAAATTGTGACTCATACCCGCTAAATCAGGAGCTGTATTAGGAAGTATTTTTGACCCCATTTTCATATCAATTCCTACAGCACATATGTCACTAGGCTTGGTACCTCTGAAATCATTCCCTGGCAGACCATTCTCTTTATCTACCACATTGCACCAATCTGCTATTCCGCGTACGGTGGTCATAAACTCCTCCAATTTCTTATCTCTTGGAACCGTACGCAAAAACTGCTCCAATTTGTCCATTATACCAAAATCGGTATCCATCCTTATGACATCTGCTACTGAATTGGTTTCCAGTGGTTGACTTGGTCTTGCATCCTCTAGTATTGGTATCGGGATTACATGAGGTTCACCATCTAATTTTGTATCCTCAAGCTTATCAATTATTGTTGATTTTAGGAGTGGAGCATCCATGGCAACCATGTTCCTTCCATTCTCCTTCAGTGTCGTGGTTGTTGGAGGAGAATCCCTTACTACCGTCTCATGAGTTTTCTTCCTCAAGTGCTGCAATAAAGCCTTTGTAGAGTTTGATTCTAGATATCGTGGATATCCTTCTGATTTTTCCCGATTCAAAGAGAATATGTACTATTCGCTGTGAATGTGCTCCTGTTCATCTTTCGCATCAGTATTAGCTTAGCATATACACTAGTAGGAGACGTGGTTTATGTGACCAAGAAGTTTGACGAGGAAAAATTGTGGTCACCAGAATAGATGACAGTCTTCTCTGATTTGACATGGCGCTCAGAATCCGTTGGCGGGTCCCGACGTTCATGATCAACTTCCAAGTTCACACTGATTCAGTTTATATTGGGTACCTCGACGTCTAGGTGGACGATTATTCAGAATCTATATTTAAGGTAGTGTCAGGAATTGGTAATAGAATAAATGGAGTTACCCTGCCCTGGTTTTGAATGTAAATAAGTGCGACGTGGATCTACATCCGGGAGTAACTGCCGAGTGAAATGCATACCCATCATTTATATCCGGGTATGTGCAAGTTTTTTAGATGATATGATGACCCGATGGATGACTGAAGTGATGATGTTCGTCGTCCATTCTTCATTCAAAGAATTCCACCTAGCAGACCGAGGGTTCAATGTCGACACCGCGGTGGGAAGGTTCAATGTGCTCTCTGTTTGTGACATTCCATTATTTCGTAATATTATTGTATGAAATAGGACATACACTTCTGACTTGTGTCATGCAAATCCTCCATTATAAAGAACGGCAAGCAAAGTTCATATTTTCCAACGCATGCGGAGCAACCGCACCTACATACTTTAAAATTGAGAGCTTCTCGGTCCATGTTTCAGTCGAGTAACAACCTATTTCATATCATCCTTGGAAGTTCAAAACTGTCGTCTACCATGATGTTCGTCGACCACTTGCACATATTCTGTGCCCAAGGGAGCCTCTTCAACAGGATTTGATGCTGCGGAAGGGGGAAATTCATTCTCTGAAGTTGCTCCGCCATTGGGTGGAGGAATACACTCCCCCGCGGAATCAAACTCAGGGGTTTCTTTGTCTTCCGTCACTCTGCGGCTGCGGGGGTCATGGCGGAGCACGACTTTCCACCCCTCATGGACTCCGTCATCCATGAAGTATACTTGGGATATGCTGGCAGGGAACACGTAAGGGTTTAGTCGTGGTCCTCGATCTCTAGCATTGAAGAGAACAGACCAAAATCCAAGACGATCCTTCTTTATAGCGGCCCTTCCTTGTTCGGTCGACTTTATCCACTCCGCTTGCAAAACCACACAGTTCACCTTTCCATACGTGATGAGCAAAATCTCCTTAACAATTCCGACGTCGATGGTGGATGCATCTGGAGACACCGACGCAACTCCAGAATCAAAACTGACAAAACTCTCCTCCGACTCTGGATTGCAACGATAGTGACACCCAAAAGCCCACATTGCTTTAAATGAGAGAGCAATGTGGCCGGGGAAAGCGATGAAGCTCTATCAACTCAGCACTTACAGAAATCCTTCATTTCGTAGAGTACGTACGTGGCTATTAAGCCATGACCCGAAGCTGGGAAATGATCCTGCCAAATGCTCAGGGTATGGATACGTCACTGGGCATCGACGGCCTCCTTGATACTGCGCTCGGAACTCCTCACGCTGTAGCTGCCAGTCACTTTCCTCTTCAACCCATGCACTGCGCATCCAGTTCTCACATTCAGGTCAGCTGCGGTATGAAGTAACGGTATTTGATAATCTGTCATCATCAAGAAAAATAACCAAGCCAGGTGATCATTTTAATATTGGAATCAACAGACTTACCTCAGAAGCTCTGCGGTGTAAACACTGTGTCGAATAACGTAGTCGTGAAGCTGCCCCAGCTCCACGGTCGAAAGTCTCTTATGCCGCGGATTCCCAACTAGTAATTCACCAGCATCACGCATCTCTTCCTCTGGGTCCCAAATGCGCCTTCTTGTGTGTTTGAATAGTTTAAAATACTCAGTGCAGAATCCGAGACTTTCTTCTATCATGTAACCTGTAGCAATACCTGCCTCCGGCTTGGATTTGTCCCTGACATACTTCGTCAACTGTCCGAGATACCGCTCAACAAAGTAGCACCACCTGGAATGTACGGGGCCGCAGATCTCAAGCTCTCGCACTAAATGAATTATCAAATGGGGCATAATGTCGAAAAATCCGGGTGGGAAATACATCTCCAGCATACACAGTACCTCTGCACTATCAGTGTACAATGCGGGAAGTTCGGATCTTCGAATAACCTTAGAGCAGATTTTTTGGAAGAACTTCCCCAATCTGACTATAGTGTCTCTTACACCAACGGATAGAGAATGTCTGATCGCAGCAGGTAAGATTTGTTGAAGTAATATGTGATGGTCATGGCTTTTTAGAGCTAAAAGCCTCATCTCTCCAACATGCCTTATGAACGTCGAGCTGTACCCTGACGGCACCCGCGTTTTGGACACTAGAGCCAGAAAACGCTCTCTCTCAGTTGACGTAAATACGTATGGTGCTTTGGGCTTAATAAAATCCCCGTTAACTGTAGGTATGAGGTGCAGATTTCGAAAAAGGCCTGCCTCTTCCATGTCCCGCCTAAGAGCAGCGGTGTCTTTATCTCCAAGAAGGTGCCTCAGAACATTGTCTGATATATTCCTCTCGATGTGCATGACATCCAGGGTATGTCTTATGGGAAGCTCCTGCACATGAAAATTTGAGCTCGGATTGAGTAACCAAAATACGTCTCACAATTTATTTGTTAATGAAACTTAACATCCACGCTGGACTAAATTAGAGGCAGAGGGCGATGCTTGCTTTTGGACTACAGTAACTTACACGAAGCTTCCAGATTACAGTTGTCGTGAGTTACCAAACCGAGGAGACCAAAATTAACCCAATTTACCTTTACAACCTAGTAAAATGATCCACCTTCCGGGTAACGTTCCACGGAGATTCTATGAAGTGTGAAGACAAGACGAAATCCGGATCGACCACTGGATTGACGCTACAACGACCAACACATTCTGGTATACCGGATCAGGGAACGCAAGAATTTAGACCTGACTAGTTCCTTAACCCAAAACCCCAGGGTAACCGGTTTGATATTGATCCGGTTGCCCTCTCGATTCGAACGGCACCCTGTCCGGTAGGGACTTAGTAGCCAGGGGTGATTTAGTTTAACCTCCGTAAATCCTCGGAGGGGTCCTTCCTATTGGTTTGGAAGAGCGCGGAATGTCGCTCCCTACCGGATGATTAAGGTGACCGGAGTTTCACCCTTGGTATCCTGACTACCCTTTCCTTCTCTCCTGGAGTTCCTTCCTTGCTACTACTGCCACTATCCGGATTCTCACCCAAACAATGGGTCACACAGCAGTGGCCCGGTTCTCTCCCTAATCCTAGCCAACAAAAGGGTGGGTTTTACTCGTGATCCGGATCGCAGTGCGTGGTATCCCGCCACTCGGTCCGTTAGAATTCCACTAACATAATCCGGGTTCGTGCACTACTCCTGGGGAGGACTTCCCTCAACCGAACATCCCGTCCGGGAGGTTGGCAGCTAGATTAGCGTGTCTTGCTAACCCTAGTACCTCAGCCCAACCCGGTTAGTGTATCACCCTCCTAGGCGACGACTACCCCCAAGTATGCTTTGGTACTTCCCATTCGGACCCCTCACTGACTCTGTCACTCCCCTAGAGACCCCTCCCGGGTTCTGAGGTTGCAACCACCGAATCGACGAGGGACTTCTGTGTCGACGACCCGGTTCAGACATCAATTGCGCACACACAATTACAAGACTAAGACCACACACAATACAAAGTCACGAATTAGGTGCAAAATCAACCTTTACTCACGGGTACGGAAACACAAAAAAGACCCGAAGTGCTCCGCAGAGCCTTCGACAAGTACAGGGAGGGTTCCGGATTTCCCGGAAACCCTATCAGATCCTGAAATCCCGGGTCTCCGAGATTCCCGGGGTGAGTGGTAGAGAAAGCATCTACTATCTTTAGCTAATTCTAACCTAACTATCAATACTGGCTATCTTCCTCCGACGGCGTGGTACGGCTCGAGGTGTCTGGCGGCGGGGTACTCCTCCTGGGAGGTTGTTTTCACTCGCGGGGGGGGGGTTTGACTCCTGGATTACTCCGAGTGTGGCTGTAAAACTCCAAGTTTACTGCGTTCTCCGGCTCTTCCACCTATTCCGGAGTGCCTTCAACTTCGATGGAGGGGGCACGGGTTGGACCTCCACTTCTTCCTGAGGGACCACGGGTTCCTCCTGCCCTTCCTGTTCGCCCGGGTCTCCCACCTCGTTAATTTGGGCCTCCGGGTGGGGTACCACCTCCTCAATCGGCTCGGGGAGTCCTGCCTCTTCTCTTGTGGTACCACCCACCGGCTCCTCATCCGGTTGTTGAGAGGGGTTAATCTCTCTCTCTACCACCTCTTCCACCTCGGAGGGACCGGGTAGCCCTACTTCACTCAGGATATCATCTCCCCGAGGGGGATTTACATCTCGATCTTCCTCCTTGTTCTCCGGAACGCCACCATCAACTGGGATTCCCTGCTCCTCCGAAACGGGCAGGGACACCTCCTCGATCTCCATGGGCACCGGCCCCTCCGTGGGCACCTCTGGGGGTGCGAGCACCTCCTCCTCTGGAAGGGCTTCCTTCATCTCCACGTGGGGGAGGGCCCCCAGCAACCTACCCGTGAGGGTTCGGAACTCCTTGAGGCACTGGTTGATACCTGTTGCGTGCCTCCTGAGCAACTCCAGGGATTGGGGTGACTCGCTGATCCCAATCCGGGCATCATAGAAGGCCGCCTTCGTCTGCGCCTCAGCATCCGGTTGCAACACCTTCAGGATGGAGTGCAACACCGTCCTGTCGATGTTCTGCAGCTTCCGGAGTGCAGCCTCCTGCTCCTGCACAATCCTCCTGAGGGCTTCCACCTCCGGATGTGCCTCCGTGTCCGAGGGGTCCGATCCGCACTGAACTCCCACGGATGCATTCTCCTTCGGCCGGGCCTTCAGCACCAGCTCTACCTTCTCCCTCCTCAGCTTGGCCGTTTCTCGTTGCATCTCCTCGGCCAACTCCGGATACCTCTCCACGTTGGGGGTCTGGAAGACCCGCTCGAGTCGCGCCAGGGAGGTGAACAATTGTTCATTCTCCCGATCCACCTCCTCCATGGCTAGCCGGATGGGGTGGAGGATACCCTCGCTGGGTATCCGGTAGTAGGGACGGGGGAGCACCGGGGTGGTGTTTCCCGTCCCGGGGGTTACAACCCCTCTGTGGGACGACTCCGAGGCTGCTACTGACGCTGGGGTGGCAGGGGCTGGGTCACTCCTCTGCTCCGGTAACTCCAGCCGGGGAGATGTAGTCCTCTCCGGATTGTCCTCCTCCTCTGTAATGAGCAACCTTCTCTTCACCTTGGGCTGGCTCTCCGGAATCGGCTCTTCTACCGGGATAGGAGCCGGGTCCTGCATCGGTGCGGGGTCCGGACTTGGGGCCTGCTCCTCCTCGATGGCCCTCGGTTGTACCACCGGACTCGCTGACCTTTTCCTCTTCTTGGCCTTGCGCTTCAGGTTGGGTACCCTCCCTCCTGGGGGTCTCTCTCCGAGTGGAGGCACCTCCGCATTGGCCCCTGTTGCAGCCACCTCCTCGTCTGGAATTCCCTGTTCTACCGGGGGAGGAAGTCGGACGGGAGAACGTCTCCTCCCAAAACCCGTCGTGTCCTTCCTTCTCACCCCTCGGGATGGTCTGGCCTGTCGAAGTGGGGCTTCCTCTTCTTCCTCTTCCTCGTCGTCTTCGTCCTGGTCGTCCTCCTCCGCGGACTGGTCTCCACCCGCCTCGGCTATCTCCTCGGCCCTTCTCTGTTGGGCTCTTGTCCTCCGGATGAGAGGGACGATCTCTTCTTCTTCCTCCTCTTCCTCCTCTGCATTTGGCATGAACAGGGAGGGCATCGTCTGGTGAGCCCGGGTAGGATTCACCCGGTTACTTCTTTCTTCTTGTGCGGCCACCCGGGGTGCTGTGTTGGGTCCGGCCTGGCTGGGTCCCACCGCCCTGGTCTGTCGAGTGGCTGGCTCCGGTGACCCCTCCAGGTCAGTAGCCCGGACTTCCTCCATCTCGTCCCCGGACTCAGAAGAGGTCGGCCCCTGCGGATCCCCGGATGGAAGGTCGTGCTTCTCATGCCAGTAGAAGATCTCCCGGTCGGTGAGGATGCCGTGCCGTTGATAGAGGTGGAAGAAGTAGTGGGCCAGGGGGCACCCCTTCTGATTCCCGATCTTCCCCACCTCCCGCTGCACCACCTCGTGGATGATGTGATGCCATCCGACCTGCATCCGCCCATCGTAATTTGTCAGGATGGCCTTCATCAGCTTCACGGTGCAGGTGGTTGGCTTGTCCGGGCTGAGTATGGGGAGGAGAAACCGGAGGAGGCGCATCACCCGGGGGTCCTTGCAGTCTTCCGGTTTGAACCCGTCCTTCTCTGTCGGCCCCCTTCGAAACCGGTTCTTCAACCCGTCGTCGCCCTTCTTCTTGATGTAGCCGATCGGGGAGTCCGGAAACTTGTAGGTCGCCCTCCAATGGCGAGGTCCCCAGTTATCTGTCTTCCCCCACAGGGGGTGCGTCACGTACATCTCGGGGAATCGGTGGGTGACGGTTTCCTCGATGATGGCCTGATCCGCCAAGTCCCACGGGGCGTCGTAGAGCCCGGCACACCCCATCCGGAGGAGGTCCTCCCTCAGCTCCGCTTGGTGCAGTGGCAGCTCGGGCACCTGCGGCTTCACCGATTTGAGGGGAATCGGCATCCCGGGTCGCCATGGGACGACTTCCCTCCTCTTCGGCATTGCTCCGGTTCTACTCTCCTGCAGCTGTCCGGGAATACTCTCTCCCTGCCCCTCCGGACTAACTCCGGTAGAAACCCTACTTCCTGAAACCCTAACCTCACAGAACTTCGCTTTTCCAACTCTCGCGGATTGCTGAGCGCTCAAGACTGCTCGATCTCTCAAAATGCGCGAACTGGAATGGCTGAGAATGGAGGCGGCGGCTCCTAATAACAGCAAACCGGAGTTCTCCTTCCGAGACATCATCACCCAGCGCTCGAGACGTACACCGAGAATTACCCCGGTCATCATTGAGCCGCCGGTGGTTCTGTCGGGCGCCCGCGAGTTTTCCGGCCCTTTCTCCGGGTAGACCGGCGGCTCCGGTCATCAGCCCGGTAGGAGAACCGGCCCATCCGGGCATCTCAGGGTATCAGCCGGATACCAATACGGGTACCCGGTAAGCTCTAAAATCCCCTAAGGTTAGCCGGAGGAATCCTAACGCAAAATTACTATCTACGAACCGGTTTAAGCAGACCGATTTTTATTTCTACTTGCTAAAATTACTATTTTACTCCTAATTAATTGCTAAAATCAAAAATATTGGAGAACAGGGTTCGACAACAGTAGCTGATAATGTTTAGAGTCGGCATTTCATATCAAAGGTATTATACGATTAATAACAAAGAATATATGGAACGTTATGCCGAGAGTGAGACATAGCAGCATGAAAGCACGACAACAACATACAAGTAGAAAGAGTTCAAAGAACTTACCGACCAATAGGGCAAAGAATACAACGCTGACACTCTTTTGATGCCGAACGTTCTAGCTGGGTCCTCTACCTTAGGGATGCCACCTCTTAAGGTAAAAGCCTCACGCAACTGCCCCCACCTGAGTATCTCCGCCACCTGTATTGGCTCTGGGGGGCCACGGAGTTCCACCTCGCCATTAAAAGCAGCGCCATTAGTGCGCCAGGGGTGCCCTTCTGGAAGCCAACGACGGTACTGTGAGTCGTAGACATTTTTCTTCAAGGCAACAAAACGTCGTGATATGGTGTTCTTCCCACAAATTGGGCATCCTTTGTAACCTTTTGTTACACAACCCGCTACTAGGCCATAGGCCGGGAAATCGTGCGAAGTCCATATCAACATAGCCTTCATTAGAAAGCTAGATGATCCCTTGTAAGCTGCAGCGTCCTCTGTGCGAACTCCTTCACTCCATAGCAGCTGAAGCTCCTCTACTAAAGGTTGTAAATAAGTGTCAAAGCATTCCCCTGTAACTGAGCGCTTTCCCGGAATAATCAGGCTCAAGATTACGAAATGTTTCTTGGTTGCCAACCATGGAGGGAGGTTGTAGTTGAAGATAAGCACTGGCCAAGTGCTATGAGACGAACGCTTTATAGAAAAGGGGTTTACCCCATCTGTTGCAAGTCCCAAACGCAGATTTCGGTCCTCTTTGGCAAAGTCATGCCACCATCGCCAGTTTATAAACTTCCACTGGTGTGAGTCATAAGCACCTCTCATTGCATCGTCTGTGCTAGCCAGCCTCGCATGAGCTGTCATAAAAGAGGCCTGTAATGGAGTGCTGAACATGCGCTGTAACCTTGGAATTAAAGGGAAATGTCTTAAAACTTTACAAGGAATTTTTGACTTACCAACCTTCCTGTACCTCGCTGTCCCGCACTTCGCACATCTGTCCAGTAACGAGTCCACTGGACCTCTGAAGAGCATGCATGCTCCAAGTCCTGGACAAACGTGGATAGTGTTGTAAGCTAGACCCAATTGCTTAAGTATCTTCGAAGCAGAGTACTCTGAGTGTGGGAGGGAATTAATATCAGGCAATATGCTTTTAGAGAGAAGTTGGAAAAGTTCGTTCACCAAGAGATTCGAGGCACCATGTGTCCTTAAGCAGTTCAGCAGCAACAATGTGGAGCTCAATTGTGTCAGCTTCGCACCGGCATAGAGAGGGGTTCTAGAGCTCTCTTCCAATAGTTCCCTTTCGGTGTTCAAATCTGCCTCCATCGCTAATACATCATCGTCCTCATCATTGTCGCCGGAAGAAGGTGAAGTTGTACCATGTGGTACAGCTACCGGAGGCGGAGACTGATTTTCGGTGTGGGCGGCCACAGGTGAATCATCCGGCACGTCATGGCCCTCCGGCACTTCATGGCCCTCAGGCACGCCAACTTCTGCTGCCGACGCATCTTGCCCCGGATCGGTGCCCTCGTCTTCATCTTCCTCGTTTACATCCGGGTTTGCCACAAGTCCAATTCTACCTGATATACCATCGTAGATGCGGAAGGCATGCTCCACAAGGTCGGGCATGTCCATGTCTTGGTCCAGCGTTGAATTAAACTGCCCTAAGAATCCCGATGCCCTTGTTCCAAAGCCCTCCCGTATGTGGGAATCCCACTCCCCGTCAGAGTCTTCCTCTGGCCATCCCTAAATAGGCAATATACAGTGCCCAGGTTACAATGCAGACTCCATAAACCCGTAGTTCCCTTCAATCACTCGAACACCCCAATTCTCGAGAATTCGAGGCAAAAGTAAAGTAAAAACAGGGTTTAAAACAGAAGTGCAATACAACAAGGCCGTTGAATGGGACGTACCTTTGTTCGCCCTCGGTGGTATGGGTGCCTCCCGTACGTGGCGAGGTGAAACCTAAATGTAGCTCGTGTTCTCTTTGATCGAGTTTGTCCCAAACAGATGTTGCATGGACAGATACGATGCGTTCTACCTCGCCTACTCGCCAATGCATCTTCCCTCGCCTCTAGTTTCCGATCTCTGATGTCTACTCTTGCTTGGCTGTGGATGCTGTCTGGAACCTCCATGTGGAACGATGAAGCCGGCAGCGATAAAGCCCGGTAGTAATTCAACAGCCTGTGGTTCAGTATGAGTCACAACTGCAAATTACCGATCTCTATACGATCTCTATACGATCTCTATCCGACTAAGGAACATTTCAAAATTTCAAGCGCCTTTCGGAGTACGCTTGCAGTTCGAAGACATGTTGGTGGCCGTGCAAAGACAATATGGTACTTAATTGTTTCACTAGATATTCACCTTTTCAAAGTTATAAGTTGAACAACTAAACATTTCTCATACATCTTCTTTTCAAAGAGTCTATTTAATCTTGGGAAATTAGGGAAAATTATTTCCCTTCCGAAAATCAGTCTAAAATCAGTGTCTGCCTAAGATTTTCACCATATTTTTTGTATGTCATGAATTACCTAAAAAAGGTGTTTTCACCACTTCCCATCCTTTTTATCTTATACATTTGCACTCACCCCATTGGTGACATAAATCATGACATAAAAATCGATACTCACAATAGATTCTAAAATTCCATCATTTTCACTTTGAAATGAAAATGTCATTAACAAACTTATTGCAATAAAAATAGTCCAAAACTAAATCCTTTGCACTATGATCAATGCCTTATCTTCAAAAGTTTCTCAAAGTAGGTAAGGTTTCTACCACAACAGCTAGACTCTAATAGATATCCAACCTAAAAAAGAAACATTGAAATCCAACGATAGATGAAAGATATACAACTCTTTAAGTTTTGACTTCTTCTTACTCAAATTCAACATTTGGCACGTTGAGAGGTTTAAATTGCTTTGTTGAGAGGCTTATATTGCCTTGTTGAGAGGCTTATATTGCCTTGTTGAGAGGTTCATATTTTCTTGATTTAGTTCTTATGCTTCAACTTTACTCGGTTGATAATTTTTTAATTATATGATCACTAGTGTCCTTTGGACACAATTACATGCAATCAACGATGCAAACGCCTCTTCATAGTAGTACCGATGGGTGAAAATTTAAGTTCAAGTCAAGCGCTTTGCTAATAAAACAATGACCCTTGAGCTCTTCTTATGACACCCCTCATTTCAACTAGGGATGGATAAACCCATATTTACATTCTTTTATGGAATTACATAGATAGATATAAATGACACTAACAATGAACGGTTGATATTTAGGCTAGTAGCAAGGGTAGGTTCAAACATAAAAATATCAATTGTATTCTATATATATATATATATATATATATATATATATATATATATATATATATATATATATATATAGGAAATGGAAACTTGAAATTAACTCAATATTTACTTTATGGTAAGCTTAAAGGAATTCCAATAGCTAATATATAGAAGGTGCGACAATTTATTCCACTTAAGAATTTCTGAAATTCTCAATGAATTCACCATCAATGTGAGTATACATGACTCATTGATTTTTTTTTAACACAGAAGAAAGAGTAACAATGGTCCAAACTTTAGGCACAAAGTATCCAATACCTTGATAATATTAACCCTTGTTGTGTATTTGGCTACTCATCAACTAATAAGGTGAAGGTCGAGGTTATTTGATCAATTACTTTTAATTGATCAAATACATAATTAGAATAACAACTATCAAACTTTTAATCTTAGTTAAAAAAGAGAGACCTTGACTAAGATTTTGCATGATAAGTATAATCAAATAATGAAGACCATACCATCTCATAGTGCATAATATTCCAATTGAATTACAATAATTTTAATTTTGTTTCTTGGATTTTTAATTTTAATTTGAATTTTGTCTTTTGGACACAACTACATGCAATCAACAATGCAAACACCTCTTAATACCAACTTTCAACTCTCAATCTTAGTTCAAAAATAGAGACATTGATTATGATTTTCCATATATATACTCACGTAATGACAACCAATAACACACAAAAAATTCCAATTCCATGGAAGTGTTAGACAATCTCCTTTATCTATAGGGTCAAAAGTTGGGAAGAACAATTGAATCACACATTTCTTCCCTTCTTCTAGAACATCAACTATGAACTCACCCTGCAATTGAACGTGAATTCCTTGATTGATGTTCATGAAAAATGCAAGCAATGATTCTCAGAGAAGGTAAAAAGGACGGGAGTAGTTTGGTGAAGAAGTTGCTAGGAAACACAAATCTGGTACATGTATGGAAGAATCCATAGCAAATCTGGTCACGATCACATGAAGCAACAGTGACGAGCCACAATTTGGAACCACTACAAATTTCCTACTAATTTCGTAAAGAAAGCAACTGCCTTAGCCCTAGGGTAGGTCTAGGGAGACGGCGCTCATGTAATGCCGCAAATGAAATCTTGAGAACAGAGCCAAACAGAGAGTAAATTACGAGAAAAACAGAGAGAAAAAGATGAAAAGAATTAGTCTGAAAGATAGAATTGACTAACTTATTACGAGGCACGAGGACGAGCCGGACTTCGTCGCATTGAACCCACACACTTGGTCCAAGCGCCAAGCAATGAACATTTGCATTAATAGTAGACGACCTTGTTTGATGATGGTGATGGAGGAACCAGGAAGCGAAAGCAATGGAACCATTATGGTGCATAAGGAAGAAGAAAAGAGCTTGATCAACAACGCGCTTACCTCACCACCGCTTGCTTTCGAGATCGGGATCCAGCGGCAACAAGAGGCTTGCGATTGATAGATTGATTGGGTGGTTGAGTAGTCTGTCGCGGCGGGACGAAATGGGTGATTCGAATTTGAAATTTTGGCGGCCCCGCCCTTTTGAGAGCGACAGAATGTGCGCGAGTTTGTTGTGTGTAGGTGAGTTTTTACGTTTACGGTGGTGGGTTTCGTTTGTTCTTGGAAATTGGGAGCAATGGAGGATTTGTTTTTTTTTTTTTTTTCGGTTTTTTACCGCTCTAAGCATCCGGCGATCAGAGAGAAGCGCAGAAAGGCATTCAAGTATGTGGGCGTGCGATCGCCAAAGAAGCCGCGTTCGTGGCATCTGCTGGGGCCCCCCCTCCTGCTTACGAGACGTACCGCCGTTGCGGTTTCATCACGCGGAATTTTGGTTCGTGCGGATGTGGAATAGTCGTCGCACGCATCTTAGAGAATTTGAGAGTCGTTCGAGGATATTCGCTCCGGCTATGGAGAGAGATCGTTATGCCGGCGGATGCTTGTGTCTTTTGATCTGTTGGAGGGATGCGAATCGGTAATCAATTAGAACTAGACTGGGGGAATTCCTCGCAATTGGTTTGCAGAGAGAGATTGTTAAGTCACCGTGATTGTTGTACACGACTCATGAGAGTTTCGATGCTTCTAAGGCCTCCCCGGAGTGCTCTCGCCTCCTTGGTTTCGGAGAATATTGAATTGTACGGACCAAAGCACCAGGAGATGGATGTTCTTCGTCGTAGTATCGTCTCTGAAGCGGCGTTTTTTTTTGTGGCTTTCCGTTCGTTTTTCGTGAAGGTGTAGCTTAAAGTTAGAAGGTATTCAACTTGCGAACCGTTCGTACCAACGTCATAGGTGTAGGAGATATTGGAATTGACATACCGATTCACGCATCGACTTGAAGAAGCGATCTTGAGATTCACCGTCATGACCTTTTCTCGATGGCGTAATTACTCGGTAAAATATCACATGTTTCGAGTTCGCTGCATGCGTGTAGATGACAGTCCTTACGAATGCACGAACATGAAGCGGGTTCATGTACATGTGTGTTTTGTCAAGCTCGGGAAGTTGGCTTAGCAGACACATGTCTCGGCATGGGAGAGCCTCCATCAACGAAGTCATTGTTCCAATTTTTGAAGGTGTGAGAGTAATTATATTGGTACCGATTCGATATATGTGACATTATTCGCACTTTACGTATACGTTGGAATTGCGGCTCGCAATCCAAGTGGCCTCGAGCATTGGTCGAATACACAATTGTGCCACAATAGCAAACATTGATAGTGAGCTTTGAAATTTAGTAGGGTTTGAGATTGAGAGGCATGACATCTTGTTCATTACCTTTGAATCTCGTGCCATGGGATAAAGACTTCTACCTCGGCTTGTGTTGAGTAGTTGTTTGAAGCTCATGGTGTATGCTATGGGATAAAGATTGTTACCTCGGCCGGTGAGTAATGATAAGAAGCCCATAGACTTGATCTACAGTGCATGATCGATGGTCGCCTCCAAGTCCTCTCGAGTCCCTTGCTTCGAATCGAATATCTCGCATTGTTACCAAAAGGCCACGCAAAGCAAAAGATTCGACAGTTTTTGTATTTTGTGCAAAAAAACATTCAAAGAATGTCAAAGAACATTTGAATAGTTTCTGAGACATGGGCGTTTGGCGGTTTGTTGATGACATTTTACCACACTTGCAACAAAGACGGTGTAGGTAAGAACTCTTTAAAACTCCTACTTATTGATTGAGTGTTTTATTGATTGAGTGTTTTATTGATTTCTCTTTTCATTTCTTTTCTAGTTTCTTTTCATTTCTTTTCTAGTTTCTTTACTCATGGCTTTGCTGATTTTGCAGATTGGATGGATAAATCTAAACAGATTATCCACTGTTTTTTTTGCTCTGTAAATTTGAGCATTGAATGTTCTAATTTAGTAGAGCATGCTTTAAAACATGCGTCCATCATTTCGGAACCACCCAATCCGTCCCAAGTATATTGGGTGAACGGTGTAAAACCATCAATCCACCATGTTACACAAAGCATCCAAACCAAGAAATTTTGGTTTGCTTTTGTGCGTGAGGTGATGGGGGCGCACCATGATGAGATTTTTGCACCTGCATCCTTGGTAGACCCAACTGGTGAGTTGGTCTACCTTACCAATTGTGTTTTTACACCATTGGAGTTGATTTTATTTCTAAGGAAGCTCATTGGCTTGAAAAGCATGCCAAACCAACTCGACGTGGTATGCACAAGTCTGGGAGCCGTATGGTCTCCTTTGGTATCCGTTATAAATACGGTACCCTTTCATGGTAAGCACTTTGCTGTGGTTTCTACTTTGCTGTGGTTTCTACTTTGCTGTGGTTTCTACTTTCTTCTTTAGTTTGGTGCTGTTGTTTCTTGTTTAGCAAATTTGCTACTATTGTTTCTTGTTTAGGTTGGTTTAATTTGCCTCTGCGTGTGCTGCGCAGGTAGAAACACCCCAATCCTAAATGTTATACAAGATCTGAATTGTTGGTGGCTGTTGTCTATGCGGGGTTGGAGAGGCACTTCAAATCCATTTTTCAGCATCTATTCAAAATAAGGGAAGTTGAAGGGGTGGCCAAAGGGGAAGGGTGCATGGGTGGTTCCCCTTTCACAGGTGTCTCTATTACTAGAGACTATAATTGTAGCGTCCACAATGATGCCAATGATTTCTCATATTGTTTCTTTGTTTGGCTTGGAGATGGTACGCTACTCTCATCTTTTCTATTCTGTTGTACTTTATTAATTTCATCAATTCATCAATATTTAATAGTCTGTTATACATAGACTTACACATTGTACATTTTGGGTGTACTTTGGCACAGACAGTATAGTAGATGGAAAAGGAGTGCATTTCCATCTACCTAAGCTTCAAAAGTATTTCATACCCAAGGCTGGGGATGTGATGCTTTTGAAAGCAAGTTCGGTACAACATGCAACACGTACAACTGGCCCACGGGGTCAGTTTGCTTTATGTGTATACATGCAGGCTTCTTTCTTCCCTATGTGGCGCACTGTGCAGGAAGATATGCGGTTGATTCAGAGTGGTAAACCGGTATCTGAAGCAAAGATGAAGTTGGTGAATCATTGGATTACCAACAATAGTGCATATGAAAAATATAGCAAGTGATTTGATCTTACTTTTTATCTTAGTTTTTTGTTATTACCTTTCCAAGGTCATGTGCGAATTGGTGACCGAGGAGTTCAAAGACCATGAAGTGAAATCATGAATGTGTTAAGTAAATTGGAGACAAAGTCTTGGGAGTTGGAATGAGAATTTTTGAACAGAGGAGTAATTTTACACAAATTTTTGAAGTGAAGGTGTTCTAAACACCTAATCAAAAGTGTAGACTTATCCAAAAGAAACAAAAGAAACAAAAGAAACACTTGGACAAAACTTGTCAATGCTTCCATCTCATTGGTTCTACTGAGGTTTTAGTGAAGTTGAGGTCAAGTTTAGGTTCACTCCCAATTACTTTGAGGTGAAATCATAGGAGGTAGGAATGGGCCGTTGGTAGTTTAAGGTGTTACCCACCTTATTGAAAGTTCTTATGTATATACAACTATAGTGCTCACAACAAATTTTGCATCAATCGCACATGATTATTGTTTTTGAAATGTTTGAACATGTTACTTATCAGATTTTTAATTGTGAACTATATTAATGCCATTAGATGCAAAAATATGGGTGAAAGTAGATATAACTTATAGTTCTTCAAAATCTTGCTTCTAGAAACTTAAAAATAAGTCTACATAAGTCCACTCTACATGACCTATGAAATCTCACGAGTTGCCATCAAGCATTATAAATTTGAGATTACAACAACTATAATTAACTATTTGTAGTTACAATTGAATCATAGCTTGCCTTTTCATTTATTATCATTATGAATTTGTTTATAAAAAATTGTGCCTTAGTTTTCTTTCTAAATAGATCTTGTATGATGTGTCAAGGGTTGTAAGGGTAGGAATAATTCTTGTATACATTTCATTGTAAGGTAGGAGTTAATGATGATAGTTATATATGGTCTTATTTTTTGTCTTAAATTCCCCTTGTCCGGTGGGCATTGGGTCATTAGCATTATGAACGGACATTTCATTCACGCCGGGCCCTTACAAATGAAAGTCTCTACGTTTATATTTGTCAATATATATAATGGGTTGAAAAATAAGCTTATGAACTGTGTGTGTTTCAAGTTACTCATTTATCATTCCGTACTTAGGCTAGCATAATTTTTCTACTATATATTATTGTGAGTATGTGAAATAAATGAGGCCTATTCTATGCATTAGTAAAAAAATGTAAATTATATAAAATTATATGTAGAATTTAATTAAGCCAAATTCAAACTAAAAAAAAATACACTTCATCTTTAAACTTTACTTTTAATTGAAGTCAACGCAAACCAAACTAAAGAGTGTTCTAGTTTTTTTTTTTATCTCATCAACATTTCAAAACTTCAAAAGACAATAATATTTTGATGCAAAAAACCTATATTATAAAGGAGAAGGGAGTTTTTTGTGTGTCTATATGTGTGTGTCCGGACATGACATTTTATACATGGAACTTGCTTGGAGGCTTATGCAATAACTATTAACAAGGTACAATGGCTATTCATATGGTACAAGAGCAAACCCTTTCAAGAGTTGACAGATGTTGCCCTTTCAAGAGTTAACAAATGTTGCCCTTTTGAAGGGTCAACAAATGTATCTAGCCACATTGAACTTCATATTGCCTTTTCGCAAGCCACAATAGCAAACATTTAAGTAATTTTAGAATTTTATTTATTAACAAGTTCACCATTTCATTTGAATTAATTAAAAAGTCCAAATAAGTTACAATTTCTTTTTTGGTGATCCTATCTCACTACCAAGCCTCCTTAGGGCATCCTTAATGCACACGGCAAAATAGCCCTCTATATGAAAAGTTATCTTTGGACTGCCTTAAAATTAAAATTAAAATTAGAAGCGTATATAAAGAAACGTGAGATATTTCTCAACAAAAAATAAAAATAAAATTAGGACCTTGGTGACATTTCTGACATTGGTGACATCTCTCATTAAAAACACCATGTTTTCAAATTATAGAGGGAGTGCACCAAATTTTGCATAAAATATAAATATTCTCTCACACTCCCTCTAAATTTAAATATATAGGAAATCTAGAAATATAGAGGGAAATCTAGAAATATAGAGGGAAATCTAGAAATATTGAAAGTGTGGTATTTTCAATCGAACATTTCACCTATGTGCTAATTTTACAATTCTTTTTTCATAAAAAATACCTCACCTTTACTTGAATGCGCTTTTAATGATGGTAATTTTTATTACTAATTTTTAGCCACTCCAAAGATAGATTAGTATTAGAGGGCTGTTTTTTCGTTTGCATTGAGGATTCACTTAGATCAGAGACGAGGAATATCAAAGATTGCCGATGATGGTGACATGGCGGATGACGATGCCAATATAGTGTTGCCACTGCATTAACTTTGCCCACCAAACATGATCGACAAATGGACTGTGTTAGATAACAAAACTTCAATGACGGCGTACTCTCAATGGCGGAGAGGAAGCCGACGCCTTTTGTTAGTCATGGAGGTCAAGTACCGGACAATAGTGGTTGAATGCGCCTTGATCTTCTTATTACCAAAACTTCTGGGGAGAAACGTAAAGTATATGACGACACATTGATTGTTGATTAAAAATCTAATGAAGTACATCAGTCTAAATGAGGCGGTGTCGTGGCATTTCGCAATCACACCTCTCAACAATTTGGACTCTCGATTAGCTACGTGTTGGTTGCCCTAGTTCAAGTACCAATCAGAGAGGTCACGTAATGGCGCCGTCAAAATCATGCACTAGGTATGATTCTAGTTCGACGTTTAGCACTTCCGACTCTATGACATGTATACATGATTCCAGCGATTCATGGACTTCTCGTTCAGTCTCGCATCTACAGAAGCGTCAATGCGGCATGAGTTCAAGGGGGGAGAGAATGACGACCTCACGCGCACACTGTTCTAGTCAATTCATTGAGCGTGAAGCTTTGGAAAGAGACATCAGTCCGGGCATGTGTAATTCCTTTCGACGTTTTCAGGTACAACAGGAATGAAACGCCTTCCTGCGCTTTAATTACAGTCGTTCAATTACATGCATATTTCACGTAGTAGACCGCGAAATTATTCCAGTTGCATGTCAAAGTGACGCCCAATGTAGACGTTTGAGTTTCTTGCGGCATAATATGTACTTCACACACTACGCCTTTTACTTTCTATGCTTGGAGTACTCGAGTACGTATTTACTATAGCAGTTACATATGTATGATGCAGGCTGATTTCACAACAAGGAACCGGGACACATTGGAATCAGACTTTCAACAAGACCACGAAGAAGGGGATTACGAAACCACAGTTCAAACTGGAGGGGCAATAACAGACATGCCGGCTCCGGCTCCTGCTCCTCCATTGTTCACTACTGGACATGGTATGAGTAGCCACAATGTTCATTTTGGTCGTCGCACGCCAATAACAGGGGGGGGGAAGAAGCATTCGGGACAGAGCATTCGACACAGTATGAGACAACCCCAAATAATATTGCACGCCGCAGAGCCAGTCCGGGTGATCAGTGTGGTCCCTCCACCATTACCCGAGGTGAACCCTACGGTCCTTCAGCCGAAGTGTCCTGGCGCATGGTAGAAGACGACCCAAACAAGAGGAGGAGACTTCAACGACAATACACAAAGCCTTACCTTTCTGAGATGGCTAACGCACATGCAGAACGGAGATCACCGGTTGTACATGTCCCAACCACTACGACAGGTGAGCCCATAGGATTAAAAGGTGCTTGGCATAGACAAGTGCGTTTAATAGCAAGGCAATGTATGGATCCGAGCATTAGAAGTTACACAGGAAAAAAAAAGGAGTGGTGGAAGGCAATAGATAAAATATATGCTGCTTTAGAGGAAGTATTCACTTACGATCATCCATTGTGTGCAAAATACCTATCAAAGTACCTGAAAGAGACAGTCAAAAATGATAGGTTAGAGTGGAAGGAATATTTTTTCTCTTCCCAGGGCAAGCAACATGAGAAGTGTCCGGATGAGGCTTTTCGCACCTTGCGAAAATACTGGGTGAGTGTCGCAGGTAAGGCGGAGAGTGAGCAAATGGTGGCACTACGAGCGCTGGGATCGCACAAGTCCAGCAGCCACGGAAGCCAGGGACTTGCCTCTACTTTGCCTCTAGCCAGGTAAAGCATGCATAATTTGATGTTATGCGCTGAAGCTACATATGAATTGGGCAGTATTTCGTATTCTCATGTATAGTCAACGAATATTCTAACATGCACAATATGGAGTCATAACCATGGACATTCTGTACACAGTCGTTCCCTTACCTCTCAACGTCATCGATCCGGTCGAGTGCCTCTGCCATGGAAGACTCCACTTTGCGGGCGTCAAGCAACGCCCATGGAGCATCGACACGGGGATCTGCTCGGGACCCTGCATACGAACATGAGGATGCCCTTGCCTGCCCCCCTGTAAGTGTATTAGTTCACAATTTTGCCACTATGCGCCTGATAACTTACCATTGTAGTCTGTATGTAGAGCTTGGTATAACATTTAATGCTTGTTCGGGTGCAAATTACGTCGGAGTATATTCTACGACCACCAGGAAGGTTCCAGGTTCAAGAAGAGGCAAATCGACATCAAAGCGGAGAAACAGTGCGCATAAGCCAGCTAGAGACGCGTGCGGTGGATCTTGCAAGCCAAGTGTCAAAAAATATTGCAATGGTAACTGAAGTCCTGCACACACAACGTGATTTCAGGGACATGCTGCTCAGACTTCTGAATTCAAGTTCTAACCGTAACGGAAGCCCGTCAGAGTCCCCACCTGAAGTGGAACCGCCAATAGTTCCGATTCTGGAGGAGCGGGCGATACACGCGGGCCCTGCGGAGGATCCACCATTTGCCATAGGAGGCGTCCCAGTGGATACTCAACCATCTTCGATGAGCGAGGATACTGTGTTATTAACTCCCAACACACGCAATAATCTACGACCAGTCCATACCCGGCTCCATGATATGCAAGTTGTTTCCACAAACATATCAGACCATTCTATAGTGAATGGCTCGGTGAATGAAAGTGGAGGTGTATCCGAAGTTCACCACATTGACAATGTATCGAATTTCATCATCCCAAATGCAGGTCGGCCAACAGTATACGCGACTGGAGACAGACCCCAGCCTCCACTGCTACAGGATCCGCATCATGTGATTGAAGATCTTCCACTTATTCCCAGCAGAGGCAGGGAATTACCAATCAAGTTTGAATCTCTGGATGATGACATCTCACTAGATCCGGCAATGAGGTTCCCACCCCGTGCAGGTACTGACGCAATTGCTGTGGGGAAGTTGTGTTATCTAACACACCCGGACAGCGGTGATAGCGTCATAGCCGAAGGCAAGACTGGTGGTAGTTGGAGGGCTAAAGCGCAAAAACTAGGGAATCTCTGCGGCACTGGAGAGCAAATGGTTCAGATACACCAAGTTTTTGTAACCAACATGCGTCTCCTTCACCTTGAAGACCGCCAACCCTTTTTAACTATGGATGAGGCTGTTGTAAAGCCCACCGGCTCAAATGTTTTCGTGAAGTGGAATACACGGTATCTGCATAAGAAGACCACATGAGGGACAACAGCATAGGTTAACATGTTTTTTCAAGCATGTAGTATGTATGTGGACTCGCTGCAAACACATCCATCGTAGTTTGTTTCCATTACTCATGTAAATTTTGTTGCTTAGCATAAGACACCACATCAGAACAGTATGTCACTGTGGGTTCCAATCTGTGGCTTAGACAACACTGGGTAGGAGCAAGACTAGTATGTATGAGGATTATATGTTGGGAATACTAATTCAATTCGCATAATTATGGTGAATGACCACCACATCGGTGAGGTACATCCTCATCAGATACTGAAAATCCATTTTTCTTGGACCCCGCTTACTCATTTAGTTTATAAAATTGTCAGTCGCATTGCATGACACGCCTCGCCCGTAGCAGGCACAACGCCATCCAGAGAACCGGCTATCTCGCGTGGATATGGTGCGGACGTGGATATCGATCTTACACCATTGTGAAATCGGGTATATGCATCATACCTAGGTATACATAGATGTAAAGGTCGTCTACAAAAGGGTCTCAACAAAGCAATAATGAGAGGCGGGTATATTAACGACGAAACCATCCCGGTCGTCAATAGGACACGTGGCACTGAAAGTTCTCAATCCAAACGTCCGGACATAAACATGTTTCATGTCATCACCGGAGATATGCACGAAAATGGATATCATGCTTCATGACCCTCTGAAATTACTCCTGCAGGTCATCACAGGGCCTCAATCTTAAACGAGGAAGTGGATCCATACCCCTCGCCACCGGGTAGAACACAGACGCCCGGGCATCATTCGCAAAGTACATGAAGTAAAATTTACTATGTCCATTTACCTCAGCGTTCCCTCGTCCCCCATTACATGCGAACTCTGTAAACGAGAACCACACGCTTTCTGTTTTGGTGGTACGTGAAGTGTGTCAGGAGACCATGTTGAGCGTGGCGAACTTGACCAGGCCCGGTTGGGTGATGACCAGAGAGCAATCGCAGTCACAGAACTGAGAGTTGGTCACAATGGTGGTCATCAAATCCGTCAAAATTGCAGGGCCTCCCACTAGTGATACCATGTACAAAAGCGTATAGGAAAAAAATTTCTTTGCTCTTGGAACAATCTCCAAACAATGCCACCCAAACTTCTTCAGCACAATGAAGAAAGTGATCATCCTTGCAGATTTGCGGGTTGCAAGTAAAATTATTGGTATTAACTTTGTCACATTGTCTAGGCCAAAGTTTCCTAATGTGGTACATCTTCACATATTTCTTGCAGGTCGCCAATCTCGAGTGTTCCTCCTTTTCTAGCTCCCAACCTCTCTTAGCTTTGATGGTCACATTATCCAAGATCTCGTAATGCAACTCATGTCTTGCTCCTTTTGGTTTCATTCTCTTTGACGATGTCTCATGTAAAACCAAGTCCGTCTCCACCAATTCTGCCTTTGTGTTTTCTCTTGCAAGTGACCTTAAGGTCTCTTCAGAATCAACCCTCATCTTAGTGTTATGGGTCATCGTCGCCATGAAGAACATGGATTATTTAAAATACCCCGAAGATATCCCAAGTATGCAAAAATTTGATGAAGCAGCCGAGTTTTGTCTAAAACGCCCACATCTCGCCAACACAACTGCAACAAATGAGAAGCTAATGCCCACAATTGCAGCCCATTTGGAGTGGATGAATTCGAGAAGAAGTGATGGGAAATGAAGGCCAAGGGCTCTTTATCCATCAAAATCCCAACCCTAACGTCCGGCCGCCCGAACCGGTCGGTCGGCCGGCCAATCCCGACCGCGACCGATGCTGGCCGGCCGGTCTGGCTGATTGATCATCGCCGGTCAATCCGGACAAGCGATTCTGGCCGGCCGATCTGACCGACCAATGGCGGCCAATTGATGACAGCCGTCCGATGCTGGCCGGCCGGTCTCGCGCCTCGATCGACGCCGGCCGCGCACCAACCGATGCTAGCGACATATGTTTTTTTTTTTTTTTTTCGAATGTTTTAATGAAGTCAGACAAAATTTGGTTGGAAAGTTTTTGATCCCTCAAGGATTTAAGTTATTAGATTCTCAATGATTCTTACACAATGAAAAAATGAATCCTATGTTGATTTGTGAAATGCTATATCTTCTATATTCACAGATCTTCACTTTAATTTTTGAGATCGAAACCATTTCGAGTCTACTCTATATAGTATAAATCTTGACAAATTCAAAGATGTTTCATACACAAGGCATACATTTGAATTCAAACACTTTCCTTCTAGAATCTTAGATCCTATATTGAATGTTGAAAATACTACCAATATATTTCTTGCAATAAAAAATTCTGATTTATTCCATGTCAATAACATCTTCAAACAAAAATGATAAATACAGAATAGATTATTTTGCAAATAATAACTATGCAATGGAGTAAACTGCCACTATTATCCATTAAAAATATAGTTGTAAACTACACCGTACGTACACGAATCCAGTATTTTCCTTCTACACACAATTGAGTTTGCAAAGCTTTGTAACACCAAAACTAATCTTAAAATGACATCTATTCCAAATCCCAAAGACCCTAAACCCTAAATCCTAAACCCTAAGCCTTGGACCCTAATTTCTGAATCCTAAACCATAAACCCTAAATCCTATCTGCAAGTGATTTTATCGAAGAGAAACTCCGGATGAAGAAGTGATGGCTCTTCCCAAAATCAATCAATTGAAGTTTCTAATATGAGAATAATCAATGTTACTTAAAATAAAATCTCACTATTATTAGTGTACAAGATCAAATATAATTATAACTTAATAAGTTGATGCCATATGTTAAAAACATATAGAGTGGGATATTTTTCTAAATTTGTTTGTCTCCCCTTAAATTTCTCTTTATTTATGATCGCAAAATAGAGAACGATAGAAACGTATTTCTTATTGTATTTAGCCAATAATAGAATGAGTTGTTTAAGCACAATGTTTTTTAATACTAAGTACTACTATAGTAGGTACACAACAATGGAGTAATTTCCAAATGCACGTCAAATAATATAGACCATAAAATGTGGACAAGTTCAGGCCTAAATAGGAAGTTTTAATATTCACTAATACGGTAATAGGAAAGTTATGAAAACTAAATGCTCACACATGCTCACCTACATCTGATATATACTTAGATCTCTCCAATGATAGACATAACTATACTCTCACGAAGGAATAGCTAAAGTTCCTCGTACGTGATAAAAGAGGATTTAGGGCCACTTCAAAGTACACAATAGGGGCCAGGCCACTAATGGGGCCAATACATGACAACATCTCCTTGTGAGAATGGATCAATTTTTGACAAGGTTTGGGAGATACAAGAAAGGAATGTCAATTCATGGCCTAGAAGCGTTTTCTTGATATGAATTAAGAAAGATTACTTGAACAAATTATAATTAACGTGAACAAATTAAAAACATGAGCTCTAGCTAATAATACGAATTGGCCCCATGGCCTTGTTTCTCCTTCTAGAAATGGGCCCAAAGGGCTTCACACATGGAAGAATTGGCCCCACTATATTGATAGTTGAATGTCTTCTCCAATTGAAGCTTTTACAATAAGTCAAAATGTGAGTGAATTCGCATGGAGATTTGATGGCCTTGACTCCCCTTGTAAAGAATCCCTTATTATAGAATTATTTAGAGCCTAGAGTATCTTTACCATAAAACATTCTTGTTTCTGACAAAGAGATCTTTTGGACATTCCCATGTCCAAACAATCCCTAACCTGATTTAGACGCCACATGGACTGGAGACGCCTAAATATAATAATTTTCAAATGCAAATATGCAATGCATGGAAGTGATAGAAGTTGTCCGAAGTGGGAGTTTTCGGAACAGGCAAGAAGAATAGGGGGAAGGAAGCACAACGGGCGACTGCCGATAGTCGACCAGGGGCGCTGGAGCGGTCGCTCGAAGAACCGTGCTGGTCGCCAGGCCAATCGCCGGTCGCTCTTATTGGTCGCCGATTGCTCTGATCGATCGTGCGGCCCCGATCGGTCGTACAATTTAATCAAGGCCGCTCGGTCGTTGAAGTGACCACTGCCGTTTGGATTCGGACGGATCGTGCTAGCTCGCCAATGGCATTTGATCCCCCGGACGGCATAAATAAGAGGGGAGGGTTCATTCTCCCTCACTCTAGTGGACGGGATGGACGTTGTGGCTTTTGTTGAAGCTTCATCGACTGCGTCCCTGAGTGTCCTCGTGGGACACCCATGTCCACATTGTGCCACCTTGACGCTGCTGAGAATGGTGCCTAAGTTTTCACGACCGCAAGGCGAGCCTGCAAAAGTGGATTGGGAAGTATGGAGTAACCAAAACTGCGTTGCAGCTCTGGATTCAAGAGAGGAGAAGGCCGAGATTTGGAATTGCACCATGTACAAAAAGTACGTGAAGATGCATCATATAATGAAGTTATGGCCGCTCATGGAAGCACAAAAATATGGTCCTTGACGTGAAGGCCTAGTAAAGACTTGCAAAAGCGACCATTTTGCGCACCGATATCATGAAATCATAATTGCGGTTGGAATCAAGAACACAAGGTTAGAGCTGATGTTGTATTCTAACATGGCCAAGGTTTGGGCTGAGATAGTTCTTCACAAGGATATTAACTTGACCACTGTGATAGGTTTGAACGTGCATCTATTGGATTGCAGCAAACGACTCATTCCAACGAATTGGATGGGACCAAGCGATTGTTATACATGTTATTCACAACGTTTAGCAAATATGGATGCCCAACTTCAACAACATGGAACTTCAAGGGATATGGGGGCACTTCCCAAGATACAAATCACGACGGTCGTCATGCACCAGTATCTTTTGGCACAAGAAGTGAGGGGTATTACCATGGTAACCAAGAATTTGGTAGTTCTGTGAGTTATATGCCACTCCATTAGCAAGATATGTACGGAATCGAACACGAATACAAAAGAAGTGGTTATAGTTCAAACTACCCATCGCCAATGTATACATGAAGTACACATGGTTTAGGAGGTGAGCACAGTAGCGGATCCAATGTTCAAGGCAACTCAAGCTCAACACATCTTATAAACACATACAATCGTGGGAACCAATATGGTACAACATTCAGAAGTCCCGAATACCGTATGCCATCACACCCGAAGGATACATATTAGTATGGAGGCCAATATTATAGAAGATCAGATATTGTTGGCTTTATGAATTATAGATATGGTCACAATGCATTCGGGAGTAACGACATACCTTCAGCACCTTTCCTATTGGTGATGACGATGAGGCGCGGTTCCAACGAGATCTGCAACAAGCCACACTACTAAGTCAGCAAGAATACATTGAACAGCTTGAAGGTGAAAGGAACTTTAGGCAAACAAACTTATTTGGAGAATGTTCTCGAGGACCACGTACACACGGCGATGCACCAAGTCGTAAACATGATGATATAGACTCAGATGAAGAATGAGTGTATCATCTTACATAGTGCCATTATAGTAAAGGTTATGTAGTTTTTTGCAACGGATGATGCCTAAATCATTATCGCCTTGCTAAGGACCAATTTTGAAGATCTTGGAATCTATATTTTTTTTATGAATTGATTATTCAAATATATGACCATATCATATATTAATATATTATGCAATATGATTATTTCAAAGGATTTTATCGTGATTTCTTGTATTTTTACTATGGGTGCACTTAGCGGTGATATTTTCCTTTGTTTGGCTTTAAGCCTCTTTTCAGGGTCTTACCTAACATATGCTAAGTTCATTGATTTACACAAAAACCGCTATAGTTAAGAAAAGTCATATTATGCTTAATTTGACTTTGGACAAACCCTTAATAACGCAACTAACTCCATATTCGTTATATTGGAAATATGCACGACATTGGGAGATTTTAGAGTAGAGAATCATCCAAAATAGCGTTCAATGTTAAGCATAAAGTACTAGATCATGCATCAAACATGATATAAATATATGCAAATGGAACATCACTGTGAACAGACCAGTTAAAAAGGATGGGAATAAAAGAATATTCCATATATTCGCTTGTGATTCACAAAATATGTCATACAAGAGTGATGACTATCGAATCTGTACATAATTACTTTTGTAGCTAATAGATGTAACTACTACGGAGTTCCACCATAAGCAACAATACGTGATTGGATGAATGCTCGTTGACGCCAACGTGTCCAGCTAGAATCATTGTCTTGCATCAATGGACTATCAAGAAGGCGTTGCAGTCTTTCGCGACGCCGGTCCTCAATGCTTGACTTAGGTAGTGAGTGGCGACGGTCTTCTAACGAAGGCTTGATTGCTCCCTGTTCCGTGAACTTCGAAGGACATGGTTTTGGACTCTCGAAAACACGATCCTGAACAAAATAAAACAACGGAATTTCTCATAAGTGAACAAGCTAATAGATACATACGAGCAATAGGTAGCATATGAGTCCAATGTCTACGAATTGTCTATCGTATTAGAGTGTACAGCAGTAGATCTACAAATAGTTATTCGTTCTTGCAAACACTTAGCTTAAAGCATAAAATGGACACTCGGGAGTAACAAACCTTTACAAAACCTTCTTCAGGAATATCCACGTCAATGTCGTAGAACATACGCTTTTTAGGCTTACATGTAATTTGAAGAGGAGAACCATCATGAATTAGTGTTGGAGGCCACACGTGGGAAGCGGATTGCAACACTTTTGGAGGTAATAACTGAGTGACAGGGCTGTTAACTACTCCATCTTTTACCGCCATTGTCAAAAATTCCATGGTAGATTGAGCCGTTTCAGCAGACATCAATAATCGTCCTCTACTCTGAAGTGAAGGTCCGAAATCTGCAGCATTCATCAAAGAATCCAGAGAAGCACGACAATCACCCTGCGTAATCTGTTTCAACAATATTCCAAACAAATCATCAATTTATTAGAGTACATAAAATTCACGCAGGAGAGGCTTGTCTTAAGAAAAACTAAAGATCACATTGTCTTCATATTCACAAAATAAAAATTCACAAACACATGAAAAGTCCTACAACTCTACTACAAGAGCTTCACAATCTAAGATACGAATAAAAATTAAACCAAAGTGACCAAAACTACTTGACAATAGAAAACAAAATAATTTGTTATTCTATTAAGGCCTTTTGTATAACATTATACAGATCTAATGATGCACGATCATCATATAACATGGCACATCCAAAATGAAACGATGACCGAAACTTGCTAAGAGGACCGTCAAACTCATGGAGCTCTACGAGATATTGCAAAACCTCATCTAACAAAATAGAATTCTCGTGTGCCCTATTGTCCTTGTGAGACCAAGATGGTAGTAAAAGAACATTTTTCCGCTAATTAAGCAAGTGTTTAACCAGATTATCATCTATAATCAGCATATTAGCCTCCGTATAAAAACCATCAAACCTATTGAAGACATGAGATGACAAGGTCTTAAGGAAGATAGACTTCTGAGTTCCCGGTTCCTTTATGAACAAAGGTCGGCTCCCACCAGATTTCAAGGGAATCATGTCACAGTCTTCTTGACCAAGAATTCGTAGTGGCTTTATAAGGTTTATAGGACCAAAGAGAAAATCACAAATGGCCTTTGTGGTTGTTGTCATTATCGAACTCCAAACCGTGATGGTAGCAAATGATGTCACCCAAGAGAGGAAGTCCTTACGATTGGGCCTCACCCATACAAGCTTCTTCCCCACCTCGGTTGGCAACGTGGCCGAGTGAACACGGAAGTCACGGTTTCTGTATTCTTTGGCTTCCCAAAATGGGGTACGATTGCAGAGAATACCATTGAGGTCGAGAACAACATTTAACCAAGTTTCGGAGGATTTCCTTGGAACCCGACCTATGCCTTCTCTAGAACTTAGATCATTGACTGATGTGTCGTTGACCTAAAATGAAAACGGGACACCACGACAAAATTACTGTGGATATTTTGTCACTGGTGCGATGAATTCAAAGTGAGAATCATGTAATACATCGCAACAAGGCCATGGGTGAGACCGGAGTGTGTGGAATTGAATATACCCGATTATCATAATTGCTCTCTTCTAAGTCAACTTGGACACCCATTGACCCGAGTGACTGCTGAGTGCAATCTATCTCATCACGCACTGCAACAACATTCTCTGCATGTGAGACATCATGGAATGGAACATCGATTGCTTCGTCATCCAAATTTACACCTGGCAGCGCAATACAAGTTCGGAGAATCAAGAAACAATAGGATGGAGGAATATTATATGGGAGCCACCAAGAAGCAGATAGGAAAAAGGGCAACAGTTTAGCTCGAGTCGAGCTAATCTGCAAAATAGTAAAGGCCTGTATTAATTACAAAAAAATGTTTGAGTTTGATACAAAATTGCACATGCATATGTGTCTTCTGGCATTTACAGCTTAAATACTATACACTCAACCCAAAATCAAAGTTGAAAGAGGACCTGTAGATTCTTTTTCTGCGTCACCTCAAGTTGTAATTCAAGCGTAGGAGAGGAAGGCGTAGGCGCGGAAGGCTCGGTAGTTGGAGGCGGCGGGGACGTGACTTGTTGCAAAATACAAGGACCAGCATGTGTAGCACCTGCATCACCAGTCTGAGCAGTAGTGATTGCCATTGTTTGAACCAAAGTTAATGGCTTGCCGAAAGATAAAAACCGCAACATCTCCATCAACTGGACATGGCGTTCCTGGTCTAACTTATTCCGTTGCTGCTGCCAAGGTTGTCATATCGGGCGTGTTGAGGTAATCGGGCGGACAAAACAGAAGGACGGGTGTGCCCGCCTACCTTGATTGTAGAGGGTATGTAATTAATTCATAAATAACAAACTTTGCAGTAAAAAGCCACGTAGGATGTCATGTGTAAGTCCATCGTGGCGCCGGGGCAGGTGAAAGTGTGCCAGGGCGTGTAAACTTTTGAGGGGACGGGTGAACTTTAGAGAGGGCGGGTTACATTGGTGGTGGGGCGGATGAGGGGAGAGGGGGCGGGTGACTAAGGTGCGGAGCGGGTGTGAGAATGGAAGGGGGGGGGGGGGGGGGAGAGTAGGTGAAGGCGAGGAGGGGGAAGTTAGGGCGGGGAGGAGGGAGCTAGGGCGGGGAGGAGGGCGGGCGGGGAGGGAGGCGGGGGGGGAGGGGGCCAGGCGGGGGAGGGGAGAGGAGGCACGGGGGAGGGGGGGGCGAAGCGGGAGGGTGGGCGGAGGAGGGGGGGGGGGGGGGAGGGTAACGGGGGAGGGGGGAGGGTACGGGGGGAGGGGCGGGATGGTAACGGGGAGGGGCGGATCCGGGAGGTAGGGGCGGGTATCGATGTGATAGGGGCGGGTACGACAGGGAGTAGGGTGGGTACCAGGGGGGTAGGGCGGTTCCGAGGAGACATCGGGGGGGGGTAAGAGGAAGTGAGGGGAGAGTGAGGGGGTGAGGGGGTGAGGGTGACGGAGGGTGAGGTGGAGTGAGGGGCGGGGTGGAGGGGGTAAGGGGAGTGACGGAAAAGTGGGGGGTGAGGGTGGGGTGTGGGGCGGGGTGGAGAGGGTAAGGGGATGAAGCGGGGGGTGAGGGTAGGGGGGGAAGGGTGGAATGAGGGTGAGGAGGGTGAGGGTGGGATGAGGGGTGAGGGTGGGATGAGGGGTGAGGGTGGGATGAGGGGTGAGGGTGGGATGAGGGGGTGAGGGTGGGATGAGGGGGTGAAGGTGAAGGGGGTGAGGATGAGGGGGGCGGGTAAGGGCGAGGGCGGAGTGAGGATGAGGATGGGGTCAGGGAGGGTCAGGGTCGGGGGGGATGGAGGTGAGGGTGAGGGGAGATGGAGGTGAGTGTGAGGGAGATGGAGGTGAGGGTGAGGGGGGATGGAGGTGACGGTGAGGGGGGATGGAGGTGACGGTGAGGGGAGATGGAGGTGATTATAAGGGGGATGGAGGTGACGGTGAGGGGGGCTGGAGGTGAGGGTGAGGGGGGATGGAAGTGAGGGGGCGGGTGAAGGTGAGGAGGGATGGAGGTGAGGGTGAGGGGGCGGATGAGGAGGGGTGGTGAGGGGAGGAGAAGAAAAGATAGAGAGGAGTGGGGAGAGAAGGGGAGGGAAGAGGAGAAAAGGGGAGGAAGGGGAAGAGGAGTGGAAGGATGGTCAATCCAATCATTGCAAATCCAAATATTCCCCCACTTTATCCGGCATATTCCAAATCCCGGCTTTAATGAGGGAATGTTTAAATTTGTTTATTCTATTAATGATTCTTCTTTGCAAAACATAGGATTGGTGAGAGAGATGAAAAAAATCTTCGCAAACTTTTTTGAAAAACTACGTGGGGTGGGTGAGAGGGAGGGGCGGGTTATGGGGAGGAGGGGCGGATTACGGGGGAATGGTGGTGGGTAACGGAGGAAAGGGGCGGGTACGATGGGGGTAGGGTGGATACGGGGGTAGGGTGGAGGGTAAGGGGAGTAGGAAGAAGGGGGGTAGGGGGAAGGGGTTAGAGGGAAGGGGGGGTAGGGGGAGGGGAGGCGGGGGAAGGGGGAGCACGGGAGTAAGAGGGGGTAGAGGGAGGGGTTAGGGGGGGTAGGGGGAGGGATAAATGGGGGTAGGGGGAGGGGGGGCAGGGGAAGGGGGGCGGGGGAAGGGAGAGTACGGGAGTAAGAGGGAGTAGAGGGAGGGGTTAGGGGGGGTAGGGGAGGGGAAAAGGGGGGTAGGGAGGGGGTAAGGGGGGTTACTTCTTTAAATTTCAAAAAAAATTTAAATTTTGAAATTTTAGAAAAAAATGTTATTTAAAGAAAAATGAAATAAACATAATACCACACAGCTATATATTCTTTAGTCTTGATATAAATTTTGATCTTAAAATCAAATATATGATTAAACCATTAGGATGATAAATTTATTTGTACTATAGTATTAAGAAGAAGAATGAAATAAACATAATACCACTGACCAGTATATTTTTTAGTCTTAATATAAATTTTGAGCGTAAAATCAAATATATGATTAAACCATTAGGATGATAAATTTATTTGTAATATAGCATTGGGAAGAAGAATCAAATAAACATAATACAAGGTGGGATTGGAGAGAAAGAGTACACATTTTAAGAAGATCATTCATTTGGGATGTAGTAGCTCAAATTTGAAATAGAGGGGGCATCTGATTTGTTGTGGGGAAAATTTAAATAAGAGGGGGAAGTAAAGAAACTTGAATTCTCTCTTTCTTTGGATCCCCCCTTGGCCCCTTCTTTCCAACACCGAGTATTTTTAAGGTAATGAAGTCCAAACATTCCTCATTAAAGCCGAGATTTGGACTTTTCCGGATATAGTGGGGGAATGTTTGACTTTTCTATGATTGAATTGACTATGCCTTCCTTTCCCCCCTCTTCTCTCCCACTCCTCTCTTTCTTTTCTTCTCCTCCCCCCTCACCTTCACTCCCCCTTACCCCCTCCACTCTGCCTCCCCTGTACCCGCCTACCACCGTGGTACCCTCCCCTACCCCCTTGATACCCGCCCCTACCCTCGATACCCGCCCCTCCCCCTAGTAACCCGCCCCTTCCCTAGTAACCCACCCCTCCCCCATCGTAACCCGCCCCTCTCCCCCCGTAACCCGCCCTTCCCCTCTCACCCACCCCACGTAGTTTTTCGAAAAAGTTTGCAAAGGTTTTTCTCATCTCTCTCACCAATCTTATGTTTTACAAAAAAACATCATTAATAGAATAAGCAAATCCAAACATTCTCTCATTAAAGCCGGGATTTGGAGTATCCCAAATATAGTGGGGGAATGTTTGGATTTGCAATGATTAGATTGACCATCCTTCCACTCCTCTTCCCCTTCCTCCTCTTCTCTCCTCTTCCCTCCCCTTCTCTCGGCTCACCTCTCTTTCTTTTCTTCTTCTCCCCTCTCCACCCCTCCTCTCCACACCCTCACCCGCCCTCCCCTCACCTTCACCCGCCCCCTCACCTCCATCACCGCTCACCCTCACCTCCATCACCCCTCACCCTCACTTCCATCACCCCTTACCCTCACCCTCACCCTCACCTCCATCACTCCTCACCCTCACCTCCAAATCCCCTCACCCTCACCCCTCCCCCTCACCCTCACCCCCCCCCCTCACCCTCACCCCCCCTCACCCTCACCCCCCTCTCTCATCCTCTCACCCCCTCCTCACCCTCACCCCTCATCCTCACCCCCCCTCACCCTCAACCCCCCTCACCCTCAACCCCCCTCACCCTCAACCCCCCTCTCCCTCACCCTCACCTTCCTCATCCTCACCCCTCTCTCGCTCTCACCCCCTCCTCATGCTCACCCCCTCTCCCCCCCCCCCCCCCGCCCCCTCCTCCGCCTTAGCCCTCCCCTACTCCGCACTTCTCTCCCCTCCCCGCTCTACCCCCTTCTCCGCCGCGCCCCCTCCTCCCCCCCCCCGCCACCCCTCCCCGCCCCGCCCCCCCACTCCGCCCCCGTTGGTAACCCGCCCCCCTTACCCGCCCCGGACCCCTCTAATTTGCTCCGGCCCCCTCTCACCCACCCCTAACCCCTTTCACCCGCCATGTCCTGAGTCCTACGTGGCGCGTACATGGCGGCCAAGTGGCTTGGTTTTTACTCAAACCCTTGCCACGTCCTCATTTTTTTACCTAAACTAAAAGTCAACAGAGATTTGACCATATCGGGCGTGCTAGAGCTTAATCGAACGGACAAGGCGGACGGACGGATGGGCGGCGTGTCCGCCCGGTATGACAACCTTGGCTGTTGCGCAAGTTGTTACTACCCAATGAGCTCTTCTAATTTCTTCAGGTGAGCCGTCTCCTCCTCAAACTTCCGCTATAGTGCTGCAAATTCGGCACTCTCCTCAGCCTTGAACCTACTTGAGGGTGAGTCCTTTGACACGAGATTACGTTTGCGCTTTGCACTCCCCTTGCCGCCTCCTCGCCCAGGAGCGGTACGCGACTTCTGCGGTGTCCAAGGGGTCGTGTCCAACTCCATGTCTTGCTCTTCGACTGGAGCGGAGTTCCCTTCTCCGGAACCAAGACTGTAAGTGCTGCCTTCACCTTGAAGTAGCCTTCCGCTTGACTCTGAACCCTCTTGGTTGGGGACGTCCACTTCATCGTCTAGGGCCTCGTCATCTAAGGACGCAATTGCTTTGCGCTTGTGTGAGGCTAAATCCCGATTGTACGGTTCTAGCTCACAAGTTGGGCCGTGGGGGGGGGTGCAACCACTACAATCCTTCCAAGCAATGGACGCCCTAACAAGCCTTCTAGACAATCATTTCAATCATTCCAAGATGAACCATGAAGTTCGGAGTGAATTGGGCAGAGCTTCCGCACTTGATCCCAAATTTCGGATTTTTTAACCTAAATTTATGAATTCAGCCTAAAATTTGGGCAGCGCTTCCGCACTACTCTTACACGTGGAGCACACTAGCATCTAATCATTCAAAACACCAAAGGCAAGCAAGGCACACACATCCCAACCAAGGCAAACATCAAAAACAAGAGTATGCAACACGAATTAACTTAACACAATCAATTTTTGGGCAAAGAATTTGCCATTTTTTAGGATAAAGCTCACAAATTCAAAACAACCTATCTAATAAGCAAACATGAATGAATAAAAGCAAGAAGTGGGAGAGAGGGGCTCCCTCTCTAATATCCCTTGTTAACCCTCCGTATTGTCACACGGAGGGGCAGGGGCTGGGTGCTCTGCTAGCTGCGACCTTCGACTCTCCGACCTCTGGCTCTGCAGCCGAAAAACTCTCTCACCCTCAAATTCGGCCCTGGCTCTCCCCTTCGGCCAGTACCCTCTCTCTTTTTTCCTACGAAAAACACTCACATATTCTTCTGCTAGAAAACACCACCAACGCGTGACGAAGACTAATTTTCCCTCTCCCCCATGGACACTTCTACAAAAAAGAACCCACAAACGTGATCCAAAAACCAATCTCGATTTTCTTTTGCACGCACACACTTCCCCCAAATACATAGAACCCTAATTCCTACTCTCTCTCCCTAGTTGGATATTTGGATGGGGTAGAGCTTCATCCGTTTCAAATGGATGAAACTTTGTTCATCCAGCAATTCATCCGCAGAGTTTAACTAATTCCCTAGATTATTAAATAGGAGGAATCTAAGCAATTATGAATAATGATAGTCATAAAACATATTCAAAAACATGTGATGATACTTTGACGCAAATTAATATTACTAATTTAGAATAAACTAAATAAACGCCGGGCCATTTAGGGAAGACTCCTCCAATTCTCATAAATTTTCCGGAAACCGAAGAAATTATTCTAAATGTCCCAATAAGGGAATTTGAATATGAAAATATTAGACTAACGCATATAGATTGTAATTCGTATAAGCGTGAACCGTTTCGGCGGTTCACAGCTTGCCCTTCAAGAGCATTCCCCCGACCTTCGGAAACTCGTCTTTGTCGACGAAATAGCCGTTTACGGAGAAGTCAGTTGGATCAAGAGTAAGCCCTTTGTTGTATGCTTGGTCGATGTCCTCTTTATCTTCGGCCTCGAATATAGCGTAGGCATCGAGAGACAACATCTACAAAATATCACTGCAGCTTAGACAACGGAATTGATCTAAAGCTAGAGCGGACATGGTTGGAAAACAAGCATGACATTTTAGCTCGAGTCGAGCTAAAGTGTAAGGGACCCTTTAAGGTCTACGTGGGTATGACAGTTTAGCTCGACTCAAGCTAAACTGTAGGGAATCCTATGAGCGCAATTTGAGTACGACAGTTTAGCTCAAGTCAAGCTAAACTGTTGGGAAGCTTACCACGCATGCGCAGACTGCTTTTCCATCAGCTTAGACAAGCAAAATATTTTCGTGCTCTTGGCAAAAAAGCTGGATGACCTGCACATAAAAATCCATCCTCAACTCAATCGGGTACATGCGATACCGAGACTCATTGTACTTCCGCGACTTCTCGTAAAGCGCGTGCCTTGGAGCGCGGTACTCGGTCTCTGGCAATCTCGCGAGTTTCACGTCTTCCCTAATCATGAAAAGAAGACGCACGGGCTCCGAGGCTTGCTTCGCTTTCGCAGAGAATCCGCGATCCGTTCGTGCAGGGATGGATAGTACAATGATGAAATCAGCTTATAATTCGCCCCTCGAAAGTAGGCAGGATTTTTCGCAAACGCCTCAAATTGCGCGTAATCATTGTCATCTCCGCAATTAAAGAACCAATAAGGTACATCTGTGAGAGCTCGCTTATTCTGGAATGATAAGATCGTCATGAACATCTCGAGAAATGGGTGGTCAGGCAAGGAATCGGAGTTGCTACCACTACCCGGAATCAATCTGAAGTCGATGATTCCAACGTTCATCTCAGGTGCAACTACCGGCCATGAGTTTCCAGGCCAATCTCCAAGCCTTTGTGGTGTTTTGCGCTGGAAGGAACAGAATATTACACTACGCACAGGGCCTATGAACTTCTCGCGCTTTACCGAAAACACCTCGAAGAACCTCTTCGCGTAGGGAGAGAGATCCTTGCAGCTGGTATTCCTGTGCTGGGTTTGTTTTTGATCCGCATAATATTTATCAAGGATACCCCATTCCAAAAGTGCGCGCTTGGAGGCCTTTGTGACGTGGTAGACTTTCTTAAACTTCTTCCGCGCATCCATGTCGAACTTGTTATTCTTGAAAATCCCGAGTGCGGGGCGGATCTTGTGGATCTGAAGCTGGGCAGTCGCCTTCCGCTTCAACCGAGTTGAAGCCCATTTCTAGAAGGAGAGCCAAGGCCATGGGGCCAATTCTTACTATTAACTAGAGTCCATGTTTTTTATTTGTACACTTTTATTTTTTATTTTCTATTTTTTTACAATATTCTTTCCTAACACCTTAACAACCATGGCCACCATTTTGTCTTTTATCGTCGCGGCCAAAAAATGTTTCATATTCAACTTCAAATGTTATGATCTCGCATCTAAAGATGATCCAACAGTTGATAATTTCACACAACTATATATGGTGGTCTACTCAAGATCCTATGGTTGGAATTATAAAATATATCCAAAAATATTGGACATAGCCCCTTTATGGTGAAACCACCTATTGTCGTGCACTTAAGGAAAATTGAGGGAATCTATATACTTGGTGTGAGAAATGAGTGGGTTACTATTTTTCACGGATAGGGAAGAGAAAAAGACAAGCTAACCCTATTTATGTGCTTTTTTAAAGCACACACATAATGAAATTCAAATTTTAGAAGGAGAAGCCTAAAGGCGGGCACCCTAAATATGTACGCATGAGGTACATGCAAGGGAGGTGAGATCTTTATAAAGGCAAGAATCTCGAGTGCCCGCCTTTAGGTGATTTCACCATGGTTCATAGTGGTGAGTGCTAGTATTGCAAGCTCCCATGGATTGACATTCATTTCTTCTATCTCCCAACTTTTGTCAAAAAGTTATCCATTCTCACTAGGAGATTTTGCCATGTTTTGGCCCCCATTCATGGCTTGCCCCCTAGTGTGTACCCTGAGGTGGCCTTAAATCCTCTCAGATTACATTCTAATATTTTAACTATTCCTTGGTGAGAGTATACTGATGTCTAACATTGGAGAGATCTAAGTATATATGAAATGTAGGTGAGCATGTGTGAGCATTTACTTTTCATAACTTTGATATTACTGTGTTTGTCAATATTTAGACTTTCTATTTGGGCCTTAACTTTTCCACATTTTTTGGTCTATATTATTTGATGGGCATTTGGAAATTACTCCATCGTTGTGTATCTAATTTAGTAGTACTTATTATAAGAAAACATTGTGCTTAAACAACTAATTCTATTATTGGCTATTTTTTGTCCGACACCCTTCAACTAACCTAGGAGTATATATATAATCTAGTACATATAATTGTAACTAATCTGCAAATATACTTTTTTAAAAGTTAATTGTAGCATTATTCTTATTGTATGGATTTGAATAGTTACTTATTTCCCTCTTACAAAGGTAATAGAACTAAGTTTCTATTGTTACTATCATAAAATAAGAGAAATAAATAGGGAGACAAATAAATTTAAGAAAATATCCCACCCTATAAGTGTTTAAAATATGGCAATAATGGCATCAACTACTAAATTTTTAATCATATTTGATATTGTACACGTATAGGACATTAGTAGTAAGATTTGATGTTAAATGAAATTGATTATTCGTATACTATGAGTGATTGATTTGGGAATAGAATATTTTGAAGAACCATCACTTCTTCATTTACAGTATCTAATGGATAAAATCACTTGTTCTTGGTTTAAGATGTATGAATTTGTGAAGATTTACACTTTAAAGAGTCCAGTCGAAATGGTTATGAACTTAAAATTTAGAGTTTAGATGTATCCGTGAAAAAAGAATATATAGCATTTCAGAAATCAACATAGGATTCCCCTTTTCATTATGTAATAATCACTGAGAATCGAATAACCAAAATCTTTGCGGAATTAAAAAGGATCCTATGCAATTTTGTAAGATTTCTGTAGTATATATATTTTTTTATATTTTTTATTTTTTATTTTAAAAAAAAATTTAAAAAATTTTAAAAAAATAACCAAAGCGGCCGCCGAGATCGGTCGGCCGCCTTGGTCGACCGGCATCGGTCGGCCGACATCGAGCGGCCAGAATCGGCCGGCCACATCACTCGGCCGTAATCGGTCGGCCGATCGTGGCCGGTCGGCGGGACCGGAAGGCGAGTATCGGTCGCGGCCATGATTGGCCGAGCGACCGGTCCGTGCGGCCGGTCTCTAGGATTGGGATAAAAGGCCTTTGGAGCCTCATTTCCCCTCACTTCTTCTCGTATACATCCATCTCAACTGAGCTGCAACCGTGGGCATTAGCTTCTCGTGTGTTGCATTTGTGGTGGCGGGGGGAAGTCAGCGTGACACTTGCGGCTGCTGCATCGAATTTTTGCATACTTGGGATATCTTCGGGGTATTTTAAATACTCCCTATTCTTCATGGCGACGGATATCGATCACACGAACATGGAGGCTGATTCTGAACAGACCTTGAGGTCAGCTGCGACAGAAAACACAAACGTAGGATTGGTGGGTACTGAGTTGGTTTTTTAGGAGACACTGTCAAAGAGACTGAAACCAAAAGGAGCGAGACATGAGTTGCACTACGAGATCTTGGATAATGAGGCCATCAAAGCTGAGAGCGGTTGGGCCAATGGAACGGAGGAATACTAGAGATTGGCGACGTGCAAGAAATATGTGAAGATGTATCACATTGGGAAACTTTGGCCTCGAGAATGTCACAGAGTTAATACCAATAATTTTACTTGCAACCCTCAAACATGCAAGGATGATCACTTCTTTCATCGTGCTGAAGAAGTTTGGGTGGCGTTGTTTGGAACTCGTCCCAAGAGGAAAGGTTATTTTTCCTATACGCTTTTGAGCATGGTGTATGCTGAGCTCATATTGAAGCGCAAGGTGAACTGGAGCACATTCACGGCGAGTAGTGCATATCCTCTTCGAATCGGGAGAAATCAGAAGGATATCCCAGATATGTTTGATCCAGAATCAAACTCTACAAAGGCCTTATTGCAGCACTTGAGGAGAAAAACTCATGAAACGGCGGTGAAGGATTCTCTTCTAACAACCACGACACATCAGGAGGATGGAAGGAATATGGTTGCCACGGATGCCCCAATCGTAGAACCGACTATAACTGATAGGCTTGAAGGTGCAAACGTAGTTGAAGAACCTCATGTAACCTTGGTACCAACATCAGAGGAGGCAGGGCCAAGTGAACCACTGGAAACTAGAGCACCAACTGATGCCATGGATGACATGGATCCCGATTCGGGTATGGTGGGAAATTTCGAGGATTATCTGCGTACAGTACCAAGCAATAAGAAATTGGATGAGTGGCTGAAGAAAGCAGAAAGATTGGCAGATTGGTGCAATGAGGTAGATAAAGAGCAAGGTTTGCCAAGGAATGATTGGGGAGTTACTTCGGCTGAAAGGATAAGTGCTCTAGGGATGAACTTGAAGGCAGGGTCAGAAATACTTGCGGAAATGGGTCCTCGTTTTGTGGAGATGGCTCACACTTTTGCACGTATCATGCCCAACGTTCTACTAGCTCCCTTAAATTTTGAGGCACTCGTAGATCAGTTTGATCCTCTACTGACGGGCCGAGTGAAAGATCATCAGATCATTCTCAAAATGCACAAGCAACACCAAATTACGCAACGTCTCCTTGACGAGTTCTATAGGGAATTGCGGTTGTTTGGCCAAGGTCATGCTAGCAAGTATGTGGCAAAGTACCAAGAAGCAATGCGCCAAAGGGATGCGTTAGAAGACTTAGAAGATAATGACAACTTTGTTTCATCACAGAATGACACTCAGGTGGCTTCATGTAGTCATGTTGTTCCAGAATGTGATGCGGGTGGTAAAGACGATGGTAAAGAGGATGGTGAAAAGGATGGTAATAAAGATAAGAGGAAGACCATTATCGGGACTTCTGATAGTCTTTTTCTTTCACAAATTGATGCGGGTGGTAAAGAGGATGCTGAAGAAGATAATGGACAAGCCTATATCAAGGGTTTATCTCCTCTCAAAGAGGTTGGTGAAGATGATGGTAAAGAAGATAAGGGAAAAACCATTATCAAAATAGTCGATGATGACGATGATGAAATTCCGGGGGAATTGAAGTTAATATCACAAAAGGAGATAGATGATGCACAGATTGAGCGACAACGAGCATGGGCGATGAAGTTCGCGGCACTGAAGAAGGAGAGAGATGTTACAGTTGCGAAATTGGAGGAGGAAGCAAAAGCATGCTCAATGAAGTTGGAGGCTACAAGTAAAGAGAGAGATGAGGCAGTCGCTGAATTGGAGGCATTACGGAAAACCTTCAAAACGGTAGATTCTACAGAGGCAACAATCCACCTACGCATACTACCATGGTTGGGATGGGTTCATCGACTTCAAAATAGAAGAAGCTTGGTTTCGAGGGCAAAAGAAGATCTGAAATCGATTGCATCTACATCAAAAGAATCACGTGAAGTTGTGGATGCTTCATTGGAGAAGTTCTGTACGAACAGATCGAAAAAACGATATGATCTTGTAGAGGTCACTTTTTGGGGGGATATTGAAGAGATGATGGAGCGTACAAACTACTCTAAGATGGGACGAAACAATGATGTTGATTGGACTTTGGAGATAGAGGAAGGATGGGCGCCGTATAGTAGATTCTCATGGCACCTACAAAAGTCAGCTCGCATTGTAATCAACACATGCGACCCTCCTCCCGCAATACTTAAAAACAAATGTGCGGTGTGCCTACATCATTTTGGTCCAGAGGGCGCATACACGTTGGGCCAATGTGGCCATAACTTCCATGTTACTTGCATATGCCGATATGCGATGACAAAATCAGTAAGTCCGGTATGTTGCTCCCCATTTAGCACGAGATTCTACGAGATGATGGGCATAGGAGATCTTATGCCACCAGGGCACGAGTTCAACCGATGGAAGTACGATCATACTCCAATTGGAAGAGCTGTGGTACTTGCGAAATTGGAGGAGGCCGCAATATACCGGACTTCGATACCGGAATATTCTTTTGAAGATGTGGAGGTCTCTTATTGGGATGCGGTGAAAAAGTTTGATGTGCGTATCGATGACGCCATTTCTTTTTGGAGAGAATGTCTTTTAAACCCAAAAGACACATAACTTCTATTATTGGATGAGTTTGAAGGTGTTGTACAGGATGTCATTGCAAAGATCAAGAAGGCCATGGAAATCTTACGTAACAAAGAAGTGGATCCAAGCAAAAAGCGGAAGAGGCAATCGGGCGAAGATGGGGAGGATAGTTGGCAGACGAAGATGAGAGGCGAAATCGCAGCCGTGCATCGAGAGTATGAAGAGGGCGGTCGAATTGCCCGTCCAAGTCAAAGACCGCGTACTCGTAGTGTAGCTCAGATTGGCCAATCGGATGGATCTTCAGTTTGAAGTTAGAACGGATGTTGGACATTAAGTTGCACGTATATAACTAAATATATATATATGCTTTTTCTAGGTTGTATGGCTGTTGTTTTAAAAATGATGAAAATGCAACCATTGATCCATGGGGCCTTATTTTTGAAGTAAAGGGTTACAATCTTTTAGATTTAATGTGCATTTCTTCTCTATGCTTAAGAGTGAAGACTATCGTACGACAAGTATGTAAAAATATATGTAATATTTTTCAACACATTAAATGTAGTCATGTAGACAATACAATCTCCAAATGCATTTGGAGTAAAACAATAAAGTACTACAATAAACTATAACTACAAATTCTATAATAAGTATAAGTCCTATAAACCTATACTACATAAAGATGCCAAATTCAACTACTCATCAGGACCAGAGGATTGCTCATAATCGCTATCTCCCTTCACTTTAGTTCTACTAGACTCCGTAGGATCATATTCATTATCGCTTGGAACCTCCTCTTTGATCTTGGGTTTATTCTCTGGACATTGTATATTCCCATACTTATGCCAAGTATCAAATTCGGGAAGATTAACAGGGATCTTCGGTTTTTTAGGCGGAACAGTTGGAACCGTTGCAGATTTTCGTTTATGCGACTTGGAAGTGCCAAACATGTGCTGTAACCCCGTGGCAGTACGAGGAACATTGACATTTTTTAAATACATGCCCAACGGTACATCAGAGTCACAAGAGATGCTCTCAAATTTGGCTCTTGAAAGGGATACTAAACCATTAGAGGATTTCTCCAAGGTTGTCGTAACCCTTGTAGTAGAGGGTTGAAATAAAGCGCAAGGAGTAGCACATTGATCAGATACTTGATCCTTACTACCGGATGCGATATTCTTCGCAAACGGATCAGAGCTCATAGTGCCCGCAGTAGTATTGAACGCAGTGGTCTTCACATCTATCGCCTCCTTTTTCAACCGTAAACCACTAGCGATAACAGGTAGGATGTTATTTGATTTGTCCATGCCGCATTGTGTCATTAACCGTGCTAACGGCTGCTCATCATCTACATCATCCGCCGAAACACCATGAGCGATAAAATCACCATTAGCATTTGGAGCATCTTCATCATTTGAAGCGGACAAGAAAGTCATATCATCGTCTTCATGACCAAATTCAAATATATCATTGTCACCCGTCTCTGATTCGTCCTCGACAGCTTCCTCATCGTTCTCATGTACTTGGTCTTCCTCTAGATCCAAGTTCTCTCTATACCACCGCCCATCATCACTCAACTTATCATTCGCGAGCAATTTCAAGTTGGAATATATGTAGACCAAGTCATCAGCTCTGCCCGGTAGTAACTGATTCCGTTTCCTGTCATGAACATAAGAGTAGCTACTCCAGTTGCGTTCGCAAGCCGATGAGGACACGGTCTGTGCTAGTATTCGCTTTGCAATTGGAGAAACGAAACGCGAGAAATTCACTCACCACGTCTGCGTAATCATCCGGGGGACATAATTTTTGTAAAACACGCTTGCAAGCTATTGTAAGATCGGGATCGTCAGCTAACTCTTGGTCATGTAGTAAATAAAGATTTAAAAGTGCAGCCGCGCCATGTAAATCCGTTGTCATGAGCCGTTTCCGATGGTAAAACTCCTCTTTTGCGGTGGCGACCTCAAGTGGTTCCAATGAGATTGGCGGTGCGTGCAAAGTATGGACATGTCTCTCAAAATCACGCATGATATGCCAAGCCTTGCCCGTACTAGGAGCCTTGCCGTCGAATTCTCTAAGAGCATACACTACGGGGGCAACCATATCCCGTAATCTTTTGCATTGCTCCCAAAAGTCATCGCTCAACACCACCTTCTTGACCTTGCGGGAGAATATAAGCTTATCTCTAGCAGATACCGTTTTCTTCGAGGCATAGGCTGTGAACATAGGGTCGACAACAACTTGCTCCAATGATTCCTTGACCTCCAACAAGCGATCTATCACTATGAATTGACTAGCAAATCTTGTTTTCTCAGGCATCAGTAGGCTGAATTTTGCCTCGTGTTTACGAAACACAGCTAGGGGCATTTGTCGCCTCTTGATAAACTTGACCATTCTCTTCGCCATGACCAAAGTATTCGCCATCCATCCAGCCTTTCCCCAATCCTCCAACAAGTCCATTGCATGTATCGCACACCCTTGCATGAAAATGTGATGATATTTCTCAAGGACTATTGTTGAGGCATTGAGCATTACAGAAGCATTGTCTGTGCATACTTGAACAATGTTCTTCTAGTCCAACTTGTTCTATGTACTTCAACATGAGAGTTGACATGTACACCGCTGTTTTCTCTATGCCAGTAGTATCCACAGCACCAAGAAAAAGCTCTCCAGCTTGAGTCATGAGCATCGCATTCACCAAAGAGCGACTAGTCACAGATGACCATCCATCCATGGTCAAAGTTCCTCCAAACTTCTGAAGGCTCTCCGAGAGTCTACTATCTAGTTTCTTTTGTAACTCCGTCTTTACTTCTCCTAACAACCTTGTCCGAATGTCATGGTAAGATGGTGGAGCATAGGATTTTCGAAATCCAGCAGTCTTCATCACGGCAGCTTTGAACGCATCATTCCGGGCTACTGAGAATGGTATATTTTCTTCGTAAAAAAAATTTGCCCAGAGTTTATCCAACTCCCGCCTATCCGCTTCTGCAAAAGTAGCTTCAATTGAAGATTGCTTCGTTTGCTTCATAGATCCAAACATCAGGCGAGTATCCTTAATTCCCCTCATAAGCATGGAAGAAGCAGACGTTGACCCTACCAAAAGATTTGTTGAATTCATGGGGGTGCCTAGCGAGGACCCTACACAAGAGTCACTCCTAGGGGTTTTTGGAATGTCATGTTTTGAAGCACCTGGAACGTCCGTGGATGGAGTGAGAGAACATTCACCAAGAAATCCGTCCCATTCTCCGTTATATGGAGGGAACTCCCCACCACATCTTAAATATAACTCCCTAATTTCTCCAGGCAGCTTTGGGCAAAGGGCAGAACTCGAATCCCTATGTCCAAGAATCTTCTCGTACCCATAATGACTCGTATTCCGACTCTTCTTCTTAGAAACAATTACATAACATACTGAGCACTGTATGAAGGACCCAGACGCTTTGCCTTCCTTCTCGATGTCTCTAAATCAAGGCTCATATGGAGCAGGGCCCATTTTGATAAATAGGACGCCTCAAAGTCATAAACAGTGGTGGGACCGTGACGGGGAAAAAAATGGCAAGAGTTCCTTACGGAAATCCTCACTTCCGAACTCAATACCTACCAAGCAATGTACACATAAAATGAATTATGCAGCTCAAAGCCCTTGGAAAGTGTTCAAAATTCGGAAGTGAAATGAGACTCAATGTCTCTTCTCTTATATACCATCCAACTCTGAATATGACCGTTGCAATTTGAAATTGAAATGCTCCTAAACCGTTGGATGCTGAAGGGGGCCATCTGGCCATAGGCGGTCGCCGGATGCGAGGGCCGGTCGCAGCGGTCGACGGCCGGTCGTCGAGGCCGACGGCCGGTCGCCCAGGCCGACGGCCGGTCGCCGGGACCGAAGGCCGGTTACCCGGGACCGACGGCCGAACCGAAGGCCGGACCAGTGGTCCGACGGCCGGTCGCCCAGGTCGACGGCCGGACCGAAGGCCGGTCACCCGGGACCGAAGGCCGAACCGAAGGCCGGACCGGTGGTCCGACAGCCGGTCGCTCGGGCCGGATGCCGTTCGCCGAGGCCGACCGCCCGGTCGGTCGGGCCGACGGCGAGCTGGAGGACCGGTCGACGGAGTGGTTTGACCAATGAACGCACCCCGATGGTCATTTATCCTTAGTAAAAAGTCCAAAATCTCTAAGTCACGAACGGTCCCCGGACCTCTGCCGGACGTCCGAACGCTGTGACATCCCTGGGCATAAGGCCCAGTTACACGGGAACACGGGCTTGCGAAAGCCTAGGAGGCATACGATTGTTGCTTCTGCCGTCTTAGGGGCGATACTTGATAGACATGCCGATCACATGCCTCACAAGTCCCGGAGCCTTCCATCAGGGGAGAAGGTCGTTGCCAAGGTACTTCCTTCAAGTTTTAAGTGGAAGGACCAAATTCCTCTTCTTGATCATCACCTTCAAGAGTGTAGGCTCCCGCCGGTGTCAACTTCAAACCTTAGTAAGATTCGCCGCCTCAGCTATCCAGAATACTATGCCAAAAGATCGGGGGACAATTTCGCGTGTTGTTCCAAGTGTGATGAGTTACAATCACTGATGAAGCTCATTCTTCCCGGGACACAATCATCGCTTATATGGTCGAGGAAGTTGAATGTGCACTTAGATTCCGCATATGCGCACAGAGACTTGTACTACCTCAACCGCTTTAGGTCTAAGGAGTCGCCTCAAGATGTTTTGACCATTGTGCATGACAAGATGGACCACTCAAAAACATCATCACGTGCCTTGCTTCATAAGGTGAAGAACTTAGACGGACTCATGAAGTTACCTCTTGCAGTTACGGGAATTCTTGCTCATGGTCATGTAGACCAGCGATACGCTCATTACAGACTAGATGTTTACTCACATGATGCCAATTATACGGTTGGCTCGTTTGCAAAACTTCTACGGGATCTCGAAACTACACCTAAATCCTCATCTAGACAGCTCTTTACAGAGCCCCCATCGCATCCACTGTATACTGCTCTTTTACGAGGTTCAGAGGTGTGTATGGATCCATTAGGCCCGATTCTTGACATCTTAGTTCCGAGAAAGTCTTTGCCTCCAATTTTCAATGTCCAAATGAATGATGCTGTGAGTGATAACAAGAATAGATTCGTCTTCAGTTTTTGGTCTCTTTTGGTAGCAAAGCGAGTATTCCAAGAGATATATGTAAATTTTATGCTCGTTGGTCACACTCATGATGACATAGATGCGTTATTCAGGCGTTGGAGCATGGCGTTGCGAAAGGAGGATTATCCTACCATCCCTCTTCTCATGTAATCTTTTATGAGGATAGAGAAACTTCTTGTTATTCCACACCTCGTTCAAGAGGTTCCGGACTTCAAGAAATTCATTGAAGAGTGGATGTTAGTTGGCGATGAAGCATTGGTAGGGCATACAAAAGCGCATCAATTCAAGTTTTACATGGATCCAAGTGGATGCCCCGTCATGAAGTACAAGATTTTCTGTCACGACGAGAAATGGCTTCCTAGAGGTGATGATGCTGGTATTAAATTGTGGAAGGAGGATTCTCAAGGCAGATCATTATGGCCACGTGGTGAACCGGATGCAATGCGTGGAAACGAGATGCGCCATTTGCGTGAGGTGGTGAAAGGGATTTCAGGCTTGGTTGATCATTGGGAACGATTATCACGTGAGTCAATTGAATCGCGGAGATTGTACGAGCCACTCTCATATTACTGGAGCGGCGTTAAAGATGCTCTTTGTATACCCATAAATGTACTTGCATCGTCGCAAAATGGGATTCCGTCAAGTTTGGAGGAACCATTACCGTTACAACATGGATTTTGGCCATCAACTCAACTTGCACATGCTATGGAAGATGAGTTTACTTTAGAAGAGAATGTATGCGAAGAGTACGATGACGATGATCATTTTGTTGGCCACAGACGTTATCGTCTTGCTCCCTCATTTCAAGTTGGACGTGACTTTTATAAGGGTTATTTTGTTGCACTACGTCCATGCGGCACCGATGGCCGACCTTTCTGGCTCGGGCGAGCAATGTCTGATCTAAATTCAAACCCAGACCTACCCAATACAATCGACATCCAGTACTTCATCCAATGTCACACTCCAAAGAAATTCTGAAGTATTACACAGATTGGGATACAAATAGAAAGCTTCGATGGACTGTTGAGAAAGGTGTAGATGTATGTTCGCAACCTACAGATGCTATTTCACTGCTTGGAAATCAAGAATTACGCATTCTGACGAGGAAAGCAGTGAAGGTATAGACGCAATTATTACAATACCCAAGAAGCAGGTCGAAATCATCAAGGCTTCTTTACGGGAGCTTGCTTCATCTTCTCAAGAGTAGTCTTCTAGTATATAGTATTTATTATGGAAGTAGGTGTAATAGTACTTAAACTTGGTATTGACATATATATATCACTTTTATATTTAATATATAGAGTATTATATATTTGTACTATTTACTATCCATATTCAATATATTTATTTTGTATAAGAAGATTGTTTAAGTTGACTTTATCATTGTTATCAATTGAAAGAAAATTATTTTTTGTTGGTATGTTAATCCTGACATGTATAGTATCAAATATATGTATGGTTGGAAACGTTTTTTAAGATAAACATATTTTCTAAGATTCAAGAGGTCTCATATCATCTCCAAATATAATGGAAATTAGTAAATTCCGAGTACATATGCCTACACTGAAACTTCTCTAAATGTTGATTTTTGCTTCGTCCGTTGTCTTGTTTTAATTTAGGAGATAAAAATGTTCCAAATATAACGAGTATGGGGTTACATCCTTGAAGACATCCTTGAAGAAAGCCTTGAAGACATCCTTGAAGACATCCTCGAAGACATCCTCGAAGACATCCTTAAAGACATCGTTGAAGACAACGTCATAAGCATCCATGCAGACATTTGTTCGCGGCCTCAGAGCGTGTTTTGCCGCCTCTCTGAAGTTGTGAAAAAACAACAACTCACTTACTTTGGCATACTTCTTCTATGTTCATGTGTTCTTTAAGCTTTCCTTACCACCGTACGGAGCCCCGATCCCTCATGTTCCACCCTACAAAACAAAATTCAATCAACACAATTAGACATCCTTATAGACATCTTCAAAAACATGCTCTAAGACATCCCTGCAGACATCATCATAGACATCTGATGACATTTTTAGGTAATCAACCACGACTAATCAAGTTTCAAAGTTCTTTCCACAACAAAGCAGATGTTGTAAGTCATAGAGTTTCTTTCATAACAAGGGTTAAGATTTCTTCCACAACAAATCAAATACTACAAGTCCTAGGGTTTCTTGTACATGATGCTTTTGAAATCTAGTAGCTCTCAAGTTTCATGGCTCTCTCTACAACTACTATTCTCTTATTAATAATAATTTTAAAATGAATGGATACAATCTTGAAATCCCCTACACTTCAAACACTAATTTCTTAGCAAAACTAAGGCAGAAATGAGCTTTGTCCAACCTCTACTTCCACTTAAAAGTCTCATGACCTAACTGTGGTGGCGGCAACAAGCCTTAACTACATGAAGAAGCAAACCCTAGCCTCTATACTCTAACCACTAACTCCTTCAAAAATTGAAAGCAAAAATGAGCTTTGTGTGTCTCTACTTCTGTCAAACCTCATTTTTTCGTTTGTTGCCCAAGTGAGTCCGGATAGCGGTTAGTAATAGCTAATTAGAGGAAATAAACGCCCATATCCTGGCCTACCCGGGTAATGACCGGGTAAGGTTAGCTCGGCCAGGAAACGGCCCACCCAGGAGCATCCTTAGGCTTAGTGGACGGGGTGGGGTAGTACTACCTTTTTGAATTTTCTTTTGCTTTGTATCCCCTGTTCTCGAGCCAGGGTCCTGCCTAGTCGTATCTCGTCGGCCCGCTGCGGACCCGGATAACGCGTAGCGGCTCTTCGCGGGTTGACTCCTACCCGGGAAAGGACTGCCCCAACCGGGTATACCTCAACCAAGTATGGTCAGCCGGGTATGGCTCGACCGGTTGAGGCCCGGTCGGGTGTCGAAGACCGGGGAAGGCAGCGGCCGGGTCGGTCGGGCGGCGCCGACAGTCCCGGGCTGACAAAAGCCCGTGATTAATGCTGCGCCGCCATCCACCTCCCCACTCCGTTGTCTTTAGCGGCCAATTTTGGCCGTTGCCCTCCTTTTGCTCCTCCTTGGTTTTCGAGCTCCTCGCAGACGCTTCTGCTCCCGCGATTTGTGCACGCACGCCCCTGCTCCACGCGGCCGTCCTGTACGCCATAGCCCGGAGAAGGAGAGTACGGAACCATGGCCGGAGAGCGAGCTTCGCGAACCCGGAGTAAGATCATCCAGGCTGGCATTCCTATGGCGGAGGATGCCCGAGCACAGTTGGTGCAGGATCTCACACGAATGGGGTGCGCGGGGTTGTATTGGGTGCCCTGGAACGTGGAGGATGCAGAGATCATTGAGGAGGCCGCGTCCGGACAGGATCCACCGACCTTTGCAGACAATCTTGTCCGAGCCAAGCCGCACTTCTGGCAGGAGGCTTGCTGGAGAGCGACCTATGGCTTCCCGGACTCCCCCACCGGATACATTCAGGTGAGGAACGACCCCTCCCTGATCGGGAAGTTCCACAACCCGGCACACGAGCATGATGGATTCCGGGTGGAGGACTGCGTGAATGCGAGGGAGCGACGCCTTCTCCGATTTCTAGTTCCGATCCTGAACCCGGAGAAGCTTGTGAGCGATGTCGAACCGGCTCCTGAAGGCGATCATGGAGTCTTACCTGGGCAGGAGGCAGATAGGGTGGGGACATATCCTCGAGGAGGTGGTTACCCGCGCAGCGAAGAAGACCACCAGTGCAAAGGGGTGCCCCCTGGCGCCGTACATGTACCATTTCTACGCACAGTACGAATGCCTGCACCCCGGGGAGATCACGCACCTCCGAATGCTCATGGAGAAGAGGAGGGACATGTTTCCAGGAGAGGAGATTCCCGGAGACGGAGTCCCCGCCGCAGCCAAGTTCCTCCCCATGGTGGCTAACCCCGGAGCCGGAGCACTTCCACCTCCTCCGCCACCAGCCCCACCAGGACCACCTGGTCCAGGGGAGCAGAGGCCTCGACGGACAGGGGCAGCACCTCAACCCGGAGAGGGTGGGGCACCAGGGTCCAGCACAGGAGGAGTGGCCACCCTCAGACCGAAAGAAGCAGCTCAGCTACCCCTCCCGGAGGGAGACACTCCACCCCGGCCGGCCCCCACTCACCGGATGGCAACCCGGAGTGTGGCTGCCACCGGGCCGAGCCATCCGGGTCCAATTGTGTCCGGACCGGAGGAAGACTCCCCAGTCGCCATGGCGACCCCTCCGGCCCCCGTAGTTGTCTCGCCCCCACCCCTCAGGCCGGTGCAGGGAAATGACAGTGAGGGGGAGGAGGCCCCCGTCCTGCACCGGAGAAAGTCGGGAAGAGTCCTGAGGTTCGTGGAGAGCGAACCTTCCTCCTAACCCGGAGAACAGGGGGTAGAAGCCTCGGCCCCGCCAGGAGAGACCGAGGTTGTGGGAGCTCCGCAGCAAGGAGATCCTACCCCGGAAATGCAGACCCCGACCCGGGGAGTGCCAGTGGGGGACATACCTACTGAGGTCCTCCTCCTGGCGGATAGCCCGGCAGAAGGTCCCGGACAGCCTGCAGCCACGGGAGGGATAGACTGGGGAGACCCGCAGTATGCGAAGAAGAGGAAGGCGGACCTCCCCGCCGAGAGTCCTCGCCCGCGAACCCGGAGAAAGCTCACGAAGCTCAGGGCGGACACTTCACCAACCCCGGCCGCCTCTCCTGTTGCCCGGGCCGAACCCCTCGAACCGGTAATCCGAGCAATCCCAGCAGTTCAGCGGACCTCACCTCCCGGGGAGGGAGAAATCCGGAGGAAGGGGAAGAAGGTGCTGGAGGAGTCCTCTGAGTCAGAGGACGGAGAGGCCACCGCACCGCATTCGCCTGCCCACGCTACCCGGGTACACGCAGAGGCGGCACCCTCCAACTCAGCCCGGTTGCCAGGGTGGGACGACTTCACCCCGCGGAGGCCAGAGTTCGATCCCAGTCTCCCTGTACCCCCATTCCGGATAACAGAGGAGCACCCTCTGCAGCCAATTGCGCATGCACTGCATGTATGCACGCAGGAGCACCTCCAGATGCACAAGGCCCTGCGCGGGATATCAGTGGCACTCCGAACCGGCCAAGTGGAGCGGTACCCCGACATGGTGAGGGATTTAGTCCGCGAAAATGCTGCAGCCCGGGCAAGTATCAGTGAGGGATCCCTCATCATCCTGCGCCAAGCCCGGGAAATTAAGCAGCTGGAGGAGGAGTTGACCAAGCAGCAGGGGTACGCTCGGCAGCATCTTTTCGGGCTCAGGAGGTTCCTGTATGCACCCGGAGAGGCACAGCTGAAGGCCCAGCTGCTCGACGCCCAATTCCAGGCCTCAGGATCGGACCTCCCAACGCGGATGGCGGCGTACATGAAGAAGGCCGCGGAAAGGATGGAAGGAGCTCTCCAGGAGATGAGAGACCTCATCGGGGAGATGGCCCGGACTTTTCCCGGGGAGGCACCTCCCCTCGCAGTAGTAGAGGATGTCCCCGCTCAGGGCAACCCCGAAGTGACCGAGGATGCCAGGGCCGAGGAGGAAGAGCCCACCGACCCTGTGGCAATGGAGGAGCCGGCCCTGCCCACGAACCTGAGCCCGGAGAAGACCTCGAGAGAGACAGGGACTTTGCATCCCCTCAGCAAGGACATTCCGGAGAGCGCTGAGGCGAGCCTGAAGGGCATACCCCCAGTCGAAGAGAAGATTTCCCGGATAGTCGGAGAGGAGGTTTCCCGGGCAGTGGAGGAGGTTTCCCGGGCAGTGGAGGGGAATACCCGGGTAAGGAATCCCTCCTCCATTCCACCGGTCCGGACTGTGGACCCCGAGGACAGGAGTCCTATTCCTGCCCAAGAGGCCACAATCCAACCAGGACAGGAGGGGGAGGCCGATACCCGGACAACCGGATTGAGAACGGAGGAGCCGCGGACACCTCGCTGTTCGGGTTTAGCCGTTCCATCAGAGCCCTCGGACCTCGAGGCCCTCCCCGAGAAGGTGCTGACCGCGGAGGTCGCCCCCCTCATCCCCGAGGACTTGATCGATGTCCCGGAGATCGGAGAGGCACTCCCGGACACCTCAGCCCCGATGCCTTCCGGGGATACTGAGATTCTAGGAAGCGGAGGGACCGCTCCAGTGCTCCAAGAGACAGGGAACGAAGAGGAGGAGGTCACCTCCCAACCCGGGCCAAGGGCGCGTGAAGACGGCGCTTCCGAGACTGCCGAGGCGCTGTGACCATCAGGATGGAGGAGGACGGTCAGGACTGAGATAACGGTGGGCGGATATCCCGGATCGAGATTAGGTTAGAAGTAGTACTTTTAATTGCAGATAGGAGAATGACGGCGCTAGGCTGACAGAGGGATAGATTTAGAAAGATTCCCTGGCAAGGAATTTTTGTCCTCTTCTGGGATGCCAGGGAGGACCTGCTACTTAGCCGAGGGGAGGATACCTCCTCGGGGTCTTTTTGTGATTTTGCAATACCCTAATCCAGTGCAAGTACGCCCCTTTCTTCCATTCCCCTTGTGTATGTGTGTGTGTGAGTGAGTGTGTGGGTGTGAGTTTGCGTATCCTTTCCAGCTTCCTGCCTTGTATGCGGTGTCGGGGTTATTGCGGAGTTCAGGAGGCCCTTGCTGTTCGGGCAAGAGGTAACGGTTCCGTCTTTGAACGGAGAGTAGTAAGGAGGGTAGAGAAGCTGGCAGGAGAGGAGTGCGGCCAACGAACGGCACCTCTTACTTAGGGCACCGCCTAGTCTGTCCGTGTAGCGTCCAGGAGTACAGCGGCCAGGAAGGGATTCCGGCCGCTTAACCGACTCCCGAGGCCGCACTCGGTTGAGTCCCCCTGGGTGCTGAAGTTCGGGTAGGCGGGTTGGTGTCTAGGTAATCGCGGTGAACTCCGGGTCAGTCGCACCACCCCCAGTCCAGTAACCCGGGATCTACTAACCCGGGTAGTGAGTTGCGATAACCGGACCATAGGAGAACCGGATACCGACCTTTGTGACATGCGCGTGGATCTAGAGTCCGGGCGTAGAGGGAGGTATAAGGGAAGTTCCTAACAGGGTAAGGACAGAGAGAGTCTCGGTGACCTTTCCGGTCACGTTAATCAACGGGAAAAGTGGTCTAATTCCCCCACTTATCTAAACGCAGGAAAACCCCTCTGAGGTGAATACAGATGCTAAACTAAACCACAAAGACCAAACCCCCTCCTTTCTCCTGTCCGGGTAGCTTTTTCCAGGACAGGATACAGGGTACAGGGGTGATAGGACAGTACCCGGATAGCACAAATCCGGGTTGGCTAACTGGTGGAAATTGTTGTCCCTGCACTTCACAGGATCTCCGTGGACGAATACTCGGGTTCTTGTTTGGGAAACCTCTTTTACTACGAAAAAGGGTTATCCGGACACGAATCGGGAAAGCACGTTACGACAACTTCTACTTAAAAGTCTTATGACCTAACTATGGCGGCAGCAGCAAACTCTAGCCGCCTTTGTTCATTCATTGAAAACGATAAAAATCATCCCAATAACACGATGTTTCTAAGATGTTGTATAAGACATCAATTTAAATGTCTACGAAGACACTGCATAGATATTATATGACATGTACTCTCGTTTGACGTGGACTTTTTTTTACCATGTAGATAAACAACTGTAAATTATAAAATTAATGAAATATCCACGTATAATTTTTTTCATAAATATGCAAAAATTGCTGTATATATTTAAATAGCTATATTTACTAAATAAATTGTTTTTCTAATTAAGTAATAATTTAATAATAATTTTCCAATATCTTTATATTTTATAATAAATATTTTATAATTTTTTGATTTTATGAAATTTTTTAAAAATATTTATTATTAAAATATTCTCAAATATTCATATGATATATATTTAAAATTAAATTATGATATTTAAATATTATTATAAGAATTGGACCAATGAAAAAATCTGAAATTAGAAGATTAATATTATGAAATTCATATTTTGATATTTTTAGTTGTACGAAATAAATTTATAATGCACATATAACAAAAGAGTATTTAAAAGGATGAAGTTCTTTTTTTTGTCCTCCTATATACCGCTGCCCATTAGTATGTTTTCTTTTACAACCGGGCTACTTTCCACCCCGTACCGGTAACTTTCAGAATTTTTTACTTGGTGAAACCATAATTTCTTGCCAACGTGGCAGTTTCATGTCTAAAGCGATGTATTAGTAGACAACTTGTTACCCGCCGAACCACGGGTATCATCATGGAAGACCACAGCCACGGGGAGACCAGGAATTAACGACGACCCCGGGGCTCGAGGCCAAGGACACAGTGATCAGAGGACCACGAGGATCGAGACCGTGGACACAGGCAGTAAAGTCGAAGGGCAGCGCAAGGGATTAGGTTTTATTATAAATAAGGGTAGAATGATACAATAGCAGCTCCTTGTATTGCTAGAACAGGATGTTAGCCACGAGTGCGTACTCACGAACTTTGTAGCCTTACGGCATTCTCCAATTCAATGCAAACACATGACTCAGTCCAATTCTATCTTACCCCGCCTCTATCTATTTTCTACTACCCTCCTCTAATCGCGCTTTTGTCTGCGGAGGCCTTGGCACTGTGGTAGTCACTGAGTCGGAGCGGTGGTGTCTCAATCTCTCACGTGGTTGTGCAGCTGCCGTCGCAAACGCCCCGCCCAAGGATCTGGCTCGCCGAACCAGCACCGTTGCCGTGGAAGTGAGCCAAAGACGAGTCACCCCGGGAGATTGTAACCCTGGGTCTTGACCCCCCTCGATCATACCTCGGCCGCTCAGGACTGGCTTGCCCGACCGAATTAATCACTAGGTGATTGCGGTCCGGTCAACGACCGCCATACCCTACCCGGACCCTGGGAGTAATTGTGAGCGTCGTCTCCAAGCCCCGGTCTTCTCCCTGTTTCCTACCTTTACCTTCCCCGTTCTCATACTTCGGGCATCTCCATACCCGTACCCCGGCTAACATTTTGGCGACCATGCTGGGGATGGAATGCTGAGGTAGAAAAGAAAAAAAAAAAAAAAAAAAAAAAAAAAAAAAGAGAGAGAGAGAGAAAGAGAAATCTGGCTACGAGCCACTAGGAAAGGAAATGCCCCCGAAAAGGCACGCCGCGGAAAAAGCCGTGGAAAATATTGTTGCAGATATGGAAGAAATAGTACAACATGAGGATGAAACCAGGGAGATACTACAGTGGATGAAGCAGCAGATGACAGATCTGGCTGCTAAGAACGATGCCACGAACGCTAAGCTAGAACAGCTTAGCCTGAAATACCAAGATATCCAAGGTAATGGTAACCCCGAGGCTATCGCTTCCACACCAAGGAGTGAGGGGGAACCCGCAGAGGCAGCCAGATCGGCAACCATCCTTCGGGGAAACAACGCCGCGGCCAGCTCAAGCACTTCGGGAATGCCATCCCCGCCACCCGTAGTGGTACCCACGGGGATCCCAAGTGTATCACATAACCCCGGGAGCCTTGACGCCCAAGCTAAGTTACCCAAAATACCTTACCCCGTGTTCGACGAATCGGGGGACCCAGACTGGCACATCAGGAGATTTAAGGTAATCGCGCGCACGAACGGCATTTTCCATGCCACGGATTTGCAGAACATTTTTGGTACCACGCTCCAAGGAAACCATATCAACTGGTACATCGACTTCGAATCAGAACACAACAATGCCAGTTGGGAAGATATGGAGCGTAGTTTTTTACACAAGTTTCAAAACTTAAAACAAGTTCGGAAGTCCTCCGAGCATTGGGATCAATTACTCAATCCACGAACGAGCTTTGTGGATAAGTTTTATGATAGATTCAAGCGGTTGGCGGATAAACTTAGCCAACGGCCCGAAGAGGAGTATATGTGTGAATGGTTTAAGAAGGGGCTACTTCCATGGATACAACAGGCATTGTCATCCGTGGCGTAAAAACGTTGCGGACATTCTCTCTCTGCCGCAAACGACATCGCAGAGAGCTCACGGCCCCAAGCGCATTACACAAGCCCCCATTTTACCATCGCCCTCGACAAGGCGGGATGCGAGTGACAACCCCCCATGCGAGACTGTGGAAAAACACACCTTGGACGATCTTTGGTATTCCACCAATACAACGCCGCCCAGGACCCTGGGCGCCCAGGGAACACCATGGCCGCGGTATACCCCGACGAGGTTAACGTGGATGCGTTTCAGCCCGGCCGCTCGATGCATCTTGGGAATGCGGAGGACTGGACCACCGACGGAGCGAGCCGTGCCCAATATTCAAACAGAAATGGGCTCAAAATCGAAACAATAATACCGGGGTCCCGAACACAAACACCGCGGCTCGCGGAGGGGAGGGGTAATGCCGACCGAGGTGCACGGACGAGAGACTAATGTGTCCACGATATCGCCTCTCCGCATGATGACGACAAGATCAAAAGCCGATTCCCGAACCACGTGGTGGAACACAGAAAGCCATTTCGAGAAAAACACCGGGAGCGGCTACACAACCCGAGAACAGATATACAAAAAGACCCGGAAGCCTCACTCCCGGACCAAGGGCGTGCCACGGATCACACACCAAAGAAATCATCGGACACTACTAACATGACCATCACCCTAGCAAAGTTAGTACAAATCAGCCCCGAACTGCAGCAATATTTACAACGGGCTGCGTCAACCGAGGCAAAATCAGATCCCGCGTTCGTGGAAGTTAATGCCACCACTTTGGACCCCGATTTGCTGCAGGTGATACGAGTGCAACTCGGGGATGACGCTAACCAACGTCCTCGTAGATGGAGGGTCGGGCGTGAACGTAATGAGCAACCATGTTCGACAAGCACTAGGATTGCCGCAGCCCCGAAGCGCTCGTTTCATTTTACGTATGGCTAATGACGCTCCAGTCACACCCCTGGGAATTCTCACCATGGTCGGGATTGCAATACACGGGGTATCAACACCAGCAACATTCGTAATCATCGATATGCCACATGACAGCAATTTTCCGGTAATTTTAGGGAGGCCGTGGTTGCGAGACATGCAAGCAATTCACAACTGGACAAAAAATCAGATCCACCTGCAACGCCACGGAAGAACCGTGGTCATCCCCGTGGATAGCTGTCTGACCCGTGCCAAGATGAACCAGATCCGAACTTCGGCCGGAACGGATTGGCCAGAAGAATTCACAACAGAGCAAGAGGCTCTCGTACTCCACGTGCACCCCAGCCTGATACCCGTGGCAGACATACATTTGGCTAGTATGATGCAAGAAGAAAAACTGGATATCCCCGAGCACTTCACCCGGGAGATAGCTGGAGAGGTTGTGGTGAACGCCGTCCCAGCCAAAACGGCATTACATCACGAAACCATCACGGGATGGACACACGGGGCCAAGGAGAGAGTACAGCTGGTCAACCTCGGAACAACAGACGAGCCCAAGTACATCAAAATCAACACAGACGCACCACCGGGCATTAAGCAAGCCGCCATCGCCTGTTCCACGAGTACGGGGACATATTCGCTGGAACCACGAGGACCGAAAGGCATCCCCAATTCCTTGGCCGAACATACCATCGATCTCATCCCCGGTGCAACCCCCGTGACAAAGAACGGGAGTGACAGGATGAATCCAAACTACGCCGCCCGAGTCAAAGTCGAACTAGACAAACTACTCCACGCCAAGTTCATTTCGCCCGTGGATGCGGCAAAGCGGCTCTCTCCCATGGTCATTATTCAAAAAAAAAACGGACGTTGCGCATCCGTGTGGATTTGTAAAACTCAACGCCGCGACAAAAAAGGACCATTATCCATTACCATACATGGAAGAGATCATCGACGAGGTTGCTGGACATGAAATGTACTCGTTCATTGATTGCTTTTCAGGGTACTACCAAGTAGCCATGGCAGAGCAAGACAAAGGTAAAACGGCTTTTTCCACGGAATGGGGACCGTACCAATTCGAGCGCATGCCCTTCGGGGCCAAAAACGCACCCATGACATTTCAACGGGTCATGGAATTAATCTTCAGACCATACCTCAAACAGTTCTTCCGCATCTACTTGGACGATGGCACCGTCTACGGCAAGATGAAAGACCATGTTTCGCATCTCAGGCAAATTTTCCACGCCTGTAGAGCCAACGAGGTAAGCCTTAACGCGGACAAGTGCATGTTTACGTACTTGCGGGGGTTATCTTGGGTTACATCGTGTGTAAATATGGCAAGCTTCCGATCTGAGAAGATCAAAGACATCCTGGACATGACACCACCAACAAATCAAAAAGGCTTACAACGGCTCCTGGGTCTAGCACAGTTCAACCGAATTTATATAGAAAAACTAGCCCACATCACCGCCCCAATCACGGCTTTGAACCATGCCAAGTACACATACCCACGGGACTGGACACCCGAGGCACAAGCGGCGTTGGATAAGATAAAAACGCATACCCAACGCACCGATACTCATAGCCCCGGACTGGTCTAAACCATTCCACGTCCACACGGACGCGTCTAATCTTGCCGTGGGAGTAATGCTAGCACAAAATGTAAATGGCAAGTACGATCAACCCGTGGCATATGCTAGTAGACTACTCAACCAGGCCGAACGAAACTACTCCACCATGGAGCGGGAAGCCTTGGCAATGATATACGCCATCAAAAAGTTTAGACATTACCTCCTCGGGAAGAAATTCCGGTTCATGGTCGACCACCACAGCTTGTCATACCTCGTAAACCAGACATTGGTCACGGGACGAGTGGCTCGGTGGATCATGATACTCCTCGAATACGACCTCGAAGTGGTATACGTCCCCGGGAAGCGACACATCGTGGCAGACTACTTGTCCAGGGACACCAACGCCACGGCAGAAGGAATAGATGACTCCTTCAACGAGGCTTATGTACAAGCCACGCAAATCGCCACGGACACCAAGGAGCACGGGGACGACTGGAGGGCCGATATCATTAGATATCTCACCACGGGCAACACTCCCTTGGACATAACGGGGACACGAGGGGGTCACCGTCGAGACAACACTCCCTTACACCGTGGTCCATGGGAAATTATACAAGCGGGGGCGGATCAAGAGATCCGGCTATGCGTCTCCACCGAGCAAGCAGCAGCAGATCATCGACATCTCCACGATGGACCCACGGGAGGCCACCAGGGGCCCCGACACCACGGTAAAAAGATTCTCTCCGCAAATGCGGTGGCCAACGCTCCACAAAGACGTGATTGCCCATGTCAAAATTGCCACGCTGTCAAATTTCCACAACAAATTTTCAAAGACCAAGGCAAAGTACCAATGAAGGCCATACCTCCCCTGGGACCATTTCAACGGTGGGGGTTGGATTTCGTGGGACCAATCAAACCAGTTACACGCCAGGGGTACAAGTACATCCTCGTGGCCACGGACTATACTACGAAGTGGGTAGAGGCCAAGCCTCTGCGGACCAACACCGCCGTCGTCACAGCCTCGTTCATTTACGAAAACATAATTACAAGGTTTGGATGCCCCCTAGAGATAGTATCAGACCAAGGCACGCATTTCGTGAATACCGTCATACAGGACCTCCTCGATAACCACGTTATCAAACATCGCACCAGCACAGTGTATTACCCTCAGGGAAATGGGCAGGCATAGTCGACGAACAAGACACTAATTAATATGCTTGAAAAGATTTGTGCACGCAAATCAGGCGGACTCGGATGATTGTCTACCGCCCCCGCACTGGGCTTACCGTGTCGCCGTCAAAACCGCCACAAAATGCCCGTTCGAAATGGTTTACGGTACTCAACCCCCGCTTCCCACGGAGTACATCGTACCAACGTTCCAAACACTACTGACCGAGGGATTACCCCCCGCGAGGTCTTTGGCGGCCCGCATCAACGACCTACACCACCTCGAAGAAATTAGAACCCTGGCTACATCGCACATACATCACAAACAGGACCCGACGGCCCGCCATTTCCGGGGAACGCGGCCTCCACGGGTGTTTCAAAAGGGTGACCAAGTACTTTGGTGCCCCGAGACCCCAAACTCAAACGGTCTAAATTTGAGTCGATATGGCATGGCCCATATACGATGCTGTGGGTTCTACCTAACAATACCGTACTCCTCGTCAACAAAGACGAACTACGACCCCACGCCACGATAGTCAACGCCACAAAATCGAAACAATACTACACTCAAAGACCACAACCTGGGGATGACCCTAAGCCTACAGGATATTTACACCACGTTGGCATCCGAGGGCGGGACATGGAAGAAAACCACATGGATCTAGCTAACAAACGGACACAGCCACGCCCACCGAGGACACACAACTCGGGTCACCAAACACCCAAGGCATCGAGGCCAAGCCAGGCAAAACCCGGGGAATGAACACAGCGGACACACGTACATGACCCGCGGAAGACACACACACCCACAACACCGAGGAACAGATCCGGGGGCACGGAGGAATCACAATCCAAAAGCACAAAACCAGTCCATGGGACTTAGTCGCAAAAGCGACCTCCCCTACCGAGGCCATACCCATGCACATCCCATGTGCATACATAAGCCACATCCATGTCATCCAGGGCCCAAACACAAGACGTCCCAATCATGAATCTACTCCCGAGGAATGCCACATCAACACCATAATTACCCCCAAGTTCCGCCCGAGGCATCATCACGTGATTCTACCCCCGAGACACCATCACTCTATTCTATAAAGCGGAGACACCGCCCGCCACGGACAGAGCCATCATTACCACTACTCCCCCCGCCGCAGATTAGCGCAAACTCAAATAGTGCGGACTTCCCGGGAGAACTCTCTTTTGCAACATCAGCTCACTTTCGTGCGCATTGCTTTTCGCGTCTTTTGCTCTCTCTACCCATCCTTGCTCCCGATTCGGACCCCTTGCAGTGTTAGCGGCCATGGCGCGTGGTGCCCCGGGAGCGGAAGCCACCGCACGCCCCACGGCGATCCCGGAGTGGAAGAAGTACCCCGACGTTGAATGGCTCACCGAGGCAGGATTGTTGCGATACGCAAACCACCTCCGTGAGAATATTGACCTCGGACAATGCATGGCATTTATCGCCTCAATGAGGGAGCGGCAGCAGGAGGATCCTAACAACACCGAGGTGGCCAGGGTCGTGGAAGGGGTCCTCGTTAGGTACTCCCCGAGGTACCTCCGCCAATTCTTCGGTTGGAATGGCACGGGGGTCACTAGCTGGTCACCGCACAGCAGCAGTCTGCCACAGCCCGACACCACGGTTTACACCCACGGGTACTCTGTCCGAAGAGGAGGCAAGTTCGACGTTTACGATATCACACGGAACAATCCAAACATGCCCGACCCGTGGTTTGGCAGAATCCGTGGCATACTCAGCCAAGTATTTTTTCGGAATGACTGCAATGCGGTGCATCCGGATCAAATTGCATTGTGTGTCATGGCGGGCCGCGGCGAAAAGATTAACTGGGGTCGGCTCATGGACAGGAATGCGGTGAATCAAATCCAAGGGCATGTCCAGAGTGACGACTACGAGAGCCCCATCGCCCCATTTTTGACACAGTTTATCGGCCATTTCTTGGATTACCACCGGGTAAACCATCACCCCTGGGCCATGGGCACCTTCCTTGATGTACAACGCGAGGTGGCAGAATCCCAGCAGCCAAACACCACGCCAACCCACCGTGGAAAGCGGCCACGCACCGAGGAGGAGGGGACAACAGGAGGAGGCTGCCCCATGGAGATCGCCAGTACGTCCACGACCACGGAGTTCGGCCCCCGCGCCAAGGAGTTCGAGGCCCAAAAACGCACAATGGAGACTTGTATGGAGGAGATGCTGCACTTCCTTCACAGCGCGGAGCAACAGCAGCAGACAGCCTCGGCCAAGTACAAAGACTGGGAGACTCGGCATAAGCGCCATACGGCACGGTGATGCAGACAACCTGAGCCACGGATCGTAAGTCCATGGAGGAGTACAAGGCTGGAGGTCGGCTCCACACCACCCAACTCAGGACGGATAACTTCCCCGCAGAACCAACTCGATGCACGGGATCTAGAACTCAGCACCACGGAAAGGTCCCGCACTTTCGAGGACCAAAGCACCAGGGACAGGGGAGAGAATTGAGCGGCTAGACCGTAAATCGCCGAACTCCTCGCCAAATGCAAGACATTGTCAGAGGAGTTGGCCCTCAAAGCCACGACCCCCTTCTCCAATGCCACGGACATGGACACGGTGCAGCGGCACCGCCAGGAGGTGGAAAACGCCCGGGAGAACTTCAAAGCCAACAAGGTGGCTTCGACGAATCACGCGGCTAGAATTATCGCCACCACAAAGATACCACATCTTTGCGATCGGAACCACACACATCGGAAGAACCCCCGTAGCATTCCTTGATCAATGCACGGGTGATGCATTAATCGCATTGGAGCTTGAGGGCTCCGACAACACTGGGGGCGGCCAAGGCGAACCCTTCCTCGGAGAGGATGACGAGGAGGTACAACCTCAACCCATGGAGGAACCAGAATTGACCCGACCCGGACATACACCCACGAGGAGGATTATGACAACATACAGGAGGAGGAGGACACCCACGAGCAGCCGACCCCTACACACGCCGGGGACAGGGCAATGGACACTAACTCCGGGGAAGGCATCTATCAATTCCCGACACAAATTGGAGAAGAGAGGGTGGACATACCCGAGGGGTTTACTGGACCACGAACAGACGCCACACACCGGTCTCCGGCGGCGCCCCCGGCAAGCTCGCCCCCATACCACCTTCCGGTTCTGTCACCACCTACACAAAGACGAGTCCCCGGCGAGACAAAATCCGGATGGTACTTACCCACATGGCCGACTCGGGCCGAGTCTCCCGTAGCCCACTCGGACCCCCGCCCATGTTCTCCCGTTGCGAGTAATACCCTCCCGTTATCTCTCGCCAGACACAGGCAAATCCTCCTCCGGAAGGAGGAACAGGGAGGGTGGAACATGGAAGACGCGGATGAAGACGGAGACGAGGCCTCGGAGTCCATGCGATTCGTGTTGCGTTATTTCCACGAACACCGGACCTCACCGCACATTATGCCAACTCCGAGACTACAGGCGACGAGTGCCCCGCATGCAATCGGACCTTAGGGGTACGGTGTTCGATGTGTATACACATGCGCTCAATTTTCAAGGAAACCATGTCCGACACATCGGCGGTGGCGAGGCACTCCGTCGATCGTACCACGGCGAAGAACCCCTCGTAGCGGTCGGCAATTTCCCCGGGAGCAAGCCAGACCGAACAGGAGGCCCGCCCCCACGCGCCGCTAAGCCAGCAATTCGAGGACGAATTGCACTCGCAAGGAGGGCAAAATGTTACCCGCCGAACCACGGTATCATCATGGAAGACCACGGCCACGGGGAGACCGGGGAATTAACGACGACCCGGGGCTCGAGGCCAAGGACACGATGATCGAGAGGACCACGAGGATCGAGACCGTGGACACGATAAAATCGAAAAGTCGAAAGGCGCAAAGGGATTAGGTTTTATTATAAATAAGGGTAGAATGATACAATAGCAGCTCCTTGTATTGCTAGAACAGGATGTTAGCCACGAGTGCGTACTCACGAACTTTGTAGCCTTACGGCATTCTCCAATTCAATGCAAACACATGACTCAGTCCAATTCTATCTTACCCCGCCTCTATCTATTTTCTACTACCCTCCTCTAATCGCGCTTTTGTCTGCGGAGGCCTTGGCACTGTGGTAGTCACTGAGTCGGAGCGGTGGTGTCTCAATCTCTCACGTGGTTGTGCAGCTGCCGTCGCAAACGCCCCGCCCAAGGATCTGGCTCGCCGAACCAGCACCGTTGCCGTGGAAGTGAGCCAAAGACGAGTCACCCCGGGAGATTGTAACCCTGGGTCTTGACCCCCCTCGATCATACCTCGGCCGCTCAGGACTGGCTTGCCCGACCGAATTAATCACTAGGTGATTGCGGCCCGGTCAACGACCGCCATACCCTACCCGGACCCTGGGAGTAATTGTGAGCGTCGTCTCCAAGCCCCGGTCTTCTCCCTGTTTCCTACCTTTACCTTCCCCGTTCTCATACCTCGGGCATCTCCATACCCGTACCCCGGCTAACACAACTTATAAAATATCCACATATATTTGGATGTCTTCAAGTCATCATGTACTCCTACTTGAAGACATCTTCAAAACAACAAGATATCTTCCCATGTTACAAGACATTTTGCAAGACATCAAGACATCTTAAAAGTGATCTACCCAAATCTTAAGACGTTTAAAATTCGATGGTTTTTGTATAGTGGCCATGTTGATAGGAACATTCGGGACAACCGTTGACATCGGGGCGCCGTGAGAATAGGAACAACCGGGACCACCCAAACTGAGGAGTTTTCTAACCCTATAGTCCCACCCTCCAAACCCTCGGGCTGGACCTCTTCTAATTGACTAAACCTACCTTTGGCACCCGTATGCGGTGGTGAATCACGGTACGATGTTCCCGATTGGAGAGTTACCATTGGTGATTACTCCTTTGGTCATCATCAGGTTTTAACCGTAAGGGAGTCCATTCCCAATGTCACCGAATCAATCGAACTCAACCAAGGTAGTTTGGAAGCTTGGGAAAACGAACCACACTACTAACTAGTGGGTGGAAAACACGACATTTTCAGACTAAACTAATCGATTGGTCCCACTGATGGGCCACAAGGACAACCTGTAAGTGTGAACTCCCATCCCGCTTGAGCAAATATAATCACACTGTGAGGTTAAATTAGTAATTTGTGTAGTAAAAACCTTAATCATCAACGGGGCCCGCAAAAGCCCTCCTCCAAGAGTATCCAAACACTAAAGGGAGAAACCGTAGCCTTGTACCTCTATCCGGCCGTTTGTCGAATTCCACCTAATCACCATGCACGTACTGCATTTAGCGGGGGAGGGCCGGAGCCCTTAGCCCACGGTGTCTTAGTGGTTGATAAGCACGGAAGGATATAATGTTTTCCAAATACCGGGTTGTGCTTCCAATATCAAGTACTCCTCAGCACTATCATATCCTCCCACTCATACTCCCGCCATGGGCGAGGAGTATTGGTCCCGGAACAATGTAGTTTTTGCCATACAAGGTCACAAGTACTTTTCCTAGTTAGACATTTACGAAGCCCTTAAATTCCTTTGCCCTTTGGTTAAACCGGTATGAATTACGAAGCCTAAAAAACACCAAGAAGTTACTAGGCTAGAATTTCACCTAAATCTATCAATCGGAACCCCTAAGGACCCTAAAACGACTATCAAAAGGTAGGGGCAGCACACGAATTCCTTCAATTTGGCTTGGAGATTTAAAATTTTAAACACCATTCTTTACCCACAAGTAAACAAATGGCCCTCCGCCACTTACCGTGGTGGCGCACGTCTTGGGAGTGGTAACCACTCAAGAACCCCTTGCCAGGTCTTGAATGGGCGGCTTCACCCGGCCCACTTCCCAATTTACCAATTGGCTTCCAGGCCTACGAGAGGTTTACAAGAATTTTAAAATGGTTAAGTTTGAACAACAAGGTTGGACCACAAAAGTCTCGACGGATGGAGGGGTAACGGGCAACCTGTGTGTTCAACCTCCAAACACAAACTCTTAAAATCGTTGGGGCAATACTGCCAACGATTTTAATTTCAAACAATAGAAATGGTCCCACCGGTAATTAACCCGACCTCACCACATACAAAAAACCTATGGAAAAGATAACAACTATATACAAATAGAAGTCACCCAACAATGGTAAACTTCTATTTTCGGTTGGAAAACTGTCAACCTAAACACAAGTAGATTTCACCCAACAACGGTGAAACAAATTTAGTTTCACCTCCATTGGGTTACAACCGGTGTCCCATCCTTCAAGAGTAGGGCACTAAGTATCTCTCGATACACTCACCAGGCGCCTTGTGAGAGAAGGCAAATTACTATAAATAGTAATCTACCTTGTATCTCACAAGGCTACAACAAACAAGGGGGAGACCATCTTTGACGCCCAATATTTGGGCTGTAACTCAAGCCAACCCCAAAAAATCCCCCACAAAAACTTTATACAACAATAACAACACAAGTAAGCAATTCAAGCAAGCTAACCCAACACCATGCAACAATTGAATCAAGGTATGGGTTTGAATCACTCCCCTTCTCCTACAACTTACTAAAAATAGTAAGTGGCTCTCTTTGGAGCTCTCTAAATTCTTCAAACCTCTACAAAAAGCCCACAAGTTAAAACCACAATCCGCCAATGATGACCAATTGCAAAGCTCAAACCAATGCAAGAATTCAAGCCTAACCCTCGAGCAAAACCCAACACAACCAAACCTAATTCTTTTGCAATTTTTTAAACCCACACAAATCCAATTTCAACCCAAATCCATTACCCTTTGAATGCCAATCCAATCCAACCATCCAATGCAAATCAAGGGCCCCTACTTAATCAAAATAAGCTTATCAATTAAGTAAAGAAGAATCCCAATCAAACATGCAATCATGGAACAATTCAAGCAAACAACATCAAGCTCCTAAGTTACTCTTGACTTGAAACCACAACTTACTATATATAGTAAGCAAGTCCTAACTTCTCAACTCCAATCCCTACCAAGCACACCAATCAAGCAAGAAAGAGTTAGAGGTTAAACACCACATCCCGGCAAATGCACCAATTATGTGGCACCAATTCCCCCTAAACTAGGATTGGGCACACTCGGGGCCGAGGGGTGGTGCATATAAAACTTTGTCTTCTAAGCAAAGGACAATCAATTCATACATGAGCATATAATTCAATTTCAATTGTAACCAACATGAACCAAACACTCAAATGGATTCACACCTCATTCAAATAATTGATTTAAGTCATGGGTTGAGCCCTAAATCCCCTTCCTTATAAACTTAAGAGAGTTCAAATGGTCTCCAATCAACCACCATAAACTCAAGGCTCAATTAGAAGGACAAAATAAGCAAACAACCCACCAACGCACCTCCAAAAAGCCTCACCACAAACTACTACAGCATACTATGCAAGCTCACAAAGGTGGTGAATTCACCTCTAACACATATTCTTCCCTTCTCATACTACCAGAGACTTCCCATACAACCGTACAACATTCTGTTGTTTTGTCTTCATTTTGCACTGTAATTCAAAACATGAAACACATAATTATAACTCATTAGTAATGAAAATGATTTTAATTTTGCAAAATCAAATCTTCAAATCAAAAAATGCATACCTAAACTTTTATGTGAATCATATTTCTTGTCACTCTTTCAAGCTTGACCCCACCATTGGTAGTGACCCCACAAAACGCCGAAAGGGCAGAATAAACATGCTGGTGAAGTTCAAAATCCGGAATATTTCTATTTCTATTGCCAAAAGCTTTGCCCATTGAAAATAATTCATTTCTTTTCTCGTGTCTTGAAACTGACCAATACGTACGGTAGATTGAAACTTAAAATTTTTTGGAGGTGGAGTTCAAAGTGGATCACCCTCATTCATTTGACATCGTACAAGTAGTAATTTTCAGGTCTAGATTTATAACAGGCTCCATTCTTAACCCCTAACTTTCCTTGAAGCCCGAAATGGGCTTTTGCAATTCCGGGCAGCCTAGATGAAGGGGTTAGAAGTAATATTTTTGCCTAAGAATTTTATTGGGTCCTCCTTATACTGCAAAGTGTATGTGGTAAAATTTGCAAAGTCAAATTCCAATTTTTGAGTCTTCTAGGACGATTCTTGGGTTGCGAGCCGAGATGGGGCAGCTCAAAAAAGTAACTTTTTTGAATTTTTTTTTTTTGAAACATGATCATTACTAAATCACTACTCAAATTTCAAAGTGACTCAAGTCAAAAAGTTTACCAATTTTACAAGGGCAGCCTCCAAAAGAATTTGAAACCAATCTTCGCAATACCCAAAAAAACTCTACCTCTAAGCACTCGTGGGGGTGTAAACCAATTTCTTTTCTTTTTTAAAAACTTCCAACCGTAAGATCTTGTACCTAAGAATATGCCTGATTACTCTTTAAAAAATTGACCGTTGGATGTTTACCATTTGAGAGATCATAACATCCAAAGTTTGTCTCGCAAGTTTTTCTGGGTATTGCGAAGATTGGTTTAAAATTCTTTTGGAGGATGCCCTTGTAAAATTGGTAAACTTTTTGACTTGAGTCACTTTGAAATTTGAGTAGTGATTTAGTAATGATCATGTTTCAAAAAAAAATAAATCAAAAAAGTTACTTTTTTGAGCTGCCCCATCTCGGCTTGCAACCCAAGGATTGTCCTAGAAGACTCAAAAATTGGAATTTGACTTTGCAAATTTTACCACATACACTTTGCAGTATAAGGAGGACCCAATAAAATTCTTAGGCAAAAATATTACTTCTAACCCCTTCATCTGGGTTGCCCGGAATTGCAAAAACCCATTTCGGGCTTCAAGGAAAGTTAGGGGTTAAGAGCCAAGGTAGGTACCTATTAACAACACTCGTGAAAAAGAAATTGGAGGTGGATTGCTACAAGATATGGTAGTTGGTGATTTTTGTATTGCAAATTCAAATTTAAAGTATTTTTACTTCAAAGTGAGAATGATAGTTTTTTGAAGCTTGTTTTGCGCACTCAGATGTTATGATCTCGCAATTTATAAGGTCCATGGGTTAAGTTTTTGGTCCACACAATCTACAAGACTATAACAAGTTTGTACGATTCTGCACTTGTCCGTCGGCCATCGGGATATTATCATTACAAACGGACACTTCATTCAAGTTGGCCCCTCAGAAAGGGACCGGAGTTTCAATCTGAATGACTTTTATTTAGTTTCATCTACGTGATTTTTTCAGAAATGAGTTTTTGGCTAAAAATACCCCAAGACGTTGAGGGGTTAAGCTAACGGATATCTTGGATGTGGTCTCGTGTGCAGGAACTTTGCCAAAACTCTCAAATCTTTATGGGAAAACCACCTGATTGGGCGATTCCGTCAGAGACTGACGGGCCTTGCATAACGACGTTGCAGCACACTTTTAGTTGCCGAGCCGTCGCAATCTTGCCGGGATCTTTCACAGTGTAAGGCATCGGATGCTCTGCAGGAAGTCACGCAGCGGATGCCCTGCAGGAAGTCACGAAGCAGATGCTCTGCAGGAAGTTACGAGGAGAGAAAGCAATTTGTCGAGACCGGGAGCTGTTTGACCTAGACGGGTACGCGAACAATGGCGTGAGCCTTCGGGCTTGGAATTTGAGCCGTGCTCTTCAATTGCTGCGTGAGCACAAGGATGCTCTAAGGTTGGCGAAGCATTTTCCGGTTTCTTGAGGAAAGGCTGATTCGAGGCGGACGAGCCTCGCATCAGCCTCGCGTGCGAAGGCTTTCGCTGCTGGCTGTTGAACCCGCCTGCCGTAGTGGCTGGGTGCTCTGTGAGCACTCGTCCAGCATGAGGACTGCTACGGGAGCGAGTAGTGTGTCTTCGCGGCGCCCGGCTGCTCACTCGGCTCCTCTCAACACCTCGCCTTTGCTCGACGACGACGTGGACCCCGCTCACATGACCTTCGACGAGCTCGAAATGCAACGCAGTCGCCACTTTGTTCAAGCTCTCAAGGTTCCTGGATTCCCTCCCTTCCGTCGTTCACTCTTTTTCTCGCGCTAGCTCTTACTATAGTGAACACTGGCTCGAAGCGACTGTCACTCGATTTTACGATTGAGTTTACATCATATCCAGTCTTGTCCCTTGACTGTCATGATGCATATGGATTTTTCGCTTTTCCGTCGGCAGCTCTTGGGTTCTGATTTCACCGTGGAACAGTGCTTGAGTGTCACACACTTTCAGTGCTTTGGGACTTGAGAACATTGTAGTCATTTCGCGCAACTTGTTAGCAGCTTGAGGGATGCGGTTAATGTCATCTTCCATGTGGAGTTTGAGCCTCAGTGATTTCTATTTCTCTATCACCTCGCCTCCTCCTGCATATTGTGTCCTATGGTAGCAGAGAGGAACCACCAGTACAACAGGTTGGAAGACATGCTGTTCAAATTTCACAAGTTCTTTTCTCTTGCGTGGGACGCGCACTGAGCTGCTGCTTGCCTGAAATATTGACGCGGTGTGGCCCGTTGGTAACGTTTCCGGGAGCAGTCTGGAGAGCTGCAAGGATCATGTGACGTGTCATCAGCGATATCCTTATGCGTCTGTCCTGTGAATGCCACTGCAGTGGTGCGGAGCTAGTTTGGCGTTGATAGTGGATTGCACTTCATATTGTGCAGGAGCTGAAGAATCTAAGACCACAGCTTTACTCAGCGGCTGAGTATTGTGAATCCTCTTACCTTCACAGCGATCAGAAGCAAGTGTAAGTAAGTGTGGCTATAGAAGTTCGTCCTTTTTTCACTATCATTCACTTTCCGACCATTGTATTCGTGCCGCAGTATTTTCTTGTAATGCTGATTGGCATCAGAATGTTCGGAGTCACCATGACTCAAGATCCACTTGTTGGGAAATGCTGTTGCCAAATCTGATGACCACTTGCTGTAACGTCCTGACTGGGACGATAGTGTTTCCGTACGCATGCTTTGTGTAGCCATCGATCACTAACATTTCGTTTGTCTGAAGGTCCTAGATTTTAGCCGTAAACATCTCATTATGCAGTCTTGGTAGAGAGCTATCGTGAACCCAAAGTTCCTAGTCATCTTTGTAGCCAGCCATCTTTCACTGGTTATCTGTAAGGCGCATTAATCTTCGGTCCGTGATCGTTGCACATACTCTTCGTTGATTGGATGGTAAGTTAGACTTCAGGCATGCAAATCTTCTTTGGAATTAGTGCTCTCGCATGGTAGATCACATACGATGCCGTATTTCCAGGGTGCTGGACAATCTGAAGGATTATTCAGTGAAGGCATTGGTCAATGCAGTGGACCATCTTGGAACTGTGGCCTATAAGCTCAATGACCTTCTTGGACAGCAGTCTACGGAAATATCAGCTACTGAGCTGCGAGCTGCTTCAGTGGCCCAAGTACAGTCCATCACTTAACGACTGCACATTTTGGGCTTTTGTTCTGTTACTGTTGTGCAGTAGGCTGACTGCCAGCGACATTGCATACTGGAACTTGCATCAACCAGATCTTCCATTCTATAAATTTCAGGTGTTCTCTTTCTGATCTCTTTGCTTCCATGGCAGCGCATGCGCTCATGTCAAGAGCATTCCGATCGAGAGGGGCTTAAGCAGCAGTCTTTGGCGAAAACGATGCACGCTAACCACAAGCATTATTTTTTGCCTGGTACTTACGCGTCTGCCATTACGAGTTTTTCGTGTGAATTTCTGTTCTAACTTCATCCGTCCGAGGCGCATTGGGATCGGGAATCGAAATGAAGGCCCTCTGAGGCACTAAATCCACTTTCAGGAGTAGTAAGTCATTTTAAATTTCGACTGAAGAGCACGGCGAATGTTCTCAAACCATGAAGCTGTGTGCGCACCCTTTCTTAATTCTTATGGTCATGCCAGAGGTTGTTTTGTAGATCCTTGTGCTGGAGAATTGAACCCTCCTTTATTTCGGGAAAAGTTTGAACTTGTTCATCCTCGCCCGTACTCTTTAAAAGTTCATCCTCACCGTCCTCCAACTTCACATCTGCAACCACTACCACTGGCGAAGGAATCTCCTTTAGGTGACTTCTTCACAAAATAGTTCCGCTTGGTTTTCTACTTCTTTTGGTCCACGTGTGCGGAGTAGTCTATTGCTTTTGCTCAAGTACGTGTTATGTGCAATAAAGTAAAAGGCAATTCATCTATTCAATATCACTGTTCTTTTCTTGTTTGATGTATATGGTCGACCACTTTTAGGACAGCTCATCGTTCACCCTAATAACGAGACAAATGCTTGATTAGCGTTATCATTGTGGTAGAACTCTGCAGGTTTGTGTTTATAGAAAGACTCACGCTCTGAGGTTTTTCGTTTGACTAGGCTCATGTGGATCGGAACTTGTAGCATGGCCTTTTACACCTGAGACTGCCCCAACATCTACCAGTGATAGCAGCAACTTCAGCAGACTGCCTATCAGGTGAATTGGAATGTCATAGGCTTCTGTTTCGAATCTTCTGCCTTATAACAAGTACCTGCGCCCACTTTACTTTGTATTTCTTCAGCTTAAGTACTCAGTTCTATATCCCTTCTAGTCACCCTTCTGTACGCGTTGTTGAGCTTTTCATATGTGAAGAGTTTCGCGGGTTGCTGATTTGCTCCTATGTCGTTAATCTTGTCTTACTTATAAATAGTGCTGGCGAGCGCACGTCCCCAACAGTTTCTTGTAGGTCTTTGGAGGCTTCTTTGTCGAAAAATTCTTCTCTCACTCCCTCTCATTGTAAGCTTCCCTTCACATCCAACTAACATGCGAGGTTCGGGAAGGCCTAGCTGACATAGGGGTTATCAGAACTTAGTTAGCAAGGTCCAACTAGATACTATGTGTTATTGGGACTTAACTGACTTACGGGTTAGAATCAGTGTACAGGGGTTAGTAAACCTCTGTCAATACATGCGTGGCTCAGACTTGATTTGCACATGGGTTAGTCCAAAGTTGCTTGCACAAGATTTAGTACGGCTTGGCTTGCAATGGGTGCGTATCACTGGACTTCAAACAAGTTGGTACGACTTGATTGGCATGAACAAGAGTTCATTGGCACATTAGGAAGACTCAGTTCATGCATCTGCATTTAAATGTCAAGTGAAAATTGATTAGTAAGACTTGACTTAATTGAATCTGCTCGAGTAAGACCTACTTTACATTAGGATTAAATAAAATCTGCCATTAACATAATGAATCAGAGGATCTAGGTTAGGAAAACCTAAGTGACACCTATCAGTGTAACTATATTGCTTTCACCTACATAGCGTGTGACTAAGATAGTGTAATGGCTGTTTCTGAAGGTAATTATCCTACTAGTACCGTGTCAGAGAATATGTTGTTTGAAGCATGATATAGTTCGAGTATAGAACGAGTTCGATTTCTGCTTCTGAGAAGTTCGCAAAGAGACAGGGTTAGTGGACACGGTTAGTTTTGTGAATAATGTGGTTATCACCAATCGTGGCTTTCTGAGCTTGAATTTGCTCTCTGACCTGAAGTCAGTCCTGATTACTTTTTGGTAGACAATGTGGACTTGGTTTCAAGTTTGGAGGCGGATGTCTGCACGTCCGAAGATCCTGCGTCTGCTATATCTAGCTCCCAAAGATCAGGTTTCTTTGCACCCGTGATAGCAGCTTCCACGCGGGTAGGTCCTAGTTCTGAGTTGCAATGATAGTGGTTATAGCGGCAACGTTCCGTATTTGATGATAGGTATGCAGCTTATTGTGAATTTTCCTATGATCATCGTGGTTTTAATATTCCATGACTTCATTTTGTAACCACTTCAGCTCCGTAGTGCAGTACCACTGCTTTCTTCTGCGGGTCGATTAGAATGTCTAAAATTAATTACTGTTCAATTTGGCATGTTTGAGCCACAGGGTACAAGCATTCTACGATCATTCTCCATGGTTCGAACAACGCATGCAGGGGCTAATTCTTTAGTCAAAGATTCTCGTAATGCTCAAGCACCAAGCAGGAGCTTGTTACGCTCTTTGCTGCGGCGAAAGAGTAGCAAGACATTGGCTTCAAGACCTGCTTGATAGCCTTTCACCCGGAAGAAGGTATTGCGCACGTACACTGCGTTATGAGTGGGCACTTGACATCGTATGCTTGTAAATATGGAGCTGTTATGGAATTGCTCTTGACAATATTGATTTGTCCATGTGAATGCATCATGGAATATCTTACTATGGTGGAACTCATCATGGAATATCTACTAATTGAAATGTGGAAAAAAGTTGTCACCCACTCATTCATGAGTTCGAGAGCTGTATTATAAGAGTTGGTCATATAATAGATTAAAGTACTCATTGTCGATCTGGGGGTTGATTGCAGATTGTTACCGAACCCTACTCCTTCTCAGGAGCTCTATTTATGATTCGTATTTGTTTCTATTGTTGCCTTTGCCTTAAAATCTTTTGCCTTCGCTGAATTGGATCATTTTGAACCTGATCGGACTTGTTCTTTCTTTCTATGTTAGGTGAGAAATCCTCAATCTACCCGCCTCCGGACGTAGTTGGAACAAGGATGAAGACGTGTAAATGCGAAGTTTATTTAGTGAATTCTGAATAACACCCATTACAAGTTAATTCTATCATTCAAGGCAGGTTAATTATATTATTTAAGGCCAGGTTATTTTTATCATTTAAGTTCGGTGCTTTGCTTTGCTGTACACGACAGAGTTCTGGGAAACGCTGTGGATTGCGATACAGGTTGACAGATATCGATTTTCAGAGAGTTGGCCCCAAAAGTAACGCTGCGGCAACGCAGAATGTGGCATCGCTGCGGGGACGGAGTAGTACCCTAATATCAGTTATATCAGTCCTATCCTCCTACTAGCATTCCCCATGCACAAAAATTGCTTGCATTAATATCATCTTTGTACAAGGAGCCGAAGATGTTAGATAAAATTTGCTTGCTTTAACATCATCTTTGTACAAGGAGCAGCGTTCCCAAAACTGGCTAAAATTAGCAGTTTTTTTACCTTTTTTTATGGGCAGCTACCGGCCCAGTGTAAATAGGGGCTTTTTAAACCCCCAAATCGCTGGATTACTAATGATGGGCCGGGTCTGATGGCCGGAGCCTCTCCCCAATCGATGTGACATGAGCTTGGGACTTGACCCGATGCCCCACCCACTTCGCGCCATGATGATGCATCCACGTCGTGTCGTCGCGATGCGGCGAAATCCTGATCGTTGATTGAGCTTGCCCTAAGCCCGTGAAGGGGGAGGGGGGGTAGCTTCGATGCTCCTCCAGTTTGCGTGGGAAGATCGCATTGAATGCGAGTTCAAACTTGGGGGCGTAGCGTATCCTGCTGTTGATGCGGAGCTTGTGTTGCGTTCAATTCTCCTTCTTGTTCTTTGCCGGTGCCGCCGATTTTACATTTTGCAAATTGCATCTGTAAGCATTGATCACTTGCTCCTCTCTGTGCCGCACTGCCGCCGGTTTCTTACTCTGAGCAGTGAGCATCGGTTTACGCTCCAATCCTGCATTATGGCCGCCGGTTTTCCTTGCAATTGGTCACCTTTAGTGGAGAATGCGTGCCTCACGGTGTTTCCTTGCGCACATGACTCGCATTCACTACTTAACATGGCGGTGTCACTTATCACTCACGACCTTTGCATCGATTATTTGGATTGAGAGTATAGAGCTTTGAATTCTTTGCATTTGCGAGCTAATGCGAGAGCGGTTGAGGGTTGAAAGCTTGGCTGCATTGTTCGAGAGGTTTGCATTGGCATATTGCGGTCTTTTCTGTGGATATTTCTGTGGGTGTTGTCTCTTTTCCGTGGGTGTTTCTGTGGGTGTTGGGTGTTCTTTGTGTCGGTGTGATGGCTCGCGACCCTTGGGTCTTCCGGCGAGGATGAAGGTCAAATTTTTCGGGAGCACTAGGGCGTGCCGGGGTGGGGAAATATTTGGTGGAGTCTCCTCGGTTTGGGTTGGATGGCTTGTTGCGGGGACGACGTCACTCACATTTTCGAGACGCGTTTGGAGGGGTTGATGTCGTCGCATGCGGCCGCCGGAGCACTCCACGGCCACGGTGACCTCGCCTATTACACCCCCGCTCTTCTAAGATCGAAGAAAAGGAAGTCGACCAACTCTGGATGTCTTGCATTGTCTTGCGAAGAGGAGGAAAAGCTGTGGAGAATAGCACAAGTGCCGCGACCGGCGACGGGGAAGGATGGGCGCAAAGTACACGGGCCGAGGGGGTGTTTGACGATTCAGGTAAGTGTTTTCTTGCCTGTTTTTCTTGTTTTTGTTTTTGTTTTTCATTGTTTGTTCATTATGGGGTTGTTTTGGGGTGCAGGTAACATTGTGGGGGTGCTGTGCACCACGTGCACAACTCTGGATGGCCGGAGAAAGGTCATGGTGCCCAAAGATGATAACCTGCAAAAGCATGAGGGGAAGAGGGCCCTGTCGACAAGATGGTGTTCCTCTGCTTGGGATGAAGGTGGGGATTCCTACACAAAGCTTGATTGCAAGCACGTGAAGAACTCAAGGCGCAAGCGGGGCGGAAGTTGAGTGGCTCAGTGGAGCGGTACATTCACGGTGTCCTCACAGAGAACAAACGAAAGGGAGTACAATTTGCCTCTCTTTCAAATCTTAAGTCATGGTCGTCCTATGGTGGATTATGAGAGGTGCCATGCATTGTTTGAACATCTTAGGGTTAAGAATATGCCTAAGAAGCTTTGGAGCGAGTCAATGGGATGGGATATCAGTGAACACATGCATGCTAGTGTTCTAAAGGCCCTGAAATTAGAAGTGCAGGGTGCTGATGTGATAGCAGTTTCGTGTGATGAAGTCACAGCGATTGACAATTCGGCCTGGTGTGGTGTGCATGTCTATGTTTTGAGCAATTGGGAGAGGGTGCCGCATCTGTTGCACTTGTCTTGCGTGTCGGAGGACGGCATCTCGGATCACTTGACGCAGGTGATCTTGAACGCCCTTCTCGATGAAGGTGGCTTGACCCGAGAGCAAGTGGCTTCAAAGTTGGTGTCCTTCGGCGCTGATGGTGTCAGCACCTTCCAAGGCACTCATAACGGAGTCACTACTCAGTTGAAGCGCATAGCGCCCTTCATGTTGGGGATTCACTGCACTTTCCACAGGATTAACTTGGCTGTCCAGACATTGTCCAATTTTCCCATGGTTTCTCGTTTGGAAAGCATGTTGGCATCTATCTACTCGTATTTTTGCAGGAGCAACAAGAAGCATCTTGAGCTCGAGCTCGCTAGTATCATGGAAACTAAGGGAAACAAAATGTTGAGGAACGTGACCACATTTGGATTTCAATGCGGAGTCCAGCCATGCGAGTTTTTGAGGAGTACAAAACACTTGTCATGAAGATGGGCTTGGACATGACAGCCCCATCTGGAAAGAAAGCTTGTGCCACGGCCACCCTAAACTTTGAGACTCTAGTTGATGTCGAAGTCCTCTGTCCCTTTTCGGTTGTCCGGCCACTATTCTACTGCGTTCACATGCTTTGCAAGTTCTCACAATCACGAGATGTGTTTATCTGTGATTTCTTGGAGGCTGTGAAGGTGGCGCAGGGTGAGCTTGCTGCGAAATACATTGAGCCAGCTACAGCGTTCGGGGAGCATGATTTCAGGGAGTACCATGACTTGCTTGGCTTACGCCACAAGGCAATTCCAATGGCCTGGAAGGAGCTCCCCGGGGATAGTGGAATCAAGTACTTGTACTTTGATTTTGGGACAACAAATGTCTTTGCAAGGTGCCACGACAAGATCACCGGTGAGCTCCAGTTTGTGACAGAGGAGGAACTTCACCGTTGCCAGTTGAATGTCGAAAGGCAGATTTCAGGTTCGTTTCTCAACTTTTTCTATTCTTGTTTTTCTTTCTTCTAAACTTGTGTTCACATGCCTGCTGATTTGCAACATATACATGCTTTGCCTTGTGATGGACACTAAACATGCCTTGTGCCTTGTGATGCATTGTGCAGAGGTTGCCCAGGCTCTTTCAGATGAGCTGGACCGGCGGTTCCCTCATCAAGAGTTGTTGGATGCCTTTGGGATCATCTACCCTCAATACTGGATGCAGGAAGGGGCAGACGATAGTTTTCAAAAGCATTTGGAGGTGCTCAAGCGGTTCTACTGTGGCGACCGGAAAATGAATGATGGGAACGAGGAGGAGAAGCCTTGTAGGGTCCCTGAGATGCTCAATGCATCAAGCCTTGATACTCAGCAAGGCTTGTTCAAGGTCTCGATGAAGGCAAACTGCGAGGCAGCGTGTGCCTTGCCCTTGGAAGTGAATCCATTGATCAAGCTTTGGCGAAACTTGTCAGCCTCCCGGCACCTCTCAAAACTCATTCCGGAGTATATCAAGTTGGCAAAAATTGGGTCTGTGCTTGTGTTGGGTTCGGTGGAGGATGAGAGATGTTTTTCTTCCTTGAAGTTCCTGAAATCATGCCATAGGAATCGCTTAGACAAGCACTTACCGCTTGTGGTACGTATGTTTGGGCAAAAATTCTTTTCCTTGAAGTCATTTCCTTATGATAAGGCTATTAAGTCTTGGAAAGAGGCTGTTACGGTGGGCCGGCAAGGGGATGCTTGAGAGATCTAGTATCCTCAACTCCAAAATTCTAGTATCCTCAACTCCCAAATTTCCTTAGTTTCCATGATGCTATGCTAGCCTTGAAGCTCATTTAGAGAAGCTTAGTATTCGAGTGTGGGTTCCTTGATACATTTGGAGCGGAGGAGTTCTTTGGAGCGGCCATTCGGTGGAGCCCGGAGCGGCCATTCGGTGGAGCAAAGTGGAGCCTTGGAGCGGCCATTCGGTGAAGCGGTGGAGCCCCGGAGCACAGGCGGCCATTCGGTGGAGCGAGTGAGCCACAGGCGGCCATTTGGTAGAGCTGTGGAGCCTTGGGCGCCATTCGGTGGAGCGGTGAGCCACAGGCGGCCATTTGGTGGAGTGTGGAGCCTTGGGCCGCCATTCGGTGGAGCGATGAGCCCAGGCGGCCATTTGGTGGAGTTGTGGAGCCTTGGGCTGCCATTCGGTGGAGCAGTGGGCCCGATTTTTTTCCTAACTCTGTTGTTTGTTTGTGTCGTTTGTTTGTGTTGTTTGTTTGTGTGCAGGACACTAGTGCTGCAATGGGCAGTGTTGCTTTGCAACAAGGGTTCGATTCCCTCACTAGTGACTTAGAATTTAGATAAAAATTTTACAATTGAACTTGTAATTCTTCATTCACATTGAAATCCAATTGCACATTTATCATGTTTGTGTTTTGATCACATCTTTGAATGTTATGAATGTTTGTGTGAATCTCTCATTTTTGAATGTTCGAATGTTATGAACAATTGAACACATGACCTTCACTTTTTTCCCACTTAGCATTTTTTTGAGTACTCATTCCATCACTTAGCGTTTGATTACAGCAAAAATTTCACAATGTAGTCACTTACACTCAACAAAATTGGATGCATGATCGCATAGTCAAACAACATTCAGCTTATTTTTGTAGTCAAAATAATACAAGGGCAGACATATTTTTTCCACTACTGCCCGTGAAAGTAGCTCCAGAAGCGTTTTTTGTCGACCAATGATAGCCTATCCCCATATTTTTGAAAAACAGTCCTGGGAACGCTGACAAGGAGTTGAAGATGTTGGATGAAAGGTTGAAGCTTTTGAAGAGCCATAACTCTTTTATCCAAAATTGATTCTTTTCAATTGGAACCTATATAGTGAAAAAAACTGTGAATCTATGCTATGCATTTTCTAATAAGTAGCTTCCAACAAAGTAAATATCTTGGAAGTTGTATTTTTTTAGTGTTGGATTCCGAATACCACTTCACTGTAGATTGCAACATAGATAAGATGCGAATTACAACGCTCTTTATACACTCAAAGCTTATAGTTTGTTTCACCTTTGAACAATATGAGTATTGGGGTTGTTGCATCAGACTTGTAGAGGGGAATATCATAAATTAATGAGGTAAACATGCATGATGCACTCTACTGCTAGGCCCTAGAAATTGCCCGCAAAGCAATTTAATGCACTACATCGATGGGCACCCGAGGGTTTTGGGTTACAAATAGGCAATCTTGGGTTCTGAATGAAATGAGATATTTGCGATTATGGGGATAATGAGTGTAGGGTGGCGGCTATAATACACAAAAATGGTATATCAATAGAATGGCATGCTTTGCAATATTCTATGAAGGCCTAATGTATGTTTGGAGTGTTCCTTCGGATTGTTCATAAATATGTGAACTCATGAATGTTTGTGCTCTTTGAAGTCATCCAAAATTTCATTCATCACTAATAAGTGTGTTATTTACATGGTGAGTAGAAGTGCATAGTGAGTAGAGGGTCTTCAATAATGCTTAGTGAGATTCTCTAAGAGTTCTATTGAAGACAATGTAGAAGTAGTGAATCAAAAACATTTACCACAAGTGACACATTGACGACATTGTATATACAGTGACAATTAAAACCGAGTACAGTTATAACTTACCTTCATTCAAAAAATCATATCACAAGTATAAGTGAGCCAAAATCAAATGTGTTTAAACAAAAATTGTAGTGCATAATGTATCACACGATGCTAAAAAGTTTGAAGTAGAGTTGAATTGGGGTTTGGAAGATATCAAATGTCAAAGTAGACTAGCCATTGACTCAGTTTTGTTCGAAGTTGCTTAGAAAGCTTTCAAAATTTGCACAATTTAGAATGAAGCCAACTTTCTTGTGCATTGCCTGTAAGGTAATGCCAAACATCACCTTGAACATGTATATGCCTTTCATCAACAAAAATCAACACTTGTGTGCTTAAAATAATATTCAAATTATGAAAAAACAGATGATTATTGTAAATATGGCACATAATAATCCTCTATGGAATTGATAGCACGCAATGTTAGTGGGCTTTACAAATGACCTATACAAATCAATATTGGCCAGTATTGCGTGTATTTTATTATTTATTTGAAAGGTTTTCAATCTTGAATAAAATCCTTTATAACTTGATTGTTTATATTGGGATGATGTGATAATTTTCTTATTCAACCTTATTGATGTTCCAATGATGATTGATGAAAGCTTTCCATCTACTACAATGATTTCACTTACTTGCATTTTAGTGAAGCCATTTCATAAAAATTCTAATCCTTCATCTTGACCCTTCTTTAATTTTAATGCTAAAAATTATTATAATTTGCATTTCTAGCATCAACAAACCTTTCTCTCCTTACTGAACAATTTTGGTGCATACATGTTCAGTAAGAAGAGAAAGGTTTGTTGATGCTAGAAATGCAAATTATAATAATTTTTAGCATTAAAATTAAAGAAGGGTCAAGATGAAGGATTAGAATTTTTATGAAATGGCTTCACTAAAATGCAAGTAAGTGAAATCATTGTAGTAGATGGAAAGCTTTCATCAATCATCATTGGAACATCAATAAGGTTGAATAAGAAAATTATCACATCATCCCAATATAAACAATCAAGTTATAAAGGATTTTATTCAAGATTGAAAACCTTTCAAATAAATAATAAAATACATGCATTAATGGCCAATATTGATTTGTATATGTCATTTGTAAAGCCCACTAACATTGCGTGCTATCAATTCCATAGAGGATTATTATGTGCCATATTTCCAATAATCATCTGTTTTTTCATAATTTGAATATTATTTTAAGCACACAAGTGTTGATTTTTGTTGATGAAAGGCATATACATGTTCAAGGTGATGTTTGGCATTACCTTACAGGCAATGCACAAGAAAGTTGGCTTCATTCTAAATTGTGCAAATTTTGAAAGCTTTCTAAGCAACTTCGAACAAAACTGAGTCAATGGCTAGTCTACTTTGACATTTGATATCTTCCAAACCCCAATTCAACTCTACTTCAAACTTTTTAGCATTGTGTGATACATTATGCACTACAATTTTTGTTTAGACACATTTGAATTGGGCTCACTTATGCTTATGATATGATTTTTTGAATGGATTGAGTCATAACTTTACTCGGTTTTGTTTGTCACTGTATATATATTTGTACTTGTTTGGGCATTTAATTGCGCTTTTTTTCATTCTATATTAAGATAGCACAATAAATGCTTAATTTGTATTTAAAATTATCTTATAATCAAATATATTTGAATTAAGATTTTATGAATTTAACTTCTACACTAGTATCTATGTATATATACGTACTTATTTATATTTATTCATATGCATTTTTATTTGTGCTATTTTTATTCTATGTAAGTATGCTATGTTGTTTAAGGTATATTTTATAAGTAGTGTACCACATATATGATTTCATTATTTTTCCTAATTAGATAAAGATTTGTCAATGTAATGTTCCCAATTACTCTAGTTACTCTTATTTTGTAATTATTATATTTTATTCAGTAAATATGTGAAAACAAATTTGTCTTTTTTTTCTACTAGTCATAGTTATGTATAAAATGTTTAATTTTATGGAGAAAAAAATAAGACACAATTGTTTGTAAAAAATAAAAAAATCCATATTTATGAATGAGTTTTCTGCCAAAATGAATTTCCCGCCGAAACATCTTTGCCGCCAAATATTTTCAAAATTTCAGCTCTAAAAAGTGGAATTCTATATAGTACCCTAATGAAGACAAAATTCATGTTGCGACAAAATGCGTCGGCTTTTTGCACAATATCGGGGGTTGGTGATACTCTCACGAGGTAGCCGTTGAGGTCGAGCTGGGATTGCTAACTCATTCTGTCAATCTTTCCTTTCATTTTCTCTCACTCTCGCCCGTGCTATCAAGGTGCGCTTAGTCTGATATTTCGTTCTGGTGTGTGTGTTTAAGGTTGCGTTTTTGTGTAGATGGAGTTTGAGTTCGTGCATACCGTATCCGATGTAGTTTCTCATTTAGAGGTTTCAGTATTGTAGAAGAGGCGCATGATGTATTAGTTTGATTATGTTTCAAGTTATGACAGTTGCTCGTCATGTATTTTTCGACTTCTGTATTAGCTATTGATTGTTGTGCGTGGTTTCTTCAGTTGCGAGCCCTACTTTTCCTTTTGAAATCTGCAATACGCAGGTGAGCGTGGTTCGCAAATTGAGTGCAAGGCAGAATTCCTCAGTGTTTCAACACTTACTATTAATAGCATGCACGTTATCTGTAGGTCAGGGATAACCTTTCTGTGTCTGTGGGGATTATGACCTGGAATATGTGCTCATTCATTGGATGAGTATCCACGCCGCGGGGATAATTTCGCAGCTTACAACACGTCACTGTATATTATCTCCGGGACGGGGATAATCAATGTTTTTGCGGGCAGGTACATAATTACGCCCGGTCCGGGGATGAATCCCTATACAGAGCTTACTGATTATTATTACCGGGTATGGGGATATTAGTGGTTTTAGTGGCAGTTTAATAATTATCCCCGGGCTGGGGATAATATCCTAATCTAATTTACTAATTGTCATCCCCGGGCCGGGGATCTGATTTGTCTGCACTGGCATGAGAATATTTATCTCCGGTCCTGGGATAATTTTTGTCTTCCTCGTATTTTTTATTATCCTAGTCGGGGACCCTTCTCCCGTTCTCCATGATGTTATCCTCAGGCCGGGGATAATATGTCCGTCTCGGAGATGGAATAACAGTCTGTTGCATCAAACATTAATACTTTGTCTAGAATACTGTGTACGCCCTACAGTTAACATTGGTGTTGCCAAGCATAGAGGAAGCAGCGTTTTGACATTCTTGAACATGGAGGAATGTAAAACGTTTGATTGCTTCAAACTTTACGCTCCAAATTGAAACTGAAGACAAGTTGCGTGTCGTCCCTCATATTTTTTTCAATAAATGTAAGCAATCGGAATAAAAAGCGATGTAGTAGAAGCGCAAGTGGTTCTTCTTGGATGATTCAAATCTTACAATCTGGCCCGTTACATTGGGCGTAAAAGTTTCCTCGTGAATTATGATCGCCACTAATGAAAATATAAATAATAAGATCTTAATTGTTTAAACTTTGGTTCTATTCACTAATTTTGATAAAATCATGAAATTAGATTTCTAAGATTCAGTTGGAATCTGTTTTTTGAATTTAATATTTAAACATGAATAAGCGGATTCTATGTGAATTTATTTGGACTTTAGTTCTATGCACTAATTTAAATAAAATGATATTATTAGATTTCTAAAATCAGTTGGGATTTTAATTCAGTTCTTGGGGGTACCTAGTTTGCATTTGAAAGCAGTAGTCTAGCTTAGACATGTAGATAGTATGGTTATCTATCTATAATATATCCAATATCTTTATCATTGGGAACTTACTAGATCAGGTAGGCAAATATTCGTAATAGATATTTTTTATAACTTTTATAGTGACAAATTGAAACATGCGATATTTCGAGTCTGCCTTCAGTTGGTACTTTAGGGATAACCAACATATTTGGTTCTAATTGAAACTGCTTTCATCTCTCATATGTAAATAAGTTTAAGATTAAACAACATGTACAAAATCTATAAACATCTACAAAGATCCAGAAAACAAAATTGAATAACCAAATATGAATTTCATGAATTATTATCAGGTAATTTAAAATTAATGGTAATTATTGTTTTGCAATTTACAGGTTATCACTGCTTGTTCATACATTCAATTGAACAATAACTGACAATACAACAAATTTTATGCTGAAATGGGAGCGTAAGAATTGGCTAACAAATCTAAGAAAGGCATACATGTTTCACAATTCACCATTGATTAGGAGTTAAGGTTTGAGGCTCTTTTATAGCAATGATCGTGAATATTGCACAGAAGTGCAATATATGCGAATTTAAATTTAAATTTTGTTTAGAATTATCTCTTTTGCAAAAAGGGCTCAAACTCAAAGAAAATTGTGATTTTAATTTTTTCCTATTTTTATTGAATTTTCGCATATCTTTATGTAAAAGATCAATTTTTTTTAGAGGTTATAATATCGAAGAATTAAAGTTAATTTCTAAGAGAACATTGCAAAGTCAATATAAATAAGAAATGGAAAAAAACGCTATTTCAGAAATCTTTTGAAAATTAATTTTTGGGTTTACGAAATGTACCAAAATCATTATGCAAGAACAAAAAAAAATTTATTTTTCATCTTTGAACATTATACTTGCATGATCTATAAGAAAGTTGAATTGAAAATCTTTCATACTTATATATATATATATATATATATATATATATATATATATATATATATATATATATATATATATAAATTAAGAATTTATTTTCTATTAAAGTTATAAAAACCACTTACACTCTCTTGTTGCCCATCAATTTTCTGTTTTTACTCACTTTAAATTCTGTTGGATTAATGAATTCTCATTTTCTTCCTACTCTGTGACAGGTCTAGCCCATTAAGCTCGTTTAACTCGTTTAGCCCATTTAGTACCTTGAACTCATTTATCCCATTTAGCTCGTCAAGACCATTTAACTCTATTAGAGGTCAAGCCCATTTAGCTCGAGCTGAGCTAAATGGACTTACTATTAGGTTCAGGGTCAAGCATATTAAGCTCGACTTGAGCTACATGGTCTGGATCCTCGTATTGAGATCAAGTCCATTTAGCTAGAGTCGAGCTAAATAGTCTCGCAGGTTAAGGTAAATGTAATTGAGGTCGGCTCATTTAGATCGAGTCGAGCTAAATGAGCTTGTAAGAGTGTGCAAGCTATAGCAATCCAGCTCAAGCCCATTTAGCTCGAGTCGAGCTAAATGATCTCGCGACTAAATGAAGACATGTAAAATTACTTCCCGGATTTGATCGTCACGATCATTATGATGTTATACCGCCTTTGTGAATCTTACATGTGATTATTTTTTGTTGAATGATAGTGATGCCGAGAACCAAAACCATTGCCAAAATTTGTCAGATGGCTGCGAATGCACCTACCGAGCCTGAAGTTGAAGTCGATATGGAAGCGGAGGAGTAAGAGTCTTGTTCCTGAAGTAAAACTCCACCTCATATCCATATGCCCATTTGATGTGTCCATTTAGCTCGAGTCGAGCTAATTCGCCCTCTGTAAATTTGTTATCCACAGGTCACTTATAACATGCAAGCACTGGAGGGATTCCTTGAACCAGTAGAACTCGAAACAACAAACGATCCACTTGCAGCTATTGCTGTGGATGCGCAATGAGGGAGGTTGTGGACCCCCAAGAAAAATTCCATCGTCTCTAGGTCTATTCGCCCGATGAACAAGACCCATTTCTTCTTCTACCAACAATCGGGGTCTCACGGGGCATTTTTTCCTCTGTGTCTTGATGCCTTCATCGGGCTTGTTACTTATGGAGACGCATACCTCCTGATCAAGTTCGAAGCAGTGGAGGTCAAAGATTTTGTCTTCACCATTGTGTTTCCGCCCAATAAAGTCCGATTCTTCCATGACTTCATCCGCAATTATATGGTCAGGAAGGGCGATCCCACTTAGCTGCATCATCTCGACACCAGATTGCTACCCAATGTTTCATCGCCAAAGGCCTTCGTCAGATCGTACATTCCATACACGGCACAGATTTGGAAGGCTCTGACTGATTTCGAGACTGCGAAGAAGAAAGGGAAGGCTCCGATGAAACGGACGGGGAATCAACTGTTGCCGGCTCCATTCAAAAATGCTCCGTCGGGTTTAGGCACTCCTGAGGGAAGTCTAGGCGAGCAGGGATCGAAGCGGGCTAACCCGATCTCTTCGAGTTCTGGCTCCAAAAGGAGCAAATCCTCCGGTAGCGCACTTACGTTCATGAACCCCACAATGAATGTGGTTGTCTCGGAGAAGGAGATCAAGTATAAGGAAGCGACGAAGGCTCTCGAGGACTATTGGGGCAACTGTGCAGATTGTTATGTCTTCGGTCGCGACAATCCGCTTGACGTGTCGATCGACCTGCTCGACCCTGCACAACCAAGATTCATCATGAGATCATTGGAACCGACTGGAATTGCCCATTACAAGAACATCTTGATGAATTCACTCGATGTTAGTTTCAGGCAAATGATCATCATTATGCCGAAGATTGTAGATGAGCCTGAGATTTGGGATTGGAAAATTATGGTCCAAACTTGTCGGTTCCGGATTATCGATGGGCAGCACCACGTTGAGGCTGCAAAACAGTTGATTTGAGACAAGAAGGTTGACGACGCAAAGATCTTTGCCCTGCAGACGTGGAAAGCCCATGTTGTGTGGCATTCGGACATAGGCAAGATTTTGGACGTGACGGCCATGGCGAACAAGACGAACAATGCTGACACGTTCATTCCTTCCTGAGCAACGAACATCAAGGGCGCAAATATCCTCGGCAGCGGTTGTATCCTAGGAAGGGTGCCAATTTCAATGACGAAAACTTGGTCATTGTCGATTCCAAGCCTGAGACTTGCATTGCGGTTCCCACAAAGAACACACTTTTCGTGGAACCATTCCTGTCCGGAGGAGCCAAAGTCCGAGTTATTAAAAAGGATAGGCGTGATATGTCTTCCCGTGCATTTGAACGGTCCTGAGAATTTTCACGAGACTATGCGCCATCGTAGACCCACGCACAATGAAATGTCCAACGACTCAAAGTTGTATAAGCTCTTGAGCCGTAATCTTCCATATTTGTGGAATCACGACCGAATCACTGAGAAGAATTTGCCTTAAATGCTTTTATCATTGGTATAATATTTAAATTTTTACCCTAGAAACCTTATGTTTATCGGTTGCTTAGATGGAGATAAATTGTAGATCGATTGGTGAATCCCCCCTCGACATACTTGATTAAATGCGTTGTTATATTGTGTACCTTTTTCATTGCACTTAGTGTCATGGACTCACTTTCTAAAATGGGTGTGGTTATAAATCAGGTTGTTGCCGTTGGACGTCAGCTCTCTCCACTTCCATCATGTGCTTTGCAAGCAAATCTTGTAATTGGTCCTTCAACAGTGTCCGATCCTTCTATTACAAGTGAGGACTCGAGAACTTTCTCGGAACGAATTCGGGGACGGTTGATCTACTGTGCTCCGGACGACGCGTCGGCTGTAGATTACACGAAGGAGGACATGGATAATGACGATGACGGTGTAGTAGACAGTCCCCCTATTCAGACTAAACCAAGTATTGCAACTTGCCATGATCGAATCGGTGAGATGACCTCGGTTGCAGCGGCACCCCAAGGTGAAGCTGCATTTCGCAACTCCGTCGTAGATGGCCGTGCCTATTTAGCTCGATTCGAGCTAAATAGTTCCTTGCCAAATACAATGGCTCATTGCTCCTTATCTCTTGGGGCAAACACTCGCGTTCATCCTGCACGATTTTCGTCTGAGACTCACCGTCTATTATGGAGACATGCATCAAAGCGTCATAGAAGTGGTGCGCTTATGGAGATGGACGAACCTGCCTTCTTTAAATACACACGTAGTGAGGAACCTGTATTCTTTAAGAAAGATTCTAGTGGTGATACCTCCTCTGCGCCACGTCGTGATTGGTAGATAATATAATGCCTACTGGTTGGAGGTCTACAATCACACCAATAAATTGTATTTGTGCTTTTATATCATAAAATTTTCTCTTGGGGGAGCATATTTCTTAGCTTGCATTATAATTTCCTTTCTTTGATTGTCTTTTTTTTATTGAGAAAATTCATCATTATCAGAAAAAACTTAGTGATTTGGTAACTAATCAGGTTAGAATCGATCTAAATGGAAGTCTCCCTAATTACCAAAATCAGTATATATTCCCATTATAACGAATTACGTGTTAATTATGTAATTTCTATTTTTAGAAATATTCCAAATTTCTCGGGGACTTAACTTCAAATGATTTTTACTCTCCCATAATGTCCCCGTTCCTCCCAAAGTTCCCAAAGTTCCCAACCACATCGCTTTTACTCAAATCTTGGCGCCCTTTCTCTGCCCAGTTGGTGCTCTTTTTTGGCGCCGTTTTTCATCCCGCTTGGTGTTGCTCGCTCTTCTTTCTCATTGCACTCTATCTCGCTCCTCTGCTCCTCCGCTGCTCCGCTCTCCTGCTCCTCTGCTCCTTCGCACCTTCGCACCTTCGCACCTTCGCACATTTTTACTTCGTCTCACTTCCGCACCTCCGCATTTTTGCACTTCGTCTCACTATACTCCACTTTGCCTATACTCCGTTTCCATCTGTGCTTCCGGTTTAGTAAATTCTGATTAGGGTTTGGAACTCTTAGTAGCTTTGGAGTTGATGCGCATGCTGCTTTTGAGGATGCCCAGGGCCTTCGTTAAATTATTGCAGCTGTCGGGCACGGCGTGAGGGTGAGTTCAATCAATAACCTCAATGTCATTGTGTAACAAGGATTTCTTGTTGATTGGTCATATGTTGCCTTCATCGTGGTGCATTCCTGATGACAAAGTGGATTTTGTCGAAGTTGGTGTGCACGGAAATCAATGCAAATGTACTGTTTTACTTGTGCACGGTTCCCATGAATCATTCTCACAAATTACTGTGCACGAATATCGAGGCAATTTCTTATTACGAATGCATGTAATAGGAACAAGCTCAATTAGCTCGAGTCGAGCTAAATGGGCATCCACTTACAAATGCTTCGAGTTCACGAATTCGTCTAGTTGAACTATTCAGAGGAAGACCATTTAGCTTGACTCCAGCTAAATGGTCATCCACCTAAGTATAATTTGAGTTTTCTTGGGAGATGATTGTAGGAGGATCATTTAGCTCGAGTCGAGCTAAATGGTCATCCAGCTACAACTGCTTCGAGGCGAGCGTGATGGACACTTATCTTGATGACCATTTAGCTTGACTCGAGCTAAATGGGCATCATGATATTTGGTCATCAACAAACACCGAAGCATTTGTAAAAGGAAGACCATTTAGCTCAACTCGAGCTAAATGGTCATCCAGCTACAACTGCTCCGAGGTTAGCGTGATGAACAAATATCTTCATGACCATTTAGCTCGAGTCGAGCTAAATGGCCATACAATTTCCTCAATGGTCATACACAATTTTGATTGCAGGTATATTAATTTACCAGTGATTACTTATGATTGTGTGTTTATTGATGGCATTCAGATAATGATGGAATTGAGTGAATCCGATGGCGACGGAGATTGTCAGCGTCTTTTTTCTGAGGTAGTGGATTTACTAATTCTGCTTAATATGTTTTTGTCTTTAGTTTATCCATTTGTACTAATTCATCTTTGGTTGTGGTCGTATAGGACTTGGATGTCCCTTCCGAGCTTGTTCTTCCGGACCATTTAAAAGATTGCCTCGACTGCCCAAACGTAAATGGGTTACAAAATTTGTGACACTTCTCAACGATAGAGGGGACGTTGTAGGTGAAGGCATTTGTTAGACTTTGGATGCTGACGGAATGTTACAGAGTAATGACGAGCCCATATGTAAAGATCAAGTAGTTGTGCAGATTGTGAAGTGCTTGAATTTTGACTACGTACCTGCTGAGACCATATATGGAACTAGGAGTTGGAAGCTCAGCCATGCTATCCATGAGGGTTGGTCACTACTTGATCATTTACGAGTTGATCAATTTAACGTCGCTGTTTATGCCCGCGATCATCCAAAGAGGAAGGGGGTGCGACCGTATGAGTTGGAACAACGAAACTCTCGATTCTTAAGGACCAAGAGAGAAGAGGAGCTCCTGACGTTAGATTCAGTCAACTTGGTTGCAAGCAAGATTTGCTGCTGCAAGAACTATTGCCAAGCTTTCGCTCGAGACAAAATTATGGCTCTCCGAAAGCAGATGTACAAGGCGTCGGGTTTGAAATTTAAGTCACATTTCAAGATAGATGTTCATAATTGTTTTCATCAGGCACTAGACGGCACGATGATGGTAACGACTGAAGGCATTGACGTTTGCGCGCGTGGATAGCAACATATAAGTGGAGTTCTGATTTCAACGTTCTGATTATTCAAAGAAGGCGCCGGGGGACAACTTTGCTCGTTGCTCAACCTGTGACAGGATGGAGACAATGATCAAGTCAATGGTACCTGATTCATGTGAAGACAATATGTAGATCAGGAAGCTAGAGGAGCATTTGCATCATCAAGAAACGCATCGTGAGTATTATTACTCAAATTGATCTCTTTCTATTCAGAGGTCGAGAGATGTACTTTGTATAATACATGACAAAATGGATCATGCAAAGACTGCGTGCCCTGTATTTTCACATAAGACAAAGGCAAATGATGCATTGATGAAGCTTCCAATTGCTGTGACTGGCATGATTGCGCACGGGCATAGCGATGCCCGGTATGCTCATTATGGGCTCGATATTTATCCAAGTGATTGCAATCACAATGTTGGATCAATATTAAAGCTTTTACGAGATCTAGAAGGTGTTTCGATCTCGTATTCGAAACCATTATTCGCAAATTCAGAGTCGCTACCTTTATTTGAAGCTATATTGTTTAGAAAAGAAGGGTGTTTAAACTCTCTTCTTCCTAATAGTGAAGTTTCTGGGGTGGCGGAGCCTCTACCTCCTGTCCTGCATGTGCAACTAGACAACCCAGCTTCTGACAACAAGAATAGATTTATGTTTTGCTTTTGGTCTCTTCTGGTACACATGGGTGTATTCCGTCAAGTATATGTCAATTTCTTGTTAGTTGGACATACCCATGAAGATATTGACGCCCTCTTTGGACGTTGGAGCATGAATCTCAAAGAGAATGACTTTCTCACACTTCCTCAGTTGATGAAGTCATTTATGGAAGCAAAGTCTTTGCCAGTCATTCCTCATTTAATAGACGAAATACCTGACTTCAAATGTTATATCAAAGACTACATTGGTTCTAGAGATGAAATTCTAGTTGGGCATTCGGAGGGTCAGCAATTCAAGTTTTACAAGCATGACAATGGATGGTCCATGATGCAGTATAAGATGTTATGCACAGACAATGAGTGGTTACCTTCTACTAATGGAGGTATAAAATTGTGGAAAGAGGATAGAAGTACAGGAAATTCATTGTTACCTATAGGTGAGATGAAACCTTTGGCGCCCATTCCCATGAAGAACCGTGATGACATTGTAAAAGGCATTGGAGGGTTTATTAAAATGTGGGAGACTTCATGTGCGGAGGAAATATCTGGAGAATTTGGTCGGCGTCATGAATTTTTTATTTGCTATTGGCGAGCTGTGAAGCTTGCGTTGGTTGAGCCTATAGAAGTGTCTTCATTTTTGAAGAACGGGTGTTGGCCTTTAACTTGAGTACCTGCGACACGAAAATTCTTAAATACTGGCAAATTGCGAGAGGAATATGGGCTTGATCCGCACTTTATCGGACGGTTGTGTGATAGACCAAGGGAGTCGTTTCGGGTTGGTCGAGATGTTTTTGCTGGATGTTTTGTAGCTCTACGTCCAGCCGATGGCGATGCTCGTCATTTCTGGATTGCTAGGGCTTTAACTGATTTCGATGTTAATCACAACTATCCAGGCTGTATTCAAATGCAATATTTTCAACCTGCATCAAAAAATAGTGTTGTTCAGGAAACCTATGTTGGTTGGGATACAAAGAAGACTTTCAAATGGACAGTTGAAGACACTCACATTCCGGAATGGCTTCATGCTGATGCTATTTTTACATCATGGAAATCAAGTGCAAAACTTGGCTCTCGTCGTCCGGTTATTTCATTATCGGAGCGTCAAATCGACATCATCAAACAAAGTAGTGAGCGGTTCAACGGTGGAGAGGAGTAGCCTGACATCCGTAGTTTATTTGGGCATGCCAATTTAGCTCTAGCGAAGCTAAATGACTTGAGTGCAATTTGAGCAATTAATTTATCGTGTTGTGACTTTTTGCCAATAGAATCATCTTAGAAATGCACGTAGAAGTCCTATCTCTTATCTTTGCTAGCGGTTGATATCCGTAGTTAAGTATTGGTACAGTCGTGTGCCTTAAAGGTCAACGATTCAAGTGTTTGTAATTTTTTGCCTTTGATTGTCGATTCCCAGTTTAATTATGTTTATCGTTTTATCGTGCTCTTTTTGCAAATTGCTGTCGGAATGCATTTTGCGTTTGCTACTTTCATCATCTTTTGTATTCACTTTAGCTCTACATTACCCGCATTTTGCTCGATACATATGTTGGAATTTAGGTCGATTGGTTTTTGAGAGTTTGAATATTACCATTATAACGAATTACGTGTTCTAGACTCAACAATGATCCTACCTAAGGCTCCAAACTGGTTCTGGCCCGAACCTCAAACTGGTCCTGGTCTAGACTTAGAACTGGACTAGACTCAAAGCTGGTCCTGCCTTGGATCACAAACTTGTCTTAGCCTAGTCCTAGAACTGTTTTAGATTCAAAACTAGTCCTGTCTTAGATTCCAGACTTATGTTGAACTAAACCAGAAACTGGCTTAGACCTTCACTAACCCTGCCCTGGACTTCAAACTGGTCCTGAACTGACCTTGAAGTTAGCCTTGAAACTGTTTTTGAGAGTTTGAATATTAACATTATAACGAATTACATGTTCTTCTCCTCTATTCTACATTGTGTTGCCTGATTCCAATGAGCTTGTATTGTGTTGAGCAGATGAAGACGATGATAATTAACATATTGATAATTTGGTGATGGAAGATGTATTAGTTGATCTTGTTTGCCATGATCCGAATCCTTCCAAGGATACACCCAATAACATTGACGCATTGCTTCTCGGCAATGATTCTGCAATGGGTGATAATATAGATTGCATCCAATAGTCTAAGATCAATGGGCCTTCGTGAAGATGCCGAGCTGAGCAATGAGGATATCCAGGTACTTCCATTTAACCACGCTCATTTATAAAATCCATCGATATGTACGAGAAGGTGTTGTCTTTGAGTTTATTAAATCTATTGGAAAGAAACCACAGAGATGTTGGCGTGTTGCGACGTGCTTCCTATAGGAGTTAGGAACACATCAGTCTTTGATTAATCTAGTGAAGGTATAGGTTTTGTACCAAGAGAGTTAGACAAAGCTTGGTTATATGTTGTCATTGACCTCAATGGCGTCCTGTGTTGTTGTTCGCTACATAGGAAGCTAAGGGATCTAGAAACAGTAACATTAGTGTACACTCGACCGCGGTGTCAATTGATGTGGGGAGGAAACTTGTCTGGATTAGGCCCAGCTGTAAAGACTTTGTCTCCGAGTTGGCAGTGTTTGCCACCATCACGGTTTGGAGTTCTATGATGACAACAACAACAAGAGCAATTTGTGATTACCTCTTTGGTTCAATAAAACCTATTCAGCCCTTACAAATTCTCGGTCAAGAAGACTGTGATAGAGTGCCTCTGTGGAATGTTGGGGGCCGAACATTCCTCATGAAAGAACTAGAAATCCCAAAAGATATATTTCCTTAAGACCATGTAAGCTCATCTCTTTAAGAGCTATGATGGTCTATATACAGAGGCCAATACACTTTTCATTGACAATAGTCCGATTAAAGACATGTTGAATCTTAGTCAGAATGTTCTTTTACTGCCTTCTTAGACTTAGAAGGTCAACAAGGGTGAAGAGGACTCTGTTTTACTAGGCGAGATTTTGCCATACCTCTTAGAGCTTCATAAGATTTCGGGTTCTTTTATGAAGTATTGCACGTCACATCTTTTTGGACAACCTATGTTTTACGATGATATGACAACGTGTACTATATACAATGAAATCCAAAGGGCCTTGTCAGATTAGCAACTTTTGTCTTGTTCTTGTCTGACGAATAATATACATGACTTTCTTTGGTTTCAGTTTTACTAAACCCTCTTTATTATTAAGCTTAAAAATAGCAAGTTGTATCTTATGTTTCGATTCTAGTAAAGGTTACTTAGTAGTACAAATTTGAATATTGTATGTTTTGTATGAGTTTGACTAACGGCTGTTTATTGTCGATTATCATTTCAATCATTCACAAAAGGGTACGTAGGGGGGTTTTTGTGCTTTATTAGATTCATTGAGGGAGTAGGGCCAACACTTCAGAGTGGAGGTCTTTTGATGCAGTGAGCTGCAATGGCTAAGTCAACCATGGATTTCTCGACCATGGTTGTGGATGATGGAGTACTAAACAACCTTGTGGCAAGTTGTCAATTATGTGAATTGGAACAATCACCTTGGCCCGTGGGGTTCCTTTTAGTAGGTTATAAGGTTTCTCCAATCCAAAATAGATGTGGACGCATGAGCTAAAATACTCTCATAACGAGAGCTTGTTTTAGCTCGAGTCGAGCTAACTTAAGTGCTCTCTAAGGGTACGTGAATGAATGTGCTCTAGGCTTGGTATTTCCATAATTCACTCTAAAATAGAATTGAATTTATCATGTGTAGGAACAACCTTTTGACTCTCAGAACCATGGTGGTTTGTTGGCTGCTGTAAAGGAAGTGACAAAGATTTTGTCAAAAACGTGCCGCCACTCACTTCCTAAAGCAAACATTGAGGATGATCGCAAAAGAAGGTTGCAACATCTTTTTGATAGCCCTATGATGCAAGGAAATGATTGCGGGTGGACACATCAACGTCAACGTGCATTTATCAAATTTTGTATCTTTGCATATGGTGGAACGTCCTAGTCAGTGATAGTTGAAAAACTATTCATTGCAATGACAAAACCATATATTCAATTCTCTTTGAGAATTTTATCATATATAAAATTTAAAAAATTGAATGATCTTTTAATACTCCCCCTTACTTCTTTGGCTTTTGTCTCCTTCTGCACTTTCCAACCAAAATTTAGCCCTCGAAACAAGCACTAAAATACATGGTTTACCTATATTTTATAGCATGGTTCACCTATATTTTGGTACTAATGCCATCAAAATTGTACAAATTTCAAGCTTCATAATCCTTCCTCAATCTTGCAAAATCGTGCATAATTTCTAATACAACAAACACGGGCTTAAGAGGAGAGTTTTTCTTGATTGTGATCATCTATGTAGAAAATTTGATCATCTTGGCTGGTGATGATGCGGTTTTGGGGTGGTTGAAGGCCAAACTTGGGAAAGAGTTTGAGATAAGTAAGCTTGGGACTCTGGAGTTCTGTCTCAATGTTGGCTTTGAGAGGAATCTCAATGCACACTATCACCATTAAGAAAGGCAAGTACATTGAAGAAGTGCTTAAGCAATTTAACATACAAAAGTGTAAGATCGGTGAAACTCCTTTCGCATAAGGAGTTTAAAGAGGTTGAAGAAGAAATCAAAGCCATTTCATACAAGGCAGTGGTGAGTTTGTTGATGTACAAAATGGATGCTACAAGGACTTGCGTTGTATTTCTGATTAGCATGGTAATTTAGTTTCTGGCAGAGGCTGGACTCCAACATTTAATGGTGGTAAAATGCATCTTGATGCACTTAGTAAAGGTAAAGGTGCCATTGGTTTTAAATTGTGCCTTGGTTGTAAGGACATTGAGTTTAAGGGAAATTATGCTGTGGATTGGGTCGGTATTGTGAATGAGTGCCAGTCTATGATGGAGTATGTGTTGTTTGTAGAAAATAGTACAATTTTGTGTGAGTTGCAAGAGGCAATCCACAATAGCGGTGTCTAGTACAAAGGTGGAGTACTTTGCAACAAGCCATTAGATAAAGGACATATTGTGGCTTAAACAACTATTAGAGGATCTTGGGTCTATGCAATGGTGAGCCAGAAGAATTATGTGTGACAACCAAGGATGGATTGCAATTAGAAAAGACCCCAAGCAGGTGTCTTATATAAAATACATTGATTTGCTACACCACTTTATTCGTGAGAAGTTGGACAATAGAGAGGTGAACTTGTGGTATTGCCCAACTGATGATAAGATGGCATGAGTTATCTAAGGCGTTTGCTAACGTGAAGCATCGGAAGCTTACAATGGCGATGAGATTGCGAGATAGTAACTACTCCCGAAGTTGGAATGTTGGAGAGTAGGTTGCTTATAGTTTATAAAAACTATTAGAGTGTATTTGAGTGTATAAGACTAATAGGGGCTGGTTCTAAGAGCCTGAGTGTATGTATTAAGTGTTGGTCTTCTTTGTTCACATATAGATTGTAGCACTAAGTGCCTTAATTATGATACATAAACAAGGGTTAGGAATGAAGATGTATGTGATTTGAGCATTCACTGCACTACTTGTTTGGAAGCTTTTATTATCTTGTAATCCTTCTCTTTCTTTATCAAGCTTCAATATGGTTGATATGCTTATCTATTATATATTTTTCATTTGGATGGTTGCTAATTTATTTTTTATTTTTTTATTGTTATTGTATTTGTATATACACTAACATATTCTAATCCCTTCTTAATTCTTATTTTAGATAATTTGTTAAATTGATTTCTTGTTTTGATATTTTTTCGTTTTATAAAACTTTAATATCTTTTTGTTGGTTGTCAACTCAAATATCAGATGTATCGAAATACGAAATAAAAAAGGGCTATTATTACAATGCATGGGTTTCCCATGGAAACCAAGAATTTGAGATTTTGTATTGCTATTGCCCAAGATTACAAAGATTGGGAAACTTGAGATTATGTCCTGGATAAAGTTAGGAAACAGAGGAGATTGGATGGTTTTATTTGGCGAGGTAGACGTATTGATTGTAGAAGAAATCGTTTTTTTTTTTGGAAGAGACTGACAATTCAAAAATAATTTTTATGCAAGCACTTAATTAGATATACCATTGGACTACTCAAACTAGTCAAATGTTGGCTCTTCAGCATCATGACATTGGCGATTCTCATACTAATAAATACACCTTTTGTAGTACACTAGCAAGGGGCCTCAACCGACTCTTCTCTATTTTGGATCTGTGTGGTCTATTATCAACAATATTTTTGATACATTTCTTCCATTTCTTCTTCTTAAACTTACTATACTACAAAAAAGCAACTTTGTAATCCTTGCAAATCTTCAATTCAAACTTAAAGCATCTATTGTCTTCTTTTTAAGCATGCCTTGTGCATTCCACCATCCGCTTTGCTACTACTTGCATAACTCTTGTGTATGTATTTGCATACTCATGTGGAGTGCACTTGCAACCATAGCTACTGCTTGTGCTTGTTTTACATTATCCAATCTCTCCGTTGTATTTGGTTTTCTACAAAAAATTCATATTTCTTTGAGCTTTACCAATTTGTCACAAAAAGTTATAGAGAATTTTCTCTCATAATCTTTGAAAGACTTAAATTGATCGGCACAGATGCCTCAATACAAAACTAAGCATTACAATATATACAAGAAACTTTGCATTCTCATATGCAAATATATTGGTGTAATCATTTTGCGACAGTCTCTCGGCCTCCGTTTTTTTCTTTGCAAACATACATGCTTTCATGATGTCTTGGCCGTCCACCGGTTTCCATATTATCTAATTTTGTAGCCACCTCTCCTATTTTGAAAGACTCAAATTGTAATTATCATGTCTCTTATAGTTTTCAGACACAACTTTTAAAATGATCTGCACTCGCTCATTTTTGAAACGGTACCTCCTTTCCATCAACATGCATTGAGCTCTCCCTATACGCAAATAGTCAGTGTGTAATAGCAAAAATAAGATCTTCATCATCTCCCCATAAACGTTAGATATCTCTTCAAACAATGCGGAATGGTTTTTTTTGTTAGCACTAATTTCTTGTTGCACCTTCTTTGTAGGAACCATGAATACATGATGAGCCTTGAATTGCTCCTCTATTGGAAACGTGATTGATAATCTTCTAGTTTTTACTGTGTCACAATTGTTAATACTTTATCATTAAATGAAGAGTTGTTTAAATCTTCACATGTTCCTCCTTCTTGCCTTTGATCTTCTCTTATCATTTTTTGCTCTACACAACCTACTTGTGCTCCACCTCCACGTGTTTAGGTTTGTTGTTGAGTTCTTACACCTTCTCTTACAATTAGATTCCCATTAGATGCACCGGTTCCAGAACTTGCGGTCAACTCTAGAAATATTCGTCCTTGACATAAACTTCTTCCTCTAGGTGTTGCATTCGTAGATATCAGACTTATTGGTGACAGACTATTTGTGCCGGTACTTCAAGTTCTTTCTACTGCTGGTCATGTAAGTTATATCTCTAGAGTGGGTATTAACAATACATTGAAATCAGCGATGTCAAAATGGACGTCTTTTGAGTTTTTTTGGACGGACGCCCGGACGTCCGTCCATTGGGTAAATTGGAATTACTATGACAATAGTAAATTATTAACCGTTAGATCCTATTGGAGGTCGCATCTTAGCCGTTGAAAGTGTTATTGTGAGTTTAGGTGGTTACCATTAGATTGGATTTGGCGGTCCACGACCGTCCGATCGGTCGCGGTCCGCGTAGGCCGTCCGATTGGTAGCGGTCGGCGTTGGCCGTCCGATTGGTAGCGGTCGGCGTTGGCCGTCCGATTGGTCGCGGTCGGCGTCGGCCGTCCAATCGGTTGCGGCCGGCCGATCGGTGCCGACCGTCCGATCGGTCAGGCCGGTCAGCCAGCGACCGTTGGATCTAGGTCGGCTGGTAGGCCGGGCGACCGCGGCCTACATAAGGCCGACCGATCCTCCTCCTCCTCACTTCTTTTTTTCCTTTTCAGGGTGCGGAGTGGCTGTAGGTTGGAAATTCTTTGAATTTTCCATCCACTCGCTCCTTATCCTAGGGAGGAAAGAAGTCTTTCTGTTTGTAAGGGGGGAGATTTTTCTATTTTTTTATCAAAAAGATGCCAAAGCATGGGGCTGGGGGGAGTCGGGGCGGGAGGCCTGGGGAGTTTTTCCAACAACCGCGTAGTCAGCACCCATCGAATAAAACACCATATTCATTATTTTGAGTATTCCTCAATAATGAGAGTATTGTTGAGTCCCAGATATAATGATAAGAAGCCAAATAGACCGTTAAAAATGGTATAAAGTAGATATAGATGGATGAATAATTGTATACCGGAATGGAATATACATGAATGTATGTTTATTTATAGACATTGTATACACCAATTGACCCCGTCATAGGAAATATGTTCATCCAAATATAAATGTGAGCTCTAGTTACATATCAATGATCTGAATGTACGATATATCTATACCAATAGAACAATACAGTATCGTATTGAACGTGGGCTATCCATGAAGAACTATGCAACCTCGTATTCGTTATAATGGGAGAAGAAAAATCTCCCAAATTAATACATGGAGTTCAATCGAGCTAAAATTCACTCAGTTATTGGCCACACCGTAAGCATATGTATTATGAAAATAAAATTTCCATTAAATTTGGAGGTCCACTTAGATCAAAACATTATGTAGAAAGCATGTCATGAGATGAAGAAAATAAAACAGAGTGATTGAGACCCTTGTGTTAGCAATATGATAAGCACTTGTCGTAGATCGTATCAACATCGTTATATGAAGAATTGGATTGCATCAACCCATAATTTGAATATATAATAGGAAATGAACAAAATACATTATAATATGTAATTCACTTATGACTATATATTAGAATACAAACTAAAGGGTGTAAGAGTCGGCTATCGGATGCGTAGAACATCATTGATGGAATACTACTCTTCTGAAGATGTGGCAAGTTCTCCCAAAGAGGCCTTTATGATATTGATTTGAATTTCAAGTATTGAAATAGTCATATCTTGCCCCATTCCGTCGTCCCCCCTAGGTTGCCTTGTTCTAGATTTCCAAGCTGTGAAAATGGCATCCGTACTTTGAGATGAAACGTCGACGCCTCTCTCCACCGTCCAACGTAGCTTTTTGTTTACATCCCAACCTGTATAATTCTTTTGAACATCCCTATCCCGTGATATGGGACGAAAGAACTGGATTTCTACGGTATTAGGTAAGTCTGGGTTTGAATTTGGATCAGACATAGCACGCCCTATCCAAAATGGACGGCCATCTGTGCCACATGGACGTAGTGCAACAAAATATCCCTTGTAAAGGTCACGTCCAACTCGGAATGACGGAGCTGGTCGATCACGTCTTTGACCTACAAAGTGGTCGTCCTCGCCGTACTCTTCACGAAGTGTCCCCTCCAATGTAAACTCATCTTCTACAGCATGCGCGAGACGAGTTGATGGCCAAAACCCATGTTCCAACTCCGGAGCTTCTTCAAGAGTTGACGGGATACCAGGCTGTTGTGATATTAGTGTATCCATAGGTATACAAAGAGCTTCCTTTACGTTGCTCCAATAGTATGAGAGAGGCTCATCTGATCGCCTTGATTCGATTGACTCACGTGATAATCGCTCCCAATGGTCAACAAATCCTGAAACTCCTTTCACAATCTCCGGCAAATGACGCATCTGCATTGGCTGCACAGCTTGTGGTACCCCCCTAGGCCATAGCGATCTACCCTCTGAATCCTCCTTCCATAACTTAATGCCCCCCTCATCACCTCTAGGAAGCCATTCATCGTCATGGCAAAGAATTTTGTACTTCATAACCGGGCACCCACGTGCATCGAGGAAGAACTTGAACTGATGCGCTTTTGTATGTCCAACCAATGCTTCATCACCCTCCAGCAACCACTCTTGAATGAAAGATTTGAAGTTAGGAACCTCTTGAACGAGGTGAAGAATGACAGGAAGTGACTCTAGCTTCATGAAAGATTTCATGAGAAGAGGGATAGTAGGATAATCCTCCTTATGCAAAGCCATGCTCCAACGACCAAATAATGCATCTATGTCATCATGTGTGTGACCAACTAGCATAAAATTAACATATACTTCTCGAAATACCCGTTTGGCTACGAGAAGGGACCAGAAACAGAAGACAAACCTATTTTTGTTATCACTAACAGCATTGTCCATTTGGACATTTAATATCGGGGGCAATGGCCTCGGTGGAACCAAAATGTCTGGAATCGCGCCAAGTGGATCCAAACACATCTCTGAACTATGAAGAAGAGCTGCGTAAAGAGGATGCGAAGATGCCTCTGTAAAAAGTTGTCTAGAGGAGGATTTCGGCGGAGCCTCCAGATCGCGTAGCAGCTTCGCAAATGACCCCACAGTGTAATTTGCATCATGTGAGAAAATATCTAATCCAAAATGCGCATAGCGCTGATCTACATGTCCATGAGCTAAAATGCCTGTTACTGCTAGAGGCAATTTCATGAGACCATCTAAGTTCTTCACCTTGTGGGATAAAGCAGGGGAGGCTGTCTTCGAGTGGTCCATCTTGTCATGCATAATAGTAAGAACCTCATGAGGCATCGTCCTTGACCTAAAACGATTGAGGTAATACAAATCCCTATGAGCAAACGCCGAGTCCAAGTGCGCACTTAGTTTCCTCGACCATAAAAGTGCAGATTGACTTCTTGGTAAGGTGAGCTTCATCAAGGAGTCAAACTCATCACACTTTGAGCACCGTGCGAAATTGTCTCCTGCCCTCTTCGCGTAGTACTCAGGATAGCTAAGTCGGCGGATTTTGCTAATGCTTGAAGCTGACACTGGTGGAAGCCCGCATTCAGCAAGATGTTCACATATAGGCGGAATCTGATTTTTCTACTTAAAACTTGCAGGAAGTATCTTCGTTACAACTTTCTCCCCTGAGGAGAGGCTATGAGACTTGTGAGGCATGTGGTCAGCATGCCTAGCAAGTAATACGCCCAAGACAGCAGAAGCTACAACAGTATGACCCCTGGGCTTTCGTTTTCCAGTATTCCCATGATGTTGGGCTTCGAACCCAGCAGCTGCGTTCAAAGCGTTGCGATAAAAGACGCTAGAACTAACACCCATAACTTGCATCCACGCTAACGGACATACGTCTATGCCTTCAAGTGTCACTACATTCCGCCCATTAGCGTTGGTATGGAATTGTCGATGAACATCTAGTTTGATGTGGTTTCTGAACTGCACTGTTGTGTTTTCATACATGCGAGACCTAAGAACCTATATCTTGTCTCTAGGGTAGTGTTGTACACAGTTTCGGCTACAACAGGTATTCGATGCCACTTCGTTAATTATTCTTTGTGTCAACAAGTTTTTGCTCTGCGAGGTGCTTGTGTAGGAACATTTGTATTGGAATTGTCATACGTACGAGTGCGTCTACCATTGACCCGACCCTGTTCTTTAACCCATCGGTTGTACACATCTCGCTGGGTATGGTGCAAAAGACTAACACCGTCCAGAAGAACTCGATCAATGGGCCACGACTTGAATGAGTAAATCCAGTCGTCAGGATTGTCCACAGGCACAAACAAAGTTGAAACTTGCACCACAATAACAGATTCACCGAGGGGTCCTGAAGAATTAGAAAGGGCACTGGATCGTAAATTCCGAGGTAAACCTTCTGCAATTTTGAGACCATCGCTGTTGTGCAACGCAACCGTTCTTCCCGACCAGAGCTGAGGTGGAATGACCTCAAAATCTGGAATATCCGGGTTCACTGGTGGAACAACAGTCTCCTCCTCAGCGGATGAGGTGTCCATGCTGCAGATGCACATGGACATAGAAACGAGTTAAAAGAAAGGCCATCAAGCACATCGAAGTCTCTAAAATTAATGATATAAGGACTCCTTGTACAGTACAGGTCCTTTGCGAGGTCATGTAATTTAGCTCAAGTCGAGCAAAATTCCTCGAGTTCGCGAAGTCTCATATTTCAATAGTCTGTGATGTAATCGTTTAGTACAGCTAGAATCGAGCTAAACTTTTCAATCTAAGGATTTAATAGAGTAAATCAGCTCTATTTTCTATTTAGGTACACTCTGGATTACATAGGGTCACAGTTTAGCTCGACTCGAGCTAAACTTAATAGATTTCGAAAGCCCGTAATTTAATCGTTTAGTTTAGCTCGAATCGAGCTAAACAGTACAGTCTAAGAAATTAAATGATTACATCAACTCTCTTCCTTTAGGTAAGTTTTGTCTTACTGAAGGTCACAGTTTAGCTCGACTCGAGCTAAACTGAGTTCCATATTGGTCGAGGTTGAATCGTAAGTTTAGCTCAACTCGAGCTAAACATCATAGATTATCAAAAGTCCGTACTTTAATCGTTTAGTTTAGCTCGAATGGAGCTAAACTTTACAGTCTAAGGATTTGATAGAGTAAATCAGCTCTATGATCTATTTAGGTACACTCTAAATTACATAGGGTCACAGTTTAGCTCGATTCGAGCTAAACTAAGTTACATATTGGTCGAGGTGGACTCAGTTTAGCTCGACTCGAGCTAAACTTAATAGATTATCAGAAGTCCGTAATTTAATCGTTAAGTTTACCTCGAATCGAGCTAAACATTACAGTCTAAGGTTTTAAATGATTACATCAACTCTCATTCTTTAGGTAAATTTTGACTAACTTGATGTCACAGTTTAGCTCGAGTCGAGCTAAACTGAGTTAAATATTGGGAGACCTGGGTGCCTTAGTTTAGCTCGACTCGAGCTAAACTGAATAGAATTCGAAAGTCCGTAATTTAATCGTTTAGTTTACCTCGAATCGAGCTAAACATTACAGTCTAAGGTTTTAAATGATTACATCAACTCTCATTCTTTAGGTAAATTTTGACTAACTTGATGTCACAGTTTAGCTCGAGTCGAGCTAAACTGAGTTAAATATTGGGAGACTGGTGCCTTAGTTTAGCTCGACTCGAGCTAAACTGAATAGAATTCGAAAGTCCGTAATTTAATCGTTTAGTTTACCTCGAATCAAGCTAAACATTACAGTCTAAGGATTTGAATGATTCATGAACTCTCATTCTTTAGGTAAATTTCGACTAACTTAATGTCACAGTTTAGCTCGAGTCGAGCTAAACTGAGTTACATACTGGGCGACTTGGGTGCCTTAATTTAGTTCGAGTCGAGCTAAACTAAATGGATTTCAGTTCTCTCAAAAGTAAACGTCTAGTTTAGCTCGAGTCGAGCTAAACTGAAGCACAGTTTGCGCCATTTGGACTCCGTAGTTTAGCTCGAGTCGAGCTAAACTGGTTAAATATTAACAATCTCTATTTGACGTGTAGTTTAGCTCGAATCGAGCTAAACTTTTATGGCTATGGTTAGTCATACTTTAGCTCGACTCGAGCTAAATTGCTCGACCTTGCAAAGTCTAGTAATTTAGCTCGAGTCGAGCTAAACTACTTGACTGTACAAGCCCTGCAATTTAGCTCGAATCGAGCTAAACTGCTTCACTGTGATAGTCCTGCTATTTAGCTCGACTCGACCTATACGTCTTCACTCTTTCTCTCCCGATAATTACGGCACGTATTCCGGAGTACCGCTTCTCCTCATTCTCTGAAAGCAATATGTTTGCACTCGAAAAGAGTGCGATGAAAATGAAGGCTTGCCTGCACTTACATTGAAAACACACAAATTTAAGCATCACAATAAAGGCGTCTACGATGTATGTGGAACGCTACTCTGGGTTTAGGGTTTATGACGCCGAAACTGAATTGTAGAATGCAAGAAGCACGTACGATAACAGAGACACAAATCATCTTACTGGCATATGCGTGGAGTCTTACCTTGACGCTTGTGTGGAGCTCATCTTGTTCCCTACGTGCAGCGCGCTGGAATCTGAAACGCCGACGAAGCCGAAAACGCTGAAGGAGGAGCAGCAGCTTCAGAAAATGAGGAAAAAGGAATCAAGACTGCCAGGTTCTCGGAGGTCATTCAGATTCGTCTGGCCTTTCCCGCGCTCCACCTTATCTCGAGATGAGGCGGGAAATACAAATGTGATTTGTCAGGAAAATCAATGGTGAGTTCCGGCGGGAAACTTTCTTCTCCCTATATTTCTGCATAGAAGTAGCATCCGCGGTCGGCGGGAATACAGCCGCCATTCCTGCGTACATCGACGAATTCTATACATCCCTGCGACAAGATCAATCGTAATATTACACTGATTGGCCGAAATAGGCTTCCAATGAAGGCATGCATTTCAAAGTTATCATGCCAATATTGACCATGCAATTAAAACTTAGGCATACTCAAATAGTTTAAGTTTGAAAGATATATTCTTCTAAGTTTTGTATACTCATTTTCACCGTAGGTAGAAAATAAATTTACAATTTTCTGTTCATTATATAGAGAAAATTTAATTGTTTTTATGGACATTCATGATTATATTTATTGCTTAATGTGATTGGATTCATTATTAGTCTCACTACATGGGGTTATATTGCATGTGGATATGGTTTGTTTCACATGTCAACTTAAATGGATATATTGTATTTAAAAGATTGTAATTATTCATCTTCTCCACTTGGTACTTTCTTAAGCGTTTTGTGGCATTTCAAAGTCCCTCATATTGAATACATTTAATATGAGTATTATTCATAGTGTGCCATGCTATGTAAGAAATTTGGTTTTATATATGATTCATTGTCAATAAGAAAGAGTTACCTCAAAAACATATAAATAATGAATTCTCAAAAATGATGAACTGAAATAACCTGATTACCAATCTCAAGACGATATTAACTTAAGTGCATACAAAAATGTATTAAAATGTAACACTCCAATAAGTATGCTATTTCTTAAAAAGCTCTCAACATGCCTTGCAACAAATAATATAAATCATATACTATTACATCAAAATCAAGGTATGAATGTATGGAATATAATGTATTTAACGGGAAATATTTAGAACAGTATAATCAGCATTTTAACAAAATGGTTAACTTCACGTGATAACAGCATGGAAAGATAACTAAATTGCCAAATGCCTCCACAGAACGGAAACCCTAAACCAAAACCCCTAAACCCTAAACCCTAAACCCTAAAACCCTAAACCCTAAACCCTGAACCCTAAATCCTAAACCCAGAAACTCTCAATCCTAAAGACTATATTGTGAATCTTCAATACTTAACTTGAATTGCTAAACATCACGTACAACATCTACAGTATTACGAACACTTTACTTTGTATGTTTATATCTGAAATTTAGGCTTTTGTTCATCTAATCAACTTGCATGAGCAAGTCTATATACTTAATTATTTATGCTAGGTTTTATGCTCCAAGATAAGTAACTTTGATAGGAAGCCTTAAATTATGTATCAATTTCTGTGCAAATAGTGACAATAGCTTGCTATGTTACATCAAAGCATATACCAAAGTATTTGTTCAATTGTAGGTGAACTTATGTCAAGGATTTCAAATATAGAACTTAAAATGAAATAGTCATTTTGACGAAGTTAAATAGATCCTTTTATCTATAACGGACACTGATGTATTATGGGCACCCTTTAATGTGAAATGTGCTATTTATTCCAAATTAATATTTTAAGCACTTTCTCTTCTTCTAAGCTATTTATTTTAAATTATATACGATCGTAAATGGTTATTAGTAATAAATAATAATTACATTCTAATTGTAGTTATAAGAATGATAACGTTCGAAATTATGATTAAATTTTGCACTATATTCATAATTATGTTAGATAATGTACTATAAATTACTATACATAATGTATTCATATAATAATGTGTTCAATTGGCATAATTACTAATATAGAGAATATTATATATTTGTAACGAATCATATACTGGTACATGTAATTTCTATGTAAAGGTATATTTGGAATACATGGCATTATTTAGAAATATGTAGTGATTACATATGGACAAAAGTTATAACCTGAACCTATTATACTTGAATGCAATTATACTTATGTACTCTATGGTTTACAAAATTTGGAAAATATACCAATATGAAGATTTTAAATCAAGAGAGATACTTATGTACGTTAAAATGATTGGACAAATCTTGGAAATTAAACACTTAAATTTTTAATTAAAAAATAATACTTACGTATAGGATATACGAATGAATAAATAATAATGATTTCACATATTAAGTATTGCACTAGGGTAAACAAGGCACATATCAAGGAATAATGAAATTTAAAATTTAAAACACAACCAATTCTTTAAAATTTAAACCTCAACTCAATTCTTATAGCTTAATATACAAAACTAAAAAAAAAAAACTTCATGTGTCATTTGCCGACTGTCTAACATAGCAACTATCTGATTGATTCAATGGAGGAACCAAGCGCGGAGTGGAATCATGTTGATCAATCATACGATGAACTATTTGATGAAACGGTTGTAGCACGAACTTGCCTAGGGGAGGAGCCTCCAAGTGCTTGATTTGCCACGCACAGGCCAATTCTTGGTGTGACATCTACCTCTTTACGTGTCGATAGGGTTGTAGTGATTCCGCTCCTACTTTACCCAATTGTGGTTTCTAAATTGCGCACGGTGCTTGAGCATGCCCGCCATGGACACGGCTCCTCCACGGTGATTCACCTAGCAACTTGAAGCGCTTGGCAAATAGACTCGTCTAAAATCATTATGGTTGAAAATGAATTTGGTTGAAAATGGTGAGAAGAATTGCAATGTAAAGTTCACATCCTGAAAATAGAGTATACAATATTAACATCAACTTAGTTTCAATAAATTGACAAGACTAAATAGAAAACTAATATTAATACAATTAGATTTAAACATTAGCGTGTTTGAATTGGCATTCTAATGTTGCTAAAAAAATAGGCGTAACAAAAGTGACTGAAAACTAATATTAGTGCAACTACATTTAAACTTAGCGTGTTAAAATGATCATTCTAATGTAGCTCAAAAAAAGATGAGTAATAAAAGTGAATTGAAACTTATATTATTACACTTAAAATCAAAGTTAGCGTGTTTAGGAATTAGCATTCTAATTTTGCTAAAAAAAATATAAGTTCTAAAAGTGGATGAAAACTAATATTCATACAATTAGAATTAAACTTATCGTGTTTGAATTGGCATTCTAATTTTGCTCAAAAAAATAGGCGTAATAAAACTGAATGAAAACTAATATTCGTACAACTACATTTAAACTTTGCGTGTTAAAATTATCATTCTAATGTAGCTTAAAAAAAGATGAGTAATGAAAGTGAATGGAAACTTATATTATTACACTTAAAATCAAACTTAGCGTGTTTACGAATGAGCATTCTAATGTGGTTAAAAAAAAAATGAGTTGATAAAGTGAATGAATTAAAATTTAGAAGTGAAAAAATATAATTATGGTACTAAACTTAACGTGAAAAATGGTTTCAGAAATTAAGTTTTTAAAAAATGATTGTCGTGCAATAATGATAGCCTCGGCAGTAAAAATGATGGCCTCGGCAGTAGTTAAAATGATTGGATATAATCATTATTCGACTAGCGCCGCCTTTCACCTCCCACTCCCTTTCTGTCACGCTGAGTTTCGTGTTTTTGTTTTTCCTCTGCTCAGTCTCGCTCCTGCTTTTTTGCTCCTGCTTTTTCGCTCCTGCATTTCCGCTTTGCATGTGAGTTTTTCCCTCTCTGCTTTTCGCAAAGTTGATTTATCGTTTCTCTCGATTAGGGCGCTTCGCGTAGCGCGCGAGTATCAGCGATTTCGGTGTAGCGATTTCGATTTCAGCGTCTTTTGATTTCGGTGTAGTGATTTCCATTTCAGCGTTTTTTTGCAGCTCGTGGTTACAGTAGTGAGGTAGCTTTTTGGTGTAGCTTTTCGCAGTTTTGCGTGTTAGTTGTTGGGGTTTGCACTGCTGGGAGAGAGGAGGCGCTTTTGGAGCGACACTGTTCAAGGAGGTTGGTGTTCGACGGAGCCCGTTTGGAGTGGAGCGCTGTTGGAGGAGCGTCGCACTGCTAGGAGGGTCGCTTTTCAAGGTGAGCGCTGTGGAGGGTAGCGCCGCTAAGTACCTTTGCCGTGTCGAAGGTGGAGTTCCACAGCTTCACAGGAGGTACGTTGGGTTTTCAAGTCTCTTTCCAAGTTTGCAATTTGCTCAAGCTTTTTCTGTAGGGTGTAGGGTGTCAAGCAATGTGTCGAACTAAACTAAGGTAATATTGCGCACAGACTGGAGTCGAGCTAATTGGAAGGAATGTAGTGTTTGCAGTTTTTATGGGTTGGAATGGTATGGATACCTCAGGACGACATCCTTAGACATCGTTAGATAATTCAATCACAGCTTCAGTCTAACAGGTCTTTGAATCAATTTCTTCTCATCTGTACCGATCAGCTCGTTCTTCAACCACTGCTAAAATGTGGATTTTTTGCTGTACTGCACAGTGCTTGATTAACGATCTCGTTGTTTTTAAGCATATGAAAATGTAATTGCGCTCCGATAGATAGTTTCGCGAGTATAAAAGTCGATGAAGTCGAAAGACAGATGATTGATGAAGAGGTCCGTCTGGTGTATGTGACGATGATGATTTCATGTTTTGAGCTTCCGTCTACTGCATCTTAGATTCTTTAGATATGCAGGAATAGCAATGCTGTGCACATTAATTCGTTCTGATGTTTTGGAGCTTTGTTGTAATAGATCTATGAATTTTTTCAAAGAGGTGTAGTAGTCTTTCACGCATGATATTCCAATATTGCAAGCGGCTGCATGTATATTGTATATGTGGTTTGCCTGGAATATTATCCAAGGATGTAGTTAGTAGCTAGATTGAAGCTAGATTGAAGTCTTTCAATACTGTGAATGATCAGACATTTGAAATGCTGTTAAGAAGCTTTAATGTGCTCAATTTAGTGCCAGCAGATTTGGTAGTTTGAGATTCTAGCAATAGTATTTAGAAACCAGTTTGTAATGACAGCGTAGTTTGCAAACTAAGAATCGCAGCAAAGTTTGTAGATTGTTATTGCTTGTTTTTTAAAACCGTAGGCTCGTATGTTGTGCAGACATACGACAAGGCCGAAGACGACCATCAGGAAATTGGACCTTCCAGCTTACAGAAATGGCTGGAATGGGAGAAAGGTGCTAATTGAAATCACTCGCAAAGCTGAAACCACCTCTAACTCTGTAAAAATGGATACTGAGAGGCTGAAAGTTTAGCTCGAGTCGAGCTAAACTAAGCTCCTGACAGTATGTAGAATTGTCCTGGTTAAGAACGAGATAAAAAACACAAGATTATCCAATCTTAGAGTATGAAGTTTAGCTCGATTCGAGCTAAACTACACGTTCGCATAGGCGAATATAGGATTCTATTTAGTTTAGCTCGAGTCGAGCTAAACTATAGTATCCAACCCAGGCAAATGGTAACTAAGTTTAGCTCGACTCGAGCTAAACTGTGGCCCTAAATATTTTAAAATGTACCTGAATAGAAAGACATTAAAAACGTAATGATAACTAAGTTTAGCTCAAATGGTAACTAAGTTTAGCTCGAATCGAGCTAAACTACACGTTCTCTATGTTAATCTATTCAGTTTAGCTCGAGTCGAGCTAAACTAAGGCATCCAAATCGCCTTAACTGTAACTCAGTTTAGCTCGACTCGAGCTAAACTGTGACCCTAAACTGAAACCAAACATAACATACGATAAATTCTACTATTGAAAATAGTACTAATTGAAATTATATCTAACCTTTGACTATAAAGTTTAGCTCGATTCGAGCTAAACTAAACGTTTATATAAGAGAATATTAAAATATTTTAAGTTAAGCTCGAGCGGAGCTAAACTACACACGCTGACCAACTCATGACAATTGTAGTTGATTTAGCTCGACTCGAGCTAAACTGTAACCTACATTAGTTAGAATTTACCTGTTTTAAAATTGATAGTAAACTTGATTATAACTAACCTTAAGCTATGAAGTTTAGCTCGATTCGAGCTAAACTAAATGTTCGCATAAGAGCAATAAAAATTAATGAGTTGAGCTCGAGTCGAGCTAAACTAAGGCTTCCAACTCGTACATACTGTAACTCAGTTGAGTTTAGCTCGATTCGAGCTAAACTGAGTCCATTATAGATTTAGAATTAACCTTAATATCTAATCTTAGATTCAAATGTAACGCTCGAAACTACGTAAACATAAAAGTCACATGAGACCATTGCTAGCTCTTTAGTTTATCTCGCACATACTGTAATCTTGTTTAGCTCGAATCGAGCTAAACTGTGACCCTTTGTATAGTACGTTAGCATTAACATTAACATCTAACCTTCGTCTAGGAAGTTTAGCTCGAATCGAGCTAAACTTCATGTTCACATGAGACACTTGCGAGCTGTTGAGTTTAGCTCGAGTCGAGCTAAACTAAGTTACTAACGTGCACAAACTGTAACTAAGTTTAGCTCGAGTCGAGCTAAATTGAAACCCTTAATAAGTGACAAAATCCCTCTGTAAATTTGATAAGCTTGAATCGAGCTAAACCTATTGTTAACATAAGAAATTTGCTAGTTATTGAGTTTAGCAGAAGTCGAGCTAAACAAAGGTAATCTCGCGCACATTCTCTAATCTTGTTTAGCTCGATTCGAGCTAAACTGTGACCCTTAGTATAGTAAGCTAATATTAACATTAACATCTAACCATAGTCTAATAAGTTTAGCTCGAATCGAGCTAAACTTCATGTTAACATGGGACAATTGCAAGCTGTTCAGTTTAGCTCGAGTCGAGCTGAACTTAGGTACTAACTTGTACATACTGTAATATTGTTTAGTTCGACTCGAGCTAGACTGTAACCCTCAATTTCCCTTCTTATCTAACCTTAGTCGAGTAAGTTTAGCTCGAATCGAGCTAAACTAAATGTTCACATGAGACAATTACAAGTATGGAGTTTAGCTCGACTCGAGCTAAACTAAGGCATGAACTCGCACATCCTGTAACTTGGTTAAGCTGTGACCCTACAAGAGTGGATATAATGTTCAGAGGAACGAGATACAATATTCATATTTCAGACCCTCGACTATGTAGTTTAGCTCGACTCGAGCTAAACTAAACATTAACATAAGAGATTAATGAATTCTATTCAGTTTAGCTCGAGTCGAGCTAAACTATGGCATCGAACTCGCGCACATTACTAATCTCAAAAATCTCATGACTACTGCAGTGAGCTGAGGATGAAGGGCTTGCTCGCCCACTTCTTCAAGCCAAGGGCACCGGTGGATGATGACGATGATGGCGATGATACCATGAACCTTGATTGCTACGAATTCAAGGACGCAACCAAGGTCAAAAACTGGACAGCGCTTTGGGCTGCGCATACGTCACACCTTACGGTCGCTGTAAGCTACGAGGGGCCTATCGCTGAGCCGATGACGATCGATGTCGACACGAAAATCACCGAGCTTGATTGCGAGTCACCGGAGGTGATCAAGATCATTTGCTCTTCTCCAGGGGCGACGCCTTATAATTTCACCATAGCCGTCAACACAGTAGCGACGCCCTTCGATTCTGTAGCAATGGTCGAGAGTTTAGAGGCATCACATTTTGACGAAGTCAAATCCACTCTCAGAGCTGAGATCCTTGATGGGAAGTGGAGGTCGAAGAACGATGGGCCGCTCAAAGCTAAAGCTCTGTCCTTCAAGCTCAGGAACGTCGTCAACTCCATCATTCGAGGCATCGGTTGCGGCAAAAGCAAAACAAGTAGCTCGGCGACCTCTCTTCGAGCGTTCGGGCCTTTTACCGGGGACGGGGGTCCCATAGATAGCAGGACCACCACACGAGTCCCGGCCATCAACCCCAGGGTAACATCCACGGGGCGAATAGTTGGAACCCCGGATTGTCATCGCCTCAAAAGAGACGGTCGAGGAAGCTAGGCGATGACGCGAGGCGCAACAAGCTCGGTCTCAGAAGAGGATTTGGCAAACGCTATCAACGACGCCGTCTCAGAGATCCCTATGATTGTCGACAAGGTAGAAGACATTGACTACACCAACTGCAATGTCATATACCAGAAATTCTTTTCGGACTGCCAAGACGCATTCGTCTTCGAAAATAATCCCCAGCGGAAATTGGAGATTGACACCATGAAGATGAAGGAAGCACCAGCGTCGTGGACAATCCGAGCCTTCGAGAAGAGGGGGCAAACCAACCTCCTGAACTACCTCATTAATTTGCCGGACCGGTCACACAAGCAGACTCTGTGCGTCATGCCCGACTTGAAGTTCAATCCCAAGGACGAACGGGATATGACGGACTGCGAATTCTACATCATTAACGGCCAGCACAGCGTCACTGCGTCGAAGGAGATGATTCAGAAAGACACCGTCCCCGAGCCTATTAAGAAGGACTTCCGGACTTGGAATGCGTACATAGTCTGGACTAAAGATGTGGACAAGCTGCGCAAAATTTCAGCTTTTTATAACAGAGTGAATCACTTCGCTCAGTTTAAGCCGACGTGGGCAACGAATATCCTTGCCGCTCGGAAAGTGTGGGTTGAGTTCGGGTGTCCTCCACCAAAACGTGATGCAACTGGGGTGGCAGGGCAACGAATAAAGCCAAAGCGCGCTGCAAGCCAAGCAATCGCTTACGATGTAAGCATTTCTGAACCACTGTGTCAAATGTTTAGCTCGATTCGAGCTAAACTGCAGATGCAGTTAAGTTTAGCTCGAGTCGAGCTAAACTGCAGATGCAATTAAGTTTAGCTCGAATCGAGCTAAACTGCACATGCATTATTGTGAACATGAATCCCTTTGGTTTAGCTCGATTCGAGCTAAATTATATAGCCACAGTCGTTTCTTACTCGAATTACCTGTACTCGATTTTGCAGAAATTCTTCGCGGCTGTAAGCGAGAGGTTCTCAATGATCGACGTTGTCAATCATCAAAGGGAACTAAACAAGAAGGGCGGCAAGAAATTGCTTACCCTTACTAACGAGATCAAGATCATCACTGCACCAGAGAACCTGTATAAGCTCTGGGAATCTGTGATTACTTGCGCCGCCCAAGGAGACCTCGTCGACCCCGAGTCCATGGACGGATCCAAGTTCAAGGACAAGGAGGGCTTTCTTCCGGACAGAGATACAACTCTCAATCGAGAGTTTTTTAAATTCCTTGGCAACCTCTCCGAGAAGGACCACGAGAAGCTCTGCAGGCACATCTTGAACGAGTCAGGGCCATCAAGGAAACTGAAATACCCGAAGGTTGTGCTCAAGCAGCCTAAGTCTCATCTCGAGGACTGCTACGTATGGAAGGATTACGTAGAACGATTGAAGCGCAAAGCTATCGCCCAGCTCTAGCTTCACAAGATCGATCCTACGCTCGGTATTTTCAAGGGCGACGAACTTGACGTTTAGGCGTGGAAGAAATTTAAGCAGGACTACCACGTCACAAAAGCGTCGAAGCGAGTGCTTCTCGAGTGGGGTGTTCCGGAGTCATACTACGCCAACCAGAAGGCGACTATGCACCGGAATAGCAACTGCGAGGTTCTCTCGCCATACGCCAAAGAGTTCTTCCGCGTATTCCTTGAAGTCCGAAAGAAATTCCAACCTACTGCTGGAATTGCTCATACTCGGTTCTTCCAAAGGGAGAACCCGATGAAGCTTCATGACTGGGAAGCAGGTTCCTGGAGTAAAGAAGGCGAGGACATCAATTTCGGGATCATCGACTTCAGACTCGTTCCTGGAGCTACTGGAAAGGCGAAATCTACTATCGAGAAACCGTTCTTTGAGATTTTCATGAACGTTCTCGGAGGACAAGATAGGCCTTCTCTCAAGGCTGTTCCTGTCTGGCTGTTCATATGTGGGGATGAGAAGGACCTTGAGCATGTACAGCACTTCGCCAAGACCAGTTCCTTCTTCGAAGGTGTGGAATACGAGTTGATCCAGTCCATTTACGAGCCTGCCGCCAACGAGCATCTTGGAGGGTTTGCCGCTAAGAGTAGGCAGGCAATGGAGCCCGTGCGACTTCTCTTCCTCAAGCACACATCCGTGAGGATCCGCGGGGAAATAAAAACTATCTACACAGCCCCCAAACACATTCTGTACGAGAAGCCCCGAAAGTACAATGAGATGGAGTACAGCATGTTCCCCAACGAGCTGAAAATGGAATTCTACCTTCAAGTCATCAAGCTTTTCTGCGGCCCCAATGAGTCTATCTGCCTTGTCTATTCCGGATCAAAAGCCGTTACAGCAAGCATGGTAAGATACAGCCCAGTTTAGCTCGACTCGAGCTAAACGGTGTCATTACCGTTCCCTTCTCTGAATCATTTTAAATCCTCATTGAATTCCGGGTTCGTCTGCAATGATCGTAATATAGTTTAGCTCGAGTCGAGCTAAACTATGTCATTTCATGTCCTTCAGGCCGCACTTATTTCATAACCTTGATTGCATTCCTTAGACTGAAGTTTAGCTCGAATCGAGCTAAACTCAATCAGTTGCATGCTTCCTGCACATGGATTCCTGCACATGTAGTTTAGCTCGAGTCGAGCTAAACTACGTGATATCTCTGATACTTCTGATTTCCTTCTAAGTTATGAACTCGTTCATTTCCTTCGTAGCATGTAGTTTAGCTCGAATCGAGCTAAATGGCTTGGTCTGACTTCTCATCGTCGTCCTGCAGATGATAGCGTCTGAATCTTTCGTCATCGCCGACAAGGACGACTCCGTTGACATACACCAGGCATATCAGATTGGTGTTAATCTTGATCCGAATGACTTCAGCATCAACGGATATCCTGTCAATGCTAACACCTACCCTATCATTGGGAGAGCCCTCTTGAAGGGGAAAGCTAAGGTGGAAGCTGATGACGATAGTATGAAGGGCGATGACGGTGAAGGAGAAGAAGATGATGATGATGTGGAAGAAGTTGCCTCTAGCGCCGGGGAAGATGAAGCGGAAGGCAGTGCGCGCCTAGCAGGGTCGGCTGAGGTAGACGCCTCTCCTGTGCGGATCCGACAGCCCGATTTTAAGAACCTCGAGGGGACGGCTCCAACAATCTGCGCAAATACCGGAATCGCGTAGCGGTTCGGTAGCGTGCGGGGTTCCGCAAGTCGAAAGCGGAAAGGCTCGCAATGGCCAAGGAATCGCGAAGTCAAGGTTCTCGAAGGCTGCGGTGATTTCAAAACCTGAGAAGAAACTTGAGGAAGAGCAAGCCGCGATTGTCGAATGGTCGATGAGTTTCGCTCGACGCTCGCCGCGAACAGGAGGCTAACAAAAGACACCTGGATATAATGGATATGTTTAGTAGAGCACTAGGTGGCTTAAATCCTTCTGCACTTCCTCCTCCTCCTCTGCCTTCTGCTATTGCAGTGCCTAGTACTCAAAGTTTAGATGCAGGTACTTTCCATGGACAGCAACGCCCTCTTCCTGACACTGCACCTCCAGCCACTGCTAACGTCGAGCCAGCAGCGCATCCACCTACGTCAATTCCGCAGAATATTGACTCTGAGGCTGAGGTGCAAGAGAATACCACAGGTCCCACTTCTTCTTAGATAATGGGTATACTGTATAGTTATTGAGTTGTAAAAACCGGTAGAACACTTTTTTTGATACAAACTCTCAAACATTTTTTTGTAATTAATATAGGCGTTACCACGTTCATTTTAGCTCGACTCGAGCTAAATTGCCCATCAGCCACATAGGCATTCTGTTCGGATTCACACTCCTCCTTCCACCACACTTCATTGTGTTTGCCTGATTTCAATGACCTTGTATTGCGTTGAACAGATGTAGAGGATGAGGATGAAGATATCGATACTCCGGTCATGGAAGATGTATTTGTTGATCTTGTTCGCCATGACTCGCATCCTCCCGAGGACACTCCCAATTACACTAAAGCATCGCTTCTCGGCAATGATCCTACATTGGGTGATGATGTAGATTGCACCCAACAGTCGCTAGGATCAATGGGCCTTCACGATGATGACGAGATGAGCAATGACGATATCCAGGTACTTTTCATCAATCCATTCTTATCTTTAGAGATCATCGAATATTTGTACTACAAGATGTTGTCTTTGAATTTATTAAACCTCTCGCAGAGAAACCTCAGTAATGTTGTCCTGCTGCGACGTGCTTGCTATCCAGGTTAGGAACGCCACGGTCTCTGAAAATTCTAGTGAAGAAATAGGTTTTATTCCAAGAGAGTCAGGCAAAGCTTGGTTAAATGTTGTCATCGACCTCAATGGGATCCTCTGTTATTGTTCCCCAACATGGGAAGCTAAGGGATCCAGAAACCGTGACATCCAAGTACACTCGGCCGCGGTGCCAACTGAGGTGGGGAAGAAACTTGTGTGGGTAAGGCCCGGTTGTAAAGACTTCCTCTCCGGGTTGGCAGCGTTCGCCACTATCACGGTTTGGAGTTCTATGATGACAACAACGACTGAAGCAATTTGTGATTATCTCTTTGGTCCGATAAAACCTATTAAGCCAATACGAATTATCGGTCAAGAAGACTGTGATAGAGTGCCCATGCGGAATGTTGGGGGCCGAACTATCTTCATGAAGGAACCAGGAACCCAAAAAGATATTTTCCTTAAGACCATGTCAGCCCACCTTTTTAATAGCTATGATGGTCTATATACAGAGGCCAATACTCTCTTTATTGACGATAGTCCGATTAAGCACATGTTAAATCTTAGTGAGAATGTTCTTTTACTGCCTTCGTGGACTTCCAAGGTCAATAGGGCTGAAGAGGACTCCGTTTTACTAGACGAGATTTTGCCATATCTCATAGAGCTACACGAGTTCCCAGGATCACTCAAGGAGTACCGCACTTCCCATCTTTTTGGGCGACCTAGGTTTTACGATGATAGAGCCACTTGTTCTATATATGCTGACATCCTAAGGGCCATGTCAGATTAGCAACGATTCTATTCTTCTTGTCTCTCTTGAGTCTTTGTACATCCATTTTTGTTTTTGTTCGTTTGTTTTCACCTGGTTTCGATTTTTCTACATTGTAATTAACAAGTTTTGTTAATCGTATAGAGCAGAGTGAAGAGTAGTTAGAGTCGTACTTTGAATATTGTATGTTCGAATGAGCTCAATCGACGTTTGTTTATCCGTCGATTATCGTGTCAATCATTTATAATAGGTTCCGCAGGGGGTGTCGTGCTTGGTAGATTCGTTTATTAATGGGGAGGAGTAGGGCCAACACTCCGGAGTAGAGGTCTATTAATGCGATCCACCGCAACGGCTCGATCAACCATGGAGTTCTCCACCATGGTCTGTGGACGATGGAGTGGTAAGCGATCCCGTGGCGACGACTGTCAAGCACGTGACTTGGATAAGTCGCCGCCGCCCGTGAGGTCACTTTCAGTAGGTCATAACGTTAAACAGATCGAGAATAGATGTGGGCGAACCAATCGCGTGTTGTATGACGAGGTGGACGTTACTCAAGATTTGTCACCAAAGGTTAGTTTCCTTCTCTCTTTCAAAGCATTGTTTCCGATTTCGCGGTAATCTGTGCTATAAAAATGGTTTTAGGTTCCTAAAGTATGAAGTACAATGCTTTCATAATGAGAGCTTACTTTAGCTCGAGTCGAGCTAACTTCGATGCCCGCCCAAGATACATGAATAGGTATGTTACGCGCTTGTAGTTTCCTTAATTTGCGGAATTGATCTCTAAGACGGAGTTGAACTCATTATGTGCAGGAGGGACCTTCAGAGCCCCAGTCCCCTCTTGGTTTCTCGACTGATGTAAAAGAAGCGACCAGGAGTCTTTCCGAAACGCGCCGCCACTCGCTTCCTAAATCAAGCATCGAGGATAATCGAAGATGACGGTTGCAACGACTGCTGGATAGCCCTATGATGCAAGATAATGATTACGGATGGACACGTCAGCGTCAACGTGCGTTCATAAAGTCTCGTATCATCGCATATGGTGGAACGCCTTAGGTAGTGATAGTTGGATTACTGTTGAATACAAAGAATAAACTATGTATTAATTACTCTTTGAGTAATTTATCATATATAAAGTTTGGAAATTTCAATAATATTCTCAAACTCTCCTCTTATACTATGGCTTTTGTGTCGATTTTCTCTTTACAACAACACCTCGCACTCAATACATGTGCGAACCCCACGTTTATAGCATCTCCCTATCATATTTAGGTTATCAAGTCATTTAAATTGTACAATTTACGTGCCAAACGTACAGCTTTTAGGCCTCATAAATCCCTTTCAATCTCCCAAAATCCTGCATATTTCCCAATATAACGAATACGAGGTTATGCCGATCAATGTCCTCTAAATCATATCAAGACTGTTGCCGTATCACAAGTGCAAACGGCTTCGAATTTCTGCTAGTGCCTTCCACACTTCTCGTCCACGACTGTAGCCTGTGTATGGTGACAGACGAGAACTTCATTTTTCCCGTCTTTGAAGCTTCAAAATCCGTTGCTCCCATGCATCACGAACTGGAGGACAAGTAACTATGGGCTGAAATCCATCGTGTGATTGAGTCTGGCGGTGACCCTCGTGTAATGGCGGGCGCATAGTACGAAAGGGCAAATGCAAGGTATCAACAGCGTAGGCAACAGACGGTTTAGGCGGCCCCATTAATTCTGTCATGCAGTCTCCAAGTTCTATTGCCGGCTCCAAAGACTTCAATGGACAAGGCGTAGACAGAGAATGTGTTGTCGCACCACGAGATATTTTCAGCGACGATGCCTTATAAGATGATACACGAAGAGCCGGAGACTCAAAGATAACCGGTATGGGCACGCCTGCTGCAGTTGTTGCCTAAGTTCATGAAAAGATATAGAGAAATGTAAGTAAATCAAACTACGATTGAAGTTAACAACCATAGAAAAATTCATAGATGAACTGCTTTAGGTATTACATATCTGTACTAGAAGTGCATCCTGAACTAACTCAGAATCATCATAAAGCTTTCTTTGCGGAGCGCCATCTCGACTTGATTCGTCTATCATGGTACGGTTCTTCAGCGGGGAAGGAGAACATGCACAGTGTCGTCGTTTACCGCCATAAGGAGGACTATCCACAACACCATCATCGATTGCCATTGTCGAGTAGTCCATAGTTGATTGTGCAGTAGTTGCTGAGTACATTATATGGCCCATTCCACTCTGCGAAATTCTGTATTGTCCGTAGTCGAAAATCGAATCAGTAGAAGCAGCGCAACGGAAATCAAAATCATTGTCCAAAACCGAGACGGAATTGGACACCTGGATACAAATTCATTTTAGAGGAATCATCAACAAGGATGATATGCAATATGATATAGCCAAATCAGGTTGACCCAACTTAAATCAATGATGAGAGAACTAGCACATCAGATAATAGGATAAAATAAAAGGTCGGACACAAGCCCGCTCCAAAATAAAATCAGTCCGAGAGGAAACATTATTATTGAAATCATTTATTATAATCTACACAATATACATAACAAATGTGATTCATCATGTCTGGTGAGACCAATCATGGTTTACTAGCCTAATCAAGCACTAGCTTCCTAAAAGCCTCTACGACACTACTAAGCTCTTCGTATTCTGAAGTATCGTGCTCTTCAGAGAGCATTCTACGCCCAATGTTGTTTTCTCTACGGAAAGACAACAAGCCCTGACCGTAGCTCCGATGTAGCCGTTGAATCCAAGAGGGGAGCTCGTCTACCAAGAGTCTGTTAGATACATCATGCTCTGACTACAAGACTGGCAGTACGACATTCTCTGGTTCATTCACGACGTGCTTCTCGCGGCTATCGTCGATGATGATCGTGTCATGCTCATTAAACTTTGAGTTTAGACAATTGAAAAGCATATCTAAAGGTTTGAGGAAGAGATCCTTATTAGTCCCCTTCATCTTGAAGTTGGACAACTTATTCCGCGGTCCACGAACCTTGACAACCTTACATGAGTTCTGCCCCCAAACAAGGTATCAGGATGGCATACCCCGGAACAAGTACTCACATATGGACTTTGTGGTCACATGAACCTTCAAACTTCATACGGAGACGTATGCAACTTCATTCAACTCACAAAGGAAATCAAGGCAGGAGGGCCGAACAAAAACGGCCTTGGGACCAATCGGAGCGGGTAGGACAGAGGAATGTGCACTCGCGACCATGTTGTAAACTTGGTCCTTTGGCATAAATCTCTTCTCCTTGCAGACTGTTAGCCGGGTATGAATGGAGATGCTTTACGAGACTACCTAAATCGACCACAATTCAGAGTAATCCAGAGACAACATTGTATTTATTTTGGGAGGAGTCGGGGAAGTGTGTGGGCAGCTGGTGTTAAAGACACCCGAAGGGTCTAACCGAACCTCCTAAGGCAGCGTTGACCATATGTTGGACTATTGTGGCCTCTGATTCTAACGCGACGTCGGCTTGTGTCAACTGATGGGGTTTTTGAGAGAGGGAAGTAGCAGTGCCCTGAGATGCCCACGAGGTCACCGGAGAGTATGAATAAGACTGACTCAGTCTTGACAGTAAGGGCTCCAGTGCGTCAACAGTGAGTGCTCGAGGAGCTAAGGCCCGCGAGGGGGAGAAAGGGAGAGAGTGAAGCAGAGTGTCGATGCTGCCAACGTTGACTCACGATGGCTGTTACCTGCGCAACACGGAGAGGAGAGAAGGAGACCTTTTAGCTTTGATTACGGCCAGCGTGGGAGTCGAAGGCAGCGGAAGTGTACGTTGGGTAAGGAGCAGCATGCAAGAAAGGTAGCCAAAAACGGTTGGACTTCTTGATCATGCACAACAGGATACGGGGAGGTAAAGAGAAGATCGGCTATGGCCTTTGTATTGATAATGGAATAAGAGTACATTGTATTTTCTCCTAATTCCTATCTCACTGCCTCAAAAACAACCGATGACTATCTTGTTGACTACGCTCTTAAGTAGCCGATGCGCCCGAAGTCCGTGCTGCCATTCGGTGCCCCCTATCTTCCCAACTTGGCCGCGACCACCCTGCTGGCAACGTAGGCTACGGTAACAACTGTGGACTCACCAATTCCAAAAAGCCACCCCACTGCCTATATCTGAAGTGCCAGAATGCAAGCCAGTGTTCGAGGTGACCTAATCCAACGTCGAAGGTGGCCTGCGCCGACGCCCACCGTGCTCGGATCGCCCAGTATCTTGTCTCCGCCTCAGCCATGGTGCGTGCATCTTTGTATTGCTTACAAAGATGTTGATGTTGATCCTGCAGCTTGTGCACGATGTATTGTTTGGTGTGTTTCTCTAGGGATCGCGTCCAATGGAAGTAGCAAGTCCGCTCACGGCCTTCCATGGGCACTTTAGGGTCTCCGGAGCCGTAAATGATCCGCACACCGTTCCAGTTGGCTTGCGCAGTGTCGGCCATGAACCCTTGAAACTGCGGCGCTTCCACTCCGTTCCTGCCCATGACGTGGTTTAGGTTTTTCCAGAAGTCGATTTGAGCTTCTCTGTCTTTAGACTGGAAATCACAGCATGCAATAGTTAGAATGCGGCAAATTTTTGAGTCATAAACGTGGCACGCCATGGTGGTCCAGTTCTTGACACGCTTGACGTGGTCAAACATCAACCACGCGTGGGACAGGTTGCCTCAGGGCTGCATACTGCGAACAAGGTCAACAACGCTTCTGGGGCCGACATTTTTAAATAAACACTTTGTCACTTTCATCTCCTTGGCCCGGGAACTGGTTACGTTGGATGTAAGCCCAATGGCTGAGGCCTCGAAGCTTGGTGATTCCATCAAGAACGCCATATATGCGCAAGTGCTTAAAAGTGGTAATACGATTCCTGATGCTGAGAGAGTTCAGCTCTTTACACTGATCGAAGATAGGTTCTAGCTCCTGGAGGGTGAGCTTGGAGGTACAGAGTCACCTTCTTCATAGAGAAGTAATTTTCCGAGTAAGTCTTTGCTAGCCTCCGTAACTATTTTGGACGTGGTAGCTTGTGGGTTACGTTCTACGTGCTCTTCTATTAACTCATCAATTATTTTACGTGCACATATGTAGTCTCCGACTTTGACAGGATGTTCGTGAGTACGGATATGCACACACGCTCGCTCTTGACTATGGTCTCCAAATACGTAAAATATTTTAGAAGGACTTATAGCAACACAAACGGAAGGTTCTTTGCAGATCTTACAGACCAGTGTTGAAAAAGGAGGAGGCGCGTGGCCGACCGAGAAGGGGTCCTTGGTAAAGCCCTCGAACCCCACTTCATTCACCTGTGCTCTGCGGTCAGGTCGTAGCAAGAAGCCGCAATTCTCATTGTGGCATTGAAGATGACCTACACAGTTAGAGTAGCGAATGACAAACCGAGGTTGTTACTGATGTTAGTGGTCATTGTCCTGGTCCAGACATGACCATCGTATCTTTTTTTCATCCCTTCCATAGATTTGGCTACCTTGACAGTAGTAGTTGGTAGAACAGGAGGGAGAATGTACAAGACATCACCATTGAAAGTGGGGGAGGAAAGAGAAAGAGACGTTGTGATTTTTTAAAGAATGGAATGGAAATCAATTTTTTTCCCAAACGCAAACTTCTTCGTTTTTAGAAGATATGAAGATATTTTTGTTTATTGGAGAGCCATCGGGAACTCAGGTTCTTTTATTTATCGAGTTTAGCAAGTATATCTTTCTTAGGATCTAAGTCCTATTAATTTGAACGTAGAGTCGTATGATGCGAAACTATCACCTACGGAGTGGGTTTAATCTTAGATGTTTTTATTTTCTGGATTTTTATGGGATTATTATCGCGGGTTTGTCTATCTTAATTTGGAAGTGAATAGTTATTAGACGTAATTTCTTATAATAAACGTAAATATACCCGATATTCTTAATCGTGAGCAGGATCATTTAAAAGTTAAACTACTATTTAAAATATCGATAAAATAAGTAGGTGTAGAAAAGCGCAGATTTAGGTGGATGCGTTTAAAAGTTAACTTATTTTGGATTGTTAGCCACGGTCATAGCGGGATGTTAGGGAATACGCGTTGGCTGATTAGGGCTTCTTAGCCGCATGGGGAAACTTATGTAATAGAGTTGAAACTCATAGTTCGACCTCTTTGTTTGCAGTCGGATCAATTGGAATTGTTAGGTGGTACGTGTGATAAGCTATCTCATTGCAAGCAGTATGGACGAAACCGCTAGCGGTAGTGAGAGAGGAAAGGAGATAGGCTAGAGAAAGAAGAAGCGGAGGGGTGGAACGAAGTTCACTAATTCTAAAGCGCAAAGGCGTAGTTCTTAGCGGAAGCGCGATGGGAGAAGCTCTAGCAACGATGATCGGGAGCTAGAGGGGTACGACATCTTGATGGGCGTTGATGTGCTACCGCCATTCAGGCGGACTATCAAAATGCAATCACTCAACCTCAACAGTGTCCTGGAGAGTGTCGAGACGGACGAAGCTCAAGCCAAGGAGGAGGAAGGGCTTATTAGGACACATTAGGAGAAGGCACATTAGGACGTCTAGCGAGACTGTTTGTGTCGATGGGGATGACGATGGAGGTGTGGACTCTACAAATGAGGTAATGAAGGAATCTATGTTACAAATATGTTGATATTTGTAAGTGTCAAAATATTACTGAATACGTTTATGGATTAATATGAACATGTGTTGTCTTCAGGGTCGCAGAGGATTGGAAGAGGAAGACGATCAATCAGGAGAAGAAGCTCCAATGTTTGAGGAGAAAAGAGTCACTGATATGGGCGAGAGAGCAGAAGCCTCCACTGATCAGGAAACACAGAATGATGTAGCGGATGGATTTGAGACAAGTGCTGAAGAATTAGAGGAGGTACATGAGAGACCTTACTTCTTGGTTTGTTGGGAGGACCTAGGGTTGGTTAGGTATACAATCAACGAGAGTCCATTCTTCAATTTGATGTAGTTTGAACTTTTGACATTATAGATTTCTATGATATATATGGACCCATGACTGTTTCATGGTATAATATTATCGAGTGTCTCATGATTCCCATGTGTATATTAAAACGGACTACCAGCAGTGAGCAGGTAAATGACATGTCGTAATTTCTGAGTGGCATGAAAGAGTATGGGCATATTTTAGCATTCACCTCCATAGGGGACACAAATGTAGATTACGATTTAGTAGTATTTCTGAAAGAAAAATGTAAACAACTATTGAGTATAAGTTTGTTCAATTGTGGTACATATAAATCATATTTATAACAATTCCACTGACTCAGTACGGAGATAATAAATACAATACATAGTGTTGGTGAAATTATCGCGGACAAAAGCCGATCCCCGAGCTCACAAGCACCTGGCCTGCTCCACAGCACTTGAGAACCGGCACAATGCCCAAACCCTGCTACCACCCACGAGCTTGGGCTGCCTTTTTCGGCGCTCCAGCAGATATCCGGCACGAAGGCCGTGTCCGTTAACCCCCGTTAAGCTGCAGAGTTGGCGCGGTCGTGCCGGGTAACGGCGTGGCTGGCCTGGCGAGGCCGGGTACCAGTTTTTGGCCGGGTACCGGCGAGCTGCCGGCCCTCTCTCAGCGCCGAACGCCATCTTGTCGAACTTGGGCTCCCTCTTTCGGCGCCGACCCTTCAGTGCGCCAAGGGTTGCCGCAGTCAAGCTCATTCCAAAGTCGCACTATTTAATTGCAAGATTCGATTACAATAAAACTTCGTGCTTTTTTTGAATAGGCCAAAGCAAGAACCGCCGATGCGCTCGGAAGACAATTAATTTTAGTACAAGCAACAGAACGTACTGGCAAGATAGAAGGGGTACATTTGATATTGTCAAGTTGTGGGAGGGAGTTCTTTGATGAAGTTGCACACCATTGCTGTCAAGAAATTGCAAGAAGAAGAAACATGGTGGATCTTGTAGAGAAAGAGGTGGCAGTGGAAGGAGGCAGTGAGGACGTCGTAGAAGATTTAGAAAATGTGAGTTTTCAGTCCACAGATTCAAGTCTTTTCGCCGAGATTTACAAGGAATCTTACAAGGCGCATCGTGCTCCTGGTGAAGCAATCAAAACAAGGGCGGAGATGGAGGCGTGGTACTCCAAAAAATTCTTGGTATGTTTTCCACAAAACTGATTCGTACCTAAAATTGAATGTTATCCGAAAACCCTAGTTCATAGAGAGACTTCTGGAGGGGTTGCAGATCCCTGCAGAGAACAAGCAGTTAAGATGTACAATCTCCCGGAGATGTCGAGGCTTCGAAATCAGGTTTCCACTGTAGGGTGGTCTCGATCTTCCTCGTCTCGATCTTCCTCGTGTTGTCTGCTTCTGTTGTGTCTACGCTGAGGTCGCGGGCTTGTGGGGAGGCCAGCCCCTCCTACACAGGGCTCGTATCGGCCTCGTGGGTTTGTGAAGCACCGAGGAAGCTCCTCTGCTAGCCGGGCCATGAAGCTTTGCGCTGAGCCCGGAACCAGCTTATTGACTGCGATTTGAATTCTAATATTTTAATAGGTGGTTGATTCTGAAATGGTTGATCGTCCGTGATTTCTGAATTTCTGTTAATTAGTATGTGAAACAAAGGTGGATTGATTAACTTAATTTCCTTTTTAAAATTTGGTTTGCGTTGTTTGGTATTTCATTGTTGAGTTGGTGGTGTTTTTGCAGGCTACTCTAAAGCAACATGGAGTTCATCCAGAGGAGGAATCCGATGCAGTTAGCGACCTCTCCGCTTTGAGAGACGATATGTTGGCTATAGTGGAGTCCCGTTGATTAGTAATAGCATTGTCTTCGGTTCCAGAAACTCCAGCTCCTGCCTCACCTGTCCGTCACATTTCACGTGTTGACGTTGATCGGGTTGCACGAGCGGTTAACATGCGAATTCGTAAGAATGAAGCAAAAGCTCGTCGTATCGAAGCGATAGCCCTAGCTAGACTTGCACCCAGACGTTCTTCGCGACTAACCGCAAAGTTGACATTTGCTTAGTTGCATTGTCATAATATATGATATGTTTATCATATCCTTAATTGCAAAAAGATTATGTATTATTTTTTATATATTATTGTTCATTTGACACTATCTTATTCTTTTTGTGAATTGCCAGATGAATATAGCTCAAGTCCATCTCATTGAAGATGAAGAAGTCAACCCGCCTCTCCTTAATCCTCCACAAACAGGGTCTTCCGACTGAGATGAACTCATACTTCATACTGTCAGAAATGTTGAAGAGTTGGGATCTCGAGTACGACAAGAGAGTCCTTCGGAAACTGATCACCAACCTTTGGAAAGTGAATGCAATGCAGTTTCAAGTGACAATCCTCTCGAAGCTGAAGATATTCATTTACCGTCTCAGGACCATGACGGACACCAGTTCCTCTCGGATGATGAAGAAACTACATTGTCTGGAGGTGTCAACGTTGGAATCATTCACATGCCTCAACATCTTCAAAACAAGGATCCCGACTAGAGTGCGAACGAAATGCGCATGCTCCACAAGAGTGATTCGATTGCAATCATCAACAGGTTATGCTACAGACTTGTTAAGAAGTCTCGTATGCTTATTCTACTATGCCGCCTCGTTTGTTATCCGAAGGTTTGCCCGCTCTCAGAACAAGACGTCAGAAAACTGGAAAATGAGTTCAACAAAGGCTACCGCAAAGGCGATCGGGTAATGTAAGTGTCTCCATTTGACAGGAAAGGCCGAGAAAAAATCGTTGACACTCAAGATGAACTTTGGACAAACCCGCATTGGAGAGCCGCGAATGAAGAGTTCGAGAGTAAGCTGCGTTCCGATCCAGATCTTCGTAATCTTAGTAACAAATATTTCTTCGTCTATGAAGGTAACCACCGTGTTACAGCATCGATGCGCCATATCGAGAGGTACCACAAGAATGATCCGTCGTGGTACATTTCAGTTGATTGCATCGTACTCGATGCCCGTGGAGAGAGCAATCTCCTCCTCGATGCTATGAACGACATAAACTGGTAAGTGAATGTCACATTTTTTTAAAAATCCTTTCTTATTTATGATTTTGTCATATACAATTTTTCTTATTCTTCTTTCCATGTTGTAGGTCCACTGAACATGATCACGTCGAAGACAGTTTCTGTACCAAACTGCAACGCATGAGGAAGTTTGGAAAATTGAAACTATCATAATCAGTATCCTCCTCTTCCATTCACGAAGGAAAGTGTTGGATGCCATGTATTCACTTTATCCTCCCTTACACGTTTATTGGTGTAAAACCCGTGTTCAGGTGACTCGTGTATCGTTCCAGGGATTCTGTGAAGTGACCAAGACAAGTAGTGCTAAAACAACCAAACCCCCAAACGTTTCTAGTCCCAACTTATGTTTTAGCCTTGCATGGCAAGGGTATCCCTTTGCAAGAGGGGATGCACAAAGACTCTTTCCCTTATGTTTACCGTGGCGGAAACTTCCACACTTAGACTCTTCACACACACACACACTAAGGCACACATTACGTCCTCACAACTAATCCGTCCTATCCGTCCGAACTAACAGGTCACGCAGGCCGTCCTGGTTACCCTATCACACTTACTACAATGACAGACTCCAAGAGCTCCAAATCCGGATAGAAGACGTTTACACGTATTCTGGTCATGTACTGTGCTTGATCCATCCTCTGAGACTACAGAGGAACCCAAGTCTGTGGCAGCCGGAGGTCGGATTGGAATCCGGCCTCTTACACACTACTCCCAGACCCTCCTAGACCGTAAGTGTTTACCACAGCAGTTTCCCTCTCTCAGACACCTAGACCAGTTCAAGACACAAGGCACTCAAGAATACGCCCAACCCGACTTCAACTCCACGGAAACGATCTAACAAAGAATCCGGATTCCTAACTCCCAACTCATAACCCAACACAGTACATCCGACTTTCCAAGCACTCAACTGAAAAGGAGACAGGGAAATGATCACACCGAATATGCGCATAAGAAGGTTCGATTAACACTCAAGCAAGGAATGTTTTAGGTGGCCAAACTACCACCTATAAGTACTTCTAAGTCAACGACTTAGATACCTAACTGGATTGCGGCGCCGGCCTACAAGGCCTACTCCTCAAAAAGCGGCACGCATTCCCAAAAAGAAAATATTATACTGGCCTAGGACGGATCTCAATCCGACCTCCTAACCCTGGCCGTCCTCTGACTGCCGACCTCTAAAACGTCCTACCTCCTCCTTCGCGAACTAACCCCGTGCTTCGGCCGCTTCAGTGGCGTGGCTGCGATACGTCCTACCTTGATCCACTTGCCCGCATCCGTTATCATGTACTCGTCCTCGCTGGAGTTGGTCTTGTCTCCGCTCTTCAACTCTTCTTCTTCGGAGTGCTCGAGGCCGATGTCGTGAAGCTTCTGGGCTCCAGGAGACTTCTCGTATTCCTCGGCCGTGAGCTTCCTCTTTGCGGTACGAGTGTTCTTGGCCGGAGAATCTGCTGGGACGGGTGCGTCTCCCTCCGTCTTCACCTTCGCCTTGCCCTTCGTGTTGGTCGGACTGGAGGGTCCAGCATCCGTCCTCTCCATCTTAATCGGATCCGGCCTCGGAGTCTTGGCCGGAGTAGAAGTGAAAGCCGGCATGACTACCTCCTTCATCTGCTCCCGGACGGCGTCGAGCAGCACCTTGACCTCGGCGTTGCTATTCTCAACCTTCGCGGCGTACGTCTTCGCTGCCAAGAGAAACTTTCTAAAAGTTTCCGCCTTCAACACCTCCGACTCCAGGATTCCGGCCTCGTACAGGTTCGCCTTCTGCAGTACCTCGGCCGGAGTCTCGCAGATCTCGACGAGCTTTACGACCTGCTCGTTCGCCGTGATTACGGCCTGCCGTCCGACCAGGAGTTCTTCCTCCCTTCGTCTGACCGTCTTGCGAAGACGTCTATTCTCCAGGGTTAGCTTTGTCACTTGCTTCTCCATCTGTCGGAACTGCTCCTCGTCCGGCTTGGAGTCCCACTTCTGCTTCACCTCCAGCAACGTCTTCACCCCAAACTCTTGGCATAGCCTCGAAAGTAGCTGTTGGTAGAAGAAATACTGGCACCTGGCTTCCGTGAAGTGGTGCCATACTTGCTTCATGGGATCCGGATGGTTGGCGGACGGACTGAGAGGTGGGGGAAGTCTGGGGTCGTTCGGGTTCATGGGGTTCTCCCAGTCGGCCATAACTTCCCCTTCATCCATCGGCCTCGAAGGCTGTCCTCGCTCAGTCTGAGTTCCGGCCTCGGTCGGGTTCGTAGGAGGGGACGGGGACGGAAGGATGATTACCTCTGGACCCGTCCGCGGTGGAGTTGCCTCTGGAGCCGGCTCTTCTGGCGCGTCCGGTGGGACGTCCCCGTCGTCTGATCCGACCTCGTCCTCCTCCGTCAGCACCTCTTCTTTCTTATACAGGTAGTAAAAAAAAGGAGTAATAAGACTAGGACGGGTTTTACCTACGTTCTCCGCGAGCCGGGCGACCAGGTCGCGGATAATCATTCCCCAGTCGACCTCTCGTTCGCGGCGCAGGGACCCCAGGACGGTGTTGGCGAGCCGGACGGTTATGCGATGCGGCTTCTCCCCATGGATAATCGGCGCCAAAAACTTGATGATGGCGCACTCTCTCGGATCCTTCCGATCCTCCACCGAGTAGCCGTTGTTCTTGTGCGGACTTCCGTGGAACGCCTTCTTCGCCCAATTGTGTTTCTGGCCGCACAACCCTACTCCACTGTTTACGGTCAGGCCGTAAACAGCTCTCCAGTGGTCAGCCGTCCAGGAAGCCGGCTTCCCTCTGACCGTCCCCTCGAACTGATTTGGCCCGCCGACCTTGCTCTCGCGCACCATCTCCGCGTCGCGCAAACCCCAGGGCGTGTCCAGCAGGCCGGCTAGTCCCATCTTCTCGAGATCCTTCGTCAAGGACTTCTTCTTGTCCTCATCGATCGGAATGTACGGTGACACTAACTTGATGGAGATCTTCAGCTCCTCCTGCACCTGAGCGGAAGCGGACGCCGTTTCTGCCATGGGAAAGAAGTGCAAGAGAAAATACAAAGTGGCCGTGCTAAGATCGGCCAGTAGGCCGGATCAGAACTAAGGGACGGAAAGGAGAAGACGGAAGTCAGGAGCGCAAGAAGACAAAAGGCGCAGAAAGCGAGGAGGCAGGTGACGACGAGGGCGGACGGGTGGCCTTTTATAGAGGGAGCCACCACTTCCATTCCGGCTTCTGACAGCACGTCCTAGCCGTATGGTGACAGAGTACGGATTCGCAAATCCGTCCTTATTAACACAAACTAGATTTTAACTAATACACTTATTTGTAAAAACGTAATTGCCTTATAGTATACGGCCTAGCACATACATAGGTCGGATTCTAGACTCTATATTTATTCTTAATGCGCATTAGAACTTAGTGGCCAAAAATTGAAAAAACGGGGTCCGACAGAAAGCGTGCGGTCTCTCGGTCCTCAGCCGGCCGTTCAGCTGTCGGCTGCCAGCCGACATCTTTGGCACATGCAGCAGGAAGTGGTGGCCGCTCGCAAGCCCGGAAGCGCATCGTCGATACCGACTCCAATGCTGATTGCTTCCCGCCCAATGCGGCTGCGCTCAACTCGCCGAACGAGGAGTTGTCACCTATTTGATGTGCACAGGCTTCTCCAAAGCGGACCCGACAAACTGGAGGTTTGTTCCAGACGTCGGTGTAGATTTAGCTATTTATCGATATCTTCAGTACATTAGAATTAGCCGCAGTCTCCCGAGCAATACGCTCTGTCTGAGAAGTTTTCAAGGACCTCATTTCTACAGAAGATTACAGGATCTGTAAGAACGCCAAAGCAAAAAAAGAGACTTCGTAACCTGTCACAATAGACTTTTTTGTAAAATTTCTATATGCGGTACGTTTACTACATATGTGCTGGATTCTTCTCCTTCAAATTTATTTTAAAGCAACTTCTCATTTGTGTTCTGGTTGGTATATAGAGGAGGTTAGCGAAAAAATCGGATGATGCTGAAGCTACATACTACGCCACTGTTCCAAAAGAGAAACAAACTGGACCGAGAGTATGGAGTGCCATGGATAACGCAATCAAGGCTGAAATCAAATTAATACGTGGGAAGAATTTCGACAAGATGGTCGCTGTGGCCAATAACAAACTCGGGAAAGTATTTGCAAAAGAGGTATTGCTGGCTGGATTCTTCGATTTATGTCACTGTATCCGTCTTTACGTTCTACTTCTCTAATCAAAATTGTGATTCTGATGTGTAGATTAATTCTCATTACAGCCAAAACCTGAAACCCGACATGACGCTTGAACGCTTACACATGGAAGCCACTACTAATGTTCACTTTGATTTCAAGGCAAAGTGGCTCCAATGGTGGAACTCATCAGACGAAGTTCGACGATCATTTCGCTTCCCAGAAGAACGCCCTATGAAAAATTAAGCTTTGGTTGCATTTCTACATTGTGCTTCTCTTTGGGCATAGGTAACTTCCATTTTCGTTCCATGCATACAATATTTGACTTTGTATGTTACTTTAAATTCTAACATGTTTCCTGTATTATCAGCTAGAGCACTCACTTGAAAGTGAATTGCAGAATCTGGTTGATAACGAGAACCTCAACATTGAATGGTCTACTGTTGTCCTAATGCCATTAGCGTATGTTGAGAAATAGAGGTTGCTCTTATGGGAGAAGGCATTCGGAAACTTTCTTGCTTCAAATGCAAGTCCGAAGTTCATTAAAGGCTCAGATCTTCATAAGATTACTGAAGGTAAAGTTACTATCAAGCGACTTTTACTCTGGTATGTATTCAAATGCCTATAAAATATTAATGAAAGTGGTTCAACCTATCCAATGTTCACAATCTAATTTTTTTACTTTTTTGCAGGTACTTAAAACAAGAGCTCGTTGCCAAGGGGGCATAAGCTTCGTTCTCCATTCCAATGGAGTTCAAGAACATTTTAGTCATGTATGATCCTCGCAGCTTTTTCTCCTCAGCCCAATAAGAGCGGTTTACTAACTCCCAATTGATGAGTGGTGGATGGTTCCTTGAGTGCGACGACAACTACGTGCACAAGGAGGAGAAGCATCTTCTTTGAAACCTCGCTTCAAACCCAGCTGACTCTGCACCAATGGAGATTGACGACGATGACGATGACGACCTCTCCGTTTTACCAGACGCACCTGATCCAATCTCTTCTCCTTCTTCACCAGTTGCAGTGCCGAAGTCTCGTGCAAACAGGAAGCGACGCAACGCTGTTACGGAGCCTGTTGTTGAACTTCACAAAGATTCTGAAGATATTGCTCCTCCCCCAGAAGACATTGTAGAGCCAGAAGATACTGATCTGACACAGGCTTCAGAGGGAGCGACAAACAACGCAATTTGACGCAGTGCAAGATTGACCCAACTTTCTACTGGTGGACTTACGAATGTTGGATCCCCTCCTCATTCATTCATCGTTGACCACAACTCCCTACAGTCCCCACGTCGCCTCAGCCAGCCAATATTCGCGAAACGCCCTCTTCCGAAACCCAATCACATTGGTATCAGCTCGTCGTCAAAAATATCAGTGACTCTACCTATATATCTTGAGAAAGGCAACATTGGAGATTTGGTTCATCAATTGTCGAAGACTGGAAACTGGGATTCGCATATCCTCGATATTGTCGAGCACATCAAGAAGGTATTCTTTCATACATTTGTCACTTATAATCTCCCTAATTACGTTTTGTACTTATAAATCTATAAGCCACTATGTAATTATTGACTTGTATCTCAGATTGGAAAAGACCGAAAGTACCCGTGTTCGGCAATGGAGTATAATCCCAAGCATCCAGGGATTGATTTCATTTTTGCAGTCGCTCCCGAGAACTTGCCTGTATCGGGTGTGTCTCCAACAGAAATTCCATCCTGCAACCGGCGTGACAAAACCTACTTTGAGAGCCTCTTCTTTTTTGCCGCGTATCATTTGACGTACGTTGAAGCCATTCTTCTTATGCATCCAAAATGTCGTAGAATCGAGCATACTCTCGATTCTGAGTCCCATACATATAGTTTTTGCCTTGTTCGAGACTGGTGAGGATATAATCCCCTCCCTATGGCCTCTACCGTACCTAAACCAAAAGAGGTACGGATCAGATTCAAGTTTCCAATTTCACGGCCTCATGATTGTTGCCTTCTATACTTGTATGTTGACGTATCTATACTTGTGTTTTGTAGACTCACTGCTTCCATATCAAAGTCTATGTTCGTAAAGATTTTTTTTCCGAAGTTCCAAACTCGGGAAGTGGCACACGCATACGCGGGTGTGGCAATCGTACCTGATGAGGAAGACCACCTCTGTAACTTTGCAGACAAAGAGACACTGCGTTATCGTCCAGATGGTACGCCATGGCGAGGATCACGAGAGAAGGACCCCTCGTTCATTCAATGTTTCGTCGATTGTCTCACGGACGAGGGGGGTATAGTCTTTGACTGGAGCGCAAGTATAGGTAATGTTTCAGTAAACTCTACATTAGAATTCGTTTCTACATTTTGCATTTCTAACGTCGGCTTCTGATATTTTAGGTGCATCTGTGATTGCTTGCGCGCGCTCCAACCGACACCTCATCGCTATGGAACCTGACAAAGAAATCTTTGATGGTGTACTAGCGGATTACAAGAATGGTCCTCCCGGTGACGAAGAAAGTGGAGAATCAACCCCTCCTGCAGATTATAACTCTGACGAACCGGTCGTGAAGAAGCCACGAAAGTTCATTGGTGCGTAATAGCAACTTGTATTTCATTTCTAGATTTTAAATTACGCACTTACAAGTTGGTAGTATTGACTTTTTTTGTACTTTTAGGATCCTAAGTCTGAAAGAGCAATTGACTCGCAACGCTCATCTCTACAAGAGCCCTCCATCAAAATTCACCCTACCATCCTACGCTGAGCGTCTTGCTCAAGAGTTTGTTCAAGCTCCATCTCTCATTTTGTCTGACACTCCACGTCTACGTTATAACAATAGTGTGCTTAAGTTTATAGACTTTGAGGCTGATGAGTGTGAACAACACTTTAATGGTACTACACCTTCAGCCTAGTGTGTGATTTGTTTTATGATAAGTACTGGATATGGTAGCACCATACATTTGTAGTTTACCATGATCTTTTACTTATATACTATTTATATGTGTTTTTTCAATATATACAATTTTATATTTTTATTTATCGTGATTATCGTTTATAGCTTAACTTACACTAAGTGCTCCAAGTATTACTCTAAATATCTCAATACAATGTAATCTGAGCCATGATTGCCTTTAATGGTGACGTCAGCCCTAATTTTGATGTAACTTCTTCAACTCCAATTTCAATGCATCGGTGTATCTAAAAGTTTAAGTTTTAAACTCAATGGAGACTAAAAGTTTCAGAAGGTTTTTTAATTTTCCATTGGAGTGATTGAATCTTGCCAATGTTGGTAGGGGCTATAGCCCTCCATCAAAATTCACCCTACCATCCTATTAGTATAGCTCAGGATAGCGGCTTTAAGACGCAATGCAACGCTCAAACGAGGCTGAGGAGAATCGAACTCGGACCACTACAATGCCAAGTGAATGTCTTTCTGTACCAGGGATGTCAATATGGACGTCTTTTGAGTTTTTTTGGTCGGACGGACGTCCGTCCGGGGGGGGGGGGTAAATTGGAATTACTACGACAATAGTAAAATTTTCAAACATTAGATCTTTTTGGAGCTCGCATCTAAGCCGTTCAAATCTGATCTTCTTCAGAGCAACCGAGAAAATTCGCTCCGACCGGCCCCCGGTCAAGGCGACGGAAGGTCGTGGTGACCATGAGATTTGATTCGGAGATCCACAACCGTTAGATCAATGACGGCCGAACGACCGGTCGGACGCAATCTGAGCGGTCACCAATCGACCGAGGCTTTGGGTTCCGTCTATCTCGAGGTTGTAATCCACCTCATAGTCAAGCTCATCAACCAAGGTTGTTACCCCGGGGTATAGGCCTACCGGTTCTTCCAAAACTCTCATGGTAGTGATGACATTCACCGATTGTAACCTAGGGGTTTCAAGGTCCTCGGAATGATCCCGAAGCCATGTGGCGAATTCACCGTCATCCTCCCAATCATAAAGTACCGGCCCAAGGTTTCTAATCGGGCCTAAATCTATGGGATTGATTCCCGGGACCAACGCGGGGTGTATAAGGTCCACGTGTTCACCATCGGTGGATGGCATTGTCTTAGGCACTTCTCCAAGTGTTCCTAAGGAGGTGGGTACCCGACACCCGATGGTCACCATTGATCGATTTTCCGGCGGACCAAACGTTGATTGATTGATGGACCAACGCTCGTCGGCGTTGGCCCTTCTCAACCAATCTCTCCCTATAAGGATGGGATAAGCGGCCTTACTAGCCTCAAGCTTCAATACATGGAAAGTCAATGGGTAGACTTCCCCTCCCGCTTCCATGTGGCAATTGGCGATTTCGCCAAGCGGAGTAATTGGACGTTGGTCCGCCACCTTGACAATGTAAGGGGAAGGGCCGGTAATGTCTAAGCCTAGCTTAGCCATCGTGATGGAGGACATGACGTTGATGCTACTACCGTTGTCAACAACGGCGCCCGGGATGATTCTATCCAAAATAGAGACATCAATCTCGAAGGCACCGTCATCTACCAACGGGCTAGTGTACATTTTAGCGGCCATTACCACCTTCCGAGGTCTCCGGGGCATTGTCGCCCCTTCTTTGAACTCCTTCCTCAATGAGGGGGCTACCCGGATAAGTTGGGCTATGGATATATTAGGCCTAATGGTGCAAAGATCCGTCCAAAGGTCATAATCCGCCGCCGGGTTGAACACCCGGGTACCCTGAGCCGGTGGCCCTAGGGGATCCCGGTGTCCGGACTCCGCCGTGTCTACAAACCGATAGAGGTCCTCTACCTCATCATCAAGAGGTTCTAATTGGATACCCTCCATTGAGGGTTGGTCCAAGGGTGGGTCCGGGGAAAACTCATGCAATTGGCTCCTCAAAAACTCCTTCACGGCCGGGATATCCGGTTCCTCTTCCGAGACACTACCCTCTCGGGATATTGTATCAAGAGGTGGATTATTGGCCCGTTGTTGCCGTGTCATGACCGCCACATGGTGTTCAACCGGTTCCCCCACTACCATAGCAACTACGGTGTCCACCTCCTCATATATGATTAAATGCATACTTTGATGTATAGGGGGGTGGGCCGCGTTTGGGATGACCCCCGTGGTCGAAGGACCACCGGGAGGTACAACGCTATTCCGAACGTCTTGGGAGACCATTGGGTTGGCGTATACCGCCGGCGGTTGAGCACTAGGGGGGACCGGTTGCATCCCCATGTAATATTGGACCGGGGGATTACTTGGTCCCGCACCTTGGCTTTGGTCCGACGGTGGTGGAACATAACTAGTAGGAGCCATTGGATACCATGGAGTCGGGTATGTTTGTAAAAGGTACCCTTGTGCGGGCTTATCATAGAAGAAGCCTTGGGTGGGGGTTGAGGAACTTGAAGCCCCCGGAACGGTTTCCGGCTTTGCCTTTTTTTGGCGGAAACACCACTCGGTCGGGTGGTTGTCCCCACAATTGTCACACACCACGCCGGTCTCCACCCAACACTTTCCCGGACCAATGGGGTGAAATCGCCCACATGTAGGACACGGTGTCCCCTTTGGTAATGGTGGGTTACCCCCGGTTGGTTTGGGCGGTGTAGGCCGGCTATGTGGTGGGACATACGGGCTTGGATTAGGTGGACTTGGGCAAAATCGGGGAGTATGACCAAATTGCCGGCAATTTGTGCACCAAAGGTTAGACGGGTGTACCCCGGTTTCACTTACAGGTGGTGGTGCATTCATGCTTTTAGCATTAATGGCCATGGTCAATTGGTCCCCTAGAGACTTGATGGTGTTCATCATATCCACCTTAAGATCATCATTAGCCTTTTTAAACCGTTCCTCCAATTCCGCCAACCGGTCCACCTTAGGAGGTTCCGGTTGGGGGTGCCATTGAAGTTGAGGAGCCGGTGGCCTTGAATCAAGGGGGTTGGGTTGAACATAACCGGAGGTATATGGCGCCATAGGCCTAGATGGCTCCCCCGGGGTTTGACCCTCCCTATGAGGAGATTCGTAGTGAGTGAGGATAAATGAAGGAGTCGGGGCCACCGATCGGGCCCACATTCGGTTATTCTCCTTCTCTATGCTCTCAACTCGGCGGGCAGCGGTTTGGGCATCACCCACCGTTCGGGGCATGGAGTTCAACACATCCCGGATTGTGGATTGTTTGTTGAATCTTTGGATGAAGTAATACCGGATGGTGTCATCGGTCAAGTGGTTGCCCAAAGAACCTTGTTACCACCGTATTAAACCGGCGTATATACTCCGTGATACCCTCGGTGGGCCCTTGCCTTATCTCCGTGAGGGCCTCAAGGCATTTTGTTGCCCGGTCTCGGGCCTAAATTGCCTTAAAAAAGCCGTTTGTATGGTCGGCCAATCCACAAACGTTCCGGGGGCGTGTGAGCGGTACCACTCATATGCCGCCCCCTCTAATGTAGTGGAAAACCAAACCAACCAATAGTCTTCTTCGGGAATGACATTGTTCACGAGGGTTTCAATATACCTCTCAATATGATTGGAGGGGTCCTCGTGAGCCATCCCGGAGAACTTCGGAAGGTGCATGGGCATGCCCCATGGCGCTAACCCCACGGGCATCACTATTGGAAGCCCTCGTGGGGCCATCATTGCATCCGCCGGGTCAGGAGCAACCGGGGGTACTGGGGCGCCCGGGTTGAATGGTTGCGCCATGAGAATAGGACCAACTGGGACCACCGGGACCGAGGAGTTTTCGACCTCTGAAGTCCCACCTTCCAAATCCTTAGGTTGGACTCCTACTAATTGACTAAATCTACTTTGGGTACCCTTGTGTGATGGTAATTCACGATACGATCTTCCCGATCGGAGTGTTACTATTGGCGATTGCTCCTTTGGTTGTCATTGAATTTTGACTACCGGAGAAATTAATGCCAATGTCACCCCATCAATGGGAAATTCAACGTAGGTAAATGGGAAACTTGGGGGAACAAACCACACTACTAACTAGTAGGTGTAAAACCCGATCCTTGTTGGACTAAGCTAATTGATAGGTCCCCTTAATGGGCCGCGAAGACAACTCTAAGTGTGACTTCCTAACTTGCTTAGGTAAATGAGATGACACGATGAAGGTAAACTGGTAATGGGCATGGTAAAAAAAAAATCACAAATGATAACCCTTAGACCCGTAGGAAATCCCTTCCAAGAGTGCCCAAATAAGAGGGGAAGAGATCGGCAGCCTTGTACCCCTCCCGGCTATGGGCCGGATCTCCCCTAGGTCACCGTGCACGTACTGCCAAAGCGGGGGAAGGCCGAAGCCTTTAGCCCACGGTGCCCTCAAGTTTGGTAAGCACGGAGAGGAAAGGTGATCATTGATACCGGGTTGTGCACGTCGGGCTTAAGCCACACACCCTTTCCCTTCCACTCACACTCTTCCCATGGGCGAGGAGTGAAGGTAATGGATAAAAGTGGTTTGTACCATGCCAATGTCCCAAGTACCCTGTCGGTTCCACAATTACCAAGTCCCCTAAATTCCTTAATCCTTAGTCTAATTGGTATGAATTAAGAGGCCTAGGAAACACCGAGAACTTACTAAGCTAGATTCAACCTAAATCAAGCAACCGGGACCTCTAAGGACCCTAAAAAGACCAAGGAAAAAACATGGCAGCATACAAAGACTTCCAATTTAGGCTTGGTGAATTTTAACACAAGTTTCTTATCACAAGTGTAAACGGATGGTCCTTCGCCCCATAAGGCAAAGGTAAATAGATGGTCCTTCTCCCCACCGTCTCGGGAGTGGTAACCTTTCAAGAACCCCGTGCCGGTTCTTGAATGGGCGGCATCACCCGGTCCACTCCCAATTTCCCGATTGGGCTTCCGGACCCACGAGAGGGTTACAAAAATTTTAAATGATTAAGTGAAAACAAAAGGTCGGACTACAAAAGTCTCGATGGACGGGTGAAGGGCAACCTGTGGGTTCAACCTGCAAAAACAAACTCTCAAAACCGTTGGGGCATCACTACCAACGGTCTCAATTGCAAACAATAAAAATTGTCCCGCCGGCGATTAACCCGACCTCACCATATACAAAAGCCTATGGAAAGAAATAGCTACTACACACAAATAGAAGTCACCCAACAACGGTGAACTTCTATTTTCGGTTGGAAAATTGCCAACTTAAACACGAGTGAATCCTCACCCGAATGGTGAGAACAATTCACTTTCGCCCTCGAGGGGGCTACGCCGGTGTCCCTTCCTACTAGGGTTAGGCACGAAGTGTTAAAAACACTCACCGGGCGCCTTGTGAGAGATGGCAGATTACTATAAATAGTAATCTGCCCTCAATCTCCCAAGACTACAATAGGCAAGGGGGAGACCCCCCTTAACGCTCAATATTTGAGCGGTAATACAAGCCAACCCCCAAAAAACTCCCTTGGTACAAAAAAAATTCAAAAACGCCCACAATTTACAACACAAGTGGGTTGGGCCAAATGGCCAACAACTCCACTTCGTGTCCGGATGAGCCGGCTCACTAAGTTACCCGCCCCCCACAAAGTTCAACAACAAAAATCACAAAAACCTCGTCCGGTCTTGGCTACACAAACAACCCACGGTTACTTGCATACCACCCAAACACATGCAAGCAAAAAATAAGGCAAATGAATTCGGTTTTAAGGAAAACCGGTGTTTTGTCTATGAGGTCCAAAACTACAGATTACTATAATTAGTAATCTGCTCCTACCTTCATCAAACAAATCTTCTTGTATCACTCCTCAACTCCAAGTCCTCTTCCTTCACACCACACAATACTTTGACAAGGAGGTTAGAACCACAATGTCTATTTACCACATTCAAATCAATGTAAATTGCATTCACTAATTGGACTAAGTCCAAAACTTAATCAAAAGTTCAAAGCAAGCCTTTTCAACCTAATTACTCAATCACATTAAATATTATTAAGCCCAAGCTACAACCAATGAGGAAAAGACCCAAACCACACCAAGTCACCAATCCACTAAGCAAAACACCAAAAATTGAGCAAGAAATCACAGCTTACTATTCAAATACCTAAAAAGAATACAAGCAAAAGCAACAAATTTAAAAGCAAACGCATCCAACCTCCCGGCAGACGCACCAATTATGTGACACCAACTTCCTCATGCAAGGTAATTGGGCACACATGGGCCAAGGGGTGATGTGTTACTAGTTCCTTCCAAGCAATGGAATTCTCCAAATTCTCATGCAAACATGCGATGCTCCTTCAAATCTCAACAAAAGGTCCAAACACACAAGTAACCTCAATCCTCCCTATAAATTGCAATTCCATGAGTGACTCAAGTTCCAAAACCTATCAAAATTGAGCCTAGGGAGCTACAATTGCATCCCTTGAGCCACTAGGGCTTTGGGCTCAATTATGGGGTCAAATAGGACCTAAACTCAAGCAAAAGCCCCCAAAATACATCAAACTATACTACTACAGCACACTTTCTAAGCTCACAAAAATGGTAGATTCCATTGTAAACCCCCATTTCTTGGTTCCAAGGCAATCAAAACCCATACACATGCTCATAACTCATTTCTACAATGCAAGATACACTTAAATGAGATACTAGGGTTTCCTAGGAAAAAAATTGGGCAGCGCTTCCGCTTGACCCAATACTTCCAAATTAAGCCCTAAATTCAGCAAATGAACAAAACTTTGAACAACAAGAACCTAGTGAAATTCGGGCAGCGCGCTTCGCGCTATTCCCTTCACGTAGGCCAAATTCAACACTCCCAAAACCACCACAGCAGTGCGATTACACAAACCCACACCACTAAGCAATTTACTAGTCAAGTCAAATCTTCAATTTAAGCAAAGACACAAAACATTCACTCATTCATACAAAACCCCACTATCTAAGCATCACAATCACCACACATACAATTGCAAATCCTTTTTGTTGGCAATGTAAATTACCATTTTTACTAATTGAGTTATCTAGCACTTTAGAAGTTACTGAAGAGTCCAACAAGATGAGGAAAAGAGCAAGAATTGAAGGACCAGAGAAAGGAGGACTCCCTCTCACGGATCAGAGCAATGCTGCAAGGAATGGCGGCCAACGTCGACACTGGCCTGAAGACCGGTCCCGATGTCGGTGTCGATGCTGTCCGACACGTTGATGCCGTCCAGCGTCTGTCGTGTCTGCCGTGGAGGCCGGAGTAGAATCGGCCCTCCTCACTCGTCGTTGATTGGCCCTCGTGGTCACCTTGCCGGTGCTGGTTGCTGTGAATCACGTGCTCCTGGCCGATCCAATCGGCTGGTCTTCCGGCAGGCTGATCGCCGATCTCGTCGAAGCTGCCGTTGTGAATGTCTGCTCGGTGTTAACCTCCTTCGCTGCGGCTTCCGACTCCTTGCCTCCTCGTTGTTGTCATGATCGTGATGCTGCTTCTGCCCGGGCCCTGGCGAGGCTCACCGAGGTGCTGCCGGCGAGCAGCTCTCCTGGGCCGTCAATCTTCGGCGCCGCTGGCCGATGCCGGCTTCGACACTGGTGCAGCTTCTGACAGCTCGGTGTCGTTGGAAATGGACGTCCGCCTGCCGAGTTGGCTTCGCCGGTTCGATATTCCTTGGCGCGGCAATCACGCGCCTGCTGCCGTGTAAACCCCGCCCCCGATCTGCTTGAACCTCCGAGTTTGTCGCAGCTCGCTGGTGTTGGTTGATCTGTCGGCTGTGTCGTCCCTTCCGTCGTGCCGCCTCACTGGAGCTTCCCTGCTGAACTACCGACGGCAGCCGGATCTACCGAGCTGGGATTCATGGCCGGCCCTTCGTTGCGGAGTATGTCCGCCCCTCCGACTCCAGCAAGTTCGTCTCCTTCCTCGTCGGCCGCTTCGGTTCCACGACGTGATCTTGGCCGCCGGGTGTGTTGCCTCGGCGTTGGTTCCGCAACCTCGCAGCCAGATCTACTGGCCACACCTCCGACTGAATCTGAGTTGCACCGGGGAACCTCCAATCCTCCAGCCACACTCTCCTTACCAATGCACACTCCCACCAAAAGAACACAACCTAATTTCGTGGAATTTTTTCCACTACTTGAACACAACTAGGGTTTCTTCACCCCAACACTAGCTAGAGCTCATGAATTCGCGACAACAACCCAGATCTCACAAAAAATCGCTTCACAAAACACACACACACAAAAACTAGCCTAACGGCCCCTCCTCTCACTCTCCCCTCCCTGGCTGATCCAGGGAGGTTGAAGCAAAAAGCTTCATCCGTCCAGTTGGGCACATTTCATCCGTCCAGTTAGACGGACTTCTATCCCTAGTTTTTTCCTAAACAATTAGGCAAGACAAAGGCACCAAACTTCACATTAGGGGTTTTGTAGAGGGTAAGGGCAAAATGGGGCAACCCGACCCCTACTTAGGAATACGTAATCGCTAAAACATCCTAAAAACTCGCCATTTGATATATTGGCGTTCATCAAAAATACCAATTTGGTATAAATTAGAGCAAGAACGGCCGCTTGTGCCAAAACCCCCTTTGAGACCACGGGTATTCCGTGAATCCACGAAATGAGCTAAAAAGTCTAATTAAACCATGGAAACCTGACAATTACGCGCTAAACCTTGCGGGGAATGTATTCCTGCTAGAGTGAACCGTTTCGCGGGTTCACAGGTGTCGACCATCTGCGGGGCATTTTTGCCTAAAAATGCAACGGACTTAGGGTCTCGAAGCTGGTAGGCAAATGCTCCCATTGGGCTCGCACGGTCACATGTGGTACAACTTACACCGCTCGGCATTTGTGCGAGCGGGGAAAGGGGCGCCATCTAATGTCGCGAGTTGGACGGTGTTGTTTGGACGGACATCCCGTACTTCAAATGGGCCTAGCCATATGGCATCGAATTTGCCCGGAAATTCCATCCTTGTGGCATCTTGGAGCATGACTAAGTCTCCTGGAGCTAAAACCCGCTTCTTATGAAGCTTGTCAAAAGCCAACTTGCGGCGCCGAGCCATTGTCTCAATATGTTGAGCGCTAAGACGCCGGGTCTCGCTCAACCCTTCAAGCATGAGGACTCGATCGTGGACAGAGTCCGAAATGGAGATGCTAGCCTCGATTGCTATGCGCAAGGAGGGGATCTCGATTTCGATGGGTAAAACCGCCTCTATCCCATAAACTAGGGCAAACGGAGTTTGCTTTGTGGTGACCTTGAACGTGGTCCTATATGCCCACAAAGCGGCATTGAGTTTGGTATCCCAATCCCGCTGTACGAGATTCACAAACAGCTGAAACTCAATCAGAGACGCCGATGAGCTCTTCCCGTACCAAAATCCCATTTTCATTCAATCCTTTCTTTATAAATTCGGTATGTTTGCATTGTTTGGATTTGGAATTTCTTAGTGTTATAGCGATGGTCAGTCTCAAAATGTGGCATTCTAGTACTTAATTGTCTACACATTTGTCTGCCCCCCTTCTGAAGAGGGGATTAGTCATTTGCACAGTCCGGTAGTTGCAGCCGTGGATGATGTCCCTCGTTCTATTCCTTCAAAGATGCCATGCAAGTGGCTCAATATCATCCTGGACTTGAACGGTATTCTCTGTGTCTGCAAGGAGAAGAGATTTATGCCAAAGGACCAAGTTTACAACATGGTCGCGAATGCACATTCCTTTTGTTCTACCCGCTCCGTTTGGTTCCAAGGCCGCTTTCGTTCGGCCCTTCTCTCTTGATTTCCTACGTGAGTTGAGTGAAGTTGCATACGTCTCCGTATGGAGTTCGATGGTTCATGCAACCACAAAGTTCATATGTGACTACTTGTTCCGGGGTGTGCCATCCCCGTACCTTATTTGGCGGCAAAACTCATGTGGGGTTGTTAAGGTTCGTGGACCGCGGATTAAGTTGTCCAACTTGAAGATGAAGTGGACTAATAAGGATTCCTTCCTAAAACCATTGGATATGCTTCTCGGTGCTCTAAACTCAAAGTTTAATGAGCATGACACGATTGTCATTGATTTTAGCCGTAAGAAGCACGTCGTGAATGAACCAGAGAATGTCGTACTGACAGTCTCGTGGTCAGAGCATGATGTATCTGACAGATTCTTGGTGGACGAGCCCCTCCCTTGGATTCAACGTCTACATCGAATCCACGGTCAGGGCTTGTTGTCTTTTCGTAGGGAAGACAACATTGGACGTAGAATGCTCTCTGAAGAGCTCAATACTGCAAAATACGAAGAGCTTAGTAACGCCGTAGAGGCTTCTAGGAAGCTAGTGCTTGATTTGGCTAGTTATCCATGATTGGTCTTACCAGACATGATGAATCACATTTGTTATGTATATTGTGTAGATTAAAATAAATGATTTCAGTAATAATGTTTCTTCTCGGACTAATTTTATTTCAGAGTGGGCTTGTGTCTGACCTTTTATTTTATCGTAGTAACTGATGGTGCTAGTTCTCTCAGCATTGATTTAAGTTGGGTCAACCTGATTTGGCTATATAACACGTAATTTGTTATAATGGGAATATTCAAACTCTCAAAAACCAATCGACCTAAATTCCAACATATGTATCGAACTAAACGCGCGTGTTGTAGAGCAAAACGCGCGTGATGTAGAGCTAAATGCGCGTATTGTAGAGCTAAATTGAATACAAAAGATGAGGAAAGTAGCAAATGCAAAATGTATCCTGAGAGCAATTTGCAAAAAGAGCACAATAAAACGATAATCTCAATTAAACTGGGAATCGACAATCAACTCCGAAAAATTACAAACACTTGAATTGTTGACTTTAAGGCATAACAACTGTACCAATACTAAACTACGGATATCTATCGCTAGCAAAGATAAGAGGTAGGACTTCTACCTGCATTTCTAAGCTGAATCTATTGGCAAAAAGTCACGACACAATAAATTGATAGCTCAACTTGCACTGAGGTCACTTAGCTCGACTAGAGCTAAATTGGCATGCCCAAATAAACTAGGATTGTCGGGCTACTCCTCTCCACCGTCGAACCGCTCAATACTTTGCTTGATGATGTCGATTTGACGCTCCGATAATGAAATAATCGGACGCCGAGAGCCAAGTTTTGCACTTGATTTCCATGACGTAAAAATAGCATCAGCATGAAGCCATTCCGGAATGTGAGTGTCTTCAACTGTCCATTTGAAAGTCTTCTTTGTATCCCAACCAACATAGGTTTCCTGAACAACACTATTTTTTGATGCAGGTTGAAAATATTGCATTTGAATACAGCCTGGATAGTTGTGATCAACATCGAAATCAGTTAAAGCCCTAGCAATCCAGAAAGGACGAGCATCGCCATCGGCTGGACGTAGAGCTACAAAATATCCAGCAAAAACATCTCGACCAACCCGAAACGACTCCCTTGGTCTATCACACAACCGTCCGATAAAGTGCGGATCAAGCCCATATTCCTCTCGCAATTTGCCAGTATTTAAGAATTTTCGTGTCGCAGGTACTCAAGTTAAAGGCCAACACCCGTTCTTCAAAAATGAAGACACTTCTATAGGCTCAACCAACGCAAGCTTCACAGCTCGCCAATAGCGAATAACAAATTCATGACGCCGACTAAATTCTCCAGATATTTCCTCCACACATGCAGTCTCCCACATCTTAATAAACCCTCCAATGCCTTTTGCAATGTCATCACGATTCTTCATGGGAATGGGCGCCAAAGGTTTCATCTCACATGTAGGTAACAATGGTTTTCCTGTACTTCTATCCTCTTTCCACAATTTTATACCTCCATTAGTAGAAGGTAACCACTCATTGTCTGTGCATAACATCTTATACTGCATCATAGGCCATCCATTGTCATGCTTGTAAAACTTGAATTGCTGACCCTCCGAATGCCCAACTAGAATTTCATCTCTAGAACCAATGTAGTCTTTGATATAACCCTTGAAGTCAGGTATTTCCTCTATCAAATGAGGAATGACCGGCAAAGACTCTGCGTCTATAAACGACTCCATCAAATGAGGAAGTGTGAGAAAGTCATTCTCTTTGAGATTCATGCTCCAACGTCTGAAGAGGGCGTCAATATCTTTGTGGGTATGTCCAACTAACAAGAAATTGACATATACTTCACGGAACACACCCATGTGTACCAGAAGAGACCAAAAGCAAAACATAAATCTATTCTTCTTGTCAGAAGCTGGGTTGTCTAGTTGCAAATGCAGGACAGGAGGTAGAGGCTCCGCCACCCCAGAAACTTCACTTTCAGGTAGAAGAGAGTTTAAACACCCTTCTTTTCCAAACAATACAGCTTCAAATAAAGGCAGCGACCCCAAATTTGCGAATAATGACTTCGAATACGAGATCGGAACACCTTCTAGATCTCGTAAAAGCTTTAATATTGATCTAACAGTGTGATTGCAATCACTTGGATAAATATCGAGCCCATAATGAGCATACCGGGCATCGCTATGCCCGTGCGCAATCATGCCAGTCACAGCAATTGGAAGCTTCATCAATGCATCATTTGCCTTTGTTTTATGTGAAAATACAGGGCACGCAGTCTTTGCATGATCCATTTTGTCATATATTATACAAAGCACATCTCTTGGCCTCTGAATAGAAAGAGAACGATTTGAATAATAATACTCACGATGCGTTTGTTGATGATGGAAATGCTCCTCAAGCTTCTTGATCCACATATTCTCTTCACATGAATCAGGCACCATAGACTTGATCATTGTCTCCATCTTGTCACAAGTTGAGCAACGAGCAAAGTTGTCCCCCGGCGCCTTCATTGAAAACTCAGAAAATTTTGACCTCCTAATCCTGCTCAGTGTGCTCTGAGAAATAGACTTCAAGCCCAACCTCTCATTGATGGCATTGATCCCGGGTATGGCATCCTTCCATCTGAAGGACGACGGCAAGGACCGAGACACAACCTTCTCACCAGATGTCAACATCTTCCTCCGGTGAGGCATATGATCAGCAGCATTGTCAATGAATGTCTTCAGAGTAGCTACAACTTGCTTTACATGCAATCGTGGTTTCTTCTGACCAACATTACCATGGTGGCGAGCACGTAGTCCAGCTACATCCTCTGCTTCCTCCTCTAGAATGTTGAAATTGGAACTCCACTTATATGTTGTCATGCACGCGCGCAAATGTCAATGCCTTCAGTCGTTACCATCATTGTGCCGTCTGGTGCCTGATGAAAACGATTATGAACATCTATCTTGAAATGTGACTTAAATTTAAAACCTGACGCCTCGTACATCTGCTTTCGGAGAGCCATAATTTTTTCTCGAAGAAAAGGTTGGCAACAGTTCTTGCTGCAGCAAATCTTGCATGCAACCAAGTTGACTGAATCTAACGTCAGGAGCTCCTCTTCTCCCTTGGTCCTTAAGAATCGTTGGTTTCGTTGTCCCAACTCATACGGACGCACCCCCTTCTTCTTTGGATGATCGCGGGCATAAACAGCGACGTTGAACTGATCAACTCGTAAATGATCAAGTAGTGACCAACCCTCATGCATAGCATGGCTGAGCTTCCAGCTCCTAGTTCCATAAATGGTCTCAGCAGGTACGAAGTCGAAATTCAAGCACTTCACGATCTGCACAACTACTTGATCTTCACATACGGGCTCGTCATTACTCTCAAGCATCCTTTCAGCGTCCAGAGTCTGACAAATGCCTTCACCAACAACGTCCCCACTATCGTTGAGAAGTGTCACAAATTTCGTAACCCATTTACTTTTGGGCAGTCCGGGGCAATCTTTTAAGTGGTCCGGAAGAACAAGCTCAGAAGGACCATCCAAGTTCTAAAAGACTACATACATAGACGAATTAGTACGAATGGATAAACTCAAAACAAAATTGTATTATGCAAAATAAGTAAGTCCAATACCTCTCAAAAAAGACGCTGAAAATCACCGTCGCCATCGGATTCACTCAATTCCATGATAACCTGAATGCCAGCAATAAACAAACAATCATGAGAAATCATTGGTAACTTAATCTACGTGCAGTCAGAAATGTCTAAGACCATTGAGAATGTATGACCATTTAGCTCGACTTGAGCTGAATGGGCTTCAAGATAAGTGTCCACCACTCACTCACGATGCACGCGTATATTGAAGACCATTTAGCTTGAGTCGAGCTAAATGGTCATCACGCTTCAACACCTTCGAGGTAAGCGTGATGAACAGTTTTCTTAATGACCATTTAGCTCGACTCGAGCTAAATGTGCTTACTGCTCTGATTCAGTGCAAGCCTATTTAGCTCGACTCGAGCTAAATGGGCCTGACCTTGTTTAAGGTCCGTGACCATTTAGCTCGACTCGAGCTAAATGGTCACGGACCTTAAACAAGGTCAGGCCCATTTAGCTTGAGTCGAGCTAAATGGTCTTCCAATGAATCCTTAAGTACAGGACTTCATGAGCTTGTCCATATTTCATGCATTTGTTATATGAAACTGCCCCGATATTCGTGCACAACAAATAGTGAGAATCGTTCTTGGGAACTGTGCACAAGTAAAATAGTATATTTGCCTCGATTTCCGTGCACAACTACTCCGACGAAATCCACATTGCCATCAGGAATGCACCACGATGAAGGCAAGATATGACCAATCAACAACAAATTCTTGTATATTGAAATTGAGGTTATTGATTGAACTTACCCTCACGCCGTGCTTGACAGCTGCAATACTTCAACGAAGGCCGTGGGCATCCTCAAAAGCAGCACGCGCATCAACTTTAGAGCTACTAAGAGTCCCAAAACCTAATCAAAATTTACAAAACCGGAAGCACAAATGGAAAACGGACTTTAGGCGAAATGTAGTGTACTGAGACGAAGGGCAGAGATGCGAAGGTGCGGAGGTGAGGCGAAGGGCAACAGAAGCGGAGCAAGAGAGGAGCGGAAAGAGCACAGGAGCGGAGCAGGAGCGAAGGAGCGGAAAGAGCACAGAGCGGAGCAGGAGAGGAGCGGAAAGCGCATAGTGCGCAAATGAGGAGAGAGCAAGACCAAGCGGGAAGAGAAATGGCGCGAAAAAAGAGCACGAACTCAACAGAGATAGGGCGCCAAAAAAGGCCAGTAACGGTCAGAGAATTTTGAGTAAAAGCGATGTTGTTGGGAACGTCGGGAGGAACGGGGGGCTTCACGAGGAACGGGGAACTTCACGGGGAACGGGGACATCTTGGGAACTTTGGGAGGAACGAGGACATCATGGGCCAGTAAAAATCATTTGAAGTTAAGTCACCGAGAAATCCGGCATATTTCTAAAAATAGAAATTACATAATTGTAATAAAAAAAACCGGATTCGCGAGGAAATTGGATAACCCAAACTCAAATCAACAAAATATTCTCATATTGGGCACTAGAATGTTAACCCCTAAATGCGCCGAATGTCAAAAAACGACATTTTGGATAGAAGGCAGAATTTTGAATAGCCATATCTTCTTCATCCGAGGTCCGTTTTGGATGAAATCACTTGGGTTTTGCTCCAAATCAAGTCTAGTTTGTATTCTAAACTTTGCAATAAAGTATGAATTAATGGAATGCACTTTAGTGAAGACACCTCTTCTGTTTGATTGGAAATTAGTCAATTTTACATCAAACCGTAAAACCGTAATGAAAAGCTCTAGTCCCTAGACCATAACTAACTTAACGTTTGATATTTTATAAATCAATAACTTTAATAATAATAATAATACTTTTGCCATTGTTGCAAACATTTTTTACCGCAATTCATCCGACTACACAACGAGAAAAAGAAACTTCAATCTAGTTGTTAAAGAGATAGTGTCATTTTTTATTTGGACCATAGTTTACAAGATTACCTTAAATAGAGTATAGGGAGAAAGATAGAAAATGATTAAATTACATGATATTTATACTAACTTATTAAATGTTTAGAGGGAACACAAATTGTTCTCGTCGTGTACCTTGGATTGATGTAATCTTGAATGATTTAATTTTATTTCATACTAAATTGAGTGCGCAGGACTTTGAAGAGTTTGAATTCATAGAGCTGTGATAAAGTATCAAATGGAGAGTAGAATTATAGTGAAATTATGTGAATTTATTTGTATTACTTCCATATCTCAACTCTAACAATTGTTAGGTTTATTTTGGTGAATTAGCATGTGAAATGATGGACGCTATTATCATTCGCTAAGCTTTTATGTCTAGCGTTTATGCTCAATTTATCAAAACCGACAGGTGATGTGAGGTATTGTAACATTCGTACTTACTAAAATACGTGTAATATTAAAAGACTAATACTTTGCACTTTACAACGGTTATAGTAAATATAGTATTGAGTTTTTTAAAATGTGATTCTATAAGATTAGTTTCTACCTAATTAGGTCTGCTATATTAAGTATGATATTCAATAGGTTGAATGTTGTATTTTACAAATGCCTATTGTAAACACAATATTCAATATATTTATGTGAGATACCATTATATAAGTATTTAGACAGTGAATAAGTCGAGGAATTATAAGTTTAATACTTAGCTTTTTCAAGTGTATTATTACCATATATGATATTTGAAATATATAATTATTAGTTAAGAATTAAGTCTTGTTAACATTCAATGAGTAAATATATTTTACAGGTTTAATATTCTATGTGTGGTATTCAAACTTAATAATATTAAGTTTTACTTCAATTCTTATGCTAAGATGATTTTTATAGTATGGTATTCTAAATTTGTTTTCAAAAATTTAGAATGTATCCGCATCTACGCTTTCTTCCACAAAGTTGCTATCTAGCTTCTCTTTACATTTCAATCCTAAATCATTATCTTTAAAATTAATTAACCCTTAATCCTCAATCCTATACACTATAACCAAAATCTTAATTCGTAAACTCTAAAGCCAAAATTCTATACACTAAATCCTATACTAAACCCTTAACCCTAAACACTTATTTAACTTTGAATCATAACTTCTACCATATAAAAGATTATAAACTTGCCTGGTAGTTACTTTGAATTTCAATCAGTATCAATGGAAAAATATCATAAAACACAAATTTTAGAATTCTTCTGTTGAACACTATATAATTTTTGAGGAAATCTAGTTAAAGGTATTTATTAGTATTACGTAAATTTTTTAGAATCTCAAGATTAAATTGTTTTATAGAATAAAGAATGAAAACCAAATGTAAAAATAAAAAAATAAACCAGGTTTAAATAAAAAATTATCACTAATTAAACTACGTTAAAATTATTATAATGTCAGGCGTATATTACGAGTTGTGGTATACGAAAGAATGCGAGAATTTTCTCAAATTTACAACAATATTTGATTAATCAGATTTCATGTTTCAGTGTTGCAATCCCTACTCGGAAAGAGAGGGGTTTACAATGATGCAATGGAACATTGAATGTCCAAGTAAGCAATTTTTGTAACATTGGAAACCCTTTACTTTCGCAGTAGTGAATATAAATAATTACTGTGAATTTTTTAAATGGCCGGTTTACATTACACAAAGTTTTATAGGTTTTATAGTTTTTTAACCTATATCAAATCAAATTAATTATTATATTATATTAAACTAAATTAATTTTTATTCAATATACTAATATGTTTTATTTTACTATATTATACTATATGAAAATATATTTCTTATAAATGTATATTAAATATTACGGAAAATGCTTATATATTCCATTTTACTATATTAAATTATATTAAAATAAATATTATTATATCATATCATGTCAAGTTATGTTATATTAAACCATAATATATTAAATATACCTAAATCATGTTTGGTCCATACAATCATGAACAACAATGTATCAACAATAAATTACAATATTATAACATTTACAATAGATTTGGAACTTATAAAGTTTTGTTATAATAGAAGATAATAATGTAATAAAGGTAAATCATAAAATCATTACATCACCAACGGTGTATATCAAACATCGAGCGTGTTTTACTAATGAAAGTTGTGTATGAACAATCAAAAATGTTTTTCCGTCATTCCGGACCTTACAATCTTGAGAATCTTAGGTTTGCTTATGTGTATTTGTTGTGGCAGCAGCGAAATCGCAAAATTTGTAACAAAAAGCGTTGTACTTTTATGAATCTAACAGCTCCTAAGCAATAAGAAAGCAGCGCTGATTTTCATTGAACATGGTTGAATGCAAAACGTTCGAGTGTTTGCTTCAAACTTTACGCACCAAATTGAAACTTAAGACAAGTTCCGTGTCGTCCCTCATATTTCTTTTAAGAAATGTAAGCAATCGGAATAGAAAGCGATGTAGTAGAAGCGCAAGTGGTTCTTCTTGTATGATTCAAATCTTACAATCTCGCTCATTACATTGGGCGTAAAGTTTTCCTCCTGAATTATGATCGTCACTAATGAAAATTATAAATAATAAGATCTTAATTGTATAAACATTGGTTCCATTCACTAATTTTGATAAAATCATGAAATTAGATTTCTAAGATTCCATTGGGATTTGTCTTTTGAATTTAATATTTAAACATAAATAAGCGGATTATATGTAAATTTAATTGGACTTTAGTTCTATGCACTAATTTAAATAAAATGATAAAATTAGATTTCTAGAATCACTTGGGATTCATATTTAGTTCTTGGGTGTACCTAAAGTGCATTTGAAAACAGGACACATGCTTAAACATGTACATAGTATGGTTATTAATCTATAATATATCCAATATCATTACCATTGGTAACTTCCTAGATCAGTTAGGCAAATATTTGTATTTGATATTGTTTATAACTTTTAAGGTGACAAATTGAAACATGCGATATTTCGAGTCTACCTTCAGTTGCTGCTTTAAGGATAACTGACATGTTTGATTCTAAATAAATAAAACTGCTTTCATTTCTCATATTTAAATAAGTTTAAGATTACACAACATGTACAAAATCTAGGAACATCTACAAAATCTAAAAAATATACTTGAATAAATAAATATGAATTTCATGAATTACTAACTGGTAATTTAAAATTAATGGTAATTATTGTTTTGCAATTTACAGGTGATCACTACTTGTTCATACATTCAAATGAACAATAACTGACAATACAACAAATTTTATGCTGAAAAGGGAGCTTAAGAATTGGCTAACAAATCTAAGGAAGGCATACATGTTTCACAATTCACCATTCATTAAGGGTTAAGGTTTGAGGCTCTTTTAAAACAATGATCGTGAATATTGCACAGAACTGCAATATATGCTACATTAAATTCAAAGGTTGTCTAAAATTATCCAATATTGTCTAAAAAGATTTATTTTTCACCTTTGAACATCATGCTTTCATGATCTATAAGAAAGCTGAAGTGGAAAACTATCATACTTGTATATATATATTTATATATATATGTATATATATTTTTTTTTATTCAAGATTGAATCAGATTTTATTCAGTTTTATATATACAACTTAATTAATAATTCATACAAATACATAATTAGGAATTTATTTTCTCGTAAAGTTATAAAAACCACTTACACTCTCTTTTTGCGCCTACATTTGTTGTTTTTATTTACTTTAAATTCTGTCAAATTATTCAATACTCATTTTCTTTCCACAGTCACCTAGTTTTTTCTAGCATATAATATTTTTAACACATGTATCACAAATATATGGTCTTATTTAGGTGTTTTAGCAATGATAATCATATACCTATTCAAACTTAGAAGGGTTTTTGTAAATGTTGACATGTAGATTCGATACTTTTATTATGATATTTTTCTAATTATTTCAGTTTTGTAACTATGAACGGTATAGGGTAATGCAAGTACGACAATCCTATTCTTGTAATATATTTATTTACATTTCACTTATTGTTCAAAGTTTGCATGTATTGAAATGTTTGCAAAAAACTCATAGCATATAGATTCGTTTTGCAGAAGTAATAAATGTTATAGGTATCACTATCATTTTTATAGGATAATTACTCTAGGATTTAAAAATATCTTTATTCACTTTATTTTGATTGCCTACGAATTAATTTAAGTTTTGACCATAGAAATTAACTAATCTAATTCATTTGTCGTATGATATTTTTAACACTTCCACCACATTCATATGGTCCTATTTAGCAATTTTAGATATTAAAATTACCTTCTTTCCATCATTTTCTTATTCACCCCCTTATTCAAATTTCTTGAAGGTCCACGTAAATGATGACACGTAGATGCGTTACTCCTATGATATATTTTATGATCCCATAATTTTTATAAGGTTATTATTAGCTAGTCACAGTACAAAAATCATTTTTTTCCGCATTTTATTTATTTTTCCCTTATTATTCAAAGTTCCAATGTCTTAAAACTTTTGTAAGAAACTCATAGCATATAGATGCGTCTTTCTCAAAAATTTACAAATATCACCATCATTTTTATAGGGTCATAATTAGTTAATCTAAGATTTAAAAATATTTTTTCTCATCTTATTTATATTTTCTACAGATTATTCAAAGTTCTGATCGATAGAGGTAATCTAAAGTAAATCGGGAAAAATAGTTCCGATTTCTTAAAAATTATTTTGATGATTCCATAATTTTTATAGAGTCCTTATTAGCAGCGCAGATGGAGGGTGCGAGCGACTTACAACCTACTTCACATATAAAAACCCCTTTCCATTAAATTTTTTTAAATACATCTCCAAGCGCCTCCTATTTTGATAAGTCTAATTCAACTTGTGTACTTCTTCAGAAATACTTTTATTTCTTGCATGCTTCTAAAACACACCCTATATACTTTATAGGGTACAAATCACCTAGGAAAATTTCAAAAAAAATTTCAACCCCTTTTTTTCCTAAACAAAGGCACCACCCCCTAGTTCAAAACTTCAAGTAGTACTAGTGAAACCAAATGTTTTTTGAATAATGATTTAGTATTTGTTTTTGGCACTAGGATTATTTCCATGGCTTATATAGGGTATGAAGTACACAAAATATTTTCTCCCCATTTTTTTATCTATATCCATGCACCAACTCCTTATTTAAATTTGTTCAAATCTTCACACATGAGTTTTAGAGATTACATATAAAATGAACAAAAACAAATAAAATAAACAAAAACTTTTAAAGTATTAAAAAAAAAATTAAAAAAAAAATCCAACAAACCCGGGCGGCCTGGCGGCATGGCAGACAGGGCAGCGGGCAGACAGGAGACAGGGCGCGCGGCGTCGGCGACCTTCAAAAGGCGGCGGACGACGGGCGCAGGCGGAACGGCCTTTGCCGACATCAGTCCGCCCGCCTCACACCAACCCTCCCTCCGCTGTGTCGCTCCTGTGTGTCCTCCCGCGTTGTCGCTCCTGTGTGTCCTCCCGCGTTGTCGCTCCCGCTCGACGTTTCCACCGTCGCACCCTCCGCTGTGTCGCTCGCACCCTCCATCTGCGCATTTCTCTGCTCTCGCCGAGGTTCTCATCGAGCTGTGTCGAGGTCGTTTCTTATCGTTTCTGCATCATTTCTTATCGCTCCCACTGTCGCTGCTTTCCGCGCCCTTCCTGCCCTCGCTGTCGCTGCTTTTCGCGCCTCCTCCATCGCACCTGCCTCCTCCATCGCTCGTGCCTGCGCATTTCAGCGCAATTTTTGACGAGCTATCTTGTAAGTTCGTAATTCTGGACTTTTAGGTTTTGGAATCAGTTTGCAGTTTCATAGCTTTTTCAGTACATTGCAGGGCACAATGTTATGGAATGTTGCTTGCGGAGTAATGGAGGTCTTCCAATTTGTGTTTTTCGCTTCAAAATTTGTCTTTTGCTGTTGAAATGCGCTCATTTACAACTTTCAGCTCATTTAGCTCGGTGCTCATTTAGCTCGATGCCCATTTAGCTTGATGCCCATTTAGCTCGATGCCCATTTAGCTCAATGCCAATTTAACTTCATTAAATTATATATCTCCAAGACCACCACGCCCATTTAGCTCGACTCGAGCTAAATTGGCTTACTGCTATGTGGCAGTTCAAGCCCATTTAGCTCGACTCGAGCTAAATGGTCACGGACCTCAAACAAGGCCAAGCCCATTTAGCTCGAGTCGAGCTAAATGGGCTTATTGTCCTGTAACAGGTCAAGCCCATTTAGCTCGAGTCGAGCTTAATGGGCTTACTGCCTTGTTGAAGGTCAGGCCCATTTAGCTCGAGTCGAGCTAAATGGACTTGACCAGAATCAGAGAAGTAAGCCCATTTAGCTCGAGTCGAGCTAAATGTACTCACTGCCATGTTGCAGATGAACGCCTAATAAGCCTATTAACTCGTTTATTCCATTTAGCTCGACTCATCACATCTTGACCATTTTACTCGTCGAGACCATTTTCAGTATTAGATGTCAAGCCCATTTAGCTCGAGTCGAGCTAAATGGACTTACTATTAGGTTCAGGGTCATGCATATTAAGCCTGACTCGAGCTACATGGTCTCGATCCTCGTTTTGAGGTCAAGCCTATTTAGCTCGAGTCGAGCTAATTGATCTCGCCATCTAATCAAGACATGTCGGATTTGATCGTCAAGATAATGACGATGTTTTACTGCCCTTGTGAATCTTACATGTGATTCTCATTTGTTGAATGACAGTGATGCCGAGAACCAAACATACTGCCAGAATTGTTCAGATGGCTGCGAATGCACCTGCCGAGCCTGAAATGGAAGTCGACATGGATGCGGAGCAGCAAGAGTCTGTTCCTGAGGTAATACTCCACTTCATATCGATGTTCCCATCTAATGTGTCCATTTAGCTCGAATCGAGCTAATTCACCCTCTGTTAATTTGTTATCCACAGGTCACTTATAACATGCAAGCCCTAGAGGGATTCCTTGCACCAGTACACCTCGAAGCAGCAGACGATCCGCTTGCAGCTATTGCTGTGGACGCGCAATGGGGGAGGTTGTGGACCCCCAAGACGAATTCCATTAACTCTTCGTCTATTCATCCGATGAACAAGACCCATTTCTTCTTCTATCAACAATCGGGGTCTCACGGGGCATTTTTACCTTTGTGTCTTGATGCCTTCATCGAACTTGTTACTTATGAAGACGAATTCCTCCTAATCAAGTTCGAAGCAGTGGAGGTCGAAGGTTTCGTCTTCACTATTGTTTTTCCCCCCAATGAAGTCCGTTTCTCCCACGACTTCATCCGCAATTATATGGTCGGCAAGGTGGATGCCACTCAGCTTCATCATATCGACACGAGATTGCAGCCCAATGTGTCTTCGCCAAAAGCCTTCGTGAGATCGTACATTCCATACACTGCGTAGATCTGGAAGGCTCTGTCTTATTTCGAAACTGCAAAGAAGAAAGGCAAGGCTCCGATGAAACGGTCTGGGAGTCTACTGTTGCAGGCTCCATCCGAGAATGCTCCGTCGGGTCTAGGCACTCCAGAGGGAAGTCTAGGCAGGCAGGGATCGAAGCGGCCAAACCCGATCTCATCCAGCTCTGGCTCCAAAAGGAGCAAATCCTCCGGCAGCGCACTTACGTTCATTAACCCTACAATGAACGTGGCTGTCTCGGAGAAGGAGATCAAGTATGAGGAAGCGACGAAGTGTCTGAAAGACTATTGGGACAGTTGTGCAGAGTGTTATGTCTTCGGTCGTGACAATCCGCTTGACGTGTCGATCGACCTGCTCGACCCTGCCGAACCAAGGTTTATTGTGCGATCTCTGGAACCGGCCGGAATAGCGCATCACAAGAACATTTTGATGAATTCCCTCGATGTTACTTCCAAGCAAACCATCATCATTATGCCGAAGATTAAAGATGAGCCTGAGATGTCGGATTGGGAAGATTTGGTCCAATCTTGTCGGTTCCGAATTATCAACGGGCAGCACCACGTTGAGGCTGCAAAACAGTTGATTCGTGACAAGAAGATCGACGACTCGAAGATCCTTGCCCTTCAGACATGGAAAGCCCATGTTGTGTGGCATTCCGACATTGGCAAGATTCTGGACGTGTCGGCCATGGCGAACAAGACGAACAATGCTGGCACGTTCATACCTTTCTGGGCAACGAACATCATGGGCGCAAGAAAGGTTTGGGAAGACTATAGCCGCCCTCAAAAACTGAAGAAGCCACATCGACATGAAACACCGGTTGAAGTAAATAACCGTAAGCGTTATGAGGTATGAGATTACTTGTTCTTTTCTTTTTCTGGTTGGCGTTGTTTGCATTGTCTGTCGACGTTTTTGGGGACGTCGTTTTAGCTCGACTCGAGCTAAAACAGCATAGGTTGTTTCTTAATCGTTTGGCTTTGGTGCAGGCATTCGCGGCTGCTATGGTGAAGAGGTTCATCAGCATCAACACTAACGCAAAGGACAAGATCGTTAGACCGTCCGACCTTCGCAACGAGCTCCTCATCATCACATCTCCGGACGACGTCTACGAGTTGTGGAAGAGGTTCATCACAGACTACGGACTTGGAGAGTTGATCGACCCCGACACCGAGCTCCCATTCAATCAGGCGAAAGATTGGGAAACCGCCGCAAAGAAGTTTACCTTGAGCAGGGAGTTCTTCAAGGGAATGGGGCAGTTAGACGCAGAGGACCTCGAGGTGTTGGCGCAGCACTTGTTGAACGAGACTCCGGATCGGACATTGCCTACCCCAAGGTGGCCGTGAGGAAGCCTGCTAAGAAGTACTTCCAGTGTATGAGTGCAAAGCAATGGGTCGAGAATCGGAAGAGGAAGAACACTGTCGCGAGGGAATTGCACAACCTCAAGCCCTCGCTGGGTTTGTTTGACTCCGAGTGGCACTTCGATGTCGACAACTGGAGGAAATTCAAGGTGGAATACAATCTGACTCGTCAGACTATGTCCATGCTTCTCTCGGTCCCGGGCGACTCGTTCTTTACCCTCTACCGTCAAAAGCAGACGAAGAATAGGAGTGCAGCAGAGATTTCGGAATATGCAGCCGAGCTCTTCAAGAAGTTCCTGGATGTCAAAGGGACGTTTGAACCTCCTGCACCGATTGTTTACACGCGGCTCTTTTACTCTTCCGAATTCAAATTCGGGATTTGGGACAAGAACTACGTCTGGAACCAATCTAGCAAGTGTGATATAGGCTTGATTGATTTGCGATCTGTCCCAGGGAGTGGAAGTAGAGTGGACGACTAGGAGAGTCCATACTTCCAAGAATTCCTTGATGTGTGGGCAGACACATTGACCGATCCTCACATCAAGAATCCCGAGGTTTGGATGTTCATCACCTCCAACGTCGACCGTCACTGCCAGGCAGTGGTTTACGTCGACAAGAAGTTGAAGGACGAGTACGCTCGCAAGGCAGCCAAATACATGCCTGCCAGCAACGAGCGTTTCAACGGCATTGCAGAGGGAAAAGCTTCAGAGAAGCACTTGCTCCCCCTCCTCTTCCTTGTCAAGAAGAGCAGCCATGCTCAGAGTGTGTTGGATGCAATACCCTCTGTATTCTACGCTCCAGAGTTGCCCCTCTACTCGAAGCCCGGCGCGTACAAAGAAGACGACCTTGGTCTCAGTGACACCGAGCTGCGATTGGAGTTCTACTGTTGGGTGTTGAAGATGTTCTCATCTCCGGGAGGGAAGTTTTTATCGATAATGGGTGGCACAAAGCCACTGTTGGCTGGAATTGTAAGAACCTCTCACCATTCCTTTAATTGGAACTGCTCATGCTCGTTTAGCTCGAGTCGAGCTAAACGAGCATGACACCGTTTAGCTCGAGTCGAGCTAAACGAGCATGAGACCGTTTAGCTCGAGTCGAGCTAAACGAGCATGAGACCGTTTTGCTCGACTTGAGCTAAACAGTCTCATGCTTGTTTAGCTCGACTCGAGCTAAATGGTCTCATGCTTAAATCTCTTCTATTTGTATTTTGTCCATGGCCTTTTAGCTCGAGTCGAGCTATTTCCTCTTAGTCTTTTTATAAGTTTCTAACTCCTTACAAAACAGATGTGTCAGGCTGAGACATATGTTGTTATCAGCGAGACCGAGGCGGAGGCTTATACAAATGCTGCGACAGACTACCAACATCTGGACTACAACGATATCAATGTCGCAGCATACGTAAATCCGGAAGCTAATCGCGGACCCAAGCCTTCTGCTGAAGGGTCGGGGAAGGGAAAGAAGAGGAAGTCCAAGAAGCAATCCACCCAGCCTGTAAGCGACGACTCTTCCGCTTTTGAGCACGAGCGTGAAGATGAAGGTGGTCCTTCTTCTCCGGCGGGGATGAATTCCCCCATGGATTCAACTGTTCCTCTCGTGTCTCCTCCCGCAATTGACTGGGCTGCGGTGGCAATTCCGTCCAGTACTGCTCGTGCTCCCCCTCGTGGTTGTGGTACTGCTCGTGTTCCCCCTCAGGGTCGTGGAAGCGGTCGAGCTCGGTCTTCTGCGTGTCATGGGCGCGGTACACCACGCGCCCCTCCGCGCGAATCTACCAAGCGTTCTTCATCTGAGGCGCGAGCTGGAGAGGCTTCTCGGTCCAGAAGCGCTATTGTGCCTCAAGCACAGACGGCGCTTGAAGCCAACTATGGCGCCCGCGATGTTGTCGGGGACATTCAGAGCCCCCCCCCTCCAGCGCTTGCGTCGTGGTCGACCATCGGACGAGGATTTAGCTCGAGTCGAGCTAAACCAGCAGTCTTCTGGGGTCGTCGATCTTGGGGCCGTTGGGACTCCGGTTCAGCACAGAGTTCCACCCGCGGGGTTTCGAAGGGAGATTCGTTCAAAGAACTCGAATGATCGCATCTACCGGGATCTCTTTGGCGAAGACGATGTAGTACCTGGGCAAGAGCGTGTGCATCATCATCCGACAGCTCTGACGCGTCAGACAATGACGATGTTGAGGGTTCGAGCAATGGCGACGGGGACGACGATGACCGCGCTGATGATGCTGATCTCGCGGCCATGACCTTAGTCGACAAGGTGGCTCCTGATCCATCCCAAGAGGAGACTACTTTGGCGCCTGCTCCCCAATGCCTGCAGATCGCACCCAGGAGGCAGATTGAGAAGGGGAAGTACGACAAATGGTTCGTGAAAGGTGTCTGGAAGCCCGAGGACGAGCCGGAGGATACTATAGAAATCCGGTATTACGACTTTTCGGAGGAGCCTAGTTCTCCAAAGCCTTTGAGGGCTGAGGATGATCTTCTTCTCCCTGTCGTGCCTCTGCTCAAGGAAGAAGGAGAGCCTTTAGTATTTTCGCATTTAGTAATCTTAAAGCCGGCGCTCCTTGTTTGACAGGAGTCCGGCACCGATGGCAGCGAGTAGGTCGACGAGTAGTCTCCAAATTATTGGATGCTGTTTCGCTTTTTGTACATAGTACAATTATAATTGTTGTACTTATTGAAACATCATTCAATAAAATTGAGACTCTTTTATTTCACATCACTTTTTATCTTCAGTGAGTCTGCGTCCTTCTCATCACAAGGCCCTAAACTTCGTCCTTTTCTACCAGGCCCCCCTTCTAAAAACCTTGTTCCGTCCGATTGCTTCAATATCCCCAGCCAACCACCTCATGTTACCTCTGGGTGTGGCGGTTCAGTACCCAATCAGTGCTGGCAGTTCTTTGCATACTTCAGCATTTTGCAAGGTACACACCCTCTTGTTTTAATACCATTTTCCATTGTTACGTGTTCCCTCACTGCAGGCAGGACCGTCCAAACATCCCAAACAGCGTATCTCGCCCGAGCTATCCATTACGCATATCTCCCGCAGTCTTTTACGGTCCAAGCCCAAGTGGTTGAATGTGATGTTGGAGTTGGACGAGGTTCTATGTTTGATGGCCTCTGTGTCTACCTCAACGCCTGCAGAGTGCCTGTCTTTTCCGGATCCCAATAGTCCTCCGATGTTTTCCTCCACCGTCCCAACCTTAATTGCCGGCAGGGTCGTCTACTGTCGTCCCGGGTTGACCGGGTTCGTTCGCTTACTATATTTGTTTTGCCACATCCACGTCTGGAGTACCCTAGAGCCTAAGGTTGTCCATGGACTCTGCTCCTTTTTGTTCTCGAAGTCAGACGCTACCCCTGGACTTGTCTTGGCTTCCAACCAATGCGATAATCTGTTGTTGAAGAATTACGCATTCGCCAAGTACCCCGGCACGACAAATCCCATCCTCTTAAAATATCCTTGACGGCGGTTGTATCCTAGGAAGGGTGCCAATATTAATGACGATAATTTGCTCATTGTGGATTCCAAGCCTGAAACTTGCATTGCGGTTCCCACAAAGAACACACTTTTCACTGTTCCGTGGAACCATTCCTGTCCGGAGGATCCAAAGTCCGACTTATTGAAGAGGATAGGCGAGATATGTCTTTCCGTGCATTTGAACGGTCTTGAGAATTTTCCCGAGACTATGCGCCATCGTAGACCTACGCATAATGAACTGTCGAAGGACTCAGAGTTGTATATGCTCTTGAGCCGTAATCTTCCATATTTGTGGAATCAGGACCGAATCAGTGGGAAGAATTTGCCTTAAATTCTTTTATCAGTGGTATTATTCTGGTTTTTACCCTAGAGAGCTTATGTTTACCGGTTGCTTAGATGGAGATATATTGTAGATCGATTGGTGAATCCACCCTCGACATACATGATTAAATGCGTTGTTATATTGTGTACCTTTTTCATTGCACTTAGTGTCTTGGACTCACTTGCTAATATGGCTGTGTTTATGAACCAGGTTGCTGCTGTTGGACGTCAGCTCTCTCCACGTCCATCATGTGCTTTGCAAGCTAATGTTGTAATTGGTCCTTCGACGGTGTCAGAGGCTTCCATTACAAGTGACGACTCCAGAACTTTCTCAGAACGAATGCGGGGACGGCTAATCTACTGTGCTCCGGACGACGCGTCGGCTGTAGATTACACAAAGGAGGACATGGATAATGACAATGATGGTGTAGTAGACAGTCTCCCTATTGAGATTCAACCAATTATTGCAACCGGCAATGATCGAATCGGTGTGATGACCTCGGTTGCAGCGGCACCCCAAGGTGAAGTCAGATTATCGCAACCCCGTCGTCGACGCCCGTGCCTATTTAGCTCGATTCGAGCTAAATAGTTCCTTGCCAAATACTGTGGCTCATTGCTCCATATCTCTTGGGGCAAACACTCGCGTTCATCCAACACGATTTTCGTCTGAGACTCACCGTCTATTACGGAGACGTGCACCGAAGCGTCGTAGAAGTGGTGGGCTTATGGAGATGGACGAACCTGCCTTCTCTAAATACACACGTAGTGAGGACCCTCTATTCACTAAGAAAGATTCTTCTAGTGATACCTCCTCTCCGCCACGTCGTAATTGGTAGATAATAGAATGCCTACCTGTTGGAGGTCTACAATTACACCAATAAATTGTATTTGTGCTTTCATATCAATAAAATTTTCTCTTGGGGGAGCATATTTCTTAGCTTGCATTATGAATTCTTTTCTATGATTGTCTATTATATTGAGAAAATTCATCATTATCAGTAAAAACCTGGTGATTTGGTAACTAATCAGGTCAGAATCGATCTAAATGGAAGTCTCCCTAATTACCAAAATCAGTATATATTCCCATTATAACGAATTACGTGTTATATCATATTGCATATCATCCTTATTGATGATTCCTCTAAAATGAATTTGTATCCTGATGTCCAATTCTTTCTCGGTTTTGGACAATGATTTTTATTTTCGTTGCGCTGCTTCTGCTGATTCGATTTTGGACTACGGACAATGCAATATTTTGCAAAGTGGGATGGGCCATATAATGTACTCAGCAACTACTACACAATCAACTATGGACTACTCGACAATGGCAATCGATGATGGTGTTGTGGATAGTCCTCCTTATGGCGGTAAACGACCGCACTCTGCATGTTCTCCTTCACCGCTAAAGAACTGTACCGTGATAGACGAATCAAGTCGAGGTGGTGCTCCGCAAAGAAATCTTTATGATGATTGCTAGCCGAGGTAATGGTATGGAGGTGCCCGAGGTACGAGGAAGGAGAAGTAAGGGCAGGGAAGAGGGCGAGGACTGGTGCGTGACCCTGAGCCACGCCGGCACGGGGGTTACGAGTTGGGCACCGCACAGCAGCAGTTTGCCGCAGCCTGACACCACGATCTACACCCACGGGTACCCAGCACAGGGGGATGGCAAGTTTGATGTATACGAGATTACTTGTAACAACCCAAACATGCCCGACCCATGGTTCGGCAGAATTCGTGGAATACTCAGTCAAGTATTTTTTCGGAATGACTGTAACGCAGTACATCCGAATCAACTTGCATTGTGTGTCATGCGGGCCAGGGAGAGAAGATCAACTGGGGCAAACTCGTGGACGGAAACGCAGTGAGCCAGATTCAGGGGCACGTCCACAGTGATGCGTACGAGAGCCCCATAGCCCCCTTCTTGACTCAATTCATTGGCCACTTTCTGGATAACCACATGGCAAACTATCACCCGTGGACCATGGGTACCTTCTTAGACGTGCAGCGCGAGATTGCGGAGGCCGTGAAACGAAGTGCTACACCGCCCCTCAGAGGCAAGCTTCCACGCACCAAGGAAGCCGGTGCAGCTGAAGCAGGTCCCATGGAGGTCGCCAGCACATCCACGGCCACGTAGTTTGGCCCTCGAGTGACGGCGTTCGAAGTACAAAAGCGCACCGTGGAGACCTGCATGGAGGAAATGCTCAATTTCCTCCACACCACCGAGCAGCAGTAGCAGACCGCCACGGCCAAACACAAGGTGTGAAAGACTCGGCACAAACGCCACGCCGCCCAGCTAGTGCAGACCACCCAGGCTGCGGCTCACAAAACCCTGGAGGATTACAAGCTGGAAGTACAACTTTGCACGGAGCAACTCCAAGGGCAGGTAACAACCCTGCAAAATCAGCTCAACACGAGGGATTTGGAACTACAGGCTACCACGGAAAGATCCAAGTCCTTCGAAGACCAGTGTACCAGGGATCGCGAAAGGATTGAGCGGCTGGACGCTGACTCCGGGGAAGGGATGTACCAATTCTCTACACAGATAGGAGAAGAGAGAGTGGACAAACCCGAGGGGTTTACAGATCACGAGCAGACGCCGCACTAGTCCTCACGACAGCAGACCACGGCAAGCTCCCCGCAGTACTACCTCCCCGTTTTGTCCCCTCCAGCACAATATGAGTCCCCGGTCAGACAAAATGCGGATGGTACTTACCCGTGGCCAAGGCGGGCTAAATCCCCCATGACACCCTCGAATTCTCTGCCGGTGTTTTCTCCATTGCGGACGAGGCCTTCCCCTCAGTCCTTGGCTCAACACAGGCAAGTCAGGGTTGTCTTGCTAGACACAGACGAACGTCAGACAGACACGACATGTCAGACAGACATTGAGCCTCAGAATGTCTAATAGAATCTACGGAATCTTTTTTTTACCCTGGATTTACCCTGTCCACGTTGCATCCTACGTGGCTGCCACGTAGTCTGTACAGCTCAGCAATACGGTTCGCGACAGCGCCACGTAGGACTGGACCGGCGGTCGCGTCATCTAGACCGGCGGTCGCCTTGGCCGAACCGGCGGTCGCCTTAGCGACCGACGATCGCCCATCAGCGACCGACAATCGCCCATGAGCGACCGACGTTCGCCCCTAGGCGACCGCCGATACAGCCGATGGCCGAACGTCGGTCGCTAGGGCGACCGCCGATCCAGGTGATGGGCGAACGTAGCTCATAGGGCGACCGGCGGTCTACCCTCTTCGAACGAAGGACATGAACTTTGAAGAGCCATAACTTTTTCATTCAGACTCTGTTTTTGACGAAATCACTTGGGTTGGGTCCCAAATTAAGTCTAGTTTAGGTGGTAAAAATTGCAGACCCATACAATTAAGTATGATAAAATGGCATGCATTTTAGTGAAGGGAATATTTGTTTCTTGGATTTTTAAACATTTGGCATGTTTTACCATTGCAAGCCTATTATGTGACATCAAAAAGGTTTTTGCATGATGTGTTTGAGACAAGTGTGATCTTTAGATGCATCCCACAATCTTTGTAGTTGGAAGTATTTTGATCCAGATAGTTTTAGTATTGGCGTTGCAATGATATTTCTACGATGAAAAAAGTGAAAAAGTGGATGATTTTTGAAGAGATAGATCTCCTTCAACCATCGTTTGATTTTGAATTTTCATTTTAGAATGGATTCCAATTACTGAACGTTCATGGGCGATCGCGGGTTCCGCATGGGCAACCGCGGGTCCCGCATGGCGATCGCCGGTCCGCTGCAACTGCAGTTTGGGGCGACCGGCAGTCTAGAGGGGCGAGTGCAAAAGAGCTCCCGCTCTTGCTCTTGGATTCTCTTTTACGCAATCCTTCAATCTCTCATATTCAAATTTCAAATTCACCGCTTCAAGCATCTTCTATGTTCCCCCTCATTTCCCTTAAATCTCCCTTCATTTTTCATTCTCCATCTTCTTCAAATTTCATATTCTCCGCTTCTCCACATTTTCCATAATGAAATGAAAATGATTGTCGTGGTCATGGCTTTTGGCCAAGACTTGGGAGCATGATAAATGAAAAATGAATTTTTGAGTGCCTTGGACACTCTTCTGGTGCAAGATGGATTTAGACATGTACAAGTTTAATCTCAATTTTAAAATAAAATTCTCATCATTCTCTCTTTTACCCTCCCCTTCTTCATTTTATTTTTAAATAATTGTACTCTAGCCAATCAATGATTTTTGAGCCTCATGGTCTCCTTGATAGTAGTTGAGTTGAGGCATTTACTTCCACTCAACTACAATCAAGGAGACCATAAAATCATTATCCATTATGGATAAATTAGCATACTTTGGGGACTTTGAAGTTAGTGATCATTCTCCTTTCATCAAGGTATTGTAAAGCCAAATGGTCAATCTTGAGGGTCCACAATGTAAAGTGAGCCTAAGACAAGTAGAGTGAAGGTACGCTTATTTCAAGTTCCTATAATGTCTTAGTAGTAAATACAAGTGTTGAAAATATCTTGACTGTCATGATATTTAAGTTTGATTTATTCATCATAATATGGGCAAGTGATATCAAATACTTGCACGTCATTCACAAGTAATGGGTTAAATATTACTAGGAGTAATTGGTTCATTAGAATGTTTGTAAATGGTTATTGTTGTCGACTTATAATATTTAACTTCATATGGTGGTCACTCAATTTTTTGCCAAATCTATAATATGTTATATATCACCCTTTAATTTCACAAGCAACTTTTTCCCTCACTTGTTACTAGGATATATGCACGAACCCCTTTCTCTTAATTGTATTAGAAGGCGTTAATACTTAACCCGCCAAAATTTTCAAATGCCTCCCGCCAAAATTTTCAAATGCCTCCCGCCAATGCCTCCCCCGACGATCGCCCATGAGCGACCAACGATCGCCCATGAGCGACCGACGTTCGCCCCTAGGCGACCGCCGATACAGCCGATGGGCGAACGTCGGTCGCTAGGGCGACCGCCGATCCAGGTGATGGGCGAACATAGCTCATAGGGCGACCGGCGGTCTACCCTCTTCGAACGAAGGACATGAACTTTGAAGAGCCATAACTTTTTCAATCGGACTTCGTTTTTGACGAAATCACTTGGGTTGGGTCCCAAATTAAGTCTAGTTTAGGTGGTAAAAATTGCAGACCCATACAATTAAGTATAAAAAAATGGCATGCATTTTAGTGAAGGGAGTATTTGTTTCTTGGGTTTTTAAACATTTGGCATGTTTTACCATTGCAAGCCTATTATGTGACATTAAAAAGGTTTTTGCATGATGTGTTTTAGACAAGTGTGATCTTTAAATGCATCCCATAATCTTTGTAGTTGGAAGTATTTTGATCCAGATAGTTTTAGTATTGGCTTTGCAATGATATTTCTACGATGAAAAAAGTGAAAAAGTGGATGATTTTTGAAGAGATAGATCTCCTTCAACCATCGTTTGATTTTGAATTTTCATTTTAGAATGGATTCCAATTAGAGTGTTGTATTGGTGATAGAAACCTCGATTCATTCGAAGATAAATTGAAGATAACGTATAATTTGAGTGCTAGAGATCTAGGTTTGGACTATATTAATTACTTTGTAAAATATTTGGCAGTTCTTATTATTGCAAGGCTACTATTTGAGCCATAGGGAAGTCCAAGATGTATAGGGAAATAGAGAGGGAGAGTAGTATTTATACTTTGCTTGGACCAGCGGTCGCCTGAGCAACCGACGATCGCCTATGTGGTTGAATTTATATGGGGATAGTTGAATTGCGGGGTTTGAAGCACGGGGGCATATGTAAATATATATGCAAAAAGGGAGTGGAAGGGGTGTTGATAACTTTCCTAGGTGATTCATATTGTGTAAAAAATATGGTATAAATCTTAGGGGCACAGGACGAACGAAAGTATTTTTCCCGAATTTCTAAAAATTAAATAGTCATGTGAAAGTAGGCGGTGTGCGCACATGCATACGAAAACAAAGTGGGGAATGTAATTTGAACATTTGGACTACACTAAATAGGTACATTAGTGTTAGATTTTTATAAGATTTGAAAATGCTACAAGTTTTTACTTTTGGGATAAAATTTTTACCAAGAGTATCGATTCCAATACTATGTAAGGATCCCCATCTTCACCATTGTAGAGGGTACAAATATTGACTAATAGTAAAAACTTATAGCCTATTTATGTAAATTAGTGTATCTAACACTAATCTACCTATTTAGTGTAGGTAATATGGATCATATAAAAATGATGGAACCATCAAAAATATTATAGGACAACGTGTACTATTTTTCCCAAATTAATATAGAATTTTCGAAGTAAGTAGAGCTTTAAATAATAGATAAAATATAGTTAAATGGAGAGAAAAAATATTTTAAAAAGAATTGGACTATGTAATAACTACCTTATGAACATGATGGAGCTATAAAAAAGAATCGTTGGAGTAAAGGATCTATAGGGTGGATTTTGGTTACAAGCACTTACAAACACCAAAACTTAAGAAAATAAGAAAAAATAGATAAAGGGGGTAAGGGGACAATTTAAACCCTTAGACTACCTAATGATGACCCTATGGAAATGATGGTGTTATTTAGAAAATCGTGGGGATATGTCATATATAGGTCATCATTTACTTGTAAGTCATTTGAATGAGTAGAATATTGAATGATATACGGAAAATAGATTTGTGGAAAGGGATAACGATTTTAAAACTTGTGTTGACGAAAAAATACCTTATAAAAATTATGGAAGAACAAAATTTCCCGTAAGAGAAACGTATCTACATGTTATGATTTACTTTGACTTTGTAGGATGCTAAGTAATAGAGGAAGTTATACTAAAGGGGGGAGGAGGTGGTTTTATTATTTTCTCTAACCGTATTAAATATATTAAATCATGAAAGAAGCCACATGGAACTTGGATTTACATGGAAGGAAATACTTGGTGTTAATTTGATTCAACCCTGGCATGGTATAGGATACTTGGTGTTAACTTCATTCAAAACCTCCAAATCGCGCGGCCGCCAATACAGCGGATGCACGAACGTCGGTCGCTAGGGCGACCGCCGATCCAGCTGATGGGCGAACGACGCTGACAGGGCGACCGGCGGTCTACGTGATCGGCAAGCACCCAAGGAGAAAGTGTCCGCGAGCCTCCGCGCACCCCCTCCTGATGGGGCGACCGCTGATCCAGCCGATGGACGAACGTCGGTCGCTTGGGCGAACGTCCGTCGCTAGGGCGACCGCCGATCCAATCGATGGGCGAACGACGCTGACAGGGCGACCGGCGGTCTACGTGATGGGGAAGCACCCAAGGAGAAAGTGTCCGCGAGCCTCCGCGCACCCTCCTGACGGGGCGACCGCCGATACAGCGGATGGGCGAACGTCGGTCGCTAGGGCGACCGCCGATCCAGGTGATGGGCGAACGTAGCTCATAGGGCGACCGGCGGTCTACCCTCTTCGAACGAAGGACATGAACTTTGAAGAGCCATATCTTTTTCATTCGGACTCTGTTTTTGACGAAATCACTTGAATTGGGTCCCAAATTAAGTCTAGTTTATGTGGTAAAAATTGCAGACTCATACAATTAAGTATAAAAAATTGGCATGCATTTTAGTGAAGGGAGTATTTGTTATTTGGGTTTTTAAACATTTGGCATGTTTTACCATTGCAAGCCTATTATGTGACATCAAAAAGGTTTTTGCATGATGTGTTTTAGACAAGTGTGATCTTTAGATGCATCCCACAATCTTTGTAGTTGGAAGTATTTTGATCCAAATAATTTTAGTATTGGCTTTGCAATGATATTTCTACGATGAAAAAAGTGAAAAAGTGGATGATTTTTGAAGAGATAGATCTCCCTCAACCATTGTTAGATTTTGAGTTTATTTTTTAGAATGGGTTCCAATTACAGTGGTGTATTGGTGATAGAAACCTCGATCCATTCGAAGATATATTGAAGGTAAGGTATAATTTGAGTGTAAGGGGTCTATAACTGGACTATATTAATTGTTTTGTAAACTATTTGGCAGTTTTTATTATTGCAAGACTACTATTCGAGCCATAGGGAAGTGTAAGGTGTATAGGGAAATAGAGAGGGAGAGTAGTATTTATACTTTTCCTATGTATTTTATATGAAACATGATTAAAAGTTTTGGCCTATAAGATGAAGGTAAGTAGTTTCTATTAAATACCTAGGATTAATTAAATTTGTTGAAATGGGGTGTGTGTATAAAAGGAGGGAAGAGATGAAACTAAACTAGACCTAAACTAGACTTAATTTGGGACCCAACCCAAGTGATTTCGTCAAAAACAGAGTCCGAATGAAAAAGTTATGGCTCTTCAAAGTTCATGTCCTTCGTTTCTAGAGGGTAGACCGCCGGTCGCCCTATGAGCTACGTTCGCCCATCACCTGGATCGGCGGTCGCCCCAACAAGAGGGGTCTAGATTGGCTCGCGGACACTTTGTCCTTGCCCCTAAGGTCGCCTAAAAGCGGTTGCCAGGGCGACCGCCGGTCACCTTCTCGCGGCAGCCAGGGCGATCGGTGATCGCAGTAGGCGACCGACGTTCGCCCCGGTGCGACCGTCAGTCGCCTAGCGAGGTCGCCCACCCGCGGCCGCCCACTGTGACGTGTATTTTGATTTTCCACGTCATTGTCAACCCTACGCCACGTAGGAAAATAGCTTTTTACCTCAAGGTAAATCTCAGCAAGCTTTTTACTATGTAATTTTTGGTACGGTCGACATTTTCGTCGACTCGACGTCTAACAGACATGTCCAATACGACAAATCAGACAGACATTCCGAAAATTGTGTCTAATAAGACAACCCTGAAGCAAGTCATCCTCCAACAGGAGGAACACAAGGGGTGGAACATCGATGACGTGGACGAGGAAGGAGATGAGGCCTCGGATTCAATGCACTTTGTCTTGAGGTATTTCCACGAACACCCCGATTTCGCCACGCACTATACAAATCCCGAGGCACAAGGACGACAATGCCCTGCATGCAACAGGACGTTGGGTGGTACGGTATTCGATGTGTATACCCACGCACTCAATTTTCGCGGCAACCACGTTCTGATGCATCCAGCAATGGCCGAGGCACTTCGGCGAATTCACAATGGTGAAGAACCCCCTCGCAGCGGTCGACAACTTCCCCGGGAGCAAGTCCGGCTGAACACGAGGCCCGCCCCCTCGCACCGTTAATCGAGCAATTCGGGGACGAATTGCACTCTGCGAAGGAGGGCAAATGTTACCCGCCACGGCACCGCGGGTATCATTACCGAAGACCAGCAGCCACGGGGAAGACCAGGACTTAACAACAACCACGGAGCTCGAGGCCGGGGATACAGTGACCAGAGGACCACGAGGATCGAGACCGCGGACGCAGGTAGTTAAGGCCGAAGAACAGCGCAAGAATTAGGTTTTAGTATAAATAGAGGTAGATTTACACAATAGACAGCCCTTGTATCGCACGGGTTACATCACGAGCGCATTACCGCAATCCTCTGTAGCCAATTCGGCGTTTCACTGATTAATGCCCTACGGACTCAGTCTGCTTTCTATCCTAAACTGCCTGCTTCTGCAAACCCTTCTCCTCTTCTTCCTCTACTAAACTGTCTACCTTCCATACCCACCGTGGCGCCGAGGACTCCCTGGGTCGATTGTGTCTCAGTTGCGTAGCACAACATGATTGTGCAAAGTGTCGCTGTAGCTCCCTCGCAGTCCCGGGGTAGTCGCACCACGGAACAATCGCCCTGGCCTCCGCAATCTCGCGCTGCACGTCTAAGAAGGTACCCATGGTCCACGGGTGATAGTTTGCCATGTGGTAATCCAGAAAGTGGCCAATGAATTGAGTCAAGAACGGGGCTATGGGGCTCTCGTACGCATCACTGTGGACGTGCCCCTGAATCTGGCTCATTGCGTTTCCGTCCACGAGTTTGCCCCAGTTGATCTTCTCTCCCCGGCCCCCCATGACACACAATGCGAGTTGATTCAGATGTACTGCGTTACAGTCATTCCGAAAAAATACTTGACTGAGTATTCCACGAATTCTGCCGAACCATGGGTCGGGCATGTTTGGGTTGTTACAAGTAATCTCGTATACATCAAACTTACCATCCCCCTGTGTTGGGTACCCGTGGGTGTAGATCGTGGTGTCAGGCTGCGGCAAACTGCTGCTGTGCGGTGCCCAACTCGTAACCCCCGTGCCGTCCCATCCGAAGAATTGGTACAGGTACCTCGAGGAGTATCGAACGAGGACCCCTTCCACGACCCCGGCCACATCCCTGTTGCTCGGATCCTCCAGCTGCCTCTTCCGCATCGAGGCAATGAACGCGCGGCAGCAACCGAGGTCGATGTTCTCGCGGAGGTGGCTGGCGTAGCGAAACAACCCCGCCTGCATGAGCCATTTTACATCAGGGTACTTCTTCCACTCCGCGATCTGCCGAGGAATGTACAGGGGTTTGCGATCCGTAGGAGCACCGCGCGCCATAGCTGCTGTGACCTGCACCGGGGGGTCCGAACGGGGAAAATAAGTGTTGTGCGCGAGCGAGGAGTACAGAGGGGGCGAAAAGCAGCAGACACTAAGCGAACAAGGCGGTGGCGTTGATGAGAGAATGTGGCCTCTCCCCGAAAAATCCTCGGTACTTGAGCTCGCACTGGCTGCGGTGGTGCAAGAGTGGTGATAATAAGAGACCTATCCGTGGCGGCGGCGTCTACCTTTATAAGGTGGTGTGATGATGCCTCGGCGGTAAGATCAGGTAATGATGCCTCGGTGGGATAATAAGGTGATGATGCCTCGGGGAGATCTTGGGGGGTAAGTATGGCATTGATTTGCCATGCCTCGGTAGCCGGTTTGTGATTGTGACTTTCTGAGTGCTGGCCATAGATGACATGGATATGGCTTATGTATGCACATGGGATGTGCATGGGTATGGCCGAGGCAGGGGAGGCCCCTTCCGCGGCTAAGTCCCATGGAGAGGTTGTGTGTATTTTTGCCGTAGTACCGCTGTGTACCTGGGTTTGTTCCCCGATGTCTTGTATCGCTCCCTCGGATTCTATGCTTGCCTGCCCGTGGTTATCTCTCTGGGTTTGTGCCTGGCGTGACCTGATGCCTCGGTTGTGAGGTATTTTGGATTGTATGTCCACGGCTTCTGTGGATTGCAACTCGAGAAGTTGCTGTGCCTCTGTGTTGTCTTCCACGTCTTTTGCCTCGGCCGCCAACGTTGTGTGAATATCTTGGAGACTCAGGGCTGTCAAAATCTGTGGTGTCGTGGTGTAATATTGTTGCAGAGTTGACGATGGTTGCGTGGGGGTCGTAATTCGTATTGTTGACGAGGAATACCGTATTCTTAGGTAAAGATAATTGCACGGTGTATGGACCATGCCATATTGACTCAAACTTCGATCGTTTGAGTTTTGGGTCCCTGGGGCACCAGAGTACCTGGTCACCCTTTTGGAACATCTGCGGGAGCTGCGTGCCTTGGAAATGCCGGGCCGACAGGGTCTGTTTCTGAAGCATGTGTGTGGCTGCCGCGGTTCGAATTTCCTCCAGGTGGTGTAGGTCGGCGATGCGGGCTGCCAGCACCCTGTGCGGCGTGTAATCCCTCAGCTGGAGGGTCTGAAATGTCGGTACAATGTACTCCGTAGGTAGCAGTGGTTGAGTGCCGTAGACCATTTCAAATGGGCTGGCATTCGTGGAAGTTTTGACAGCCATGCGGTAGGCCCACAGTGCAGCTGGTAAGCAATCGTCCCAGTCTGCTTGGTTTGCGTGCACGAATCGTTTTAGCATGTTGATTAACGTCTTGTTTGTCGACTATGTTTGGCCATTTTCCTGGGGGTAATACACGGTGCTGGTTCGGTGTTTAATAACGTGATTGTCGAAGAGGTCTTGTATGACTGTGTTCACAAAATGTGTGCCTTGATCCAATACTATCTCCAGGGGGCATCCAAACCTTGTAATTATGTTTTCATAAATCAACGAGGTTGTGACGACCGCGGTATTGGTTCGCAGGGGTTTAGCCTCAACCCACTTTGTGTTATAGTCCGTAGCGACGAGGATATACTTGTACCCCTGGCGTGTCGCGGGCTTGATTGGTCCCACGAAATCCAACCCCCATCTTTGAAACGGTCCCACGGGTGGTATAGATTTCAACAGTACTTTGCTTTGGTGCTGAAAATTCGTGGTGGAGCTGTGGCAGGCGTGGCAATTTTTGACGTAGTTAAACACGTCCTTGTGGATTGTTGGCCACCAGTACTTGGCGGATAGTATTTTTTTGATCGTGGTATCTGGCCCCTAGTGTCCTCCCGCGGGTCCATCATAGAGGTGCTCAATGATTTGTTGCTGTTGTTGAGTCAATACGCACAGCCGAATTTCTCGGTTGGGCCCACGTTTGTATAGTTTCCCTTGGACCACGGTGTATGGTAAGGTTTTCTGCACGAAGCTGATCTTATGTGTTCATGTTAAGTCCCCGGAGGTGATGCCCGTGGTGAGATACCGAATAATCTTGGTCCTCCAATCGTCCTCGCATTTCTCGGGGTCCGTTGTTATTTGCGCGGCCTGTACGTAAGCCTCGTTAAAGGAATCATTGATTCCTTCCGCGGTGGTGTTTGTATCCCTGGACAGATAGTCGGCCACGATGTGGCGCTTCCCTGGAACATATACCACTTTGAAATCGTATTCGAGTAGTATTATAATCCATCCTTGCGCCACTCTCCCTGTGACCAAGGTTTAGTTGACGAGGTACGACAAACTGTGATGATCAACCATGAACCGGAATCTCTTCCCGAGGAGGTAATGCCTAAACTTTTTGACAGCGTAGATCATTGCCAAAGCTTCACATTTCGTGGTGGAGTAGTTTCGTTTGGCTTGATTGAGTAGTCGGCTGGCGTAAGCCACGGGTTGATCGTGTTTGCCATTGATATTTTGGGCTAACATTACTCCCACGGCAATGTTGGATGCGTCGGTGTGGACGTAGAATGGTTTGGACCAGTCCGGGGCGATGAGAATGGGTGCATTGGAGTATGCACGTTTTATCTTTTCCAGCGCTGCCTGTGCTTCTGGTGTCCAGTCCCGGGGGTAGGCATACTTGGCGTGGTTCAATGCGGTGATCGAGGCGGTGATGTGGGCCAGCTTCTCGATGTAGATTCGATTGAACTGTGCCAATCCCAGAAGTCTTTGTGCGCCCTTCTGATTCAACGGCGGTATCCTGTCCAGGATGTCCTTCATCTTCTCGGGGTCCGGGAGTTTACCATGTTTAGACACGATATAACCGAGGATCACCCCGGCAAAGTACAGGAACATGCATTTATCCGCGTTGAGGCTTACCCCGTTGGTTCTACACGCGTGGAAGATTTGTCGTGGAAGCTGTACAACGTGGTCCGTCATTTTCCCGTAAACGGTCCCATCGTCCAGGTAAATTCGGAAGAATCGCTTGGGGTATGGTCTAAAGATTAGTTCCATAATACGTTGAAGTGTCATGGGTGCGTTTTTGGCTCCGAAGGGCATCCTCTCGAACTGATATGGTCCCCACTCCGTGGAAAAGGTTGTTTTGCCTTTATCCTGCTCTGCCATGCCCACTTGGTAGTATCCCGAAAAGCAGTCTAGGAATGAGTACATCTCGTGTCCCGCTACTTCGTCGATGATCTCCTCCATGTATGGCAGTGGATAATGATTTTTTTTTGTTGCCGCGTTAAGTTTCTTGAAATCCACGCATATGCGCAACGTGCCATTTTTCTTGGGGATAATGACCATGGGGGAGAGCCAAGGTGCCGCGTCCACGGGGGAGATAAACTTAGCGTGGAGTAATTTGTCAAGCTCAGCCTTGACCCGAGCGGCGCAATTTGGGTTCATTCTATATCGCCGCTATTGCATTGGGGTTGCTCTAGGGATGAGGTCGATGGTATGCTTGGCCAGGGCATTGGGTATACCTTTTAAGTCCTCGTGGTTCCAGGCAAATATATCCCGGTACTCGCGGAACAAGGCAATGGCCGCTTGTTTGATAGCTGGAGGTGCATCGGTAATAATCTTGATGTACTTGGGCTCGTCCTCCGTCGCGAGATTGACTAGCTGTACTCTCTCCTTAGCCCCGTGTGTCCATCCTGTGATGGTTTCGTGGTGTAATGCTGCTTTGGCTGGGCTACAACTTCCTCGGCTATCTTACGGGTATAATGATCGGGGATGTCTAATTTTTCCTCCTCTTGCACCAAACTGGCTAGATGTATTTCTGCCACAGGGACCAGACTTGGATGTACGTGGAGTACGAGGGCCTCTTGCTCATTGGTGAATTCCTCCGGCCAGTCATTCCCTGCCGAAGTTATGATCTAGCTCATTTTGACACGAGTAATACAACTATCCACGTTTATTACCACGGTTCTCCCATGGCGTTGAATGTGTATCTCATTCTTGGTCCAATCGTAAATTGCCTGCATGTCTCGCAGCCAGGGTCTTCCTAATATGACCGGAAAACTACTGTTGTGAGGCATCTCGATAATCACAAATGTTGCCGGGGTTGATACCCCGTGTATTGTAATCCCGACCATGGTGAGAATCCCCAGGGGTGTGACGGGGGTGTCGTTAGCCATGCGTAGTATAAAATGGGCACTCCGGGGTTGTGGTAGCCCGAGTGCTTTTCGAACGTGATTGCTCATTACGTTTACGCCAGATCCCCATCGACGAGGATGTTGGTTAGTGCCTGGCCCCCTAGTTGAACGTGTATCACCGCCGCGTCTGGGTCCAAGGTGGTGGCATTAACCTCCACGAACGTAGAGTCTGATTTTGTCGTGGTAACCACACCCCGTTGTAAATATTGTTGTAACTCGGGGCTGATTTGTACCAATTTTGCCAGAGTGATGGTCACGTTGGTAGTATCCAGTATCTGCTGCAAGGTGTGATCCGTGGTACGCCCTTGGTCCGTAGGTGTTGTTTCCAGGTCCCTCTGCAGATCCGTTCTTATATTATGCAGCCGCTTCTAGTGGTTCTCCGGAAACGGCTTCCTGTGCTCCACCTCGTGGTTCAGAAGACTTGCCTTGGACCTCGTGGTCATCGCGGAGGCTGATATCGTGGAGACAGTTGTTTCTGGTCCGTGTACCTCAGTCAGTGTTACCCCTCCTCTCCTAGGAGCCGCGGCGTTTGTGTTTGGGGGCCCTGGGGGGTTATTGTTTTGATTTTGTTCCTTGGGGTATACCGCGGCCCTGGTATTTCTGGGACGCCTCTGATCTTGGAACGGGGGTGCATTAGCGGAGTACCAGCATCTTCCATGGTGCGTTTTTCCACATGTCTCACACAACGGGGGTGCCAACCTGGCATCTTGTCTTGTCGAGGGCAATGGTAATATGGGTGCTTGTGTCTGTTTAAGAGCCGTGAGCTCTCCACTGATGTCGTTGGCTGCAGAGAGAATATCTGGCAGAGTTTTAACGCCCCGGATGACAATGCCTTGTTGTATCCACGGAAGTAACCCCTTTTTAAACCATTCACACATATATTCCTCTTCGGGTCGTTGGCTAAGTTTATCAGCCAACTGCTTGAATCGATCATAGAACTTATCCACAGGCTCGTTCGCGGACTGAGTAATTGATCCCAATGCTCGGAGGACTTCCGAACTTGTTTTAAGTTTTCTAAACTTGTGTAAGAAGCTACGCTCCATGTCTTCCCAACTGGCATTGCTGTGTTCGGATTCGAAGTCAATGTACCAGTTGATATGATTTCCTTGGTGCGTAGTACCAAAAATGTTCTGCAGGTCCGTGACATGAAAAATGTCGTTTGTACGTGCTATCACCTTAAATCTCCTGATGTGCCAGTTCGGATCCCTAGATTCGTCAAACACGGGGTACGGTATCTTTGGTAACTTGGCCTGGGCGTCAAGACTCCCGGGGTTGTGTGACACAGTGGGGATTCCCGTGGGTACCGCTACTAGTGCCGGTGATGGCATTCCCGAGGTACTTGAGCTGGCCGCGGCGTTGTTCCCCTGGGGTATGGTCGCAGACCGTACTGCTTCTGCTGGTTCTCCCACACTCCTTGGCGTAGAGGCAATAACCTCGGGGGTGACATTACCTTGGATGTCTTGATATTTTAGGCTAAGCAAATTTAACTTAGCATTCGTTGCCTCATTTTGAGCAGCTAGATCCGTCATTTGTTGCTTCATCCATTGTAGTAACTCTCTAGTCTCGTCTTTGTGTTGCACAATTTCCTCCATATCTGCAACTATATTTTCCACGGCTTTTTCCGCGGCGTTTCTTCTCGGGGGCATTTTTCCTCCCTACAGGCTCGTACCCTAGAGCTCTCTTTCTTTTCTCTCTCTCTCTCTCTCTTTTTTTTTTTTTTTTCTACTACCTCAGCGCTCTATCCCCAGCATGGTCGCCAAAATGTTAGCCAAGGTAACGGTATAGAGGTGCTCGAGGTACAAGGAAGGAGAAGTAAGGGCAGGAAAGAGGGCGAGGACCGGTGCGTGACCTTGAGCTACGATTATCCCCGGGATCCGGGTATACTTTGGTAACCGTGGACCGGGTAATTGTAATCACCAGACTGATTGGCTCAATCGGAGAGTCCATGCGAGGGAAGTCCTGTGAGTGTATCTGAACACACAGCGTCCCAGAATTAGTATCCCGTGGCGTCACTTTTGAGTTCGTCTCTCACGGCCAGGGCGATTGCTCCGTCGTGCGACTACCCCGGGACTGCGAGAGAGCTACAGCGACACTCTTCGCACAATCATGTTGTGCTACGCAACTGAGACACAATCGACCCAGGGAGTCCTCAGCGCCCTTTGGGTATGGAAAGTAGACAGTTTAGTAGAAGAAGAAGAGGAGAAGGGTTTGCAGAAGCAGGCAGTGTAGGATAGAAAGCAGACTGAGTCCGTATTGCATTAATCAGTGAAACGCCGAATTGGCTACAGAGGATTGCGGTAATGCGCTCGTGATGTAACCCGTGCGATACAAGGGCTGTCTATTGTGTAAATCTACCTCTATTTATACTAAAACCTAATTCTTGCGCTGTTCTTCGGCCTTAACTACCTGCGTCCGCGGTCTCGATCCTCGTGGTCCTCTGGTCACTGTGTCCCCGGCCTCGAGCCCCGTGGTTGCTGTTAAGTCCTGGTCTTCCCCGTGGCTGTTGGTCTTCGGTAATGATACCCGCGGTGCCGTGGCGGGTAACAATGATTCTTTGTTAGTTGAGGATGTACTTCCGGTACATGTATGTAATAAGTGAAGCAGCGCATCGATGAATCTTTCTGTCGTTGTTAACTTCAATCGTAGTTTGATTTACTTACATTTCTCTATCTCTTTTTATGGACTTAGGCGACTGTTGCAGCAGTCGTGCCCATACCGGTCATGTTTGAGTCCCCAGCTCTTCGTGTATCACCTCAGAAGGCAACGACGCCAAAAATATCTCGTGGTGCGACAGTACATTCTCTCTCTATGCCTTGTCCATTAAGAGGATATTAAGTATTTTGAGACAATTTGCAATCTCAATTTAAATCAGTGGTTAAAAATAGTAAATCTGGTGTCAAGTAAAATGAGACCGAATTGAAAATGAGACTCGAATGAACCCATAAAAAGAATGTAAGTTGAACCCTCGATACCAAAAATTCTATTAATATATTTGTTGATCATTAATTTTCATTATTTTAAGACGGAAAGTATATTGAGACTACTTCACATCTCATTACTCGAGTCATAGATTGCAAGCTTCAAGGACCATAAAAGTATTATGCATGATGAATATCATTACTTCAAAGAAAAATATATACAAGAAGTAATCCGATGAAATGACATATTTATATCTATAGAGAAATAAAATTATCACAACACTAATGGAAGGAAATAATCCCATGGAAATACATTGAAATGGATATACCATCTTACTATAAATAGATAAATCATGTTTAGAAGTAGTGTCATACTACTCTAATTTGCGTTGGCTACATCGCAATGAGAAAGGGTGTACCATTGAAACTAATATAATCTAATATAACTATATATTAACATGAAAACTACTCATCAAACTCGATAATTGAGTCCTTAATCATTGAAATTTGTAACTCCGGTATGCACATCTTGGGATTAACGGTTTCAAGACGAAAACTTGGCTTCCAAGCTCCCATGATTGATGTTGTAGCCACCCAAGTTGGATCATAATCCATATCTTTACACCAAGAGTTACCTCTTCTTGTATCCCACCCTTCGTAAGTGTCAGGATTGACATGTTTAGAAGATACTGGCTTCCAATACTCAATGTGGATTTCTTGAGGATGCTCTACACTAGCATTTGGATTGCTCAAAGCACGAGCTATCCAAAATTTCTTGAGATCTCCGTCAGCCGGACGTAGCACAAGTAGGTATCAGGGTTGTCTTATTAGACACAATTTTCGGAATGTCTGTCTGATTTGTCGTATTGGACATGTCTGTTAGACGTCCGGTCGACGAAAATGTTGACCGTACCAAAAATTACATAGTAAAAAACTTGCTGAGATTTACCTTGAGGTAAAAAGCTATTTTCCTACGTGGCGTAGGGTTGATAATGACGTGGAAAATCAAAACACACGTCACAGTGGGCGATCGCGGGTGGGCGACCTCGCTAAGGCGGATCGACGGTCGCACCGGGCGTAACGCTCGGTCGCCGCCGCAATCGCCGACGTCGCCGCCATGGCGAGAAGGGGACCGCGGTCAAGATGGAGACCGCGGTCGCCCCGGCAACCGCTAGTAGGCGACCGCCGGTCCGGTAATGAGCGACCGGCGACGACGCGCGGGCGTCGTCGGCCGCTTATAGCGATCGCGATCGCCGGGCAACCGCTATTAGGCGACCGCCACGGCCCGATCTTAGCGACCGACGATCGCCCAGGGCAATCGTCGGTCGCTTATAGCTATCGGCGGTCGCCCTGGGGGTAGCGCCCATGTGGCGATGTCTGTGGTGACCAGCACTATGGTTGAATATGAAACAAGAAAAATAAATTCATATTGGTACAAAATGAGCTTCAAAGCATTTCTATGAATACCTTTTTATCGGAAACAAGGTCAATGGTGCATTTCATAGTACAAATTTGCCCATGTCTATAATCCTAGTATTCATATATATGATGTAACTATTACATATACCAAACTATATATATTAGACTCCCGAAACATACTAGGATACCAAAGTATTGTAAGCTAATAGTTGCCCTACTTGCAGTACATTGTAGTATTGTACCAAGTACTAACAATGAACTTCGTGCTTCCAATCGAAAATAACAAAATTCTAATAACCCGTCTTTAGGTATCCCTCAATGTATACGTATTGTCGCTTGATACTTCATCTGCGTTTGGATCGGTTTCACCTAGAGAGTCATCAGTGCTTTGGTCGCCATCCTCGTCTTCATCTTCTGTCTCATTGCGTACTTCACACTCAACCTCACTCGCCAAATTGCGCAATTCCGTGTCCGTAGTTGTTTTCTTGTTCACTGTAACGAGGCGCATTAAGGGCCGTGAAGCATTAGTGATCCCATTTGCGTTCAGTGGTAGATGGCGCATTGTACATGTATTCGGATTATTGGATGAAGCAATCCCAGCATGGACTTCTTCATGTACGCGTGCTCCTTTCCGACATCGTCGATCGTGTGCCTTCCTCAAACGCTTCTGGCCTCATGTAATACGATTGCGAGGTTGTGTAGATGGCCCGACGTCTCGTGCCACTGCCAATGCCCGGTTGCATGTTGGACTTGTTGGTTCTATCTTGACCTCCATCTTCGGCAATACCATACGAGTTGTATGGGCCCCTTTGGGTTGGGTAACCCTTGGGAACAATTGTTGTAGAGGTACATCAGAGTCATCTCCGTTAAAAGTTGAATTCCTTGATCGAATGGTTGAAACTCTAGGTGACCCCACTTCCATGCAACCTGAATTGGATACATCGTCAGGTTCCACTTTAATTTGGTCCATTTGAACTCCTGTCGTGGTAACCGTGCCCTTCACACTCTCAAGTTTATCGTCGTTGTCAGAGTGTGGGCTGCCTTTAAGTGGCCCAATGTTCTCTTCATCCATCCGGTTTACCAAGTCTTGTTTCGCTAGGCAGGTACTCTCTTGGAGTTGTAGAGTTGCCACTCCTTCTCCTTCTGTGTCGCTGGCAAATACCGCAAACTGGCGAGGCAGTTGTGGAACATCCTGGTCGTCATCGAACTTAAACGGGTCCTTGACATGAATAGTCATGTTTCCTTCGTTGTCGTTCCAATTCTCTAGGTCGTCGTGTTCGCTACCGTCATTGACATAATTGTTGTCATCCGCCTTCGGGTTATCCATGAATACACCATCATCCCATTCATTGTCGGGTACATAGTCTTCTTCGTCAGAGTCCTCTTCTTCTAAATAATTTTCGTACCATGTTCTCGGCGATTTGGTACGTTTCTGGCGTTTCGAGTTTGGCGTTCGCATAGATGTACACAAGGTCCTCTGCTTTGGAAGTTGACAACCGATTCCTCACTTTGTTGTGCACGAAAGAGTACATGCTCCAATTCCTCTCACATGATGAAGCTGAACATGTCAATGCCAAAATCCTCTTCGCAATTTTTGGCAAGGCATTCCCCCCGACTTGATGCCACCATTGATGTGGTAACAAGTCACAGTGAGCTGGATCAGGGGCCTCTGAATTGGTGTTAAATGGACCCGTCCTCTCCTCATATTGTATGAGTTCCCGCACCACTTCCTCATAGACCACTCCCATTGGGGCGCTAAGCTTCCTTATGACCCGATTTAAAGCTCTTTTTGCTTCTCCATTGTTTTGAATTGCTCCCATATTTGTCAAATAAGGGTTCAACAAAGTCTTTGCATAGTGGAGGTGCAGTGAGCATCATCTCCCATCGTTTTTGAAATGCATCCTCGTATTTTGTAGCAATGTTGGGGGATAGTTCGAATGGAGGTTCACGCAAAGAGAACACGTGTTCCTTAAGGTCCGACATGATCACATACGCCCTGGGCATGGTGGTACTTCCTCGTCAAACTCCCGAAGAGCTAGGAGTCTTGGTTCAACTACTTTCACAAACTTCGTACAATTCTCCCTAACTCATCGCTCCTAATGCTATTCCGCACATTCCTTGCCTTTGTCTCAGAATCGGTGATATTTTGCGTGTTGAACAATGTTTGGACAAACACATGCCACTCCGCATCGATCACCATGTTGTTCAGAGGTTGTTGTAGCTTTAACAACCGCTCTATCATCAGATAGTTTGTTGCAAATCGAGTCCGAGGTGGTACCTTGAGCCGCAGACTTCGGCGAGTACTTCCGAATAGAGCAAGGGGGACGTGCGACCCCTTAATAAATGTGCACACTCTCTTGGCTTGCTCCACCAAATGCTTAACCCACGCCTCTTTCCCCCAATCTTCCGGAAGGAGGTCCGGAATATGTGCCGCACAACCTTGTCCATACAAGTGAGGATAGTCTATCTCGCAACTTCTTCACAAAGACCTAACATGGAGCTTGCATTGTCGGTGCATATATCGCACGATGTTTTGTGGTCCAACCTCCTCTATGTACTTCGCCATTTTATTTGCCACATAAGCGATGTCGTTTTTTTTCTTCCCGTAGTATCCACTCGATCCCAAAAACACCTCTCCCACGGGCAAACGAGCATCATGTTAATGAGTGGTCTACTTGTGACATCCGACCACCCATCTGAGCATATTGTTCCTCCATACTTCTCGATAGAAAGTTTTGTTCGATCCTCCACCGACCTTTTGCCTTCTTCGCATCGAGCATCGTAGTCCTAATAGCATGATACGAGGGTGGTTGATATCCACCAATACCGGCCTTTCTTTGTCTCTTGAACGGCACTTATGAATCTTTGGATGTCGATGCGACATTGAATGCAATGTTTGCCTCCTAGAAAAATGAAGCCCACTTTGCATCCAAATTTTGCCTAGTGGCAAAATCAAAACTATCCTCCATACTCCTTTGCCCATGTCGCCGTCCACTAGAGAGTGTAGAGATCCTTTGTCCATTGCTGCCATGACTCCCCTTGTTAGAGGATGGCACCTGATTAGACCTTAGGTTAGGGGATGGCACTTGTACAGAGTTGATGCGAGGGGTATCTATGTTCTCTATAGTTTCCCTTGCCGTATATGGTATGCCAGCATCCACTCGTGAGTCAGGAACAACATCCGCATAAGAAATGTTGTTCTTTGGAACTATCCCTCCGCAGTCACAGAATAGCTCGAGAACTCCACGGGGCAACCTCGTACACCGGGGTAATGGGGAATTGTGAGGATATCCGAAATGAGCTAATGCTCGTTGCCTTACAAAGACTGTGCTTTTCCCACAGAATAAGCACACGCGAGTATTTGGCTTGTCGTCCCATTCCGTGGATACTTGTAGCCAATCGTCCCATTTGCGAGTGTCTCTTCTATTATCTGGTACCCCGTTGGATTGGGACGAATGCTCCATGTTCCGGAACCGCACCTCTGCCGCTGCAATGAAACTGGTGACGACAACACGCACTACAAGGGCTCAAGTTACTTTTTGCACATATAGACCGAGCAGGGGGCTTCTCATGGGGAGACCCAAGACAACGGGCCAAGCGCAAAGGAAAGTGGGTTGGAGCCCGTGAACGACTCCTTATATACTCCATACTTCTGTAAGTCGGGGGCGAATGCGCATAGAAGGCGACCGGCGGTGCGGCTAGGTCGCCACAGCCAGATCGGCGGTTGCCACAGCCAGATCGGCGGTCGCCCTAACAACAACGCTGTCGCGCCATATGAACCGGCGGTCGCCTTGGCCTTGACTTCATCGCGCTAGCTAGACCGCCGGTCGCCCTAGCCCTGACCCAGTTGGACCGCCGGTCGCCATAGCGATGACAGATTTTTCCGACGAAGAGCACTTTACTCTCCAAGTCAATATCCATGGTCCACGCAGTACAGCTATTATTAACTAGAATCCCGGAGACCATGTAGCTCAAAAATGTTTGATTCGCAATAATGCTTTTCTTTTTAAAAGAAAAAATAAAAAAAATAAAGGGAACATGCGAAGGCAAGAGAGAGAACAATAAGGACTCATATTAGAAACTAGAGTTTTAACTTCTCTTGCTCCAAATCCAAAAAATAAAGGGATGAATATTGCTCAATCCACGTTTCCTAAATAATTAAGAATGATAAAAATTGCCATATATCAATGACGGTACCTCGGACATTGAAGGTTTTTCCCTTATGCTTATACCACATGCAATAGTGAGATTTCAGTCACCAAGAATATTTAAATTGAAGAATATCAAAAACTTCATATTCACATTCAACGTTTTTGCATACAAAATGGCAATTGCACTTAGTGTTTGATATTGAGTACACTACTTTTCTACAACTGCTAAAAAAACGTGATTAACTAACTACCAGTCATTCTTCGCTTGGGCCCCCTTCATTGTAAAGTTGGCTTGGCCCCCCTTCTGTACAAACTTGGCTTGGCCCCCCTTCATCAAAATGTGCTCCACCTTCCTCCATCGTTTGGTTCGGCTCCCCTTCATCCACTTCTCGCCTTTCGGTCCCTTCTTCTTCCAAATCTGACCAAACTATGTCCTTATCAGGGCTTCCTCCTTTGTAACCCCTAGGCGTTGTAAGCCCTTCTCGTGGGTTGGCCGCTCGATAAGGAGCTCGCGGAATATGCGGTTCTGTTGGCTTAATTGTTTGAGGGTATTTTTTTAACGTCCTCCAATCCACCTCCCTCTGCAAAATTATCTCTGTGTACACCATTTGTTCTATGTTGTACGAAACCTCGTTGCTCACCACATGCACACCGGCGTAGAGGAACTTCCACACTTCAATGCATCGTTGCACAAATTCATCGTGATGGCAATAGTGCAAATTTGCGCAATTCAGGCGGCGATGAAACTTGTGACGATAGTGTGGAAACAAATGGCCGATGAGGCACCAAGCAATGTACCACTTGCAAGTCTTAAGGGTCCACGGTTCCTCTACTTGCGCCCACCCCGGTCCACCCCGATCCAGCCGAAGGGCGAGCGTCGGTCGCTAGGGCGACCGCCGGTCCACCCGATGGGCGAACGTCGGTCGCTGGGGCGAACGTCGATCGCTGGGGCGACCGCCGATCCAGCGGATGGGCGAACGTAGGTCACTGGGCGACAGCCGGTTCAGCTCATGGCCAAGGACTAACCTTCCTCTTAGCGTGTTTGTCAGAATTATCAAAGCAGTAACGAATTTATATAATGGCTTTTGGTGGCAAGTATTTGGAACCATCAAAACTAAAAACAAAAAATGGGGCAATAATGTGATTTTAATACTTAGACTTCCTAATAATGACCCTATGAAATTGATCGAATCATAAAAAAAACCATAGGGAAATCGCATTCATATGTCATAATTTAGGTGCACCCACCACAACTTCGAATGATAAGGGAAAAGAGAATGAAAGCGTAGAGGAGGTGATACGAACACTTGAATTAGGTAATAAGGGCCTCATAAATGTAATGGAAGTATTCATAAAACCATAGGAGAATGCGAACTATGTGGTTGAATTTATATGGGGATATTTGAATTGCGGGGTTTGAAGCCGGGGGGCATATGTAAATATATAAGCAAAAAGGGAGTGGAAGGGGTGTTGATAACTTTCCTAGGTGATTCATATTGTGTAAAAAATATGGCACAGGACAAACAAAAGTATTTTTCCCGAATTTCTAAAAATTAAATAGTCATGTGAAAGTAGGCGGTGTGCGCACATGCATACGAAAACAAAGTGGGGAATGTAATTTGAACATTTGGACTACACTAAATAGGTACATTAGTGTTAAATTTTTATAAGATTTGAAAATGCTACAAGTTTTTACTTTTGGGATAAATTTTTTACCAAGAGTATCGATTCCAATACTATGTAAGGATCCCCATCTTCACCATTGTAGAGGGTACAAATATTGACTAATAGTAAAAACTTATAGCCTATTTATGTAAATTAGTGTATCTAACACTAATCTACCTATTTAGTGTAGGTAATATGGATCATATAAAAATGATGGAACCATCAAAAATATTATAGGACAACCTGTACTAAAAATAAGAAAAAATAGATAAAGGGGGTAAGAGGACAATTTAAACCCTTAGACTACCTAATGATGATCCTATGGAAATGATGGTGTTATTTAGAAAATCGTGGGGATATGTCATCTGTAGGTCATCATTTACTTGTAAGTCATTTGAATGAGTAGAATATTGAATGATATACGGAAAATAGATTTGTGGAAAGGGATAACGATTTTAAAACTTGTGTTGACTAAAAAAGACCTTATAAAAATTATGGAAGAACAAAATTTCCCGTAAGAGAAACATATCTACATGTTATGATTTACTTTGACTTTGTAGGATGCTAAGTAATAGAAGAAGTTATACTAAAGGGGGGAGGAGGTGGTTTTATTATTTTCTCTAACCGTATTAAATATATTAAATCATGAAAGAAGCCACATGGAACTTGGATTTACATGGAAGGAAATACTTGGTGTTAATTTGATTCAACCCTGGCATGGTATAGGATACTTGGTGTTAACTTCATTCAAAACCTCCAAATCGCGCAACCGCCAATACAGCGGATGGACGAACGTCGGTCGCTAGGGCGACCGCCGATCCAGTTGATGGGCGAACGACACTGACAGGGCGACCGGCGGTCTACGTGATGGGCAAGGACCCAAGGAGAAAGTGTCCGCGAGCCTCCGCGCACCCCTCCTGACGGGGCGACCGCCGATACAGCGGATGGGCGAACGTCGGTCGCTAGGGCGACCGCCGATCCAGCCGATGAGCAAACGACGCTGAGAGGGCGACCGGCGGTCTACGTGATGGGCGCGAATATCTGCTTCCCCCCCTTTTGCTACAAATCTTTTTCTGCATATTTGAAATCATGTACGAATCATTGCCTTTCGAGGTTTTGGGGGGTTTGTAAATATATTCATTGACTCTAAATACTTGCAACTAAATCCCACCATATATTTATACGTAACTTGTACAACTTAGTTACGATTCCAAATTTTTACAAATTATTTATCATTACTTCATCGTGGATTAATACTAATCAAAGGTTTCCAAAATTCAATATCATTATATATACATATGGAATGGTATAGACGACATAATTTTCTAAAAGACCACTGTCCAAAGTATCCACCAACGTACCAACATACAAACCTACCAACTTAAATAATTACCAACCTACATACCATTCTAAGAACCTTTTTTTAGATATTTCCAAATCATGCATTTCAAATAAAAAATAAACAAATAAAAAGAATAAACAAGATGATTAAAATAACACCGTGCGCATATATACAAATAATAAACATAACATCGTTCAACGGGTATCTTACTAGTAAAAACATATCATATAATCAAAAAGATACATTGTATAACATCCCAATTTAGCACTTATCTCCCAACTTTCAGTTCACAAATAAAATAAAGTAAATGGATATAACCAACACACCAACGTCTTTCTAAAACTTGATTCCGCTTACTCTAATCTTCTTCCATTGTACTTTTGATTTTTTTTAGATGGTACCAGCTCCGACATTTCTCCTTTGTCTTATTTGCAATACATAGATCTTCGATCCTTGCATTTAAGAACCTCTCCTCTTCTGCGAGCACAAGTAGCTTTTTGACCAACTCCTCAGTTGTTTCATTGCGCTGTGAACTTTGACCCTCTTCTGCAATATCCACGGTTCCATCTATTCTATTGAGGACTAACTTTTCCTTGTTCCCCTTCAATCTTATTGATGCTAGGTTCACCCTTTCGATCTCAGCTCTCAAGGCATCGCATGCCGAAATGAAATCCTTTAGCTCCTTCTCAAAATGACCTTGGTCCTTGGCTCCTTCAACCATAAAATCCTTCTCGCGACCCCAATCATTGACCACAAACCATTCGTCGATGTGCTTGTATCTCCTTCGCACATCCTCGAAATGTTTCATCTGCTTTATGAGCTCTTTCTCATAATCGACCTGATCCGATGCAACCAGAGCTGGGAGAACATTCGTCGCCTCCTCTTGGATCTTCTTTTTTGCATCCTTGATTACCTCTATTTCATGTTGGAGTTCAACACACTTTGCCCGTTCGTATGACAAAGCATGAAACAAATAATCATAATCCTCATAAGCCTTCTTCAACAACTTCATCCACGAATCATCGTTTTTATTCGGGCGTTTCGCTTTGAAGACTACTTGAACTTCCTTCTCCAGCTCTACTTCTTCATTTCCTTCTCTTTCTGGCTGTTCAATCGTTTCCATTGGATATTCTAGAGTCCCATCCTCTACGCTAACATTTGTTTGAGGAGAGGCGCTCATAGCGGGCCGAACTATAACTTTGGGTGTTCCCAAAGTACAAGCACCAAACATTGCTTCAACCTCCATGTATTCAATGACATCCGCTTCTCCTTCTGTTCGTAGGTCCTCGATGTGCTTCACAGGTGCATCAATCACATCCAAATCTTGCACGCTTGTTTCACCCACATGAAAGTGTTCAACGCCACCAATAGAACCTTCTACAAGAGGAGTATGATGCTCCCTCTCGTTAACCTCTTCTTCATCAGAATTAGGATTTACCCAAACATACACATCATCAGCATCCCCATCTTTCCGATGCCTTGCTGCCGTAAGTCCTTCTCGTGGGTTTTCTGTCAATGGGGCTCTTGGAATGTCTTGCTTGGTTGGAAGGAAGAATTGAGGCGATTTTTACATTGAGCTCCAATCCACCACTTTCTCCAATATTACCTCTGCATACACCATTTGAGCAATATGATACGAAACCTCGTTCTTGGTGACATTCTTGCCTTTATAAAGGAACCTCCAAACTTCAATACATCGTTTCACAAATTCGTCATGCTTACAATAGTGCAGATTTGCAGCATTTAATTTCAAGTGCGTCTCATGTCGAAAGTGTGGAAACAACTTGCTGATGTAGCACCAGGCGATGTAATTCTTCACTGTTGTCTGACTCCACACACCCTCTTCGGTCTCCCACCCCGGAAAAGCGCGTTGAGTGGCATCTTGGAGAATACGGTGATTCCTCTTCTGTGTATTTCCTCTCTTCTTGCGTCGCTCCTCGAGTACTATTTTACGTTCCGCAATTGTAGTCATTGTTACCTCCGATCACGGAAATGCCGCTATGATGTGATGTTAGATACAAAACACCAAAAATAGTGCAGTCGACGTTGGCCTCCAATCGAGCAAGCAAGTGGCAACTTTGAGTCGACACCAGACAATGCGCAACACCACGGCACGTGGACTGAAAAGTGACGACTACGGCCAATTACGATTGTATTTAACCTCCTGTGGCAGGGCGACCGGCGGTGTCACGGCGACATCGTTAGGGCGACCGCCGGTCCAGTGTTTCTTGCAAGACTCGCTCCAGGGCGACCGCCGGTCCAGCTGCAGCAGACCTCCGGGGCGACCGCCGGTGCAACTTCAGAAGAGTATCGATCCAGCCTCAGCGGAGCGCTTCGGGGCGACCGGCACTCTGCAGGGGCGACTTCGCGAGAGCTCCCGCTCTTTTTCTTGGATCCTCTTTATGCAATATTCAAATCTTGAATTAACCGATTCAAGCATCTCCCCCATTCCCCCCTTCAATCCCCCTCCTCCCCCCTCATCTCCCCTCATTCCCTCTCATTCCCACTCCGTTCTTCCTATATCCCATTCCCAATTGAAAATGATTCTCATGGTCATGGGCATTTTGCCAAGAGCGGTGACCATGATACATGAAAAATGTATTTTATGCTCATTGGATACTCTTGTGGTGTAATATGGATTTAGATCGATACAAGTTTAATCACAATTTACAAAATTATAATTTTCAACATTCTCAAAATTCTCAACATAAAATACTCATCAAATATTGGTTCCAAAAGTACCCTCAGTAATGGGTTGATAAGAATGTCCGCAAATCATTAGTCTTCTTGACTTCAAATATTTACCTTCATATAGTGGTCACTCATTTTTTCTCCAAACATATAATATGTCATGATATATCACCTTTTAATTTGGTAAGTAACTATTTCTCTCAGTGCTTTCTAGGGTATATGCACTAATCCCATTCACTTAATTGTATTTCAAGGCCTTATTATTTGACTTGCCAAAATTTTCAAATTCCTCCCCCCACTCAATTTAACCAATTTCATAATGTTATGAGCCCATAAACTCATTGCAAGGATAATCTATCAGTCGGATATTATATACGAAGATCTTATAATTTATTAAAGGCTCCACTGATATAAAAAGAAACTAGAAATTGTTCTTGAATGTGATGTTAAAATATGAGGTGCAGTTTTGGTACAAAAATGGTATCTTATCTAGATGCTAGAAATGGACTACCTTGGATTACATTCTTAGATTGTAGGTATTGAATCGTTAGATTCATTAAAGTGTTTTCATGCATTGAAGAGGCTGATGCTCTATAAATGAATTCACATTTTATCAATTATTATAAATGATTAGGCACGATATGACTTCTTAAAATATACACCATACAAAATAATATATACCATTCATGCCTACGAAGAGGACGAAGAACTCTCACCCCATCCTTCCTCCCATTCATTATTATCCATTTAGACATCTCTTGTTCATGTCTTAGGAATTGAATGATCATAAAATGGGAATTATGGGACCCACGATCCGAAATTCCTACCCTATGCGTACCTTCCTATTTTTTAAATTAATACATTATAAACTAAAGGGCTCTTTTATTCCTCCCCCATCCAATATTCATCCTCATCTCATGATTCTCATCCTCGTAGGAGCTGCTATGAAACCTCATGCCCTCGCATTCAACATAAAGAGGTGAAATAGGGCGACCGCCGATTCAGCTCATGGGCGAACGTCGGTCGCTAGGGCGATCGGCGGTCCAGCTCATGGGCGAACGTCGGTCGCTAGGGCGATCAGCGGTCCAGCTCATGGGCGAACGTCGGTCGCTGGGGCGATCGGCGGTCCAGCCAATGAGCGAACGTCGGTCACAAGGCGACCGCCGGTATAGCTTTTGGGCGAACGTCGGTCGCTCATGGGCGAACGTCGGTCGCTGGGGCGATCGGCGGTACAGATAGGGCGATAGCTGGACCGGCGGGCGACCGGCGATGCAGATTTTGTAGACCGCCGGTCGCCTTATCACCTTGCTTAAGAACGCGACGGGCAGTCCATTTTCACAGTTTGCGAGTACCTCCTTTTCGCGCATTGACTAGTATCGAGTTCAGAGTTGCTGCTTGCTTGCTCGTAGAGGGACTTTGCGTTTCTACGAATTTTTCTCATGGAGGCACTACCCGTTGTAGCGGGCACATCCATGGTGCGCCATGACCGAGGTCGGATTGCGAAGAAGCGCAGAGACATCTTGAAGAATCCAAAGATAGTAGCATTTAGAGGATGGGAGGAAGAGACGGGGCCGTGGTCTTTTGCCATATGTGAGAAATATGTGGAGTGGTGCCACATCAACAAGCTCTTTCCTCTACATTGGCACAATATTCATCGGCACAAGAATGAAGCTAACCTCCGAGAGTGCCATCATTTCGAATTCAAAGCGAGATGCATATATGCTTGGCATTTGATATACGGTAACAACCATATTTTTAAATATGAGGTTCCCTACTTTTTGGCACAAATGGCATATGCGGAAATGATTCTCGGGAAGGAGGTGCATTGGTGGACGCATCTACGTTTGCTTATACAAGAGAAGACCGAACCAATAGAGGTTGTAGAGACATCAAAGACTATTGAAGGAGATGGAATTGGAACGGTACCTATGAGTCCTAAGGCCGACGCGGAATTTTACACAGCAGGGTCTTCTTCCGAATTCTCGGAGGATGAACACACACACGAATACGAGCTCTGTGAACCAACTAGTCTTCCAATAAATTGGACTGAAGGAATTTCCTTTGAGGTAAATCCACTCCGAAAAGTGGGTGGAAGATTATCCAAAGTCATGGATACTTTGATCATTTTGCACAATTTCAGTATAGGAAAATGCATGGAATTGGAGTTAGTACTGCAGAATAGAAAGGAATTGGAAGCCCTCAAAGAAAGAGCCCTTTCTGCACCATACGATGTACAAGAAGAATGTCGGGAGGTTTTGGAAAAAGCTCTAGACTGCATAGCTGACATGGAGACCATGCTTGTGCTACGAAAAGAGGCTAAGGAGAAGTTTTTCGAGAAGAAAAATTCAAACAGCCTTTCCATAGAAGACTACGTAGAGTTCTGGACAGCAAAACATACTTACCTGGAAGGGGTCCAAGTTGGGAGGAGGGATCGGTTGACGGATATTGAAGAATCTATTGCTCTAGAGGTAGATAAAGAGATGCTACGCATTCGGGATTTGGCATTAGCGGGTAAGTATGGCAAGACTCCAGAGGAAGTTGACAAATTAAAGAGGCTGGTGAAATGGAGTGAAGACCAGAATGTAAAACTCGCAAAGCAACTACGTGTAGCTCAGGAGAATGCTCGATTCGAGGACGCATGGGCAGAGTGGGCTCATCGTAAAAGTAACGCAAAAGATGACATCAACATAAACTCAATCGACGTTGATTTGGAACCGCAACGATCACTTTTTTCAAAGGGCAAGGAAAAAGTTGAAGATTCTTAACGTAGAGGCGATGGACTTACACCCCCAACATTCACCAAAACGATATTTGATTTACGTTAATTAGGTGTAGGGAAAGTGTACGTAATTTCTTCTATGTACTTTTTCGCATACACTTTATATATGGAAGTTTGTTTTTACCTTTCATCATGCGTAAGTACGTGTTTGTGCATTGGTACAAGGGGTTGGGCGGGTTATATGGACTATGAAGATGTAAGATACAATAAAAGCTGACAAAGTACAATCGATAGACCACAAGCAAAGGAGCTAACCAAATACATACCATTGATTTAATCGATGTAAAAAGTAGTACAATAGAAAATGAGATACATTGTTGCAAAAAGCTGCCACTCGATAATACTATAATGAAATATAGTCCTATATAGCTAAAACCATACGCTATGCTGGAGTGTATGGATTCACAATATCGTAATTATCATTCACTAGGCTGAGGGTTGGAGCATTCTCCAACAAGAAGTTTACGCTTTGCACGAGTTCGATTGAATGGACCATCTGCATTTAAGATCAGATCTAAGACTCTAGAGTCTTTCAAGTCCTGCAAAGTCCTTCTTGTGAGGGGACTATGTACATCCAGTAAATAGTCTAGAGCTTGAGACTGGTATCGTGGCCCCCAAGTAGACTCAGCATATTGACACTCTTCCAAATCTTCCATGGAGGCACGACCTTCACCGTCGGTTACTCTCTTCCCATATTGATTCCAACGATGTCCCATTGGATGTGGCCCCCACTTGAATGTATTAGAGCTCACATCAAAATAGCCTCCAAGGCATTGGAAGAAGAACATCCGATTACCCTCATGCTGTGGACCTTGTCCGGCAAGTATTGGAGCAACTCTTAGAATCTCGTTTGGGTCAGTCTCCCAATTCAATTGGGAGCTAGGAGTACTCTTCTCGAGATCATGTTCACCTCTACGCCAACTCCAAATAAGGTCTTTACCCCAGAATCGAACCTTGTCAGTAGTCTCAGCATTGTGTTCCCAAGAAGGCGGCATATAAGTTCTTAGATTGAACATCTCGTAGAACCGCTCGTGAAAAGGCGCTTTGCATATAGCACAACGACTTTGAGTCATACAATGAACTAAAAGACACTGCGGATGATACATATGGACACAAGAGCCTAAAGCCCATCCACCCTCATGTCTAAATGGAGTTAGGCATATGGGACACGTAGAGTGATCCAATACAAACTGCGGAGGGTTGGGCCACAATAATGTCCTGGATGCTACATCAACATGTGCCGACATGTGGTGTTTGAAATTCCACCCGGCCTTGCTCCAATCTACAACCTCTGTAGAAGTGTCATCTTGCATCTTGATGTCCATCATAGGAAGATTATCAAACAATGTATCCACACTCGGCCACGAGGTCATACCGAACGTTCGCCGACCAGCTCCACTAGTAAAATTCTTATCGATCTTCTCCAGCTCCGCTGCAACTTGTCTCCCTCTATCCACCGAAAGTATACATGCCACCTTCCAATGGTAGTAAGTGGCTGATAACTGCTCCAAACGAGCTTGCAGTTGTTGCTTTTCCTTTAGTAAGGAGTTGTATCCATCAGACGACATGAAAGGGGGATTACGAATAGGGGGGAACAGCGGTAAAGATAAAGAATCTTGAGAATCACATCGTACATCTTCTTCTCGTTCGAGGCCCGACATATTAACAACACATGGCTAAGCTTTCACAGGACGGCGCAATGTAGGGCGTTGCGGTGACATTTCTCCAAATGCCAAGTCCTCTGTAAGGTTGAAGACAACTCTATCAACATCCGCCATGTCTGATTTCTCTACATCTCCACGAATGTTACGTGCGTGAGATAGTTCTTGCATCTTCTCGCGCATGCGTGCATATTCCACGGAAAGCTGCTCCCCTTCTTTCACCTTCTCCTCATACATTGCTCGTGTTTTTTTGAGATCCGCTTGCAATCTTGCTATGTTGTCGTCTTTACTCTTCAGAAGAGCTTTGAGATCGGAAGATGAGTCAAGTTCTTCCAATGGTAAGATGCAAGTACCATGGGGCTCTACTACGAGTGGATGATTACTTGCTATTGCAGGGCGAGAGCCACCTATTTCAGGAACGCGGCCAGGTAAATTACGACGATGATCCGCATCAATCACAACGCTGGCGGGAGGAAGAGGTTGTTGTACTTGACGCACCGCCTTACGAGGCCGCGAACCATCCGAGTCATCGTCCTCTTCCGATGTAGCACTATGATAGGCAGCCTCTTCCATAGCCTTGGTAATAGACCTCGTCACCGCCATGCCACCATTAGGAGCGTCAGGGAATCTTAGAATGCCTGTCGGAATGTCACTCGTTGAAGGTCGTGTTACATGCTTCCCCTCTTTGACAGTTGTCCAATCCACTCGTTTACCAAGAGCAACCTCGGCGTATACTCCACGAGCAAGAAACAATGGAACCTCGTTGCGCTCCACACATGGCATGCCATACAGGACTTGGTAAACCTCAATGCATCGTTGCTTGAAGTTTGGGCATTCACAAAACTTAAAATTTGCCTTGTTGGTGCGCCGATGAAAATGGTGACAAGACAGAGGGAATTTCTTGTCAATGTGACACCATTCAATGAACGATTCGCAAGTGGCCATTGTCCACATATCTGGTTCATCTTCCCAACCTCTGAAGGCAAGCTTATTTGGATTTTGAAGCACGTGTAATCTTTTCCGTTGTGGAGCGCCCTTCCTCTTCCTCTTCTTGTCATTCTCTTCCTTCCTAAGTTGCCCGAGAGTAGCCATGGATGAAATAGCCAAAAATGGCAAATAGTTATTACCTACCCGGAACGAGCATGCAGCCAATTTAATGGATGTAAGACAACGCGCTAGGCCAGTAAACCCAAATAAGAAGTTCAGATACGATGGGGGAATATATACGCCGGGGCGACCAGAAATTCAAGGCGACCGGCGGTCTAGATAGAGGTATGACGTTGCGTGGCGACCGCCGGCCCCAGAAGGGCGCGATCGCAGCAGTACCTGGGGCGCGACGCAGGAGGTAGGGCGACCGCCGGTGCAGCTAATCGCGACAGCGGGAGGCAGGGCGACCGCCGATGCAGCTGTTCGCGACAGCGGGACGTAGGGCGACCGCCGGTCAAACTATTCGCGACAATGCCGGGACGCGAGCGGCGACCGGTCACGGCAATTTCGCGGCAATGAACGAACGCGACGACCGGTGCGGTATCGCGGCAATGGGACTGGGGGGTGACCGCCGGTGGCGATCGTAGGGCGACCGCCGGTCTCCAAGGATATATAAACCCCAACGCGGGTTTGATATTACTTTTCCCCAAACCGCTATCGAACTCTCCTCCGCCCCGTGTCCTTGCTCGTCTTCTTAATGATGCATTGCCGGGTCGTCCGAGGAGTTTTTGGGGTTTGGTGCACATTGATAGCAGGGGGGAGATTTTTTGCCGATTTTTTCAAGAAGTTCAACGATGAGTAAATCCAAAAAGCACCAGAAGGGACAACGAGCATGGAATCTAGATGCCCCCGAAACATTTGCACCAGACCTTGGTATGCAACAACCTAGTGGAAGTGGAGGCCATAAGAGGAAGAGGAGACACCCAAAAGAAGTAAAACCCGGATTCCCAACACCAGATTATACTAGGTTTGCGGAAAAAGCATGTTTGGATTGGTATGAGGAAACGGAGGCTCAATTCCTAGAGCACAACTACCTCAGGAATGTTAGCACGGGCAAAGAGAGACTGAAGAAGAAATTGGAGGCAGTAATTTTGAAGGCCATGGAGGAAACGGATGAATACCAAGATGTGGATTATCATTCGCAGTACCAGTTATGGATGGAAAATACAGTTGAACAATGCATCTTCAATGTAAAGGAGTTGTGGAAGAAGCGATTTGGACAGAGGCGTCTAACACAAGAGGAGGACCAGTTTAAACGCAAGATGGATTGGTGGCAACACACAATCCAAAAGCTTAGCAAGAATAAAACCCGAGGGAAGTCATGGGAAAAACCGCGCTGCGCGCCACATTTGAACGAGACACAGGGTCGGGGGTGGTGTGGATTCCTCAAGACGCTACGATAGAAGCTCTATCAGCCCGCAATATGGAGGGAGGCCATGGACTGGTGCGGAAGGTGAAGATACTTGGAGTAGACCACGATCCAGAAAATATCGAGTTTGCAGCAAAGCTTTCCAAGAATATGAATATTCAGAAGAGGAGGATAGAGACTGCAGCAGAAGCTCTTGTATGTCCTTTGAATCATCCAGGAATTATCAAGTTTTGGGCGTTGCATACAAGGACATTCGAAGCTTACTCATATTGATGGAATGGAGGATCACTACACGAGATGTTGAAGTTGGATGAGAAGGTCGGCGACAAACATCTTCACTGGTCGAAAGTGAAGGAAGTTCCGAGTCTCACTCAAGAGGAGGCTTTCAGAATTAGCCTTTTCCGTCAGCACAGGATGAAGTTAGCTTGGGGTTTAGTGTACATCATGAATCACGTGCATAAGACAGGAGTACTTCACAACGACCTATCCCCCTCGAACATACTATTGCATTTCCCAACTTTCGGAGGAACCAAGATTTGTATTGGAGTGTGTGACTGGGGGATGGCATCTCGTATAGTAGAACAACAGCCTTCACGTTACGGATACCAGACGACGCCGAAAAAAAAGAAGATATGGCACGTCAATGGTGGGTGGCGCCCGAGATGTTCTATACTTATGGACCTGAAAGTTCTGATACAAATCTGAACGTCCAGGAACTTCGACATCCAACCACAGTAGCATCAGATTCGTATGCGGTTGGCAAGCTCATCCAGCTGATTGGTGTGCATAATGAATTCGACAAAGAATTATTACCGAATTCGACGGTGCGAGATTCATTCCTAACGAAAGTGTTTTCACTGACCAGGCATGAATTAAAAGAGAGAATGACCTGTGGGGAGGTGGTGAACCGCTTGATGGCGAAACCATATCATATGCTTCCACCGGAGCTTGTATTTAGAGAGGACAGTTATTAGTTTATAATATCAGTATATCTTCTTGCAATTCATAGACTCCTATGGATGACCATCTCACGTCATTGAGTGCTCATTTAGCCATGTAATTCACAATTTATACTTGCAATATATACAATCTACTTTTTGACATATTGTTCCAAATCTAATAGATTTTTGCAACTCTTACAATTATGTTCCCTTTTTACACTAGTCACGTATGTATGTCACCACATTTTGTGTTACATGAGTTTCAAACCTCATGGTTGATGTTAGCCTTTTCTTCAGGGGTTTGTGGATTGTTGTAATTTGTTTCATTTTGAATTCTTAATCCTTCATCTACGTTTAAAAACGTGAACGGAAGAATTTTGGATAATGTTGGTTAAAAAAATGACTTATTCTACTCGGGGGAAGCCTCCAATGCAAGGCCACCCTAGGCGACCATTGGTCCAGGGGCGAAAATAGGCGACCGCCGGTCCAGCAAGACCGCCGGTCGCCCTGGGCGATCGTCGGTCGCTAAGGCGACCGCCGGTCCAGAGAAGGCGACCGCCGGTCTAGTCCTACGTGGCGCAGTCGCGAACCGTATTGCTGAGCTGTACAGGCCGCGTGGCAGCCACGTAGGATGCAACGTGGACAGGGTAAATCCAGGGTAAAAAAAAGATTCTGTAGATTCTATTAGACATTCTGAGGCTCAATGTCTGTCTGACGTCCGTCAGTGTCTAGCAAGACAACCCTGGTAGGTATCCCTCATAAAGATCCCGTCCAACTCTAAATGATGCTTGTGGACGATCTCGTATTTGTCCAACGAACGGAGGATCAACAGCAAATTCCTCGCGCAATTCTCCGTTATCTTCAAATCGATCCTCTTCACTTGGAGAGTACCTAGAAGTAGGCCAAAATCCATCCCTAAACGTTGATGGAACAGGGACGGGTAAATCTAAAGCCTCACGAACTGCTTTCCAATAGTAAATGAATTGTTCATGATGTCTACGATAGTCGCCTGTTGAATCAGCATCCGCCAAAGACTCCCACAAGCTCCCAAAACCACTAATTCCCTTTCGAATGTCTTCAATATTCTTCATTTCGTTTGGAACTAGTAACGTAGGATCTCCAAGAGGAACCTGAGGTTTACCATTTGGCAAAACTTTCCACAACCTAACCCCTGCACTATCTTGAGGAAGCCACTCGCTATCCGTACACAGAATTTTGTACTGCATCAAAGGCCAGCCGGAAGCATCTCTAAAACACCTAAATTCTTGGGCACTAGTATGCCCAGATAACGCCTCGTCGCCATCATAGAGGTAACCTTTGATGAACGTCTTGAAATCCGGAACTTCCTCAATTAAGTGAGGAATTACCGGCTTATCCTTTGTGTCCATGAAAGATCTCATGAGAAGGGGAACAGTAGGGTAGCTGTTGGTCTTGAGCTTACAACTCCATCGCCCGAAAAGAGCATCAATATCTTCATGTGTGTGACCCACAATAAGGAAGTTCAAGTAAATCTCTCTAAAAACGCCCTTGTACACGAGCAGTGAAAAGAATGCAAAAACAAACCGATTCTTATTATCCCCGCAAGCATTATCTAGCTGCATGTGTAGCACCGGAGGAAGAGCCTTTCCCGGGATTGGAGCCTCTGGGAGAAGACCAAGCGAATCCAAGCACATGTCCGCCCCATCCAAAACAGCCTAAGAGAGAGGGCTACTTCTACCACCACCAAACAAGTGCCTGCAAGAGCACTTTGGAGGAGATTCCAAATCTCTTAACAGTTGAGCAAATGAACCGATAGTATGATTAGAATCCGTGGGATATATATCGAGGCCGTAATGTGCGTAACGTACATCTCCGTGTCCATGAGCAATCATGCCTGCGATGGAAACCAACAATTTCATGAAGGAATCGGTCGATTTACTCTTGTGTGAGAATTGCGGAGAGGCTGTCTTGGAATGATCCATTTTGTCATGAATAATGCACAAAGACGATTCGGGCCGTGCTTCAAACTCTGAACGGTTACTATAATAGAGCAACCTATGCGCCATTTGAGAAGTATTATGCCGTTTGAATTTGGCATCATGAAGAGCCCATGCGCGACAGCCTTGAGTACTGGATGCTCGAAGTTGTTTAATTTTGTCACATTCACCACAACGAGGAAATGTGTCACTCTTTTGCTTGGAATAGTACTCTTGGAATGATTCTTGCCGGATCCTACTTAGAGCAGAATTTGATATAGGAGGAAGACCGTGGACGACATTGATGGCATTCACCTCTGGTAAACTGTCCCTCCAGCGGAAGGAAGAGGGCAAGCATTTGGACACTACCTTCTCGCCCGTATCAATAGTCTTTGTTCGATGCGGCATGAGATCGGCAGCATTTTCCACAATGGCTTGAAGGGATGTTGTGGCTTGCAATGTCTGGATACGAGGTTTCTTTGAACCACAGTTTCCATGGTCCTCTGCTTCTTGTCCGTCTTGATGGGCATACCTCCACCGGAAAAATGTGGCACGTGACACACCCATAATCAGGTACCACGCCACGCAACACACCTCAATACCCTCCAACATAATCATGTCATTTCCGTCCGCTGCTTCGTGGACTTGACCATGTACACTAAAGAGACAATGTGTTCTGAAGTAAACATCACCGCGAACATAGAACTGGAACCTCATATCTTTAATTTTGCCTCGAGGATAGGGCTGCACACAGTTCTTTGGACAACAATAAGCTGTGGAAACAAAGTTGATGGACTCCGGTGTAAGAAAGTACTCCTTCTTAGGTGGTGAATCCCGAAGACGCCTTTGACGTTTGCTCTCGTGCTGGCGAAGACCAACTCGTGGTGGCCGACCAAAAACCTTGCAAGCCGCATTGAAGATGGCGCGTTGGTCGTGGTCGTAGAGGCTTGCTCCGTTGAGAAGGACATGCGTGATTGGCCATGCACGCAAAGAGTAGATCCAACTGAAAGGAACCTCTGCTTCTACTAACGACTCTGCTATCTGCACGCAGACAAAGTCGGATCCAAGAGGCCGACCACCAGTCTCTGGGACGACACTTGAGTCAACCGATTGACAAACAGCTTTTGCAACGTCGACACCGGCGTCATTCAGAAGAGTGACTCGTTTTGACACCCATGATGAACGGTTAAAACCCTCGCACTGTGCAACTCCTTCAGGTAGAACTAGTGGTCGGAAATCGACACCGTTGACAACAAAAGTCTCCATCCTACAACAAAAAAGAAGATTGAAAAGATAACTTAGTGCTTGTTTAATAGCATAGGAGAAGATCAAATATGAGAACCAAGGCAAAGGTTCCGCCACAGTTATCCCCGGCCCGTAGATAACAGACTATAGTTGGATATTATTGTCGGAACCCGTTTTCTTGATTGAATACTTCATAAGCGTAATGTGCATTAAGAATAAGTATAGAGTCTAGAATCCGACCTAAGTATGTGCCAGGCCGTATACTATAAGGCAATTACGTTTTTACAAATAAGTGTTATAGTTAAAATCTAGTTTGTGATAATAAGGATGGATTTGCGAATCCTTACTCTGCTACCGTACGGCTAGGAAGGACTGTCAGAAGCCGGATAAGGGTTTTAAGTACGGCGGCGAAAGGACGAAGTCGCCGAAATATAACAATGACGGAAATGGCGAATGACAGCTTTTTACCAGACCAGGGTATGATGGCCGGATTCAAATCCGTCCTCGAGAGGATCAAGGAGGTCGGATCCATTCCGGCCTTCCCAGACACACCAGCACAGACCCCGGTCGCTCGTCCTCCTCTAGTGGACACGCATCCATATGAAAGCGACGAGAAGTACGAGGTAGCAATACAGACTTGGAATCCGGATTGAGAATCCGGTCTAGAATTAGAAAGCCGGAAACGAATCTGGCCTAGAATTAGGAAGCCGGATTAGAATCCGGCCTAGGGTTAGAAATTCGAACTATGGCAGTAGGTAGGATCTTTTTGGGAAAGCGAGCCGCTTTCTGTAGTGTAGGCCTAGTAGGGCGGCCGCCGCTAAGTTTTTAGGTTTCTAAGTCGTTGACTTAGAAGTACTTATAGGTGGAAGTTTGGCCACCTAAAACATTCCTTGCTCGAGTGTTAATCGAACCTTCTTACGCGCATATTCGGCGTGATCATTTCCCTGTCTCCTTTTCAGTTGAGTGCTTGGAAAGCCGGATCTACTTTGTGTGTGTGAGTTGGGAGTTAGGAATCCGGATTCTTTGTTAGATCGTTTCTGTGGAATTAAAGTCGGGTTGGGCGTATTCTTGAGTGCCTTGTGTCTTGAATCGGTCCAGGCGTCGAGAGAGGGAAGCTGCTGTGGTAGACACTTACGGTGCGGGGAGGTTCGGGAAAGACAAAGTGTGTGAGGACGGATTCCAATCCGGCCTCTAGCCGCCACAGACTTGGGTTTCTCTCGTAGTCTCGCAGGACGGATTAAGCGCGAGACGTGACCGAGAATACGTGTAGACGTCTTCTAGCCGGATTCGAGCTCTTGGAGTCCGTCATTGTAGTAAGGGTGATAGGGTAACCGGGACGGCTGCGTGACTGCTAGTTCGGACGGATAGGACGGATTAGTTGTGAGGACGTAATGTGTGCCTTAGTATGTGTGTGTGTGTGTAGAGTCTAAGTGTGGAAGTTTCCGCCACGATAAACATAAGGGAAAGAGTCTTTGTGCATCCCCTCTTGCAAAGGGATACCCTTGCCCTGCAAGGCTAAAACATAAGTTGGGACTAGGAACGTTTGTGGATTTGGTTGTTTTAACACTACTTGCCTTGGTCACTTCACAGAATCCCTGGAACGATACACGAGTCACCTGAACACGGGTTTTACACCAATAAACGTGTAAGGGAAGATAAAGTGAATACATGGCATCCGACAATTATCCACGAATCGGGGATAAAACTGGACCCTAAATGTCAATGTAAATTATCCCCGACCCGGGGATAAAAATGGACCCTAAATGTCAATGTAAATTATCCCCGACCCGGGGATAATATTTTTTTCTTGGGCCGATGCATGGTTATCCCCGGCCTGGGGATAACTATGTAACCGCCAAAAAAATATTATCCCCGAGCCGGGGATATTATTTTGTGGGAGGATGCAAGGTTATCCCCGGCCCGAGGATAACTATGTTACCGCCAAAAAAATATTATCCCCGGGCCAGGGATAATATTTTTTTGGCGGTTACATAGTTATCCCCGGGCCGGGGATAACCGTGCAACTGCCCACCAAAAAATATTATCCCCGGTCCGGGGATAATATTTCTACTGCCCACGAAATTAATGTTATCCCCGGCCCGGTGATAATGGTCTTCTTGGGTGGATGCAAGGTTATCCCCGGTGCGTGGATAATTATCGGAGCATAGATTCCAGGAATAATCCCCACAGACAGTAGAAGTTATCCCCGGCCCGGGGATAACTTTCATTCTATTAATAGTAAGTGCTGAAACACTGTCATTCATGCCTTGCACTCAATTTGCGAACATCGCTCACCTGCGAATTGCAGAATTCGAAAGGAAAAGAAGGGCTCGCAACTGAAAAAACCAAGCACAAAAAAACTAGTACCGAATACAGAAGTCGAAAAATACATGACGAGCAATAGTCTTAACTTGAATCATTATCAAACTAATGCAACAATACTGAAACCTCTAAATGCGAAACTACATCAGACGCACTAAGCACCAACTGAAACTTCTTCTACACACACGCAACCTTGAACCTACACACCGGAACGAAATATGAAATGGAGCGCACCTTGAGAGCAAGAACGAGAGAGAGGAGAAAATGAAAGGACACCTGAGAGACAGAGTATGCAACCCGAGCCTGACCTCAACGGCTACATCGTGAGAGTATCTCGACGCCCGAAATCGTGCAAAAAGCCCACAAATTCTGTCGCAATATGGACTTTGTCTTTAGTAGGATTCTAAATACGATTCCACTTTTTAAAACAGAATTTTGAAAGTATTAGGCGGCAAAGGAATTTTGGCGGGAAACTGATTTTGGAGGGAAACCCATTTCTAATTATCAATTTTTATATTTTACAAACAATATTGTCTTATATTTTTCTCTATAAAATTGAACAATCTATACATAACTATGAGAAGTGGAAAAAAAAATACAAATTTGTATCAATGAATTTATTGAATAAACTATAATAACTACAAAATTAGAGTAACATATATTATATTATAGTATATTATATTATAGTATATTATATTATAGTATATTGGATTATATTATAGTATATTACATTATATTATATTATAGTATATTATATTATAGTATATTATATTATAGTATATTATATTATAGTATATTATATTATAGTATATAATAGTATGTTGTATTATATTATATTAAATTATATTATATTATCCAATATAGAATTATATTATATTATATTATAGTATATTATATTATAGTATATTATAGTATATTATATTATATTATATTATATTACATTATATTATATTATATTATATTATATTATATTATATTATATTATAGTATATTATATTATATTATATTATATTATATTATATTATATTATATTATATTATATTATATTATAGTATATTATAGTATATTATATTATATTATATTATATTATATTATATTATATTATATTATATTATATTATATTATATTATATTATATTATATTATATTATATTATATTATATTATATTATATTATATTATATTATATTACAAGTATATTATATTATACTATAGTATATTATATTATAGTATATTATATTATAGTATATTATATTATAGTATATTATATTATAGTATATTATATTATAGTATATTATATTATAGTATATTATATTATATTATATTATATTATATTATATTATATTATATTATATTATATTATAGTATATTATATTATAGTATATTATATTATATTATATTATATTATAGTATAGTATATTATATTATATTATATTATAGTATAGTATATTATACTATATTATACTATATTATACTATATTATACTATATTATACTATATTATACTATATTATACTATATTATACTATATTAGACTATATTATACTATATTAGACTATATTATACTATATTATACTATATTATACTATATTTTAATATATTATACTATATTATACTATATTATACTATATTTTAATATATTATACTATATTATAGTAAATTATACTATATTAGACTATATTATACTATATTATACTATATTATACTATATTATACTATATTATACTATATTATACTATATTATACTATATTATACTATATTATACTATATTATAATATATTATACTATATTATAATATATTATACTATATTATACTAATTATTCGATAGAATATATTACTATATAATACTATGTGATACGATATTAAACTATATTAACTTGCAACCATTGTGCATTTAAGTTATGTTATAATAGATTTTATTGTCCTATATGATTAAAATTTATGTGAACTAAATAATTATTATTTTGTAGTCTATTATACTATATTTTACTATATTGTACTATGGTATACTAAAAATACGATACTATACTTTATTAGACTATATCATACTATTATTTACTTCAATTTCTGTAACTTCCAATATTTTCCGTATTATCTTTGTATTATTTTGTATTATATTGTATTATAAAGTCTTTTTAATACTTTATAAAATATAGAAATTGTTATTTTATATTATATTATATTCTAGTATGATATATTTTCCTATATGAAAATGAATTACATTATTAATGTTACGTCATATTATATGATAATGATATATTATTATGTTTTTATACATATTTATATTATCGTTTTATATTCTATTATAATAAAATATACTATGTTATACTATATTTTAGTACATTATATTTTGTTATACTATAGTATGCAATATTAAATTGTATACCATTATGTTAAGGTATGTTATGTTAGATTATTATTATTACACTATATGATTATAATTATTGTACTATATGATTATCATTTGTCAATTCATATTGCAAGATTTTTAAAGTTATTCCTTTTTTAATTTGCATTCATTTCTAACTTGATATTTAGTCCGATCCCCTTTAACTCCGATATATAAAAAAAGGAAGAAGTTTGGTATATTATAATATAGTATACTATAGTTTATTATCTTATATTTAAGGATATTCTATTGTACTATATTGTATAATATTATACTCTATAATATTATATCTTAATATGTTAATTTATGTTATATTATAATTATTATAATTCATTATATGTACCTAAACTTTTTTTTCTTAATAGCAATGACAACTAGCTTGAGAGAATTAAAATTACGCCTTTGAAGGCTTGGAATGAATGACTCACACATTAGAAATGCTATTTAGATTTAGTTCAAAAAAATCTTATTATGATATCAAAGAAGAAGAAATGTGATGACGCTTCTAGCGACTCCGACGGTGACGATTCGGACAACTCGGAGTATCGTGCGGGTTATCAGGCATCACCAGTAGCACCATGAGCAGAGGCAATGGAGACATCTCTTCCTAGGTTCACCCCGATGAGTGAGGACTGAGGAGCAGCACGAGCAAGGGCCTGATACCGAGACACGACGCCCTAGTAAGGAGCTTATGCTAGTGATCCCGTGGAGGCTCGTCACGACGATGATAGTGCCTGTTCAATCACATGCGGGTGTTGTGGTCGGATCATCAGGCAACTAAAGCTCTATTGACTTATACATATATAACATATAATAGTTGAATACAAAAATAACCGTTTGTATAGAGTCCTTGAAATATGTAAGAGTACATTTCATGGTACAGAAATAGTGTTAGTTTATTTTTCTTTTTATTAAGTACATGAACTCTATGGTTTTATTGCTGATTAATATCAAACACAATAAATAAATGTTACTTTCCTTTGAAAGATCTATGATTCCTTTAAACTTATTTTAATACTTGGTGTCATCATAGTTTAGTAGATCTTTGGGGAATTTTCTTATTTGATTCCTTAGGATTTATTCTCTACCAAAAGAGCAAATGGAGATTAGTAATAATGTATATTTGTCATACATAATTTGGATGAAATTTCAATTAATTGGTAATAAATTATTCCATACCTTATTTACAATATGTGTATTGCATCAATGTTTTTCTACCATAGATGAAAAAGACCAAAGTTTCAGTTACATAATTACATTGCAATAGTATAACATGTTCTAATTGTACAATCAATACTCACATAGCTAAGGTTTTAAAATACAACCTTAGAATTGAAATGAAATTAGATTAAGAAATTTCATGGACATAACTGCACAAACTTATTTGACATTGATTTTGTTACCTACCATGGCAATTTTATGTAATTCCTATAAAAAATTACACTGATATTAAAACTTAGAATGTTTCAGAAGCTTCTAAACTTAGCATATAATACATAGAATTCGAATCTACCTGATCATAGGATCATGATTGTCAGTGTTTCTATCTTGAATACATAGACTTTTTGAAATTTTATCTTAAACTTAATCAGGAATATATGTACAAACAAAAACATATGTAATTTAATACTAAACCTTTTGAAAAAGCATTTTGGAAAAAAACAAAGAATTTGCATTTTGTATAGTAGCATATATTTATAAGACAAAGGTCTTTCACGAACTTAATTTAGAAAATACTTTATAGAACAGACCTAAAATAGTCTTGTATTCAGAACTTAACCCCTAAATTACCTTGTTGCAAGACAGTCTAAGTCACAAAATTTCACTTCCCTTTAGATTAAGTTCAAAAAATCTCAATCTAAGTATTCTTTGAAAGATTCAACCATAAGACCTCAAAGATTCACTTGACATTCCTCCACAAATTAAATTTAAACCGTTCATTTTTCCCCATTTGTGAGATTATAATGGTCAAAGTTGGCTGAGTTTTTTCTCGTGCTGGAACCTCCAAAACTCGTTTCGGGTTTTAAGGAAAGTTAGGGATTATACATGATCTTCCAAGGAAACAAAAGTTTATTTGAATAGAACACTAAGTCAAATTTTTAAAAAAAAAACGAATAATGACTACGTTTTCTAAACTTGGATTAAGAACTGAAAAGTTTTTCAAAACTCTTTGCATACCAAATTTATTTAAAAAACCAAGTATTGAAGTAAAAAAAATAGAAAAAAAAAGTAAGCAATGTTTTTTTTTTTTTTTTTTTCCTTTCATTGCCATCACCATGAATAGATTAGTGTTCTTAATTAAGACATAATATACTAAGGAAAGATGACTACATTTGCGTACAAAACTAAGTGAAAATATCTACAAAAAACTGAAAATGAATAGGCATCCTAAACTTTGATAAAATGTTCTAAAATATTTCAAGTGATTTTCCATTTCAAATAGTGATTTTCCATTCCAAATCCAAGAAATACTATTTTTAGAATACAATCTAAGAATACATGAATTTAAATTTATAATACAACTTTAGAACGTACAAATAAGTGGACAATTTTAACCATAGCAAACTATGACAAAAATTGATGATTATTCAACTACAAATCAATATTCACTTTCTGATTAGAAGAACTTCATCTTAGAATACATTTTTAGAATACCTGAGTTTAATTTTAGAATACAAAATAATAAAACACTAATTCAAATTTAGAATGCAAGATTTAGAATTCAATTTAGAATAAACAAATTGAGGATTTAAGCTTCACCCTTACGATGTCTACAACCATGGTCATAGTCATGGTCACTTAGTATATATTAATTAAAATTCTCATTTACCTAAAAATAGGCTCATAATAGTGAATGAATCAACTTTGAAAACATGGACTTTGAAAGACAACAAACAATATGCATTTTGTATAGCTGCAAAATATGTGTAAGACAAAGGTTTTCACATACTAAATTTTGACAGAACTTTTTAGAATAGACCATGAATAAATTAGTATTCTAAACTAACACCTAAACTACAAAGCAAAGATGACTACATTTGTGTACAAAACTTAGTGAAAATATCTATAGAAAAATAATGAATGAATAGGTATTCCGAACTTGGATTAAATGATCTAATGTATTGCAGAAGGATTTGAAATATATCAATTATCTAATATACCAATTATTAAAATTTATTGTAGTAATAAATTAAACAATTTGGAATTAATACGTAAACAAAGTTTGTTTAAAATTAAAATAAAAAATTAAAAAGGCCATGATCATGCATATGAGCATGGTCATGTGCATGCCCATGCACATGCGCATGGCCATCCGCATGACCATGCTCATGTGCTGTAATGATGGCAAATCATCATCATGGCCGTCCGCCGTCATTCCCTGACAGGAGCATAGGTCGGCACTGCACCCTCTCTCCGACTCACTCGGAATTTTCACTCCCTCCGCGTTTCACTCCTCCTCCGTCTTTTCCAAGGACCTCGCCTTCTCGCCGTGCCATCGCTTTTGTCTGTGCGCAAAGTTTAGGTTTTCAGTGTTCGATTCTGGGCGCGCTGCTCTCGTACTGGAGCGATGCTTTCTCTCATTTGCGGAGCTCGGTGCGTGTCTGAGCATTGCGGTGAGGAGCTGCGCCGGGCGCTGCAGCTTTTCTGTTTTTTTTGCGGTTCTGAGCATCGGCAGCTCTTGCGATTCTGAGCATCGGCAGGTATGCAGTAGTACCCGTTTTGTGGTTTGGGTATTTCCATTATGCTTGGAATTGTGCTTTGGTTTTGCATATCTTCTGTCAGCTTTACGTGAAGGTGTAGAGAGTGATAGGTTTTCCTTCGTTGTTTTTTTCCTGGCTCAAGCCGGTGCAGAGCTGCGGTGCGGTACTGCTGCGGTGCGGCGCTGCAGCTTTTCTTTTTTCTCTTTTGCGGTTTAGCGCTGCGGCTTTTTCTCCATCGGTGCGGAGCTGCGGCTTTTCCTCCATCGTTGTTGCCAATCAGCTTTTACTCTTGTTTTTTTTTGCTCATTTCATCGAGGGTTTTCCTGCGCCAGGACCTGAACGGTGCGTGCATTCCGATTCTCTGAGTTTGATGCTTCTAGTTAGCATATTTCACTTTGAAATTCAGAATTGCATCTTGGCTTTAGTCGCGTAGCTCCTTCCAGCATGTTTTTCATGGATTGCATTGAGGTTCTGTAGGGTTCAATTGAACTCATCACTATGATGCCTGGAATTGTGTTTTGGAATTGTGATTGGAATTGTGTTCATCACTATGATGCTTGGAATTGTGTTTTGGAATTGTGATTGGAATTGTGTATTGAATTGTGTTCTGAATTTCCACTTGGAATTGCAGTACATAACTATACTCAGCATCAAATTGGGTGTTTCGTTGCTATCGCACATCGAGCCTTCACTACGCTTTTTTTTCAGGTGAGCTCCAAATTCTTTTTGTTTTGCTTGGAATGATTAAGTCATTTCCATTCATTGAATTGCTGATGAATGCTGAAATCTACGTCGTATGTAGATATTAGATTCGATTCACAAGATGCCAATGCGTGATATTTCAGATCTGGCTCCCAATGTTATCCCTGGGCCGGGGATAAATCTCGCGCAAGCACGGTATTTGTCATGTGCACAAAAGAATTATCCCCGGGCCGCGTATAATTTTGGTCATTTTGTAATTTAAAACATAATAAACAACAAATTATCCCCGGCCGGGAATAACTCCTGAAAACGAACTAAAAGTAGTAACAAAGTACAACAATTATTCCCGGGCTAAACATAAAAAAATAAATTATCCCCGGGCCGTGAATAATTCCTAAAAAACAAGCTACTTAAATAAACGAACCCATCAATTCCCCCCGGGCCAGGGAAAAGTTTGTCATTTGCAAGGTCTATTTACATAGAAAACAACTAATTATCCCCGGGCCGGGGATAATTCCATAAAAATGCATATCAGATAGTAATGAACTCCAATAATTATCCCCGGCCCGGGGATAATATTGTCATGTCGTATCCACAATTAATGACTACATATTATCCCCGGCCCGGGGATAACTTCTAATAGACGCACTAAAGCTAGCAATATACCCAAACAATTATCCCCGGCCCGGGGATAATATCGACAATTTCCATTTCTTTTGACCCAGAAACGAAACTAATTATCCCCGGCCCGGGGATAATTCCTTAAAAACGACTCAGATACAGTACCAAACTGCAACAATTATCCCCGGCCCGGGGATAATATTGTGAGTTGCCATATTATAACATAATATAGAAAAGAATTATCCCCGGGCCGGGGATAATACTGCAGTCTCTCCTTAGGTATAATGAGTAGACTAGAGCCAAGCCAAAAAGAAATAAAAAAAAATGAAAAACATACACCACGATGAAGTAACAGTTATCCCCGGCCCGGGGATAATTCTGCCCTTGCCTATTAGTTCTACAAAGGACAACGGCAGATTATCCCCGCGTCGGGGATAATTCCGTAGCTCAGTCGTAGAAATCAGCTAGACTAGAACAACATTATCCCCGCCTCGGGGATAACTAATTAGTTTGGCATTAGTACTGATGAGTTGCTTTTAATGATTGCAGACCAAACGATGGCTCTCAGCGACACAAATCCCCTCGAGTACACCTTGAACAAGGTCCAGCACCCATTTGGGTTCAACCCATTCCTGAGCAATAACGATGATGAAAGCCTTGATCTCTAGCTCTTCAAGGAGGTGGTCACCAGCTGGTCATTGAAGATCGTCAAGAACCATGTTCTGGTCATGACCAAGTTGGTCTTGACGGACCCCTTCCTTCCCTTGTACCAGAATCTAAGAGTGACAGCATTCGAAGTACACAGGCAGAAGTACATGCTGCTCAGGTGTGTCCTTCTACAGGTGGACGAGGACAGGGAACCTTACCACTTCGGGATTGTGGTAGAGGTGGGTGCAAACTGTGGAGCACAGTTTGACCCGTTCGGCTTTCTTCTGGAACTGCGCAAGACTCGGCATGGCTTTCTGAAGTTCTGGGAGGACAACATGAAGAGCTGAGAGAACATCAACCAAGAAGATACAGTTCGTAAGCTGTCGACCATGCTGTCAAGACTGTCACAGACGCATGAGGGCTCAAGCAGTAGAGCTGCGAAGAAAAAGAAGGCACCTGCGTCCTCTGCACTTGTCGTGCATTCAGAGGCTTTAGCCCCGCTCTCAAGTGGTGCTTTGCCGGCTCCTCCGCGAGTGCCTGCAAAGAGGCTGATGAATGATGCGATTGTAGCGGGCGGAGCTGCCCCCAAGAAGAAGAGACAGAGTACCGCTCCCCTGCAACAACAAGTCAAGGATCGGCATTGACTTCTACCGTCGAAGTGCCCGCTCGTCAGAAGAAGGATTCTTCCAAACCTTCGGCTGAAGTCGTAGACTATGTGAGGTTTGCTTCAGTGCAGACATGCTTCAACGCTAGTTTCAAGGACTCATTCTTGTTCAAGAAAGAACAGAAGCTGGTGCCCATTTCGCAGCTTGTGAGGGGAAAGCACATGTGGGTAGTGCGAAGTCTTGAACGGGACATCGTGACGAATACCAAGAAATTCCTCTCAATGATGGGCGATGGCGACCGGAGGCAAACAATTATCATCACCCCCATCTTATGGAGATTTGCTTCCTAGGCGACCTACAACATGGGAGGAAATCAAGGATGGAAGATTTGCTATCATTGATGGCCAGCACTCCGTGGAAGCCTTGAGGGAGCTTCAGAACGAGCCATTGACAGAGGACAAGAAGAAAGAACTTTTATTGTGGTATGCATACATTCTATACAAGACCGACCCGAAGCGCCTCACTTCGATTTCGGCATTCTACAACACCACAAATCCTTTTAAGCACGTCCAGCCGACGTGGGGCAACCAGATAAGATCCGGAAGGTCTATTTGGATTGACTGTGGCCGGCCAGCCGCAAGCGTGAACGAGAACGCGACACGCAATAACGACTCGGTCTACAGTCCCACCAATTTCAAGGTAAGACTCTACATAGTCCCCATAGATTATCCCCGGGCCGGGGATAATTCTCAGTCTGTTGCAGTCTCATCTCAATCGCCATTAGCAGGAACACTGGAACTTTTATCCCCGCCCCGGGGATAACTTGGCTCTAGCGCTTAGACATGCTCTTTGTTAGCTCCTAGAATTGCACTTATCGCATCTAACACTTCATTTCAATGTCTCTCAGAAATTCACGGATCTGCTCAACATCCGGTTCAGAAACATCGACCCCACCAAGGCAGGGAAGTCAATTCTAACTACATCGGACCTCAAGCACGAGATCCAGATCATTATGTTTCTGGACACTACGTACGATAAGTTCGTCGAGTTCCTAGAACTCCATTTCCTTGGTAATCTTATCAATCCCGACACAGGTGATGCTTATCGCATGAACCCGGCTTACTTCACGAACCATAAGCATCATGTGAGCCGGGAGTTCTTTAGGAAGTTCGGAAATCTTTCCGATGATGACATCGACAGGGTCATCACCTTCCTAGTCCACGTTGAAACCGCCGAAGGAGCAATGAAGTATCCCAGATTGTCCTTTCACAAGACAAAATACTTCCATCGCTTGAGCCACGCATGTGGTGATTGGATAATTCGACAGAAGTGCAAGGCAATTGTATACCAAGAGTTCCAGGCGGTCAGACCATCTCTTCCATTCTTCCTTCCCAACGGTGGAGGAGTATGCCCAGAGAAATGGAAGAAATGGAAGTCGAGGAAGGGCTTCTCTTCGTGGAACATGCTGATCAGTCACCCGGAGGCAAAATTCTACTCAACCCGCCTGCAGAATCAGGAGAAGTGCAAGACGGCCGGGGAGATGAAGTCCATGTTTCCCAACACCAAGGACTTCTTCAAGAACTTCTTGCGGGAGAAGACCAAGCATCGGGAGTCCACCAAGGGATTCTATCTTCGAACCTTCGACTCGAAGGCCATGAATATCAGTGGCCAATGGTCAACTCCGGCGCCTGCAGGAACAGTTTCTCTTGGGCTGTTTGACTTGCGAGACACTGCCTTCTCGCTGTGCAAGAACTCCGATTCTTCAAAGGAGTTCTTCAAAGCCTTGGTAGCAAAGTTCGCGGTGATCTCAAATCCGGCTTACACAGACCCTACTGTATGGGTATGGATCGTGAATGGCGCCGTCAAGAAGAAGCTGGATAAGCTGAAGGCGATGATTATGGCGAGCCACCCAAACTACACAATGAGCACATCGAAGTATCAGAAGTCCACATCTGAGTAGATCTTCAACGCCCCATCCCCAGAGAAAGCTGCGAACGACGTGTTCATCGTCTTCTTGTTCAAGAAGACACCAGAAGGGCAAGCCTTCGTCGGCACCAACCCCTCGGAATTTAAAGCCCCAAATGTGCCGTATTACATAGATAGTGGGCACTATAACGAATCCAAGTGGTGTGCTAAGTACTCGGAGCTGCGGATGGAGTTTTACATTGGACTCATCCGCCAGTACTGCAAGAAGGGTGAATCAACCCTCGGTATCCTTTCCGGCTCAAAATTCATCTCTTCTAATGGATTGATATCTTGATTATCTTTCTGATGTCAATTTGTATTGGTTATCCCCGGGCCGGGGATAACTTTTGCATGTAACACGTAAATCGTTATAATGGGAATATATACTGATTTTGGTAATAAGGGAGACTTCCATTAGATCGATTCTGACCTGATTAGTTACCAAATCACCAGGTTTTTCCTGATAATAATGAATTTTCTCAATATAAAAGACAATAATAGAAAAGATTTCATAATGCAAGCTAAGAAATATGCTCCCCCAAGAGAAAATTTTATTCATATAAAAGCACAAATACAATTTATTGGTGTAATTGTAGACCTCCAACAGGTAGGCATTCTATTATCTACCAATTACGACGTGGCGGAGAGGAGGTATCACTAGAAGTATCATTCTTAGTGAATAGAGGGTCCTCACTACGTGTGTATTTAGAGAAGGCAGGTTCGTCCATCTCCATAAGCCCACCACTTCTACGACGCTTCGGTGCACGTCTCCGTAATAGACGGTGAGTCTCAGTCGAAAATCGTCTTGGATGAACGCGAGTGTTTGCCCCAAGAGATAAAGAGCAATGAGCCACAGTATTTGGCAAGAAACTATTTAGCTCGAATCGAGCTAAATAGGCACGGGTGTCGACGACGACGTTGCGTAATACAGCTTCACCTTGGGGAGCCGCAACAACCGAGGTCATTACACCGATTCGATCATTGCCGGTTGCAATAATTGGTTGAATCTCAATAGGGGGACTGTCTACTACACCATCATCGTCATTATCCATGTCCTCCTTCGTATAGTCTACAGCTGACGCATCGTCCGGAGCAAAGTAGATTAGCCGTCCCCGCATTCGTTCTGAGAAAGTTCTGGAGTCGTCACTTGTAATGGAAGCCTCTGAAACCGTCGAAGGACCAATTACAAGATTTGCTTGCAAAGCACATGATGGATGTGGAGAGAGTTGACGTCCAACAGCAGCAACCTGGTTCATAAATTCAACCATATTAGCAAGTGAGTCCAAGACACTAAGTGCAATGAAAAAGGTACACAATATAACAACGCATTTAATCATGTATGTCGAGGGTGGATTCACCAATCGATCTACAATATATCTCCATCTAAGCAACCGGTAAACATAAGCTCTCTAGGGTAAAAACCAGAATAATACCACTGATAAAAGAATTTAAGGCAAATTCTTCCCACTCAATTGGTCCTGATTCCACAAATATGGAAGATTACGGCTCAAGAGCATATACAACTCTGAGTCCTTCGACAGTTCATTATGCGTGGGTCTACGATGGCGCATAGTCTCTGCAAAATTCTCAAGACCATTCTAATGCACGGAAAGACATATCTCGCCTATCCTCTTCAAGAAGTCGGACTTTGGATCCTCCGGACAGGAATGGTTCCACGGAACAGTGAAAAGTGTGTTCTTTGTGGGAACCGCAATGCAAGTCTCACGCTTGGAATCGACAATGAGCAAGTTATCGTCATTAAAATTGGCACCCTTCCTAGGATACAACCGCCGTCAAGGATATTTTAAGAGGATGGGATTTGTCGTGCCGGGGTACTTGGCGAATGCGTAATTCTTCAACAACAGATTATCGCATTGGTTGGAAGCCAAGACAAGTCCAGGGGTAGCGTCTGACTTCGAGAACAAAAAGCAGCAGAGTCCATGGACAACCATAGGCTCTAGGATACTCCAGACGTGGATGTGGCAAAACAAATTTAGTAAACGAATGAACCCGGTCAACCCGGGACGACAGTAGACGACCCTGCTGGCAACTAAGGTTGGGACGGTGGAGGAAAACACCGGAGGATTATTGGGATCCGGAAAAGACAGGCACTCTGCAGGCGTTGGGGTAGACACAGAGGCCATCGAACATAGAACCCCGTCCAACTCCAACATCACATTCAACCACTTGGGCTTGGACCGTAAAAGACTGCGGGAGATATGCGTAATGGGTAGCTCGGGCGAGATACGCTGTTTGGGATGTTTGGGCGGTCCTGCCTGCAGTGAGGGAACACGTAACAGTGGCAAATGGTATTAAAACAAGAGGGTGTGTACCTTGCAAAATGCTGAAGTATGCAAAGAACTGCCAGCACTGATTGGGTACTGAACCGCCACACCCAGACGTAACATGAGGTGGTTGGCGGGGGATTTTGAAGCAATCGGACGGAACAAGGTATTTAGAAGGGGGGCCTGATAGAAAAGGACGAAGTTTAGGGCCTTGTGATGAGAAGGACGCAGACTCACTGAAGATAAAAAGTGATGTGAAATAAAAGAGTCTCAATTTTATTGAATGATGTCCCAATAAGTACAACAATTATAATTGTACTATGTAAAAAAAGCGAAACAGCATCCAATAATTCGGAGACTACTCATCGATCTACTCGCCGCCATCGGTGCCGGACTCCTGTCAAACAAGGAGCGCCGGCTTTAAGATTACTAAATGCATAAACTTGAAGACATGAGGGAATAGCAGAGCAACTGCCATCACCATCAACGATCACAAAGACAAAGAAAAGGAAAGGATAGTAACTAACTTCCGGATTTACCGGTGAAGTTATAGCCGTCTCAGTAGCAGCCACGGGAGAGTCATGGGTAGGAGGAACATCGGTAGCAGCCACGGGAGAGTCATGGGTAGGAGCAACTTCTGCATGCTCCCCCAATGCGACAGCAGAGGTGTGATGGGTCGGCGTCGGCGCTGCCTCAATCGGGACGTCATCCTCTTTCGCCGGCTTCTCCGAAATCTCGAGGGGTATGGGGCGGGGTGCGATCTCCGGTTCAGCATCAATAGGAGGCTGTGGGGGCGCGACGATGGCTGGTTGTGGAGGCGCGGCGATGGGAGGTTGTGGAGGCGCGACGATGGCTGGTGGACTCGCGTCACAGATGCTGAGGCGAGGTTGATCGGGGTTGATGGAGGCAATGGGTTTAGGATAACTAGGCAGTTGGGATAAGATATTTCCGAATGATTGAAACATCTGCTCCATCTTGCCTAGTGCCATGCGGGTTTCGGACTGAGAGCTCAGGAATGTGGACTCCAATCTGTCCACTCGAGCATTCGTGGCTGCGATATCTGCTAACCTTTGCTTCTCTCTCTCCGCTTCTCTCTCCGCTTCTTCCTTTGCCTTGCGAGCCTTCAGAGCCTCCTTCTCTTGCCGCTTCTGTGCTCGCTTCTGATCCTTCGTGAGCATGGGGGCGACAACTTCCAGTTTCACTGGTGGTTGTGAAGGCTCTCCTTCTTCCCTGAGCAGAGGCACGACAGGGAGAAGAGGATCATCCTCAGCCCTCAAAGGCTTTGGAGAACTAGGCTCCTCCGAGAAGTCGTAAAACCGGATTTCCATAGTATCCTCCGGCTCGTCCTCGGGCTTCCAAACACCTTTTACGAACCATTTGTCGTACTTCCCCTTCTCAATCTGCCTCCTGGGTGCGCTCTGCGGGCCTTGGGGAGGAGGCGCCAAAGTAGTCTCCTCCTGGGATGGATCAGGAGCCACCTCGTCGTCTAAGGTCATGGCCCCGAGATCAGCATCATCAGCTTGGTCATTGTCGTCCCTGTCGGCATCGCTCGCACCCTCAACATCGTCATTGTCTGACGAGTCATAGCTGTCGGATGATGATGCATCCCGTGGCAGACGCTCTTGCCCAGGTTCTACATCGTCTTTGCCAAAGATATCCCGGTAGATGCGATCGTTCGAGTTCTTTGAACGAACCTCCCTTCGAAACCCCGGGGGTGGAACAGTGTGCTGAACCGGAGTCCCAGCGGCCCCAATATCGACGACCCCAGGAGACTGCTGGTTTAGCTCGACTCGAGCTAAACCCTCGTCCGATGGTCGACCACGACGCAAGCGCTGGAGGGGGGGGCTCTGAATGTCCCCGACAACATCGCGGGCGCCATAGTTGGCTTCAAGCGCCGTCTGTGCTTGAGGCACAATAGCGCTTCTGGACCGAGAAGCCTCTCCAGCTCGCGCCTCAGAAGAAGAACGCTTGGTAGATTCGTGCAAAGGGGCGCGTGCTGTACCGCGGCCATGAGACGCAGAAGACCGAGCTCAACCGCTTCCACGACCCTGAGGGGGAGCACGAGCAGTACCACGACCACGAGGGGGAGCACGAGCAGTACTGGACGGAATTGCCACCGCAGCCCAGTCAATTGCGGGAGGAGACACCAGAAGAACAGCCGAATCCATGGGGGAATTCATCCCCGCCAGAGAAGAAGGACCACCTTCATCTTCACGCTCGTGCTCTTAAGCGGAAGAGTTGTCGCTTACAGGCTGGGTGGTCTTCTTCTTAGACTTCCTCTTCTTTCCCTTCCCCGACCCTTCAGTAGAAGGCTTGGGACCGCGATTAGCTTCCGGATTTACGTATGCTGCGACGTTCATATCGTTGTAGTCCAGATGTTGGTAATCCGTCGCAGCATTCGTATAAGCCTCCTTCTCGGTCTCGCTGATAACAACATATGTCTCAGCCTGGCACATCTGTTCCAATTCAGTTGTGGCTCGCCCGATAGGGTCAAGCGGCTGTTGACTTTTAGTCTAGGTAAAAAAACGACAACGTGGCAAGGATATAGGTGAAAACTAAGCCACTTCGCCGCCGCGTTCGGGCCGCGTGGAACACTACACACGCTTTTTACTGCAAAGTTTGTTACCCACGAAAAATTAAACACCCCCTACAATCAAGGTGAGCGGGCACGCCCGTCCGTCCGGGACAACTCTTACGCCTGTTTTGCCCGCCTGATTACCTCAACACGACTGATATGACAACCTTGTCCCCGTCGTCACCAATTAAGATAGGAAAACCGCGGAGGATGCCTCATCACCAGTGATACTTCTCCAGGCTTTGGGATTTATATCACTAGCGGCCAACACTGTCCAAGCAAATCCGAGTGCCACCAATGTACAACCCAGAGTACTTGTGCACCTCAAATCCGCCCTGGGAGAAGGGCAACCTCTTGCTCCACCGAATTGCGTACAATCCCCTGCAGCCATCGTCGAAGCACCCACAACTGAGGTGCAGCCCCGGTCAGCCCCAACCCCGAACCCCACCGTGGAAGAAGCGCAACCTCTTGCTGCACCAAATACTGTACAACCCCTTGCAGCCACCGTCCAAGCATCCACGACCGGAGTGCAGCCCCCATGAGCCGCGACTCCGAACCCTGGTGTGGGGGAAGCGCAACCTCTTACTGCACCAAATAGTGTACAACCCCCTCTAGCAATCGTCCAAGCCCCTAGGACTGAGGTACAGCCCCGGTCAGCCCCAAAGCCCGGAGTTGTGGTGCATGTGATGGCAGCCAATACCCCAAGTAAAACCGCAGCAAGCAGCCAGACGGGTCGCCAAAAACCCTGAGCAGCTACAAACCTACTAGGGCGGCGGAAATCTTCTCCTCGAACATGCAGAAATGAAGCCTCACCCAAAACCACAGGTATAAATTGGATTAATTGCCTTGTAGCTTTCATGAATGTTGTATCTTATTGACTTGTTCTTGGATTTCGAGTTTAGGGAAGCCAAGAGTGTTAGAGAAGTTGTTGTCTCTAAACACACTATGGCTGCTGAGGCTGATGAAACCGGAGTGCAAACCTCGGTACCTGATGCTGATGAACCCGGAGTGCAAACCCCGGTACTTGAGACTGATGAACCCAAAGTGCAAACCCTGGTACCTCAAGGAGTGGAGCCCGAGGAGGTCAGATTGGATCAAGCGATGGCAGATGCAGCGGATAATTCTGTCGTTGTGCCGCGCAAGAAAAAGACAGTGCTGAGTGGCGAAAAGGGGAAGGCAATCCCTGATGACTCGATGTTGGAGTCTGACAAGGACATAGCGGTGGAGAACCTACATCCGGTGGGCCAAAATTACAAGTCAATTTCTAATCTAGCAACTTTGGCTGGGCTAGAATCGAGGAGATGCGAGTCACCATCTACAGGGCCAAATAAGCGAGGTCGTAAGAAGGTGAACAACAAAGGTAGAGGCAATTCACAATCACCTTCACCCAAACAGAAATATCATAAGAAGAAGCACAAGGTAATTTCTATTGTAAAATCCAAAGGTGCCAATACGAGTCGTGCCTCTGGTCGTAGTACAAGGAAGTCAAAGAGTTAGCTTATTTAGAAGTTTGTGTGTGCACTATCCACTATGTACACTCGGCTTAGGTGTTAGATTTCCATGAGCGTTGAGCAGATCCATTTTTTCTGGCGTGTACACATGCTAGAGGTTTTTGAATTGCGTAGTTGTGACATGGAAGACATGCAGTGTGCCCATGTTTTTTCTGGCGTGTACACATGCCAGAGGTTTTTGAATTGCATAGTTGTGACATGGGCCATATTAAGTGTGTCCATGGATGTAATGGGATCCAACTGAATTAAGAGCTCGTTTTGTCTTTGAGTTTTCTTCACTACTATTAGATTCAGAGCACAGTATTTTCTTCATTTTCTATACTTGTAGTCTGGCAGCCAATTCTTGGCAAATATAAGTCTCTGTATTGTATGTAATCCTTTTCTTGTAAGCAATAGAAATACTTTCTCGAGTAGATCCTACTACTTTGGACAAAGCAGCAACTCCTGAAAAACCACTACTCAAAGCTACATCTAACAACGCTGATTTTCTAGCTAGTAGATCATGGGAGTTTGCAACTTTAACGATTGAAAACTCATGCCTAAAGCTCTCTATGAACGCATCCCTAGCACGTGCTTCCTAAGGAGGGTGGTAACAATCAGGAAAAAATCCAGAAACTAGGTGGTGATCCAAGACCCTTTCCATGACTTGTTTCTTGCTAAGGAGGTCAGGACATGCACTAAGAAGGTCTACAATCGCATTGGAAACGCTCCTTGCAATCCTATATGAGTTTCTTACAAAGAGGGGTGAAATCGCAGCATGTTCTGGCAAATCAGTAAGGAACTCTTTTCTCTCCCTATCACGTAACCTCTGTTTACGCACCCTCTCTCAAGCTGCTTTCGCAACTTTTACTCTACGCGCCTCACGTTCTACACATTCTGCAAGTCGTTGGGTGGGACGTGGACGAGACACTCCTTCACGCACGCGGCGTCTCTTTGCAATATCACCCATTACCAAACGTAAGCAAAATTCACGATGGATGGGTTTAGAAGTAGCCTGCGTGTACTGTGTGACTACCGGGAGTGCAGAGCGGAGCGCGGCGGAAGGGCAGGGGCACATCGACTGCCCAACGCGAGATCGGCAGTGCAAAGAGCCAAAGACTTGGCTGCGGTTCAATTTCAGCCGAACCAAACTCAGCTGAGCCTTGCTACGATAGCGCAGCGCAACAGCCAAACTAGACACTCACTTCCAAGCGAGATCTCCGCCTCAAGCCAAGCCGGGTATGTCGAGCTCTTGTTCTTATTCTGACACAGGCAAAGGCCGGGCCCAAGATGCGCGGCATCAATCACGTGCGCTTGGTGAATCCTAGCTTGCTTGCAACGCGCCTCACCGGCTTACCCGTCGATCGATCGTCCCTTCACTTCATTACAGCCATAGCCAAGCCTGCGTGCGATCGTCCCTCCGAAGACGCGGGTGCCTCTGGCCTGCCAGCCTTGGATCCAACCTATACGCAAAAGAAGCGCAGAAAAGTAAGTAACAGATCGCATACTAACAGTCTTAAACGTTGCAGATAGACAAGCAACAATCTACTTAGGACTTATCGGTACAAGTATGCAAATGTTTTGCTCCCACTCCATGAACGAGAACATGCGTGCATAAGGAATTGTTCCGTAACAACGTAGAACAAGAATTCGAAGCAAAGATGCGTACATTGGATTGGAGACGATAACCGCCAAAATCAATATTACGTCAAAGGTGGCGGCCCCGGACTTGGTGGCAGGTGACGGCTTGACGGGCGCCTTTATTCCACAACTCGGACGCCAGTTTGCCACGTCATCAAAATAGTGTACATGATGTACTGAGTGAACACAACAGTACTTTTCATGCCCAAGAACGGCAAAAACTGGAATTGCCATTACGATGGTTTTTTCAAAATTTTGACATCGTTCTAGAGAAGAACCCATTCTAGGACGCAGGATTCCACTTTAAAAAACCAAAAAAAGGCAAAATTTGAGGCATTTATACTTTGATGAAGAATTTTGGTTTTAAAGTTCAAAACCACAAAAATTAAGGCTCTCCACTCTATATTAACTTCAAGTATCTAAAAGAGCTTCATATTATGCTTCCAAAACAAGTACAGTTGACAACTTCCATGTTTTAACAAGCCCATGGTGAGTACATTTGCATTCTTAATTTCACTGTGACCCCAGGAACAAAATGACAAATCTACTAAGTACTCATGGGAATCTAAGGAATTTTTTGACTTTGGTTGTTGGAAAATCATCCTCAAGCATTATGTGACCCAAATCATGCAAAACATATCAAAAAGTATAAGTTCTACATATGCATTACTGAAGTACAAAGTCGAGACCTTCCAGAATTTGTGTTTGTGACCCCCAAAGTACATGGGTCTAGTGTGCTTTCACCCTGCGCTTTCTTCACTCCCAAATATCCATTGTGAACAAACCGATGGTGTCTTGATCTCTCTCTAGTGACTAGCCCACATTTTGCTTCAATCAACGTCCCTGCATTTTGCACTAAGTACCTGCGAGATAAAAATAGTTACCATGTCTTAAGCTCCAAACAAAACAGAGCAAGTAAGTTATCCATGGATAACAAAATTGAATGTAAGTGAGGCATCCTATATGCTGTGTTCCAATCACTGTACACTCTTGGATTCTATAATACTTGCCAATGCGCGTACAAACACCATACATCAAATACTTTTCCCTTTCTGACTGCAAATTCAAGCAAGAGATTAGATGCACATTTCTTCTGGCTCAGACTTCTAGATCCACCCTAGCCGCCAAACACCAGCATACTGAACATGAGCAATATTGACAGGAGGCATGTACATAGTGGAAGAAAATGACAAGAACAACGAATGGATGTACGTATCCTCAATTTTTCCTTCATTGTGATGCAATCGCAATTTTGATTTCTAATGCAAATCCTAGACAGGTAATTTGCAAGCATCTCATTGGAATTACTATAGAAAAAAGAACTTACTTCCAATTATCCACTCCGGTTTTTTCAAGCAGTAATTTTGCGTTCTCTTGAATTGTCGAGTAATCCAGAACCTTCATTGGATTATGAAAAAGTTCCATTGCAGCATCTCCGTCACTTCTAAAAACTTCGTTTTCTACTCGCAACGATGCAGAGGTTGTCGCAATTTCACCCACAATCCTTCACTGCTCTGGTCCCTAAATGCTTGTGTCGTGACAAACATTAACTTCAGCGGAGTCGTCGAGTATAGGCAGACGCAATTTCCAACAACTGTGGCAAAAAAGAACGATTTAGTAGAGAGGAGGAATAAGTGCAGAGGAAAGATTGCAGAGGAACGCGTGCGCAAAAACCAGTGTGAGGAACAAATACGCATGAACAAGGGCGGAGGAACAAGTGCGAAAGAGGCTGGATTGTAAACATTTAGGTAGCCGCACTCGCAAGTATTTGATGCAACCTTCATCCTCTCAACTTCCTATTAACTCACACTTTAACTCACATGTTTGACTGTAGTCACATCAACTCGATCTCCACTATCTCCAAGATTCTAAACAATCTCACCCAAGATTTGGAAAATCGACAAAATTGTTCTCCTGCCCGATTTAGGACAAGCAAAATTTATATGGCAGTCACTTCCTTTCTGCATCTTTTGCTATCTCTCTTCTCTTGTAGCTTACTTTGAGCGGTCTCTATCTCCACTACACTTCCCTTTGCAGATTGAGGTTGTGTTTGTGAGAAAGCCACCGCATTTGTCAACACTTTTCGATTTCCAATTTTGGAGTGTAATCACTCTCAGTCACATGTGTATAGATTTTCAAGCGATCGTAGTGGCACAAGAGAGCTACAGCTAATTGCTTCAGCTCGTGACGAGCAAAAGTTTTCCAGAAGATTTTGATTGCGTGCTCATGTTGGAGTCACGGTACTTTAACCTCAAACCATTGAATAACTGTTGTGTATAATGCATTTGTGATATACTTATGGTGGTGTTCCCTTTGCATGCTTAAGTCTGTACTAAAAAGGTATGTGTGGCCTTGTTGCGTATTCAATTCTCTACTTTCATCATCACACGCTATCTTAGGTGTGCCCATTGATTCCTCAGCTATCTCTGGAGTCTTCATCTCCATTGTACTTCCCTCTGCAATTTGAGGTATGCTTTGTCAATAAGCCACTACATATACTTTTGCTATCACAACCCATGATACTGAATGTGAAGAGCTGCATTAGAACAATAGAGTATGGTGATTAAAGCACGCCTTGGTGAGGCATACTACATTGAGAGGGCATTGGCAGCTAGACAAGGAATTACACGCTACCCATGTGGATGTGAAATATGCCATGGGTTTAGGACCCAACCAATTCTGACAGTCAAAACACACCACTGCAAGTATAGACGAGACTCCACACTAGAAGAACCTCTTATAGTAAGAATCACACACCTATGTGTTGTGATATTTAAAGCATCTTCACTCGTCCATACTTAGAGCATCTTCACTTGTCATGCTTTATTCATTTACTATATCACCTTACTTATACACAACTCTACTATCTTGCAGAGAGACCCAAACGACCATGGACAACGAAGAGAGGAGTACCCAAAATTTGAAAATGGTGGCAGTCAAGAAGTGATTTTCGAAGAAGCCAGGGAGGATGTTTATCTGGATGCGGAAGATTATGAGGAATCTCAAGAACAACAAGAGAACACTGACATCAACTTTGAAAAAAGGGCTAAAAACTAATTTGCTGAGGTAGACAAAATTCACCGAGGCTTCCTAGAGGAGGATGAAGTTTTAGATTTTGAGGACTTGTCCTTCGAAGAAGATGATCCAGACCAAACACCACTACTTGAGAATGTACCCTAGGAAGCTGTTCAACCATTATTTGCGGGTTCACAAATAACCAGGTTACAATTCAATGTCATATTCATGTCTTTGTGTACCTTATTTTTTGTGAGCCACCATTGCTTGGACGAGATTCTTACATTCCTCAAGTAAACACACATTCCGTTAAAATGGGAATATGTAGGGACAATGGTAATGTTGTACCCCAACATTAAGAAGATACCAAGCTAGACGTATTACCAAATTATCGGACTGTTGTCATTATAGTAGAATATTCTCAAAATAAAGCGAAACTATGCTAAACTTAACGATGCAAAAGCCATACTTGAGTTCCTGAAAGAAATCATTTTATTGCAAAAGAAGTCCAAAAAAAAATTATTGGTGTTATTGTAGACCTCTAACAAGTAATCAGAGTACTATCTTCATAGCATCACCTAGCTGGGAGGTGAAATGTACGCAAGAATCCTCACTAAGAGTTTATTCAGGTGTCCTAACTACGACTCCCTCTAATGACTCTACAAGTCCGTCGTCTCTATATTGCTTCACACCACGTTGATGTAACAGGGATGAGTCAAACTCAATGACCTAGTCGGTTGAACACGAGGGTTTGAACCACAGTCATGGTTTGGCGAGCCCCTCTTACTTGCGCAGGTCGATTTAGCTCCGGCAGAGCTAAATCCGATCCGTCACCAATCACTGATTTTAAAAAGAGTGTGTCACCTTCCAGTGACTCAGGAGGCACTGTAATCACGGGCACGCCTTCATCCAAGGACATCAAGATTAGTGCCAACGAGAGGAATGTTGACAACATTATTCTCATCATTGTCCATGACTTACTTAGTGTAATCGACAGCCGAGGCATCATCTGAAGCAGGAAAGAGCAAACATCTCCTCTCCCTTTCCGACGAAGTCCTGGAGTCCGCTCTAGTGAAAGAGGGATACGAAACCGTAGAAGGACCACTTTGGAGATTGGTATGCCAGAGGGTTGCGAAGAGAGCAGTGGGCAAATGAGAGTCACGTCGTGAAACCTCCAATATGTAGACAGGTATAAATTAACGAGATTCATGGACCATAGTATTTAAAAAGATTCTCAAACTTGGAGTATTGGAATATCAAAAGAAATACTAAAGATATTAGAATTCATGGGAGCTTCTTCCCGGTGATGAGATGCTAGTTCCACAGATAGGAAAGATTACGCATCAAAAGTTTACACAAGTCTGAGTCCCTTGGTAAGTCATTACTTGTAGGCATACGACAACGCATTGTCTGATGGAAGCAATCACGACCATTCAAGTGAACCGCGAGAATAATCTCGCCTAACTGCTTTAGAGCCTTGGAACACCCGGGGTCTGAATGATTCCACCGGTCCGGGAAAAGGGTATTCAATGGATCAACGACTACGCAGGTTTCGGATTTACTGTCGATAAGTAGCAAGTTCTGGTCACGAAAACTGAAATCCCTCCTAGTGTACAACCGGCGCCGCGGGTATCTAAAAATAATGGCCTTCGTTGTGCCGGGGTACGTGGCCTTTGCGTAGTTCTTCAACAAGAGGTTATCGCATTGGTTGGAAGCCATGACAACGTGAGGGGCAACATTGGACCCCTCAAACAAGAAGGAGTACAAGCCGCAAATAACTTTGGCATCCAGAGTACTCCAAATATGGATGTCACAAAATAAACTAAGTAACCGGAGGAACGCAACAACCCCGGGACGACAATAAATGACAGTGTTAGCTAATATGGTCGGGACACTGGAGGAATGAACGAGCTTGGGTATCCGATCAAGAAACCAAAGGCACTCTGCAGGCACCTCCGACAAAGGGGCAATAGAGTGGAGGACCCCATCCAACTCCAAAACCACATTCAACTACTTGGGCTTCGACCGCAATTGACTAGGCGACACACGCTTAGTAGGTTGATCAGGCGTGATGATTTGGCGGGGTTGATTGGAGTGCGTTGCCTGCAGAAAGATACCAAGCGATAATAGCAGATGGCATTAAAACAAGAGAGTTACCTTGCAAAATGTTGATTCATATAACTGCTTTTCAACATTGAATGACGATTTGGCCACAATTGCTCAGCCACGCATTGAAGGACGACCGAGACAATACTTTGGAGATCAAGTTCTTGACCTCCATCGCCTTCGCTCGTCGTCTTCCTAACCTCCATCGCCTTGGCCTCGTCGTCTCCTTCTTCACTATCGTTGTCTCCACCGTCGTCAATATTGTCGAATCTATCTGACGTTTTTCCTTCTCAGTGCAATCGATCCTGCCTTAAAACAAGTTCGTTGTCGGAGTCATACCCAACAACTTCGTCCTCTACGTTCTTAGAACGCGTTTCTTGACAAATCGCCTCTTCCTCAAACTCGTTCTCGATGCGCTCCTCTACGACTGCATCACCTCTAGTAGCACCATTTAGCTTGACTTGAACTAAGTTCACCACCGGTGTCTGCTCACGTTCACAGGCACGACCACGAGAATGCCCAGTCGGTCGACCACCCAAACGACCACCCGAACGACCACTTCATGCTGCCGATGGAGCGGGAGGAGCTGCACGCCGCTGAAATGGACCCTCTCAACTTGCAGAAGGAACTTGTTGCGTATTTTTTGTAGTGAGATTGTATTTATACGATGGTATGTGTCTAAGTCTTTCGGCCATACAGTGACTCACAAAAGTTTTGGGCCACCCTCTATGAACGTGAAATTAGAAACTATCTTCTAAACTAATGAGAATTAATAAATAAGATTAGTCTTAGAGACCACATTTGCTGTGAGGAAAATGTGGTTACAATCTGATATAAAGAAAATTACATCAGAATGAGAAATTAAAAGAACTGTGCAACAACCATGGCCATGAACTATTGTTGATTTGATATGAAATCATGAAACACAAACTAAACTTGATCAAAGTGTATGCAATGAACTTGAAAGCTGGTTAGTAGCGGATGGTACATCATCTACAAGTCTACCAACGTGTGTATCCACCCTTAGCTGCAAGAAGATCAACCACCCTTGTTGGCATTGTGCAAATGAGCTTTTGTACAAATTCCACTTCAATGTTCTGCCAAACAACTTGGATCTTCTCCCATAAGTCATCTTTGCATGTTGGCAAAGTGCCAGACAACCTTAAGCGTCTATCTACTTCATTCCACAAGTGCTTGATGGGATTTAAATCAGGAGATTGCGCTGGCCACTCCAACACAGAAAAATTCTGCTTCTCCAACCATCGTTGCACAAGACCAGATGTGTGCTTTGGGTCATTATCATGCTGGAAGATCACTTGTGCTTCATTAAGATCTTGTCTCCCAATGGTATCCAGCAACTGCGAATCCAAAATGTCAAGATAAACTTGTGAATTCATGATGCTATCAATGCGGTAGAGATTTCCAACACCTGCCCAACTTATGCATCTCCATACCATAATGCTACCACCACCATGTTTAACCGTAGGCTGAACATGACAATCATGAAGAGGCTCTGCAGGATTTTTCCAACACCACTGACAACCATCTGAACCAAAAACATTGAACTTTGATTCATTTGACCAAATGACATGGCTCCAATCTTCTACTTCACATTCCTTTGAAGCCTTTGCCCATTGTAAGCGCTTTTGTTTATATTTATTGGTCAACAATGGTTTCTTCTTCTTCACTCTAAATCCAAGCCCTTGCCGCCGGAACATCAACGGAGAGTCTTGTTACACAAACAAAGACCCTAAGCTCGCAACTTACGACCTACAACTACTGCATTTCCTGATTTGGCTCATTCAACATCCTCACAGCAAGTCTCTCATCACGTATGCTAAGAAGACGTAGTCTTCTTGATCGTGGACGATCGTGCACGCGTCCATCTTCTTTGTATCGTGCTAGAATGCCTCCAATTGTGCTACGAGGAATGTAAAGATGACCTACTATGAAACGTTGAGAGAATCCTTGCTCACTCAAAGCTATAACTTGTGAACGCTTATAAAAACTGGTTTTCGTCATCTTGACCACTCAAAGTTGTGAAGGCTTGCAACATATGACCTGTAAAAGCTCTGAAAGATCTCTATGCACATAGAAAACACAAATGAAGCATGAAGCCACTGGAATCAACATATGTAGTTGGCCACCTTCAAGATTCATTGAACCCCTCCTACAAAAATGCAGCACTTGTATCACCTACAGGAAGCCAGTTGCTTCTGCAGCACATGATGATGTTTCTGCATGCCAAATTTGGAATGAAGATTCATCATTTTGAATTTTAGTTGCATGCCTAGTGGCTTCATGTTCATTGGCCAGGAACTTTTGTGAGTCACTGTATATGTTTTGTGATTGGCAGGATTTGGCGGAACCTGTCGATGTAGTTCTCCCGGATCGCTTAAAGGATTGTCTTGGAGTTCCAAGAAGCAAATGTGTGACTAAATTTGTGAATCTTCTCAATGATAGAGGAGACCTTATCCCCGAAGGTATTTGTCAAAGCGTGGATTCCTAAAAAATTCAAGATTCTAATGACGAGCCTGTAAATGAAGACCAAGTTGTTGTGCAGATCGTGAAGTGCTTGAATTTGGATTTTATTCTTGCAGATTCTATATAAGTAACAAAGAAATGGAAACTTAGCCATGTCATTCACAATGGGTGGTCATTACATGATCATTTACATGTTGAGGAATATAACGCTATTGTTTGTGCCTGTGATCATCCAAGAAGAGTAGGAGTTCGTCGATATTCCTTGGGGCAACAAAATCCTCACTTCTTTAGGACCAAGAGAGAAGAGGAGCTTCTAACGGCGGAGTCTGTCAACTTGGTTGCGAGCAAAGTATGTTGCTCCAAAAATCGTTGCCAACCTTTCCCCTTAGAGAAAATTATGGCTCTACGGAATCAGATGTACGAGGCTTCAGATTTTAAATTCAAGTCTCATTTCAAGATAGATGTCCATAATCGATTTCATCAGGCAGTCGACGGAATGATGATGGTATCTACCGAAGGCATCGACGTCTGCGCCCGTGCATGGCAATATATTAGAGAAGTCCCCTTTCAACGTTCTATCGGAGGCAGGGTTGTCTTATTGGACACACTTTTTGGAATGTCTGTCTAAATTGTCCGTATTCAACATGTCTGTCTGACGTCCGACTCAACGGGGATGTCAACCATACCAGAAATTGCATAATAAAAACTTCTTGAGGGTTTTCGAAATTGACATTGAAGTAAAAAGCTATTTTCATACAAGGCGTAGGGTCGATAATGACGTCGAAAATAGAATATTAGTCACAGTAGGCGACCGCGGGTGGGCGAGCTTCGGTAGATGATCGGCGGTGGCCCTGTGCGATTGACGGTCGCTTGTGGCGATCGCCGATCGCCTTGGGCTACTGCGCGTAGGCGACCGGCGGTCCAGTGAGATTGGCGGTCGTCCTGGCCACCGCGCCTAGGTGACCGCCAGTCTCCCTAGAGCGAGCGACAATCGCCCAGGGCCCGCCAAGAAGTAGGGAACCTCATATTTAAAATATGGTTGTTACCGTATATCAAATGCCAAGCATGTATGCATTTGTGTTTAAATAGGTCATTATGGCACTCTCGGAGGTTTGCTTCATTGTGAGATCAATGAATGTTGTGCCGATGCAGAGAAAAGAGCTTGTTGATGTGGCACCACTCCACATATTTCACACACATGGCAAAAGACCACGGCTCCGTCTCTTCCTCCCATCCTCTAAACGCTAATATCTTCGGATTCTTCAAGATGCGCTTCTTCTCAATCCTCTTCTTTATCTTCCGACTATGGTCATGTGGCACCATGGATGTAGCAGCTACAACGGGTAGTGCCTCTATCAAAAAAATCCGTAGAAACGCAAATTCTCTCTACGTGCAAGCAAGCAGCAACACTGAAGTCGATACTAGTCAATGCGCGAAAGAAGGGACTCGCAAAGTGTGAAAATGGACTGCATGTCGCCTTCTTAAGCAGAGTAGTATGGCGATCAGCGGTCTATAGAATCTGCACCGCCGGTTGCTCGAGCCACCAGCTATCGCCCTATCTGTACCGCCGATCGCCCTCTCTGCCCCGTCGGTCTCCCTTCTAAACCCCCGGTCGTCCTCTCATCGACGTTCGCCCATCAGCTGGACCGCCGATCGCCCTTTCAGCGACGTTTGCCCATCATGTGGACCGCCGGTCGCCCTGTGACCAACGTTTACCCATCGGCTGGACCGCTGGTCGCCCTTTCATAGGAGGTCGCTCTATCTGAACTGCCGGTCGTCCTTTTCTTCACCTTCGGTTGCCCTTCCGCACCATTGGTTGCCTTATCTGCACCACCGGCCGCCCTATTTGCAATCGAGAATTTTCCATGTTTATGTTGATTGCGAGTCCATGAGGTTTCGTAGCAGCTCTTAGGAGGATGACATGAGAATGAATATTGGATGGGGGAGGGGTAAAAGAGCCCTAAGTATACTTCATAATGTATTAGTTTAAAATTAACAAGGTACGCATAGGGTAGTAATTTCGGATCGTTGGTCCAATAATTCCCATTTCATCATCATTCAATTCATAAGAAATGGACAAGAGAGGTCTAAATGGATAATAATGAATGGGAGGGAGGATGGGGTGAGAGTTTCTTGTCCTCTTTGTAGGCATCAATGGTATATATTTTTTTCGTATGATGTATATTTTAACAAGTCATATTGTGCCTAACTATTTATAATAATCGATAATATGAGAATTCATTTATAGAGCATCAGCCTCTTCAATGTATGAAACATTTTAATGCATTTAACGATTTAATGGCTACAATCTTAGAATTTAATCCAGCCAGTCAATTTCTAGCATCTAGATAAGATACCATGTTTGCACCAAAACTTCACCTCATGTTCTAACATCACATTCAAGAACAATTTGTAGTTTCTTTTTATATCAGTGGAGCCTTTAATAAATAATAAGTTCTCCATATACAATATCCGAGTATATGTATGCTAATAGATTATCCTTGCAATTAGTTTATTGTCCCATAACATTATAACATTAGTTAAATTGAGAGGGGGGAGGATTTTGAAATTATTGGCGGGTTAAATAATAACGCCTTCTAGTACAATTAAGAGTAAGGGATTAGAGCATATAGCCTAGTAAGCAGTGAGATAAATAGTTGCTTACCAAATTAAAGGGTGATATATAACATATTATATGTTTGGAGAAAAAATGAGTGACTACCATATGAAGGTAAATATTTTGAGTCAGCAACAATAATCATTTGCGGACATTCTAATCAACCAAATACTCAAGGTACTATTGAAACCATTATTTGTCGAGAATTTTATATTGAGAATTTTGAGAATTTTGAGAATTTTATTTTAAATTGTGACTAATCTTGTACCGATCAATATCTATATTACACCACAAGAGTATCCAATGTGCTTAAAATTTCATTTTTCATTTACCGTGCTCACGGCTCTTGGCAAAATGCGATTACTATGAGAATCATTTTCATTTGGGAATGAGATATAAGAAAAACCAAGGGGGAATTAGGGGGATTGAGGGGGGATGAGGGGGATTGAAGAGAAAATGGGGGAGATGCTTGAAGCGGTTAATTCAAAATTTGAATATTAAAGAAAGAGGATCCTAGTACAAGAGCGAGAGCTCTCGCGCAGTCGCCCCTGCAGAGTGCCGGTTGCCCAAACCGCTCCTGAGGCTGGACCTCTTCTGCAGCTGCACCGCCGGTCCCCCCGAAACGAGTATTGCAGGAAATACTAGACTGCTGGTCGCTCTAATGATGTCGCCCTGACACCAGCGGTCGCCCTGCCACAGGAGGTTATAGATATTCGTTCTTGGTTTCAGTCCACGCGCCGTGTTGTTGCGCATTGTCTGGTGTCAACACAAAGTTGCCACTTGCTTGCACGATTGTTCGGAGACCATGGACTGCACTATTTTTGGTGTTTTGTATCAAAAATCACATCATAGCCGCATTTCCGTGTTTGAAGTTAACAATGAGTACAATTGCACAACGGAAAATAGTACTCGACCAACAACGCACTAGGAGAAGAAATCAACATAAGAGGAATCACTGTATTCTACAAGATGCCACTCAACGCGCTTTTCCGGGGTGGGAGACCGAAGAGGGTGTTTGGAATTAGAAAACAGTGAAGAATTACATCGCCTGGTGCCACATCGGCAAGTTGTTTCCACACTTTTGACATGAGACGCACATCAAAGTAAATGCTGCAAATCTGCACTATTTTAAGCATGACAGATTTGTACAACACTGTATTGAAGTGTGGAGGTTCCTTCATAAAGGCAAGAATGTCACCAAGAACGAGGTTTCGTATTATATTGCTCAAATGGTGTATAAAGAGGTAATATTGAAGAAAGTGGTGGATTGGAGCTCATTGAATAAAACGCCAAGCGAGCGAGACATTCCAAGATTTCTATTGTCGAAAAACCCACGAGAAGGTCTTACAGCAGCAAGGCATTGGAAAGATGGGGATGCCGGTGAAGTATATGTTTGAGAAAATCCTAATTCTGATGAAGTAGAGGTTCAAAAGAGGGAGCATCATACTCCTCTTTTAGAAGGTTCTATTGGTGACGTAGAACACTTTCCTGTGGGTGAAACAAGTGTGCGGGATTTGGAGGTGACCAATGCACCTTTGAAGCACGTCGAAGACCTACGAAATGGAAGAGAAGCCGATCTCAATGAAGACATGGAGGTTGTAGGAATGCTTGGTGCACAAGGTATGGGTCCCCCTGAAGTTATATATTTGGACCTACTATGAGCGCCCCTCCTCAAACAAATGTTAGCGTAGAGGAGGGGACTCAAGAATATCCAATGGAAACAACTGAAGGGCCAGAAAGAGAAGGGAATGAAGAAGTAGAACCGGAGAAGGAAGTTCAATTAGTCATCAATGATAACCTCATGAGGGAAGCCGAAGATAACTGCATCAAGGAGATCAAGGTGGCTTATGAGGATTATCATTTTAGTTCATGCTTTGTCATTGGAAGAGAGAAAGTGTGTTGAACTTGAGCATGACATTGAGGAACTAAAGGATGCAAAATTGAAGAGCCAAGAGGTGCCGACAAATGTCTTTCCAGCTCCTGATGCATCAGATCAGGTCGATTATGAGTTAGAACTCATGGAGCAGGCATAACGTTTTGAAGATGTGAAGAGGAGATATTGTAAGGTCGACGAATTGTATCTGGCCAATGATTGGGGTCGCGAAAAGGAGATTATGGTTGCAGGAGCCAAGGACCAAGGTTATTGTAAGAAGGAGCTAAAGGAATTTATTAGGGCATGCGATGTCTTGAGCTTAAAGATCAAAAGAGTGAAACTAGCTAGTAGTCAAGCATCAGGAAGATTGAGGGAGAAGGAAGAAAAGCTAGTACTCAATCCAGTAGATTGCATGGAAATTGTAGAAGAGGGTCAAAGTTCACAGGGCAGTGAAACAAATGAGGAGTTGGTCAAAAAAGCTACTTGTGTGCGCAGAAGAGGAGAGGTTCTTAAAGGCAAGGATCAAAGATCTATATATTCCAAATAAGACAAAGTAGAAATATCGGAGATGGTACCAAGGAGAAAAAAGTGGGAGTACAATAGAAGAAGATTAGAGTAAGCGGGATTAAATTTTAGAAAGACGCTCGTGTGTTGGTTTTATCCATTCATTTTATTTTATTTTTGAATTAAAAGTTGCAAGATATGTTGAAGGCTGGATGTTATACAATGTACCTTCTTGATTTTATGATATGTTTGTACTAGTAAGATACTCGTTGTCTCGACGGTGAAGCTTTTTATATGGTACTCTCAAAAAAGTATCAGGTGTCTACCATTGCGTTGAACGGTGTTATGTTTATTAATTTTATATATGCCCACGGTTTTAGTTTTATCATCTTTTTATTTTTCTTTTATTTTTTTAAAATCTTAAATGCATGATTATAAAAAATGTAAAAAAAAGGTTGGTAGAATGGTAGGTAGGTTGGTAATTTTGTAAGTTGGTATATTTGTATGTTGGTAGGATGGTGGATACTTTGGATGGTGGTATTTTAGAAAAGTATCTCGTGTATACCATTCCATATTAAATTTATATATGCCCGTGTCTTTTAAAAAATATATATAATTTTATTTTAATTCATTTTAATTTACTCAATCCAAAAAACATAAAAGAAGTTAGGTAGATAGGTTGGTTGGTAAGTTTGTACGATGGTAGGTTGGTACGTTGGGTAGGAAGGTTTAGTCGGTAGGAAGGATCGCCATACTGTATTTATTATATATATATAGATTTTGAATTTTAAAAAACTTTGATTAGTCTCAATCCACGATTAAGTAATGATAACTAATTTGTATAAATTTGGAATCGTAACTAAGTTCTTGAAGTTACCTATCAATATGGTGGGATTTATTTGCAAGTATTTAGAGCCAATAAAAATTTGGACAAACCCCCAAAACATCTAAATGCCATGATTCAGTATAATTCTACATGAAATAGATATAAACAAAAAGATATGTAGGAAAAGGGGGGAGAAGCAGATATTTGCACCCATCAGCTGGACCGCCGGTCGCCCTCTGAGCGACGTTCGCCCATCAGTTGGACCGTCGGTCGCCCTCTCAGCGACGTTCGTCCATCAACTGGACCGCCGGTCGCCTTGTGACCGACGTTTGCCCATCGGCTATGCCGCTGGTCGCCCTAGCAGGAGGAGTACAAATACAATCACGGACACCGGCACTCGTCATTTCTCACCTCCACGTGTCGGGCATTTGCGCATTGTCTGGTGTCGACCTTTGGTTGCCGCCTGCTTGTTCGAGTGCTCGAACGCGTGGTGATTCGCACACATGTGCCACACGTTTACACAAACGTGCCGCCCGCGGACGCAATAGATTCACGAATTAGTGTTTCAAATTGTGTGTTATTTCATCGACTATATAAAGGTTTGTTTAGAGTTTTGTTTATAGATTTTTATTTGGGTAAAAATGACGCCTGACCGGGAGCGGAAGATGGAAAAAGACAAGAACCGCAAGAGGAAAGGAAAGAAGCAAAGGAGATTTTATAAGATTCTCTAAGATCCCACGCAACATGTTTTTCCTAGGTGGGAGATTGTAGAGGGACCGTGGTCCCTGAAAAATGTACATTGCTTGGTGCCACATCGGTCATTTGTTTCCACACTATCGTCACGAGTTGCATTGCCGCTCGAATAGTGCAAATTTGCACTATTGCAATCACGATGAACTTGTGCAACGATGCATTGAGGGTCGCTGGGTCACAATGAGGGTCGCTGGACCATGGATGAACAGTATGAACCATGGAGATTGACCATGGCCTTCTAAAATTTGTGGTTGGGGAGTAAAGTGCTCTTCGTCGAATTTGGCTTTCCGCTACCTTAAAAAATGGAAAATGACCACTAAATTTGGAGTCTCCAAAGTATACTAAAGTTTGCATTGTGGAAAATGTTTTCATGATATCCTTGATTATAATTGAGTCTACGCAAATACGTGGACTCAGTTACTTCAAGACTTGATCAAGAAGTGCAACTCATAACGGAGATGACTCCGATGTACCACTACAACGGTTGTTCCCTAGGGTTACCTAACCTAAAGGGGCCCATACAACTCGTATGATATTGCCGAAGACGAAGGTCAAAATAGAAGCAAGAAGTCCAAAATGCACCCGAGCATTGGCAGTGTCACGAGACATTGGGCCATCTTCACAACCTCGCAATCTTATTACACGAGGCCAGAAGCGTTTGAAGAAGGCACACGACCAACGAAGTCGGAAAAGAGCACGCGTACATGAAGAAGTCCATGCAGGTATAGCTTCCTCCAATAATCCGAATACACGTACAATGCGATTACTAATGAGATTACTAATGCTTCACGGCCCTTAAAGCGCCTTGTTATAGTGAACAAGAAAACAACTACCGACACGGAAGTGCGCAATTTGGCCAGTGAGGTTGAGTGTGAAGTACGCAATAAGACAGAGGATGAGGATGAGGATGGCAACCAAAGCACTGATGAGTTTCCAGATGAAACTAATCGAAACGCAGATGAAGTATCAAGCGACCATACGTATACATTGAAGGATACCTAAAGACGTGTTATTAGAATTTTATTTTAGATTGGAAGCAGGAAGTTAGTAGTTAGTACAATACTACAATGTACTGCAAGTAGGGCTACTATTAGTGTACAATATTTTGGTAATTTGGTATGTTTTGGAGTATAATATATATAGTTCGGTATATGTAATACTTACGTCATATATATATGAATACTAAGATTATAAACATGGACAAATTTCTACTCTGAAATGCACCATTGATCATGTTTCGCATAAAAAGGTATTTATAAATTACATTGGTGCTCGTTTTGTACCAATATAAAATTATCTTGGTTGTTCTGTATTCAACCATCGTGCTGGTCGCCACACAGGAGGTGGCCCAGGGCGACCGCCGATCAGCCAAAGGCGCGCTGTTCCCACTATAAGAAACCTGCGTTTTTAGTGATGTTGTAAATGATGTCTATAAAGACAACGTAGACATTAATTCGGATGTCTTATAGACGATAAGACATCCTAGACAGCTCAGATGTCTATGCAGACATCTAAATAGACAGGAAGATGTCTTAAAGATCGAAGATGTCTTAAGGTTATTTTGGAAGGGTAAAAAGTGTGCCACGTAGGTGCCACGTAGATGACACATCAGCTTGAATTCAACGGGCAGTGCCACATGGGGATGAAATTCATCATGATGTGGAATTTTACATGGTCCCACAAAAGATGACATGGCGGCGCCAGAATCCTACGTGGACCCGAGAAAATCCAACGTGGCACGCGGAAAAATTCGACGTGGCACGCGGGAAAAGTTGACGTGGACGCGGGAAAATGACGTGGCATGCCACGTCAGCATATTATGGAGGTTTTATGCTTCTATCATGATAGTTTTAGACATCAGTTAAGACGACTTAAATGTCTTGCAAAACATTTTAAATGTCGTACAAGATGTCTTGCAAGACGTATGCAATGTCTTACAAGATATCTTAAAAGACATTTTGTATGTCTTATAAGATGTCTCCAGTGCGTAGAATGATGTTTAGGTTGATGTCCTTCTTAAATTTGTGATGTTTGCTCGGATGTTTGTAGCGACATCCCCTAGGACATCAAAAAGTCAAAAAGTTTGAGTCAAACATATATTGCTTAAGTCATTAAAACCTCAGATAACACAAAACTAGACTATTAACTAATACGTCTGTCAACAACTACGATATACTACGCACCCACAATTTGAACTCCGGAAGCCCCTTCACTACCATCGCTTGCTGTCGATACCTGTATGGTCATATGCATGTCCCGCCGCTACACATGTTCAATAAGCCAATATCAGCTGCATTTAAAGAAGGATTTGTACAGGTAAAAAAATTCTGATTTAATTCCATTTAATTGCACTACCTAGGTTGAGATGGTTTACTTCCTAACCTCAAGATATTGACACAGTTAGTCATTCTTGCAAACATCTGCTTAGACATTTCTTCAGACATCCTTCTAGACATCATTAAAAACAACGTTATAGACATCTATGCATACATCTGTTTCACTCACCTACAAGCACGTATGTCGCTTCATTTTTTCTTCGCGGCCTCACATCGTATTTTGCTGCCCCACCCTCATGTCCCACCCTCCAAAATAGAAATTCCATCAACACAATTAGACATCTTCATAGACATGTTGTAAGACATCTTGCAGACATCATCATAGACATCTTCTACAACAAATCAAATACTACAAGTGCTAGGGTTTCTTGTACATGATGCTTTTGAAATCCAGTTCCTCTTAAATAGCAAATCTTAGCCACATGAAGAAGGAAACCACTACTCTTGAGAGCTACTAGATTTCTACAACTACTATTCTCTTATTGTAGTTAACAATCATTCTGAAATTGAATAGAAACAATTTCGAAATCCTCTATACTTTAAACACTAACTCTTTGGAAAAACTAAGGCAAAATTGAGCTTTGTAATTTCATTTAAAGGTCTCATGACCTAACTATGGCGGCGGCAGCAAACCCTAACCACATGAAGAAGCAAACCTTAGCCTCTACACTCTAAACACTAACTCCTTGAAAAAATGAAGGCACAAATGAGCTTTATGCGGCCTCTAATTCTACTTAAAGGTCTCATGACCTAACTATGGCTGCGGCAGCAAACCCTAGCCGCCTCTGTTCATCCACTGAAGTTGATGAAAATCATCCCTGTAGATGATTATGGATGATGTCGTAGATGTTACATCGTGTTAGACATCCGACTAGATGTTGCATGACTTGTCAACTGGTCCGACGTGGAGATTTTGTTGCCATGTAGATAAAGCGTTGTAAATAACTTTTTTAATCTATGTCCACACTTTTTTTGAGGATTAAATATCCACGAAATTACTTTTACTTCGAAATTCTATTTTTCCGCACCATTGTTATTTTACAGATATAATATTTTGTATATAATATTTTTTAAATATTTAAATAATTTTAAATCATAAAAAAATTACAGAATTATAATATTTCAGTATTTTAATATAATAAAAATTTATAAAATATATTTTTTATTGGAATATGATTTTTTGTTTAAATATTATTAAAAAATAGACCAATGAAAAAATAGTGAGAATAGCCTGAAATTAGTATTTTCAATATTGCCATGTCACATAATGATTTAACACATTTAAAAAAATAAATAAATATATATATATATTACAAAAGTGTGATGTTTTTTTTTTCTACTTTTGAAAACCGCTGCCCATTCAGCTACTCTTTTAACATTAGAAATGCTTTTTACCCTGTCCAATGGTAAATTTTGGTCTTTTTTACCTTGCTGGTCCAAAATCCCTTGCCAACGTGGCAGTTTGATGTCTATCGGGATGTCTTCAAAGACATCCATGTCTTCACCAACATCTTTTTGTTTGGTGATGTCTTCATGCCCCTCCAATCCAAAATGTGCGCGTTAGACGTACAGACATCCTCTCGTCTTCGAAGACATCTTTTAAGACAATAAGACATCACAAAATACATTAGACATTACACAAGACATCACAAAAAACAGGGTTTTCTATTAGTGTCCAACGGCGACCGGCGGTCGCTATAAGCGACCATCGATCGTCCTCGGCAATCCTCGCTCGCTCTAGGTAGACCGACCGTTGCCTAGGCGCGGTGGGCAGGTCGACCGCCGGTCTCCCTGGAGCGAGTGTCTATCGCCCTGGGCGATCGTCGCTCGCTCTAGGCAGTCTGGCGGTCGCCTAGACGCGGTGGACGCGGCGACCGCCGGTCTAGTCTTACGTGGCGCAGTCGCTCATCGTATTGCTGAGTTGTACAGTTCATGTGGCATCCACGTAGGATTCATTGTTGACAAGGTAAATCAAGGGTAACTTTTCTGAAGGAAAAGATTCTATAGATTCTATTAGACGTTCTGAAGCTCAATGTCTGTCTGTCTGACATGTCGTGGTTGTCTGACGTTCGACAATTTCGCATAAGACAACCCTGATCGGAGGAAGGCAGAGGCTATGGCCGGATTTTGTGCTCGCCAACGTGGGTCTGAAAAAATGTTGACTGCATGTTAAGCAAGTTGTTGCTACTTTGAAGACATTCATCGATAGTGCTGCTGATCATATGCCTCATAAAGCGAAGTCGTTGGCTACTTGTATGAAGGTGGTAGTGTATACCTTACCAGCATCTTTAAAATGGAAGGATGCTATTCCTGGAAATATTATTGTCCATGAAGTCTATTTCCCAAAGCACCCTTAGCAAGATTAGGAAGGCAAAATTCTCGGATTTTTCGAAAAAAGCGCCGAGGGACAATTTTTCTCTTTAAACCGTGTGTGACAAGTCGAGGAAGATGATCAGATCATTGGTACCAGGGTCATTCCAACACACTCATGAGATCAAGGAAATACAAGAACATTTGAGTCAGCGGCAAAGTCACCGGAAATATTATTACACTGTCTGTTCTCTTTCCATTGAGAAACCAAAGGATGTACTTTGTATAATACACGACAAGATGGATCATGCAAAGACTTTGTGCCCTTTGTTTTCACATAAGAAAAAAGCCAATGATGCATTGATGAAAATCTCAATCACTGTCTCTAGCATGATTGCGCACGGACACAGCGATGTTTGGTAGGCACATTATGGGCTCGATATCTATCCAAGTGACTGTAATCACACAATTGGATCAATATTGAAGCTTCTTCAAGATCTTGAAGGACTTCCGATTTCTTCTTCAAAACCCTTCTTGCAAATTCAGGGTCGCAACCAATATTTGAAGCGGTGTTATTTGGAAAAGGACGATGTTTAAACTCTCTTCTTATTGGTGGTAAAGAAATAGGGATGGCGGAGCCTCTACCTCGTGTTCCGCAGGTGCAACTCAACAATGCACCTCTGGATAACAAGAATCACTACATTTTTTGTTTTTGGTCTCTTTTAGTACACATGGGTGTGTTTCGTGAGATATACGTCAAATTTTTGTTGGTGGTCACACACATGAAGATATCAACGATGTTTTTGGTCGTTGGAGTACAATTTTGAAATAAAACGACTTGATGAGATTGCCTCTATTAATGAAATCATTCATGGATGATGAGGCAATACTCGTCAATCCTCATTTGATTGAGGAAATTCTAGACTTCAAAGACTATATCGGAGATTATATAGGTCTGCATGATATAGCTCTCACGTGTCATACGAAAGGTCAGTAATTCAAGTTTTTCAAGCATGATAATAGATGGCCTATGATGAAATATAAGATGTTGTGCACATATAAAATCTGACTACCATCTAATACTAGAGGTATAAAATTGTGGAAGAAAGACCTTCGTACGTGGAAACCATTACTACCTTTACTTGAGATGAAACCTTTGGCAACCAATCCAATGGCTTACAGCGTTGAAATTGTAAAAGGCATAGGTGAGTTTATTAAGATGTGGGAGACTTCATGTGCGGAAGACATATCTGGAGAATTTCGTCGACGGCATGATTATGTTATTCCCTATTGGCAAGCTCTGAAGCATGCGTTGGTTGAGCCTATAGAAGTGTTTCAAGTCTTAAAAAATGGGTGTTGCCCTATAACTCGATTTTCTCTGATACAAGAATTCCCAAACACGGGCGAATTGCAAGAGGAATATGGGCGTGATCCACATTTTATCGGCCACATGTGTGACACACCGAGACTGTCGTCTCGAGTTGGTCGGGATGTCTTTGTCGGGTATTTTGTAGCCCTACATCTTGGAGATGGGGGATGCTTGTCCTTTCTAGGTTGCAAGGGCTCTCACAAACTTTGATGTCGATCCGAACAATCCAAGTTGTATTCAAATCTAGTATTTTCAACCTACAGCAGAAAACCCTGTTGTTCAAGAAACCTATGCCGGTTGGGATACAAAGTAATCTTTCAAGTGGAAAGTTGATGACTCTCACGACCCGGAATGGCTTAATGTTGGTGCTATTTTTTACATCCTGGAAATCAAATGCAAACCCAGCTCTAAACGACCCATTATTTCCATGTCAGACGTTCTGAACGAGATCATCAAGACTGTAGAGGAGTAGCGTGACGATCCTACTTTGATTTGGCATGCCAAATTTAGCTCCAGTGTAGTTAAATGGGTTAAGTACAATTTTAGCTTTCGAGGAATAGTAACTTGTTGGTTCACCTCTGAAATTGTCTTAGTGCATGTAGGATTTTTTTGTTTCCTCTTTAATACTAGTTGATTTTAGCAATTAGGTCTCCATTCAATTGTAATGTTTTTAATACATATCTACGGAACAAATTGGGGTTATTCAGTCTCTCCGAATGATTCTCATTTTAATAGACATTGTCGTTTTAAATGTAGTTTTTGCAAACTTTGATTGCGAATGTATTTTTATAATTGCAACAACACCTATTGTATGCACTTTAGCTCTATAGCATGCGTTTTTTGCTCTACTCACATGGACTTTAGGTAGGTGTAGTTTTTGAGAATCTGGATATTCTCATTTTAATGGAATGCGTGTTAGTACAATATTCTACCTGCGGACAATAATTGCCCAAAGTCGTCATATGAGATGAAGAGACTTATTTTGAAACAAGGCTTGTCCCATGAGACTATACATTGCTATGACTGTGGAAAAACTCTTTACAGGAAAAATAATGCTGACTAAGAAGAATGTCTCAAATGCCAGAGAAGTAGGTACATACCCGGATCTAATATTGTTTGTGTTTGAGTTCGGCAATACTTCTCTATCATGAAAAGAGTTAGGAGAATGTTCCGTTGTCTGGAGCTTGCAAAGAATATGGGATGGCACAAAGATAATCATTTTCAGGACGGGAAAATGAGGTCTGTGGTTGACAGTGAGTAATGGACTTATGTAGAAGATCACTTCCCTACCTTTTGCAGGCAAGATAGAAACCTTAAGATGTGTCTTGCTTGGGACGGAGTCAATCCACATAGCCTACAGTCTTCGAGATATTCGGTTTGGCCAGTTATGCAGGATTGCAACTGTGCGAGCAGTGAGCAAAAATCAATGAGCTTTTCTCCTCATTGAGCACATTTTTATTAACTATTTTGACATTTGGAAGTCATGAAAGTGTATCCAAATTTTGAAAAAAAAGATAAAGTAGTGGTGTGCAATTCCATGGGAAGTCCTAAATCTGTGGTAATGGAGGTCAAAATCATCTTCATAATAGAAAGGTGTACACAGAAGTTTAGTACCTCGTGGCACCTGCTAGTAGTTTAGGTCATTAGGAAATTGTATTGGAGGGACCAAATTAGGGCTGATGTCATCAATGAGTCGAGATTTTTAGTTTGAGGTCTAGGGATTGCAAGGCGTGCTCTCTTGTACTGGCCGACCAGTGACCGGTCCGGTCCGGATCCTGGCGGGTCGATCAGGGCAACCGATCAAGGGCGGCCGATCATGGCCGCTCAATCTCGCCGACCGATGACGGCCAACTAGTGACGGATCTGGGCGGCCGCTTTGGCGGGCCACCCCATGTTTGTTTTTTTTTTTTTTTTAAATGTATTATTGAAATCTTACAAATTTTCATAGGATCCTTTTTGATCCTTCAAAGATTTCTATTATTAGATTCTCAGTGATTATTACACAATGAAAAAAGGAATCCTATGTTGATTTCTGAAATGCTATATATTCTTTATTCACGGATAAATCTTCACTTTAAATTTTGAGATCAAAACCATTTCGAGTCTACTCTATAAAGTATAAATCTTCACAAATTCAAAGATTTTTTGTACATAAGGCATACATTTGGGTCCAAACAGTTTCCTTCTTCTCTATTTTCCTTTTGTAAATTAATTGGCAATTTTCATTATTCCAAGGCAATGCTCTCTAGCAATAAGTTTCATTGAACATACTTTTTGGTACAACGATAATGTTGACATAAATTTGAAAGGCATTGTAGTTGGAGATTTCATACTTGCATTAGCTTTGTTATATGAATTTTCACTTCAATCTGAAAATGATGAAATTTTGTAAATTCTCTTCTTTACTAATAAATACATTATGATCTCGCATTCTATGAGGCTTTATGAATCAAACTTTGAGCCACATGACCTACAAATGTAAGTCTGTTACAATATTGCATGGTTGAGAATGTAAATTGAGCATCCTCATTTTAATACAGTGTGAACCGTCGAAACCGTTCACGTTGGTGCGAATTGTTTTCTTTTAGCTTTAGATTGAGTAACTCATATTCTAATTCCCTAAATTGGGACACTTAGGCCAATTCTTCCGGTTCCCGGGAAATGTATGTTCTCGGGTGGAGTTTTGTTCAAATGCCTCGGCGTTGGTTTACTTTATTCTAAATTTGTAATATTGATTGGTGTTAATGTATTATGGTATGTTTTTGGCTATTTTTTATGCCTCTTTAGTATTCATAATTTAACGCACGTACATGTAATTGCTAAAATACCTTCTATTTAATAATCAAAGAACTTAGGTAAATCTTGCGGATGAAATCGTCGGATGAGCAAACATTCATCCGGTGAAGCGAATGAACTTGTTCTCCATCCAACAAAGTCGAATGGGTGAGGAAGGAGAGAGAGGGAGTTGGGTTTTGGAGTGTTGTATGTTTTTTGGGAAGAATGTGTATGTGTGAGAGCTGGATTGTTTTTTGGGTCGTATTGTTACTGGGTATGTTTTGACGTGTGTGTGAGATTTAGGAGAAGGAGAAACGGTACTAGGCGGAGGCGGAACCAGCACGACGCTGGAAGTCAGATCCAGGCGGAAGATCGGCGGCCGCGCAACCAACATCATCGCCGGAGGCCATCAGCCGGCAATTCGGCCGGAGCACGCCACCGACTGATCGAAAGCCACGGCGTGAACAGTAGGAACTTCGAGCATCCCAGCACCGGAAGGAAGGCTGGGGGGTACAGCAACGGCAATCCAGCCCTCGGTAGCAACGCCGGAGGGGCGGCAGTTAAAAAGACCGACCTGAGTGAAGCGAGGACGAACAGCATTGACACGAGGACGGCCAGCAATCGTACCAGCACGGCGGGAAGACAAGACGGAAGTGGCGACTTGCCGGAAAGATCAACAGGTCGGAGTGACGACAATCCAATTCACGAGGGCCACCGAGTGATCACGCGGCGGAGTAGCTCGACAGCAACATCTTCGCAGGAGCTCGAGGGCTGCGGAGCCAGCAACAAGGCGGCAGTTGGCCGCCACAGTCAAGCAGGGTGACGGCGGGTCTGTGGAGCCGGCGACGACGGAGAACATCCCTCCGGATGCAGCGACGCGGTGCAGCACCATGACCGTCATCGGCGGCAGCAGTGTGAGGACGGCGAGCAGCGCGGCGTAACGCAGAGGCCAGCACCTCGGGGAATCGACACCGTCGAACGGCGAGCGAGTCGGAGGCACCGGCAGGCAATCCGGCAGTACCTCGGCGTAGCAGATCGACGCGACGGCGGCAGCATCCCACCGACACCGACAGGCAACCCGCCAACAGCTCGGCACATCAGTGAGTGATCGGTCAGCGAAGGAGGACTAGCTTCGGACGAGGAGGACGGCAATCAGCGCCGGGGGCGATTCAGCAGCCCATCCAGTACCATCGCCGACTCCGGCACTAGGAGTCGGCACCAGCAGTAACTAGCGGCAGTTCAGCCACCAGCAAGAGGAGCGATCCAACAAGTTTTCGGAGGTCAGCTCAGCAGTCGAAGGCTGCAACAGCCATGGAATCAGAAGCCGTGTCCCATCCCGTGATAATACTGGGGGTGGACAGGGTGATATTAAACAGAGAGCCTCTTTCCTTTTTTTTATGTTTGATTGGTTCATGGTTTGGTATTGTTAGGTTGCTTGGTTTAACTTCAATAGTTAGGATTCAATTTTGTGAAAACAAGAGAAAGGCAAGGCTAATTTGCCACCAAAAGTACTTATGAATGTATTAGTTGAAGTTCTCATGGTATGATTGCATGTTGGTTTGGTGGTGGAAATTGCTTGTTAAATTGCTGAATATCATCCTTAATGGTACGGGGTATGAATTAAGTGTAGAAGCGTTGTCCGAATCACCTCGGTCCTTAGGGTAGTTCATTGCATAGTTGGGTTAGAATTTTAGGGTTTTTGGCGGAACGCGGAAGCGCTGTTGAATTTTCCTAAGGGCCACCTTGCCAAAGTTAACAAGGTCCTTGCATGATTAGATCCCTCAGTTGCATTTTATTTGAAATGTGTTAGTGTATGAGTTAATATGTGTTAGTGCTAGTATGGTTTGAATGTGCTAGTATTATAATGATCGTTGCTTGGAAGGTTATATTGATTGCACCCCCTTCACGGCCCAACTTGTGAGCTAGAACTGGACAACCGGAATTTAGCCTCAAATACAGGACCCTTATTTTGGAAACGCATCAATCGGTTAAAAATAGGCTCTGAGATTAAACAGGCTAGAATCTTAGATCCTATGTTGCATGTTGAAAATTTTACCAATATATTCCTTGCAATAAACTCGTGATTCATTCCATATCAATAACATCTTCAATCAAAAATAATAAATATAGAATAGATTCTTTTGCAAGTAATAACTATGCGATGTAGAAAGTGCAATTGTTATCCATTTAAAATATAATTGACAACCACTGTATACATACACGAATTCATTATTTTCCTTCCACACACAATTGTGTTTGCAAAGTTTCAGAACACCAATACTAGAATTAAAAAGAAATATATCCCAAATTCCCAAGACACTAAACCCTAAACTCTATACCCCAAATCGTAGAGGCCTAGACCGTAATTCCTAAATCCTAAACTATAAACCTCAAATCCTATCTTTAAGTGATATTTTCCAAGAGATACTCCAAATGAAGAAGTAATGGCTCTTCAAAATATTCTATTTCCAAATCAATCAATTGAAGTTTCTAATATAAGAATCATCACTATTATTAAACATGAAATCTCAGTACTATACGTGTACAAGATCAAATATGATTAAACCTTTATAAGTTGATGCCATCATTGCCATATGTTAAAAACTTATAGAGTGGGATATTTTCATAAATTTATTTGTCTCTGTGTTTACTTCTCTTTCTTTATGATCGCAAAGTAGAAAACAATAGAAACGTATTTCTATTACCTTTGTAAAAAATAGAAACGTATTTCTATTACCAAATGAAATACACATAGGGTGTTTTTCATCTCTGCATTCAAAGTTGGGAATAAGAGGTGTTGCTCTTGGATCAATTTGATCGTATGTGAATGCATACAACTTCCTCACAATTTGAGTTCCGTGCCAACCTTTGTGATAAATAGGAAGACTTTGATCCGTTACAATTTTTAATATCTACAAATTAAGTACAATTAATTATACTACAATATAAATGTACTCCTAGCTTAGTTCAAGGGTGTCAAACTAAAATAGCCAATAATAGAATGAGTTGTTTAAGCACAATGTTTTTAAATTCTAAGTACTACTAAAATAGATACACAACAATGGAGTAATTTCCAAATGCACATCAAATAATATAGACCATAAAATGTAGACAAGTTAAGGCCTAAATAGGAAGTTTAAATATTGACTAATACGATAATACCAATTGAAAGTTATAAAAACTAATTACTCACACATGCTCATCTACATTTGATATATACTTAGATCTCTTCAATGTTAGACATAACTATACTCTCATCAAGGAATAGCTAAAATTTCTGGAACGTGATATGAGAGGATTTAGGGCCACTTCAAAGTACACAATAGGGGCCAAGCTATAAATGGGGGCCAATACATGGCAAAATCTCGTTGTGAGAATGGATCAATTTTTGACAAAATTTGGGAGATACAAGAAATGAATGTCAATTCATGGCCTAGAAGCGTTTTCTTGATTCAAATTAAGAAAGAATATTTTTAAAAAATAAAATTAATGTGAACAAATCAAAAACATTAAGTCTAGATAATAATAAGAATTGGCCCCATGGCCTGCTTTCCTTCTAGATATGGGCACCAATTCCCAAGGGCTTTACAAATGGGGAAATTGGCCCCACTATATTGATTGTTAAATGTTTTGTCCAATTCAAGCCAATTGGGCATAACAACTCAAAAGGTGAGTGAATTGGCATGAAGATTTGTTGGCCTTCACTCCCCTTGTAAAGAGTGCCTTATTATAGATTTATTTAAAGCCCCAAGTATCTTTGTCATAAAACATTCTTGTTTCTGACAAAGAGATCTTCCCGACATTCCCTTGTCAAGAACATTCCATGCCCTGATTTAGACGCCACGTGGACCATAGAGGCTAAATATAGTAATTTTGAAAATGAGAATATGCAATGCAGGGACGTGATCGAAGTTGTGGAAATAGGGAGTTTTGGGGAGAGGCAAGAAGAAGAGGGGGAAGAAACGCGGGCGACCGACCGACCGGTCGCCCGGGGACTTGGTCGATCGCCAAGGCGATTGGCGGTCGCGAGGTCGGTCGCCTGGCCAGTCACCGGACGCCGGGTCAACAGACCGGTCCCCGGTCGCTCGGATCGGTCGCCGACACATCGCCCAGATCGGCCGTCGACCGCGCTTCTCCGCGGTCGAGATTGCCAATCAATCGTGCGGCTCCGATCGGTAGTACAGATCGATCGAGGTCGCTTGATCGTTGATGTGACCGCTGCCGTCTGGGATTAGACGGCCCGTGCCAGTTCGCCAATGGCGTCTGATCCCCCGGACGGCATAAATAAGAATGGAGGGGCTTATTCTCCCTCACTCTAGTGAACGGGTCATGACGTTGGGGCTTTTTTAAATGCTTCATCGAGTGCGTTCCTCAGGGTCCTTGTGGGTCATCCACGCCCACGCTGTGCCACCTTGTTGCTGCTCAGAATGGCTGTAGAGCCTTTTTCCAAGGGTTTAATACAAAACCCGAGGGCAATAGATAGGAGAGTTCTTGGTTTGGGGAGTCTAAGTCGGTCAAGTCATGCGATTATGGTCACAAAATAGATCGTAAGTCAATAATAATGCGAAATTAAGGTTTCAATTACTTTCTTTATTCAATGTACGATTTGTTTTGTGAATCAAAACTCATCGCAATACTCTCAAGTTCAATGGTAATGTATACAATGTGTTTTGTAACATTCAACACTTCAAACTATATTCATAATTGGGGAAAGTTGCAGCATGAGCATAGAGCGTAGAGCGTAGAGCGGTGAGCGCACTTTTTAGTACATTTTTGTGAAATTTTCCGCTCGCTTTTTTATTTTTATTGGAAAAATAAGGATCCTATTACCACTGATTTTGGTCCGGTGAAAATAAAAAATGTTTATTTTTAGCCAAAAGAGTACCCATGTCCGTAGAATAAGCTGTTTTTGTTCTATCTTAAATAACATGTGAAATTAGGGCTGACGTCATGACTTCAATGGAAGGATGATTTAAACAATGCCAAATGCTTAACGTTTACAATAGCTTCATTTTTTTCTAATGCATAGATTTTATTATTGTGTTTAGGTTTATTTCATAATTAGGACTGACGTCATCATAGAAATGCAGGCTACCTCGCTACAATTATTAAAATGGCCAAGTTCATATAATTCATTTTAATTTGAAAGATCTGTCTGATCATGCCAGAGTATAAGATGGACGGGAAGACATTGCGTTTGCAGAACGGAGGTCCTGGTTCGATCTTCATCAAACCTCTTGAACATGGCGTTGCGGACGAGACGACTATCCTAAGCTATAAGGGTGTTAGGAGAAGCCCGTACTCACAATGACAAGTCTGGATTAGGTGTGACACAAAGAAATTTCTAAATGTTTATACTTTAAAAAAAGTATGATTATGAGATGGTTAAATGGAGAGCGTCCTATGAGAAAACAAATAAAGGAACAATAAATAAATATCATTGTAATGAATTTGAACTTAAAGCTGTTGAGCATTGGGCATGTAGTGGATCAAGAAATGAATAGAAAATATATAATTATAATATGGTAGAACACCTCATGCATAAGAAGGCTACCGATGCGATACAAGAACTTAAACAATACTATATCCCTACCACGAGATCAAGGTGAATCGAACCTCTCGTCACACTGATGTGCTTCGATATGCATGAATCTAAGCACTGTATTGCGGTAACGCTGACGTCGGCTATGTGAAAGGACCAGAGATGGTGCACGAATGAAATCTTGTGCTATATGCTCGGCATATGAAGGTAACATGAACGAAGTAGGAGGAGTGAGGCAGACATTGGCGTTGCCCTTCAATCGATTTGCGAATTCTATTATTCTAAACAAGAAAACAAAATCAGTATGATAATTGCAATAAATATACCTAATATAAGGATTTTTGGAATACAATTGTAAGGCGTACCGTAGTATATGCGTCGAGACTTGTTCTTTGTTGGCGCCGCATCTTCATCCGAATCAGAGTCCGTAGTGGAATCTTGACGCTCCTGAGGTTCCGGTAACGCGGCAGATAAGGCTTCAAAACCGTATCAAAGATTTCCTCGTCCGGCTCTAACGCAATCAGATGTCGATTCGAGCATTGGCAAGCAATGACGAAAGTACCTGCAGTGTGGTATACAAAAATTCGATCGTGGAATTTAAACATTAATGGAAAGCGAAGAACGAGAGAGATAATGAACTTGTACTACGACTCCAGTCGCAAATAATATCACGCTCGTCTGATAGACACTCGATTAAGCACTGAATGAAAGACGGGTCCTTCTCATGCGAGCCTCGCTATGGAAGCCCACTGGGCCGCAGAAGTTGCGTTTCTTGTATCGTGAAATTTGTCAGCTCATCGTGCGCTTCGGGAAGGATGTCCACCCCTATGAACTTCAAAGCACAAGTGCGGAAGGTCGATCCCTTGCGGGCAAAAACCTTGATGTTGAAGCTACGGGTCTACGAAACAAGTCAGATAAGATGTTTAGTATGAATTCACTTGTCCGAATCAAAATCTTAAACCAACCAAAGAAAGAAAGTACCTCTTTTACAGTAGGGATGAGAGAAGCCATTGGAATGAGATTTTTGCTCTACCAAGTGCGATGAAGGCTAAAACCATAGTCCTTGCTCTTCCTCCCAAGCTTCTTCTCAAGGTCATCCTCCTTGAGATGGATGACAAGAATAAAGCATCATTTGTGAAATGTATATCAGCAAAAACAAACAAGTGGTTGAAGTAGTCCGATGCTCGCTTATTCCATGACGGAATAGACTTGGGAGAGATGATTGGAACGACGCAGTTATTCGGAACGTCTGCAATCAAAAGATCGATCCCATGATGCTTAGGCTTCATCATCATCTTCTTACAAGAGTAAGAACGTCCAATTCCAATCTGAAAGGATAAAATAAATGATACAATGAGTTACCGAAGTTACGGGTTAGAATAGAACATTAATGAACTTGGAATATACCATTGAAGAATGTATAGTGTTACCTTGTTGATGTGATCTACAATCCGTAGGAGTTGAGGATCCATAAACTTCTGTTTGTGGGATTTGCTCAACAATGCAGGGAAGCTGCCATGTTCAAGAAACATAGGAAGAATCAAGTAAAATGGTTTAGAAGAGGTCGCTCCGATACCTACCAGGATAGGAGTATCCTCGATAAAGTGTGTGATAGTGTGAGAACGGTTGGAAGAGTGGCCGGAGTCGACATCCATGGTCAAACGACGCGGAGATGGCGGATTCGAAACTGTAGGCTGAGAGGCTTGCGTCGAAGCGAAAGGATAACGCTCGACACATCGTAGAATTGCAGTTGCGGCTACCGTTCAAGGTGCTGGAATGGGTGGGGACAGTGGAGGTGGGAATGCCACAACGGTATTGTTGCGACTTCGGGCATTCCTCTTCGTCCTAGGCTTCGGAGCGGGTTCAGGCTCAAATGCCTCTTCTTTGTCGTCATCGTCAATCTTCATAGTATCTTCTCCTGCAATCGATGGGTCCAAGAATAAGGATAAGGTCTTTCTTCTCCTCTGGAACGAAGTTTGATCGGCACTGAAGGAACCAACCACCTGTGAGCAAAATCTCTGGGCAAATCGTTTGTGTTGGTCTTCTGTCCAGAGTTTTGCAATAGGAGTAAGATTAGCCGGTTTCTTCTCATTAGGTTTAAACTTAATATGCTTTAGAAGGTGCGAAGACGAAAGAGCGTCTTTGGCGATAAACTCTTGCTTCATGTACCTGCATATATGCATGATAATTGGTTGATGGTGACAAATACAATGAGAATACAAAACCAAATATTTTGTAAAATCATACGAACCTGTAAAACAACCGGCCCGCAATCTTTCCACCATCAAACTTTGCAATCTCAGAGCCTTTAAGGAACCTTGGGCTTGCATCTTCTGGGAGATAAGGATAAAAGCTTTCTACCACAACAACGATCTCCATTTCTCGACATATTCCGCAGGCTTGAGAAGAAGGTCGCTCCAATGAATCTTGATATTCTGTTTTGCAACATACCTCTCCACGTACTCCTCGAGAAAAGTAGACATCTCAGAAACATTAGCATGCAATAGGTTTTCGATAAAGCAAAAATTACAATAAGAAGAAAGAATATACAATGATAAATGATATAGAAATCTTCATACCTGAGCCCAAAGAGAAGCCCTTGGAAGCCACACGTCGAGCCGAGCGTCCTTCATTTGACGGTTGAGTGGAAATCCGTAGACCTTACGTTCCTTGTCATTCTCATTCCTTAGGTGTAGTCAAAACCCTTTAAAATGGCTGGAGACTTTGGAGGTACAAAGTTTATGTAGACGCTCAACATTCAAATCTAGATATTTGTTTTTGAAGGTAGTGTAGTATCTGTTGAGCTGCTTGGTAGATAAAAAATGATGTTAGAGGAAATGAATGATTAAAGGAAGACTAGTAAAATTGGATAGTATCCAAGTAAACATGTACCTCTTGTTTCCAAACCAAGCCATTCGCAGGATTGGCAATTGCTACCATCTTGTCGAACCTTTGGCCACGCCAGAACATGACAGTCTTTGTGATTGCCTTCTCCATGGCACTCCAAACTTTATGGCCATTCCTTTCACTTTCGGGCAGGGTTTGGTAATAAGTCGAGCAAGCAGCATCCGAGGCTGCAGCGCATTGTCTCTGCATGACAACAGTAAAGATGTTTGAAACCAATTATAAAAGGCATAATACGCAATTGATAAGTGAACTTAACGGCAGAAATACGTACCGCGTAAAGGAATCCAACGAAAATATCCATCGTGAATGGATACCATGATGGTGTTCATGGTTTATACACCAGACAAATATCGTAATCCTCTTTACTAATGAGCCTTTGAAAGCAGAAATCTTGGATTGGCCGAAAGTTTGAATTCTTTGCAACTTAGCAATGAGACTGTATTAGACATGATCGTGTTCCGTTGACCTATGTGAAACAAAACATGATTAAAAAGCTTATCTCTCGAATGAAAGGAGATGTAAATAATTGAAATACATGACAAAAACACTTACCGGTTGACGTCGTTCATGGTGTTGAGGAGCTTTGAGCATTGTTCACGTCCGTCGAGCATAATGCAGTCGACAAAAATGTACCATTCAGGATCCGTAGAATGGTATTTTTTGTTATAGCCCATCCAAGCCGTCACACGGTGATTGCCTTCATACACATAGAAGTATTTGTTCCGAAACTGATGGAAATCATGATCAACAGACAAATATTCATTGGCCGTCTTCCATAGCGGGTTTGACCAAATCGTATCGTCGTCTCGGACCATTAAGTCCTTACCGTCAACGTCAAAAGGAGACACGTACAAGACTCAATCTCCATCACGATACCCTTTTACAAACTCGTTTGTCAGCATCTCCACGTCGGAACTGACTATCGGGCGCACCTTCGGATAGATTTTGAGTCAACAAAGTGGAATCATGAGTCGAGATTTCATAATCGGTTTGGTGCGAAGGTCGATGAGGACTTCGTTGTAGTCACTCTTTTGTAGCAACCTCATCTCATTTGCACTTCACATGGGATCCTTATTCCCCAAGTGAGGGGGCATGTGAACGATGCCAAATTCAACCCCACAAGGAGGCTTGGCGAGGTGTTTGTCGTTGGAATATGTTGCTCCTTCCGTCGCCTCTCTTGCCGTGCCTCCATCCCCAACAGGTTGATTAGTCTCAAAGGTGTGCTGATCGGGGGATGGGGCATCCAAAGAAATATTGTCATCCAAATCAACAAAGTCAGGGATAATAGGTTCCTGATTTAGTTGGGGAGTACTTGACCCCTTCTCCACGGGTGCACTCGATGAAGGTGATACTTAGTCGGGCAAAAATATTCAAATACTCATATCATAAATTAAGTGTGTAGTAGAACTTAGTCACGTGAGAGCAAACAATCTAGTAGACATTGCAAACAAAATGAAGAACTCAACAGTAATCTTAGCAATTCCAGATGAACGTCTAGGTGTAAGAATCGCCCTTGGCTCTAGCCTTCACATGATCAACTCGGTCAACAATGACTCTTGGAGAAGTCATTCTCACAGAGGAAGGAGGCATAGTTAGAGATACAGAGGGTAATCCTATGACCAATCAACGACCAGGTAATACAACGATCACACAAAGTTGCATGTCGGATCTGCCAGTATCAGTATTAGGCTCCACATTCTCCTAAATAATCTCAATTTAAGGCAAGACCTGCACATTCCAATACAAGATCTTATTTAACAAAGTCACCATCACAGGTTTCCAATTTCAAATATCCTGGTCATCTTACCGTGGGAGGACAGTCCCATCTATGATCTAACGAGCGGTGAGGTTGCCTGCGCTGGCGCAGCCCTCTCCCGAGCTCACTCATCATTCAAAAAAATCACAGTTCGGGTGGATAGAAATTGCAAACTCAAAAGGCAACATACTTGCGGTGGAGGGTATTGGAGTGAGCCTCCAAATGCCCAAGCAGTTGCGTTGCAGGGAAGCCTCTGCATGCGATGGCCCTCTCCCGAGCTCACTCTTCATTCAACAAAATCACTGTTCAGGTGCATAGAAATTGCAACCCCGAAGGGCGAGGGGGAGGGTCCCCGCGCTGGCGCAGCCCTCTTCCGAGGTCACTCATCATTCAACAAAATCACAGTTCAAGTGCATAGAAATTGCAACCCTGAAGGGCGAGGGTGAGGGTCCCTGTGCTGGCGCAGCCTTCTCCCGAGCTCACTCTTCAGTCAACAAAATCACAATTCACGTGCATAGAAATTGCAACCCCAAAGGGCGAGGGGGAGGGTCCTTGCGCTAGTGCAGCCCTCTCCAGAGTTCACTCTTCATTCAACAAAATCAGTTTACGTATAACAAAATCACCATTACAGTTCACCAATTTCAAATAAAACCACCATAAGAAGGAAGAATGTGATTTGATATGTCACTAAACTATTAGAATATCAACATAGAAACTGACCCAACACTCAAGTGAATCCTCTCTGTGAATTTGTGCATTGAATCCCAAGCGCTATCATCCAACAAGTCGTACTGTCGAGGGGGGAGGGTGCCTGCGCTGGCGCAGCCCTCTCACCAAAATTCAGAAGTGCTTCCTAAACTGTGTACGTGGGACTCTGGTTGCCGCTTCCAACTTCGCTCAAATTTATCAGAGTCCATCGATCCAACACCTTGATCAGAAGAGAAACTAGGCACGGAACTGCTACCAAAACCTTCTAAACTATGAAGGAAGTCTTCTACTCGCCGCTTGCTACATCATCAGAGTTCATAAATCCGACACCTTAATTAGAAGCAAAAATTAAGCATGGAACTGCACCAAATGTCTTCTAATTGCTTAATTGCCGCATTGCGATCGATGAAAATTACACTCCAAGTGTATTCAAGAAGCACTCACCTTCCAGAAATCGTACGATCAAAAAACCAAAAGCTCGTCCAAGATTAACTCTAACATGACGAACTCTTTCTTGATACTCACTTTACTGGACTGCTAACCACGTTAGACCATCTAACGAGTCGTACTCTCGAGGGGGGAGGGTGCCTGCGCTGGCGCAGCCTTCTCTCCACAAAATTCAGAAGTGCTCCCTAAATTGTGCACGTGGGACTAAACACTCCTCTGCCAACTCTTTTCTCTGTGCGTGCCCGTGTCACGCTACCAATGCAATTCTGGGCTGGCAATCCCCGCTCACTTCTCGTCGATGCACAGATTGCTACTCATCACGCCGTGCAACAAAGCGGCTGGTGCTCCGATTGCCTTCACCAAGCAGCTAGCTAGAAAACGAAGGGCAGTACGGTAAAATTAAGCAACTGACGGCAGCAATCCAAGAGTGACGCATGATCAACCATGACCCTTATCGACGGCGCCAACAAACCTGGCTCCATGTTCTTGGCAAATGGAACAAACGTGAAGAATACCTCGAGCAAGAGATCCATCTCTCGCCTTCTCGACAACGTTCCATGTCCAACAATTGAATGTCTTTCGAACTGTCCAACAGCTGCACCACAGCATCGATCTACAGACAAAAAAATAAACTACAAAAAAGTCCTGACCTGACTCAAGTGCGCAAATGAGGAGCGAAGAGCAAAGACCCCGTTCATGATTGTGCCCAGAAGAAGGGACCTCTGCGCCAACGCAGGGTCTTTGAAAGTGAGACTCAGGCAGTGACAGTAGCAGCCTCAGTGAAGATCAAAGAAAGAAAAGCATTCGCACCGCACTCCTGACCAGACTCAAGTGCGCGAATGAGGATCATATTGAAGTAGTCGATCGGAAAAGCAAAGGCATTTACTACTCAGAAAAGACCCCGTTCATGATTGTGTCCCCAAGAAGGAACCCCTGCGCCAATGCAGGGGTCCTCGAAAGTGAGACTGACGCAGTGACAAGCGGCTCAGTAGCAGCCTGAGTGAAGCTCAAAGAAAGAAAAGCATTCGCACCGCACTCTATGAGAGCGTGAGAGCGCTATCTTGTTTAAATGTTGTTAATAATGACCTTTATTAATGAAGTGTTTGCAAACCATGACATCTTGAGGTAAATTGATGAATATACAATAATTTAGTTTTGAATGCAATTTGTATATTAGGGGTTAGTTGTTGCAAGGCCTTTGATGGGACGTTTAAGACTAATTTAAGCTTTAGGGTGTGGAAGGACTAGAGGAGGAAAAATTCCCCCTAGTGGATCCAATTGATGATGGAGAAGAACTAGAGGAGGAAAAATTCCCCCTAGTGAATCCTAAATTAGAAATAGGGTTATTTGCTTAAATTAGAATTGAGCGTTTTACCATGGGCTTTGTACAACTAGTCTTTGATGTCCATGTTGTGTTTGAAAATTGATTGTTGTAAGTCTCATCCATCTAACCTTGTGGTAGCATGTGAGGCTACATTCATTGATGAAGTGGTTGATGGAATGGAGGCTTCAAGGACGGAGCACGTGGAGTGGCGGTTATTCATCCATGGAGGCTTTAGTTAGGGCTTAGGCCTTAGTTAGGCTTTAGGGTGAGCCGCCTCTTTGGCGGCTCTCATTTTGTACTTAATAGCTTGTTTCCAAGCTATCATCACCCACTCAATCTAGTTAGAGTAGGAGAAGGAAGGCCTTGGGCCTCCTTCTCCTCCATTTTGTTCACCTACCTATCCATCTATTTAGTTAGGAGGAGGAAGGCTATGGGCCTCCTTCTCCTCTTTGTTCACCTTGATCATCTCTTTTGAATTGTTAGTAGTTAGGAGAAGGAGAGCCCTTCTCAAAATGATCTTGCTTTTGAAGTGTTAGTAATTAGGAATAGGAGAGCCCTTCTCAAAATGCTTGTCTTGCCTCACTCATCTTCCTCCTTATTGAGTTCCTTTGTTAAGATAGGAGCTTGTTCTTGCCCCATGAAAGCCAGCCAGATTGTTTCCCCTATAACTCACTGAATTCTACTTCAACTCCTTTGCAATTTTTAAGGTAGATAGAACTCTAGTAGAGCTTTTCAATGGTAGTAAGCATGCTCAAATCCGAGTTGTAGAGAAGGAGAAATTTGCTCGCAAAGTCGGGGTGTCAAAAACGGTTTCCCCCCGGCAGTGAACAAATTAGCTGTGTTCAAACAGCAATCAGTCACGGAGTTTTCTCTCTATGCGATTGAGATTTCTAGGGTAAGTAGAGCTCCAAAAGAGCTTTCCAAGGGTATATGGCCGCCAATCCGATCTTTAGAGAGGGAGAAACACCCCTCCAAAGTTGGGGGTGTTGAAGGGTTTTCCCGCCGGCGGTTAAAAGAAGTAGGTCCCAGTATTTTGGCCATCAGTCCTCGAGTTTTGATCCTATGCTTCTGAGATTTTGGGGGTGAGTGCAAAATTGACTTAGCTTTCCAAAAAGCTATGGCACGCCCAAATCGGAGCTAAGATGAAGCGATGGCAAGCCACGAACCGGAAGAGGGTTAAAAGGAGGCCGGCGGGGGTTTTCTTCTTCACTTCCCCTTGTTTCTTCTTCATTTCTTCTCGTCTTCTCTTCTACGTTGTTTTTCTCTTCATATGTTGTTCTTGTCAATCCCCTTGTGACCAAAGGCCACTCCATGGTGGTTTTTTGGCTCACACACTCTTGACCAGACTCAAGTGCGCGAATGAGGATCAGATTGAAGTAGTCGATCCGAAAAGCTAAGGCATTCACTACTCAGATGTTAGATTAGTATTTGTCAGAACAGTCATGCTTCCTCTACTTAGGCATCAGTTGTTGCAGTTGTGTACACCTTCTGCTCAGTCGGGGTGAACACGTGGTTCTGAGGCTTGCGGACAGTTTCGACATGGTTTTATTCCACCTAAGCGTATTCATTAGATCTGATTAGTTCTTGCAGCAGCTGCGTCCTCACGTAGTTTCGGAGTCTGGCACTCTACAGTTAACCGAGCGGTTACTGTTCAGTATTCATGTAGAATTGACGTAGAATGCAACACACGTAAACTTTTAGTATCTGTAGTGATTGAAGCAGCTATGGCGTTGCATGATCTGCTGGTTGGCAGTGCCGCACATGCGAAGCGGAAGTGGAATCATGCCGGTTCATTTATGCCAGTGAAGAAAGAGAGGATCCAGTACTGCTCTGGGCTCTCCAACAATCATGTCGAGCGAGTCCCTGACGAAGGAGCTTGTATGCGGTATTTGGCCCCGTCCAGGTTTCATTACCTCTATGATTTGTGTATTTCAAGTTTGTCGGGCTTCGACAATTCGACAGTTCGACATGAAGTTCAAGTGCATCGAAGAGCTGCAAATAATTCTGCAACGCAGGCGAGCTTTCGCTTACCGAACACCAGGATCAACCAGATGCAGACTTATTTGTCGTCTCTCTCACTCGGCAATCTAATAAGTGACCATTCCCGAGGGCAGCTCAGCTGTTAGACAAGTGAAAAATTGCTACATGCGCTTTGAAAGCCAAAGTGCCGGAAAACGAAACGACGCATCAGCTGATTTACTGGACTGCTAACCACGGCATACTTTCGAGGGGGAGGGTGCCTGCGCTGGCGCAGCCCTCTCCCCGAAATTTACAAGTGCTCCCTAAAATCGATCAGAACAGGAAAGACGCTGAAGACAAGTATTGTCACAAAAGAAATTGATAAACTACTAACGGTGATCGTTCTACTCACTGCAACATCTAATCGGTGCATGCTAGCTTTCAAAATGGAAAGACATGATTCCCAGTTTCACCACGACCTGGTATAACCATACATTCATAGTTTTTTTTGCAGAAAAGTGCAAAATTTAAACATATATACCATTAAACTTTGAACTTTTACTATATTCAATACAAGTCTTAAAATGTTCCACTAGTCAATACAAAATTTGTTTTAAGTCTCTTGTTTTTATTTCCCAAACCAGCCTTGCTTTTGAATTCGAGTTTGTATCCAAGTGAGGAGTTTAGCTTTTCGCTAGGTTTTAGAGGTCTTATACTCTTATGTGGGTTAATTGGTATTTTTAGAGCTATTACTGAATAAGAATTTGAATTTGAAAGGCCTCGAGTCATATCAACTATCAAAGATGGATATTTTTGACTCCAAAATAGTTGTTTTCCATTCTATAGAAATAATTTACCATCTTAGCTTTGAACAATATGATCTTACAAATAGTGTAAAAGATTCAAATATTCTATTTGATACACATGTATATATTCACATTACTTAGGTACTAAAACATATAGTTAATAACCCCTATATGTCCCTAATGTTGTTTTTCTACATTTTTTAATGAAGGGCAGAAACTTGAAGTGCCATAACTTCTTCATCTAAACTTTTCTAGACAAAATCAACTAGGTTTGGTCCCAAATGAAGTCAAGTTTGTGCATTGAAGCAACCAATCAAATAAATTATGAATTAATGGCATGCATATTAGTAAAGGTAGCTTTTGTTTGAGGGTCTTCAAACATTAAACTTGCTTTACTATTGCAAATCTAAATTTTGTGAAATCAAACATAGTTTTCTATTTTATTTTATATATTGGAATTTTTTTTTCCTCTTTTTTCTTTTTTTCTTTTTTTTCTTTTTTTTCTTTTTCATAAGTGTAATTTTTAAATGATTCCCAACAAGTTTTTAGTTAGTAGATTTTTCATCCATAAAATTTAATGTTGGATATGCAATCATGTTTCTACAAAACCCCAATTCCATTAAAATGGCATTATTCTGGTAAAATGGCACACCTCAACTTTTTGAACCATAGTGATATAACAGAATTTGATGGTGATATTATGAAAAATGAATGACAATGTATATAAAGGAGTGATATTATTTGATAAATTGTGATATTATAAAATATACCATTCCATAAGAGCACATATGTAAGATTTGGTGTGACAAAATGGCACATGGCATAGTGCCATTTTAACAAAATTGAGGTTACAATGAAAGAAGTAAAAGAAAAGATGATTTTTGAGGAGCTATAGCGCTTTCATCCCCCATTAGATTTCAACTTTAGTACTTCTAAGGATAGATTTTAATTAGAGTAGTTTTAGAGGTGAGAATCTTTGCTAGATCAAAGAAGTTTACAAGATCAAAGAAGTTCTCAAGATCAGGCATGGAGTTGAGTGCAAGGGGTCTACTTTTGGACTATGTTTTCTTCGCAGTTTTCACCAATGCAAGGCTATAATTTGAGCCAAGAAATTATATTTGATGAGTTTTTTTTGTAGAATGGTGTTATTGAGATGGAGGAAAACTACTTTTTGGTTGGTAGATTTTTTATTGCGATCGGTTTGTTGGTATTTGGTAATATTTTTGACACTCTAAAGTGAAATTGATGAATGGTACAAGCTTCTTTGTGGTACTAATACGTGATGGTCTCACAATTCATGAGGCCTTATGACTCAAGATTCGCTCTACATGGCCTTCACCAAGTTTGTACAGTTGAGAACTTGAGATCTATATAGCCTGTGTTCATTTCCATCTATGACACATTTTTTGAAAATATATTTTTTTGGCTAAAAAAAGGTTGGGTTGTTTATAGATTGAATATTTAAAAAATATTGAAGAACACATGGATTTTATTTACAAGTTCCACCTAGCACGTAGTTTGTATGTGCATAGTAAGCCACTAAACTTTTTAATTATTCATTTTTTGTGAATAACAACTTCAAACTACAAAATCATGTCGTATGAGAAATTATTGTTATGCTAAAAATCAATGAGAGACCAACAAGCATCAAATAGTAATAGAGGATAGGACTGAGAGACCAACAAGGATTAAAAATTCCACTATTACTATTAGGACTACACCACCAATTGAGATTGGAAAAAAGATGTGATTCTTAAATACTCAACACATCGGGGAGACCAAGAAGGATGAAGAATTGGACTATCAATAAAAAAACTACTACACAAATTGAGATGAGGAAATGGAATCTTCAAACAATCGGATCCTACTAAGGATGGAAAATTTGACTGAGTATCACTATTGAAAGTTTGAAACTACAACACCGTCTGAGATTGGGAAATGAGATTTTTAAACAGTTGACTAGAAGGCTGGCTAACAAGAATTAAATTTGATCGTCACTATCAAGACTATACCATCAACTCTGATTGGGAAAATGATGTGATTTTCCAATGGTGGAATAAAAGACCATCGGCAGTAAAAATTGATTAATTTTTGTAATTGGGACTACTACACCAACTGAGATGAGGAAATATTATTTTCTAATATTATTATGAACAAAAAACCAGTAAGGATGGAAATTTAAATGTAACCATTTTGACTACAACACCATCTCACATTAGATTATGTGATCGTAAAACATTGGGGTACAAGACCATTTAGAATTTAGTAATAACCAATAAACTAATTTACCAAATGAGATCTGATAATTTTGTTTTAACCATTCAACTGTTAAACTAAAAAGGATCAAGGAATATGATTGTTAACAACAAACCACAAGACCAACTTAGAAAAGAGCCTTACCATATATTAAAATATAGATTTGTGTATGCGATTGGCTAGTCTTTGTTAAACTTTTTGATGGACCTCGTATAAAACAAGGACTCACTCATTCCTTCAAATGTTAGTTGTTGTAAGTGATGAAATTCACAAAATAATCATACTAAGCCCTCAACCTATATGATCATCAAGAAATTTCATGAAGAACCTAAATGATTAGATGAAATTCCATCAAGTTAATTTTCACACAAGACTTTCAATTTAAGGTTCACTTGGACTTTCATTTAAGCACAAGACTTTCATTTCAGGTTGTACTTTCTTATTAAGCTCCTCATTCTTTATATGATTTTGAACCGCGCTAGAAATTTTAGATGCTATCAGCTGCATTTTTGAAGTCAAGGACGATGTCCATGCAGATCCTCATTTCCCACGAAGCAGATATCAATGAAGCATATGCCTTCTGGCACATGCTATCTATGTCGCTGTTACTTGGAAAACTTGCGCAAAACTTTGCACAATCACATAAAGCACAACCACAATGACCCCAATTCCAACAATATAAAGCCCAGGCACCCTCGCCTGCATCCTTACCACTTCATTCTTCATTCTCAGCTCTCTAGCAGGTCTCCATTCCGAGCTCTGGTTTCTCCATAATAGAAGATCGTTTGGAGTTTTTTTTGAAATGTTCATGTTCTGGTCTCTTTAAACTTCTGGTTCTGAGTATTCTTTGAATGTAGTCTTGCATCAACAGGGTGATCGGTGTGGAGCTTTCTTGCAGGTTTGTCGAAGCCATGGCTCGTCTTTCGGCATGTTTTGTAGCTTCTGTCGCCATCGCTCTAGTTCAATTTGCAGCTGCCATGGATCTTCCGAGGCCATTCGACCCCGCCCACAACGTCAAAGTGGTCATCTAGAACAACTTCCTAGGCTTCAATCTTAATTTCTATCCAATGTGATTCTGACCTCCTCAAGCATCCCGATGTGCATCTCATTCATCCCAGGCAATGTCCGTTTCGATTGACACCCTGTTTTCCATGCCACATTCAACTGAGTCTTTCGGATCGAGAACTGTTTCTTGCACATCTAGTCGGTTATAGCATAAAGCTTCTCTTCAATATTGCTTCAAATTGTGTAACATTCTCGGTGTATTGTAGTTTGGATCTTTCTTAGAGGTTAACGGTTTTTTTGATGTGGCCAGGGGACACTACGAGTTCTCCTTGAACTCACAGCTCCAGTTCTAGTAGACGTGCGCCATCGCGGCAGAGAAGAAGAATGGCAATCTGTGCAACAAGGTGTACAGCGGAAAGTTTATAATGTGGCAAAATTCTATGCTCGTTATAGCAGGTGTAGTGCCCTCCCGAGTTGCAATTGCCCGGCATTTAAGGAGACAATGTCTAAGTTCGGTAAACGTGAGCAACCATTCCAACCTTGTAAGCATCTTTACTATGTCTATGTACAAGTCTGCAAACTAGAGGCCGACTATGACCTCTTCATGCATGCGCCTACCCTCAGTTTCAATGTGTTGAAAACCATTCTCGAGAGTGGGATCTTAGCCCATGCTTTTGTTTAGAGTCACGACTTGTCCTTATTAGTCTTCTACATACGTTCTTCTACATTTATAAGTATGAAGTACGCAACTCTATGTAAATTCACAATTTAGTGAATACATTTATATATATAGTTATACATACATATATGTATATATAAATACATATATACATATATATATATTTCTAGCTATGTTTAAATTTCTTAATCATTTGTCATAAACCTTCACTTTTGGTCCTTTCGAAAACATGTGGCCGTTTAATCCTCTTCAATGAAGTCTTCTATTCCCTTTAAAACTTGGTCACAGATCAATTTTTTTCTAATCTCAAGCCCATTTTGCACGGTTATGGGTACTAAATTCCACGGTCATCAGGAAGGAATATTCGAATAATTTGTAGAATATACCCTTTTTATTAGTTTTTTTTTTTTTTTTTTTTTTAGAATTTTTATTTTGTAAAAACAATATCTCAATGCTCAAAAAATTTGAAATTGTACGCTCTACGCTCCACGCTCCACGCTCTACGCTCTACGCTCATGCCATAGAAACGCTCATTCATAATTTCCACAATTTAATATTCACAATTCTTCCCTAACACATGCAATGTGTATAAAACTAAGTTTATATTAATCAATACTTGATTCATTCGTCAAGTGCTGCTTAACAATGTTACACTTGTTGTTAAAACAACAATCGTTTGAATTCTCTCTTCCACAATTCTTCAAATTCAAACTTAAACTTAATCACACTTTTACGAGTGCGGGATACACATTCTCTTGCATGTGTTCAGAGGAAAATAACCACTTCTTTTCTAATTGCATTCTCAATTTTACAACTCATACCTTTTCATTTGACTTATGACGGTTCACTTGCTATCTTTTCACCTAGTTTCCCTTCTAATCTCATTTGGACTCTAATTCACACTTAGAAAGGAAAATGAAAGGTAATACAAGCTTTCATTACATGAAAAGTCAAAAACATGCTCATACACCAAAAAGATGTATACTACATAGCCCCCTCCTCTATGTGTTTGCGTCCCCGCAAACAAAATGGAAGAAGTAGAAAAGAAAGTACGCAGAACTCTAATGCCGGTATCGATCTTTAGAAGAAGATCCTATCCGATCTTTGCGCTCCAATGCTCCATTAATTGCAGTATCCGTAGCCGCAAGCTCGGGTTTGGTGCGTCGCTGATGCTGAAGGAAGCGCTGAATGGGTCGCATCCTGAGGTTGCCAAACTCATTTATCATCGTGAGATGTGCACCAATGATAGAGTGAGTCAAACACATGGCTTCCAAAACTCAGTTGACTCAAGTACACTGGTACTGGAGCTTGAGATTTAGCCAAAACTTTGGATAATCAACTGTATGGGGTATAACTCCATCGTTGCAAATGTCCACATCAATTCACATTCCAAAATCAGTGCACCATTTTGCAAGGATTTTGCAAAATACAGCAGCTGTGTAACATACCGGATCCTGACAATGTTGGTGTTGAGCCCAAAATGCTGAATAGGTATCAAAACACTCTTGAGGAGTTCTCTTCAACCCCAGAATTAATGGCCAATTGTATTCCACGGAATCTATTGTTGCGGCTGGATTCCATCGGTTGCGGCGCGGGCAAGCACAAAACTTGGGATCATCCTTGACTGCTGGTGGGGCCTACGGGACCAATAGTAGGACTCTTGTTTGTAAACTATGTCGGCTGGAGTAGTTTCCTGTCTGGATTGTCCATAGTTCCGTAACAACCACGCAATGACTTTCCAAGTAGGAATTAGGTGTTCACTAAAATTGTCAAACAAGGCGCTACAATTTCCTTGATACAGAGGCGTAGGTGGGAAAAGAGGGTGCAGAACTGGTGGTGTAACAACTGTGCTTGCATACGGTATCTCCTTTCTGGTCTCGACCAACTCTGCCTGCAGACAGTCTATAGTCTGTTTCTGGCTGGCCAGCGCATCATGCGCTTGCTACAGTCCTTCTTTTAGCTTGCCCAACAACTTTGACAATCTTTCCACTTCTTCTCTGGCTCGAACGAGTTCCTCGCCTTGCATGTCTATAAGGTAGGATGTCCTAAAAGCGCCACCTTAGGCAATCTCATGTATTTGTCGCCGTGATAAATTACAAAAAAAAATACAACCACATTTGAAATAGATATTGACGAGGATTGCTAAAATTTGCAACCTGTAATTCGCTTCTGTGAATTTTATACAAAATTTTGAAGTGCTTCCGAAGATTTGACGCATTCGTGCTCCTGATAGTGCCTACAGCTGTAACTTTCAGCATCACAGAACTAATACAACGAGAACACAAAAGTCAAACCTTGGTGAACAAAAAATGAGGTTTCAGTGCAAGGGAAAAATGGGTCAGACTGTGACCCAAAACGGTCACCATAGAACCGCAGACGTGGCCAATGTGATCCTGAGAACCGCTCTAGGGTGGCACCTAATTCGAGAGCTCGGCACACCCATTCTCGCGCGATGTTCATCCTTGCTGTCGACGCCATCGACGTTGAACCTGGCAACGGCTCTTCTTCCGAACGTTTCACAGCTTTGTGCTCCTGACAACGGCTCTTCTTTAGAACGTTTCACAGCTCTGTGCTCCTTCCACCTTCGCCTTGCGTGAAACGTGACCATCGACGTTGAACCTGGAAACGGCTCTTCTTTCGAACGTTTCACAGCTCTGTGCTCCTTCCTTCTTTGCCTTGCGTGAATCGCGACGTGGGGTTTGCTCGGGTTGGGATCGGTGAGACTGGAAATGCGTGTGGCAATTGTGCAATGGGCACCGTAGAGTATGGACGGGTATCAAAATGAGAGAGAGGTGGGAGGGTTGAGGCGGAAGGAAAGAAGAAGTGTGAGGGAAGCGCTGTTGCACCTGGAGGGTGGGAGAAGGGATTTGGGTGCAGCGGCTGCATAAATGGCCCGAATTGGGGAGCAGGAGGATGGAAGTGGTGGTAGCCGAAGGCGGCGTGCTCCTGTGCTTGTGAACTTTCTGTCTCGATAGCGACTTGATGCCCATGAAAGCTCTCCGGCGCCCGCGATTCGCGACCTGATACGGAGCTTGCGCGACCTCCGCGCCCCCGCACAGCCTTGGCAATGGCGCACTCATACGCCCTTGTTGCCTTTGCTTGGGCAACTGCCTCCTTCTCAGCCGCTTTCAATGATTGTGCTGCGGCTTTCTCTTGAGCACGCTGTTCCTTGAGGCGAAGGCTCTCTTCTCTTTCTGCTGCTTTTCTTGCATTGTTTTCCTCTCTCTCGGCTGCCTTGCGTTTTCTCCATTCCTCTCTTTCTATTTTTTGTCGCTCTTTTTCCGCTGCTGCGTTTTCCCTTCTTGTCCTTACGCCCAATTCTGCTTGCTCGTACGCGTCGTAGGTTAGAATAATGGACTTGGTGAAGTCAACAATCAGGTCTCTGCGTCTGGAATTTGCTCTTGGCGCAAATGTGGGGAGCTGCAAAAACCGGGTGATTGAATTAGGCTCTGTGACCTCGGGGTCGAGGCCAGCAACATCTAAATCGGCACTCGGATCGGAGCAATCGACATTTACGAAGAAATGCTGTGTCTGAGTATTGGGGGTACAGTCAAGGTCTCTTGCTAGGTCGCGCGCTGCATCTTCTGCAGGTTCGGCGCTCACAACCCCCTCCTCTTCCATTTCATGCTCATTGCACCCCTCTGCTGCTGCAATTGGCTCTTTGAACCCGGCCCCCTCCTTGTCCATTTCTGTAACCCCGGCCAACGCCTCCTGTTGTACAACGGAATTTGCATTGTCGCCTCCTCCCTCTTGTCCGTAGGTATCTGAAGGGACTAGATAATGATCAACTGCGTGGGGGTTTAGGGGGTAGATTCCGGCTCCTTTGAAACCAGCTTGTATGTTAGCTGCAGTGAGCGCCTTCCGGAGATATAGGGAGACCCAATGCGCCAACGTCTCCTTCCCTGCAGGCTGATTGATGTTCCGAGACATCCAGAAGTCACGGTACTCCCGAAAGAATTGCTTGAATGGTTTGAAAACAGCTATGTCTAGCGGCTGTAGAGCATGTGAGGTGTGAGAGGGTGGGGTAATGAGGTCTAGTCCGACGTTCTTCGCTGCCTTCACAACTTCTAACGTGCAATGACTATTGTGACCGTCCAGGATGAGCAGGTGCCTCTACGTGGGAGAAATGCCGTAAGTTTGTTGGATTGACGCAATAAAATGGGAGATCCATGCAGAAAAAAGGTATTTAGTCATCCAAGCTCTTTGTTGCATCGCCATCGTTGCGCCCGGCTCACACAGCTGAATGTAATTCTGTCTAAACCTCCGACCGCAAAAAATGTAAAACGATGGTATTGCTTTGCCTGCAGCGTTTATGCAAGCTAAGATTGATAACCATTCCCTCTGATTAGGGACAATGGTTTGAACGCGGCGAGCTCCGGTGCGGGCAATAACCATCCCGCCACCATTCTTACCTGCAGCCATTGATTACAGTCATGAGCATGTACTTAGGACTGTCTTTCCCCACACGAAATAACAGCTTCAACACGCGCCCGAAGATTGAACTGGCCCACTCCGACCGACACGACTGAAGAGATGGTTTGCTCACAGATCAAGCGATGCCATGAACTTCAGGTATCACAACAAAACTTGACTGTTCGGCTGCTAGCTTTCATCTGTCCTATTCCCAGTTTGAAAGATGTAGTCGAATGGAATCTTGTAGTTATTGGACCAGGTGTTTCTGGCTCCCATGGCTCGATTGCAAGAAGAAATGCGACTCAAGGCAGAGTCTGAGGCAGATGCTAGAGCTGCAGACGCACGAGCATTGGATGCTAAAGAGGAGAAACTAAAATCTGAGGAAAATGCGACTCGAGAGATCCATCAGCTCAATCGTAATCTGGCTAGGCTTAAAAGGATAGTGAGTATTCAATGACCCGATTGAAGGGACAGGTAAGGATAATATTTTCTCTAAACGCTCTGCATATCCTCATATACGTCTGAACCTCATACACGGCCCTAGTCATAGTGGTTTCACCTTATTTGATCTATCGAATCTTTCCAAATGTGCTACAGAATGAAACACAAGTGGAGAAAGCTCAACTAGCTCCAAGAGGAGCTAAAGAATCTGTAAGTGATGATCTGTACAAGTAAATGATTTTCTAGCTTATCGGTTCATATCTCTTTATGTGTTGATCTCGAGTGAAGAGTTGTGCTTTTTTATACTAATCGATGGTATGAGGATGACTTAGAAAAAACTCCTTGATCACGTAGTCTGCAAACATTGTTGAGGCGGATTGTTTACACTACGGGTTCTAATCTAATCGCACTGTTCACGGTGTAAAGTAACTTTACGGGAAGCAGCTGCGCTGTAGACTAGAAGCAGAAGCAGCATGCGGCGTGAACTCACGTACTCCATGATTAAGGTAAGGACCCTGGTTAGACTTCACCACAAGTCTGCGAGTCTTGGTTCGTCCCTCAAGACCATGACATTAGCTACTCGACTGTATGCAGTCTTCATTAACTAGCTAGTCTCAGTGCTAGCTGCAGGTTTACGTTACGTACTCTCTGCACGAAAGTGTGACCTGAAGTGCCCTGCAGGTTGTACGGTGTTTTGAAGGGAATGAAGCTATTGACGTTGTGAAGAATAACAAAGACACATGACATTACTGTTAAGGTTGGTACTTTCTAAAGCTAAACAGATGTTGCAATGTATTATTTCATGATGTTGGCCAGCTTGTTGTACTCCACGTAACTGTTGGGACTTAGCTATAGGCATGGATTTTAGACTAAACCTTGCATTGTGTGTATAAGATTGCACATTACCTGCCTGGGCGCCGGACTCGTCGCAGTTCCAGATGCGCTCGGGCGGGTAATGGTGTAAGTTGTAGAGCTCATCCAAGTTGTCAGAGAGTGACTGAACGTTTTCAGGACATAAGGCTTTTGCTCGGGCAGCCTCGAGTCCTTGCGAAGCTCTAATTGTCAATTCAGGGTGGCGGTGCTTGAACCAACGCATCCACCCACCACCCGGAATTCCGTCTTTGAAGGGCGTCACCCTGTTCTTTGTTATCTCGTAAACCTTCATCTTCAATGTGCTAGGAGATAGCCCATATCCACGGTCACACATGCGGATCAGAAAATCGACCATTAGGGACTCCTCTTCAGGGCTGAGCACTGCTTTCACTCCTCTCTTCCGACTCCTCGTTTTTCCGTAGCACCAGCTACGGAATGTAGTAAGAGGTATGTGATGGTCCCTTGCCGCCTTCTTTTCGCTCTCTCCATCATCCACAGCTGCCAATGCCATGTGCAATTGTTGGTCATTCCAATTCCCATTTTTTCGAATCCGCCGTCTTCTAACTCGTGGGACTTGGGGGCCGCTTTGCTGCTGCGAGGTGTGTGAGGTTCATGTAGGTTCAGGGAGGGGTCTCAACTGTGCAGAACCGGACGCTCGGTTTGTAAACAAGTTGATGCCAGCAACGGTGGCCACACTGCAACCGCGCTGCCACTGCTCTGGAGTCCCGGCTCCTTGTGGTCTCCTTGACCGCAGACGTCGAGGTACTGCCGACAAGCCGTCTTCAGGCACCTCGGCCACCTCCGAGCCCATCGAAGCAGACCGCACCGCTCCACTTCCCACAGCGACTCGGTGGAGGCTGTGCCCGTATGCATTGCGACCAGAGCATTGCACCGCCGATCCTCCTCGACGTCTCTTCCTTAGCCGGATTCGATGGCGTTGTGCCAATTCCAAGGGTGTATAGTCACCCGGCTGTGTGCATCGATGCCCAACATCCTCATCACTACCGCTTGAGTGTCGCTCCTCCCCGCTCTCACCACTAGCATCTAATGCGTTCTCTGATTCTTCGCCTGAGTAGTGAAACTTATCATCACCTCCCAAGTCCACTGTAGACATTCTCATGGCTGCTGCTCGCACCTACAGAAGACAATAATATTTTTGTAATTAGTAACGAGCTCGAAGTCATGGTATTGAAGTGCATAAAGCAAAAGCACAACACTCACTGAAGCGTTGCTAGCACGTCCGACCTTGCTTTCTAAAAAGTGCAGTACTCACTTCTCTCACTTGTGAGATCAAACCAATGTCAAGACCATTTAAGTTCTGTTTGCGAGGATACATTTCTGTGCATCCGGTGTGTACATCAAGGACATGTTTGGGATTCAAAATAGCTATTGTTGGAATAGAATTATGTGTGGCAGCTGTGATCAGATTGCCCTCCAATAGAGCATGAACCGCCATGCTAACATTGGAAAAGTGCTTCACAACAATACTATTTTAGCTCCCAAGCATCGAGTCTTTGAAATATCAACTAGCGTGGAAATCCAATTTAAGGTCGACCCATACATGCACCCACTGCAACCTATAATTGCCCATTCCAAGTCTCAATCAAGCTGACAGTCTCGGTAATTTCGGATTTCAGTCCACCTGCTGGCGGTTTTAGTACAGATGCGCCTATCGATTTAGGGGGGGTGGCGCTTTTAGGACATCCTACCTTAGTCTGTTGCAGCAGCTGACTGTTCACCTGTCGACTTTTGAAGTCCGCCAGCTCACACTGGGGTTGATCTATAGTCTGGGCGTCCTCCTTTCTCGGTACAGCAGGTGGCGTCTCCGCTTCCTCCGCAGCTAACTGCGATTGGCGCAGTAGTCTCTCCTTCTCAACCAACTCAAGCTGAAGTACAGTAATCTCCTCCCGTAGTTGAACGATGATCCTATCATCCTCTCTTTTGGACTTGTCAAAGATAGCACTGGTTGCTTGCAACTCGGCGGTAAGGATGGCAAATTTGTTCTCGAAATCCGTGATCTTCTTCGCCGTCTCTTCTCGTGCGGTCTCCAACATCTCGTCCTTGCGCCGTGCCGTGTGACTCATTGCTATTCAGATCTGCACGTGTTCCTCGATTTTCTTTGCTTGTTGAGTGATGAGGTCTGCTTGCTGTTCAGCGTGGAGTGCCAAGTCGCGTAGACGATCTTCCGCCTCAGTTGCTCGGGAGGCCTCCACTGCAACTCGCGCCTCCATTTCCTCCTTTTCTATAGTCAGCTCCAGTACTGGATCAACTTGAAACTTCTTGGCAGGGCGTTCGACTATAGACTGTTTCGGGGGTTCATCGGTACTGACTGATCGTCTGTGCTTCAAAATGCTCTTCGATGTTTCTTGCGCACGTAACGGTAAGGGCACCAAGAGTGTCGTGCCAGCTTCGAAACAGCAGGATTCCTTGTGAGCTCGGCACAATACACTCAAGTAGCACTTTAGTTCGTGATTCGGTGGAAGTTCGCCCGGCGTCGTCCATAGTACTCGTCGCATATGCCGATCAAGAAGCTTCGCCCAATACATTCGCTCTCCTTCCCATGCTGCAATGGCCATGTGCGGAACCTCTCCAGATAGCTCCAGAGGGTGCTGCTCGAACGTGAACTGTGCATTAATGTAAACGAACCAATCTTTCCATGATTGATTGGCTGTCTCCAGGGACCATCGATTCTTGACTTTTGCTTCTGCTCGGTTAGAAGAGATACTTTGGATCTCGTCTACAGTCAACTTTTGCAGTTCCTCAAATTGCTGACCATCAACCTCGCTTGGTACTTTGAGTCCCGTACTGATCTTGGCATTGTCAAAGTGGACCATACTTCCATCGATTCTCCCCTTCAAAACTGTAACATCGTCCATCGTCTTGACAAATGTGATGACGTACTGCAGCTCTAGCCATGATCTTGATTGGGATTCTTTAATGAATGCCCATAATCCGGCTTTCACTAGATTTTGCTTGTGGCTTTGCTATAGGGATGTCTTCTTCACCTCCTTAGGTATCACAACCGCCATCCCTTTGTTTACCTGTGGAGATGATATTCACATGCATTCTCATTCGATTTTGCAAGAATTGGATGTATACTTTTGCAGTTCCTTCACTTATTCATATTCGTTTCTTTATTAGCTTCCTTCATTTCGTGCACATAAGAATGCTCATTGGTGTAACTGCGTGATTTTTGAGTATCAGGGAAGGAATAGATTGACATACAGGGGCAACCGGCGGTTGTGGAGCAGCGTTCCCAGGACTGTTTTTCAAAAATATGGGGATAGGCTATCATTGGTCGACAAAAAACGCTTCTGGAGCTACTTTCACGAGCAGTAGTGGAAAAAATATGTACGCCCTTGTATTATTTTGACTACAAAAATAAGTGAATGTTGTTTGACTATGCGATCATGCATCCAATTTTGTTGAGTGTAAGTGACTACATTGTGAAATTTTCTTTGTAATCAAACGCTAAGTGATGGAATGAGTACTCAAAAAAATGCTAAGTGGGAAAAAAGTGAAGGTCATGTGTTCAATTGTTCATAACATTCGAACATTCAAAAATGAGAGATTCACACAAACATTCATAACATTCAAAGATGTGATCAAAACACAAACATGATAAATGTGCAATTGGATTTCAATGTGAATGAAGAATTACAAGTTCAATTGTAAAATTTTTATCTAAATTCTAAGTCACTAGTGAGGGAATCGAACCCTTGTTGCAAAGCAACACTGCCCATTGCAGCACTAGTGTCCTGCACACAAACAAACAACACAAACAAACAACACAAACAAACGACACAAACAAACAACAGAGTTAGGAAAAAAATCGGGCCCACTGCTCCACCGAATGGCAGCCCAAGGCTCCACAACTCCACCAAATGGCCGCCCAGGGCTCACTGCTCCACCGAATGGCAGCCCAAGGCTCCACAGCTCCACCAAATGGCCGCCCAGGGCTCACCGCTCCACCGAATGGCAGCCCAAGGCTCCACAGCTCTACCAAATGGCCGCCCAGGGCTCACTGCTCCACCGAATGGCCGCCCAGGCTCCAGGGCTCCACTGCTTCACCGAATGGCCGCTCCAAGGCTCCACTGCTCCACCGAATGGCCGCTCCAGGGCTCCACCGAATGGCCGCTCCAGTAACTCCTCTGCTCCAAATGTATCAAGGAACCCACACTCGAATACTAAGCTTCTCTAAATGAGCTTCAAGGCTAGCATAGCATCATGGAAACTAAGGAAATTTGGGAGTTGAGGATACTAGAATTTTGGAGTTGAGGATACTAGATCTCTCAAGCATCCCCTTGCCGGCCCACCGTAACAGCCTCTTTCCAAGACTTAATAGCCTTATCATAAGGAAATGACTTCAAGGAAAAGAATTTTTGCCCAAACATACGTACCACAAGCGGTAAGTGCTTGTCTAAGCGATTCCTATGGCATGATTTCAGGAACTTCAAGGAAGAAAAACATCTCTCATCCTCCACCGAACCCAACACAAGCACAGACCCAATTTTTGCCAACTTGATATACTCCGGAATGAGTTTTGAGAGGTGCCGGGAGGCTGACAAGTTTCGCCAAAGCTTGATCAATGGATTCACTTCCAAGGGCAAGGCACACGCTGCCTCGCAGTTTGCCTTCATCGAGACCTTGAACAAGCCTTGCTGAGTATCAAGGCTTGATGCATTGAGCATCTCAGGGACCCTACAAGGCTTCTCCTCCTCGTTCCCATCATTCATTTTCCGGTCGCCACAGTAGAACCGCTTGAGCACCTCCAAATGCTTTTGAAAACTATCGTCTGCCCCTTCCTGCATCCAGTATTGAGGGTAGATGATCCCAAAGGCATCCAACAACTCTTGATGAGGGAACCGCCGGTCCAGCTCATCTGAAAGAGCCTGGGCAACCTCTGCACAATGCATCACAAGGCACAAGGCATGTTTAGTGTCCATCACAAGGCAAAGCATGTATATGTTGCAAATCAGCAGGCATGTGAACACAAGTTTAGAAGAAAGAAAAACAAGAATAGAAAAAGTTGAGAAACGAACCTGAAATCTGCCTTTCGACATTCAACTGGCAACGGTGAAGTTCCTCCTCTGTCACAAACTGGAGCTCACCGGTGATCTTGTCGTGGCACCTTGCAAAGACATTTGTTGTCCCAAAATCAAAGTACAAGTACTTGATTCCACTATCCCCGGGGAGCTCCTTCCAGGCCATTGGAATTGCCTTGTGGCGTAAGCCAAGCAAGTCATGGTACTCCCTGAAATCATGCTCCCCGAACGCTGTAGCTGGCTCAATGTATTTCGCAGCAAGCTCACCCTGCGCCACCTTCACAGCCTCCAAGAAATCACAGATAAACACATCTCGTGATTGTGAGAACTTGCAAAGCATGTGAACGCAGTAGAATAGTGGCTGGACAACCGAAAGGGAAAGGAGGACTTCGACATCAACTAGAGTCTCAAAGTTTAGGGTGGCCGTGGCACAAGCTTTCTTTCCAGATGGGGCTGTCATGTCCAAGCCCATCTTCATGACAAGTGTTTTGTACTCCTCAAAAACTCGCATGGCTGGACTCCGCATTGAAATCCAGCGTGTGGTCACGTTCCTCAACATTTTGTTTCCCTTAGTTTCCATGATACTAGCGAGCTTCTGGAGCTCAGCATGCTTCTTGTTGCTCCTGCAAAAATACGAGTAGATAGATGCCAACATGCTTTCCAAACGAGAAACCATGGGAAAATTGGACAATGTCTGGACAGCCAAGTTAATCCTGTGGGAAGTGCAGTGAATCCCCAACATGAAGGGCGCTATGCGCTTCAACTGAGTAGTGACTCCGTTATGAGTGCCTTGGAAGGTGCTGACACCATCAGCGCCGAAGGACACCAACTTTGAAGCCACTTGCTCTCGGGTCAAGCCACCTTCATCGAGAAGGACGTTCAAGATCACCTGCGTCAAGTGATCCGAGATGCCGTCCTCCGACACGCAAGACAAGTGCAACAGATGCGGCACCCTCTCCCAATTGCTCAAAACATAGACATGCACACCACACCAGGCCGAATTGTCAATCGCTGTGACTTCATCACACGAAACTGCTATCACATCAGCACCCTGCACTTCTAATTTCAGGGCCTTTAGAACACTAGCATGCATGTGTTCACTGATATCCCATCCCATTGACTCGCTCCAGTGCTTCTTAGGCATATTCTTAACCCTAAGATGTTCAAACAATGCATGGCACCTCTCATAATCCACCATAGGACGACCATGACTTAAGATTTGAAAGAGAGGCAAATTGTACTCCCTTTCGTTTGTTCTCTGTGAGGACACCGCTGAACAGCTGCTCCACTACAGAGCCACTCAACTTCCGCCCTGCCCACAGCTTGGAGTTCTTCACGTGCTTGCAATCAAGCTTTGTGTAGGAATCCCCCACCTTCATCCCAAGCAGAGGAACACCATCTTGTCGACAGGCCCTCTTCCCCTCATGCTTTTGCAGGTTATCATCTTTGGGCACCATGACCTTTCTCCGACCATCCAGAGTTGTGCACGTGGTGCACAGCACCCCCACAATGTTACCTGCACCCCAAAACAACCCCATAATGAACAAACAATGAAAAACAAAAACAAAAACAAGAAAAACAGGCAAGAAAACACTTACCTGAATCGTCAAACACCCCCTCAGCCCAGGTGTACTTTGCGGCCCATCCTTCCTGTCAGCGCCGGGTCGCGGCACTTGTGCTATTCTCCACAGCTTTCCTCCTCTTCGCCGGCACAGCGGCACATCCAGAGTTGGCTGACTTCCTTTTCTTCGATCTTAGAAGAGCAGGGGGTGTAATAGGCGAGGTCACCGTGGCCGTGGAGTGCTCCGGCGCTGCATGCGACGACATCAACCCCTCCAAACGCGTCTCAGAAATGTGAGTGACGTCGTCCTGCAACAAGCCATCCAACCCAAACCGAGGAGACTCCACCAAATATTTCCCCACCCCAGAACAGTTCCTAGTGCTCCCGAAAAATTTGACCTTCATCCCTGCTGGAAGACCCAAGGGTCGCGGAGCCATCACACCGACACAGCAACACCCAACACCCACAGAAACACCCACGGAAAAGAGACAACACCCACAGAAATATCCACAGAAAAGACCGCAATATGCCAATGCAAACCTCTCGAACAATGCAGCCAAGCTTTCAACCCTCAACCGCTCTCAGATTAGCTCGCAAATGCAGCAATTCAAAGCTCTATACTCTCAATCCAGCGTCGATGCAAAGGCTGTGAGTGATAAGTGACACCGGCCATGTTAAGTAGTGAATGCGAGTCATGTGCGCAAGGAAACACCAGAGGCACGCATTCTCCACTAAAGGTGACCAATTGCAAGGAAAACCGGCGGCCATAATGCAGGATTGGAGCGTAAACCGATGCTCACTGCTCAGAGTAAGAAACCGGCGGCAGTGCGGCACAGAGAGGAGCAAGTGATCAATGCTTACAGATGCAATTTGCAAAACAGAAACTGGCGGCACTGCAGCAACAAGAAGGAGAATTGAACGCAACACAAGCTCCGCATCAACAGCAGGATACGCTACGCCCCCAAGTTTGAACTCGCATTCAATGCGATCTTCCCACGCAAACTGGAGGAGCATCGAAGCTACCCCCCCTCCCCCTTCACGGGCTTAGGGCAAGCTCAATCAACGATCAGGATTTCGCCGCATCGCGACGACACGACGTGGATGCATCATCATGGCGCGAAGTGGGTGGGGCATCGGGTCAAGTCCCAAGCTCATGTCACATCGATTGGGGAGAGGCTCCGGCCATCAGACCCGGCCCATCATTAGTAATCCAGCGATTTGGGGGTTTAAAAAGCCCCTATTTACACTGGGCCGGTAGCTGCCCATAAAAAAAGGTAAAAAAACTGCTAATTTTAGCCAGTTTTGGGAACGCTGTTGTGGAGTGATAATCACTCCCTGTGTCGGCGGTTTCGGAGCAGGATCTTTCTTTAATTTCGGCATTGGATGCTCCTTGCCCTTGTCTTCTACTGATCTCCTGATGTTCCACTGCCTTCTTTGCACAGACGTGTACTCCTCTCGAAGCTGTCTTGATCGGCTTGAACCACCGAACTATAGTCTTATAAGAACCCTGGTATGCAGTTCTGATCACAAAATGGCCAACTTCAAGCACTCACGCCTTTCAAGACTACAGTCTTGACATTCCAGCTACTAAACACTGATCGATCGGCCCTTTTCTACTCCATCAGTGCTGCAGCAGTGGTCCAACATTCAATGTATATGATAGTCTTATTTTCACTCCTCTAACTACAATTCAAGCTCTGGTGGTTATCCCTCCCTTGTCCTTCATCAAGACTTACAATCTGTTCAATGTGGAAGATAGAACTTGAAGGCCTGTGGGAGACCAAGCAGTTTCAACTGCTTTTCGTACTTTGAGGTGAAATATGGTCCTGTACCGTATTAACTACTTCAGGCGATAGTATTTTCATTGCTAGCATATCATGTTATGATGTCATTTTGTTGTATAAGGTACCATATACCATTCAGTATCCTTAATTTAGTATGAGAAATTTTCCTTATACGAATTCCCTTCAAACTGTACTAATTGTCAAGCTTCAAGTCCTTGTAAAAAATTAGGATTTCGTCTTAAATTATGTTTATTCTAATTGTATTAAGAGGATATAGTTTGAATGTCTCAACGGCTGAAGGCGGGAAAATTACTTTCATCCTTGACTTGCCCATACTGAAAGGTAGAAGCACTTGTGAGCGAACAACCCCATTTCCTAAAAATGAACTCATTTGCATGGATCTGTGCACAAGAATCTCATTCTAGAATTACTTTCATATAAGGCAACTATTGATTGGTCCAAGTCATGAATTAGTGACTTGTCATAGTGCACATTTTTAGTAGGGCCTATGTACAAACTGTGTTTGGCAACCCCATAGATTTATATGAGAGTAAGAATGAAAAAGTGAATGAAAATGGTTATGTTTTGTAGTAAGTTTTGAATATTGAGAAATATTCACATCAATATATAGATCACTATATAGATCACTATATAGTGACCGAATTGAGTATTTTCCATCCTTATTTTTATAATTTTGAATGAAGAGGTGAAGACTGTGGTCTTCAAGAAGTAGTGTAACTGCGTGTAACTACTTATTCATGGTGTCTTCGTGATGGTGTCTTCGTAAATTCGTGCTTATGATGGCCATATGATCTCATTATGACTAATTAAGAATTTAAGGCTATAGTGTTTTAATCAAGGCTTTGCCCCCATTCAATGTTCTGTCTATGTAATTTTTCTGTAGTGATTTGCTATTTTGAAACCCTTCCAAAAATTAGAATTGGGCCTTTTTGTTCTTTCTAATCTTATTGATCTGGTAGAATATAGTATAGAATAGTAGAATTTAGTCTTGTTATCCTTGTAATCTTGATTTAGAATTTAATGTAAGCCTTGCAAAAAGGTAAATAATTCACTGTTTTATCAATTTCTCTAAATAAATGTCTTCAATCATATCTTTTCGCTTTCTTTTAGAATCTAACTTTCAGATTTGTACTTTTACTTGTATTTTCATGGAGTCATAAAGTAATCTGGATATTGTATATTACTTGTTCCACTAATCCATATCAATTTGAATGATATATTTACCCTTGAAAGTGACATTGATTATCCCCTTTTTCACACAATCTTTTCATTGTCCTTGCCTATTGGATCTCATAATATTTGATTTGATGAAAGTTTTACATATTTACATTTCATTCAAAATGACTTCAGTCATGATAACTATGATGCGTTTCTTGCACTTGGATGAAATGAGCGGAGGTTCAGATAAGTGGAATCATCGTTATTGATTCCTTTTCAAGCTTCCCCAAATTTTAAATTTTATGCTTCTTGTCATGAGTTCCCTATAAGTTGGTTATATTTATTTGCAAATTGTAATTGCCACATACTACTTTTGTAATTATATACTTCTTTATTTAGAGTATTCATATATATCATAAAATATGTGTATAATTAACCCCTAAACGTCCTTGGGGTATTTTTAGCCAAAAACTCATTTTCAAAAAAAGTGATATAGATGAAAATAAAGATAAGCTATTCAGATCTTAACCGTACAAACTTGTAATAGACTTGTAGTAGATCATGTGGGCCAAAACTTGACTCATGGGACCTCATAGATTGGGAGATCGTAACATATTAGTGCGCAAAACAGGCTACAAAATACCATCATTTCCACTTTGAAGCGAAAATACCACCAACATGAAATTTGCAATCAAAAAATCACCAACTAGAAAGTTGTTCATCTTCATCTCAAAAACACTTTTGTACCAAAAAAATTCATCAAAAAAATATCTTGGCTCAAATAGTAGCCTTCCAATGGTGAAAATTGCCTCAAAATTTACAAAGGAAAAATAGTCCAAAACTAGACCCTTTGCACTCAAATCCATGCCCTATCTTCAATACATCTTCAATTAGGTTAAGGTTTCTACCACTTAAAATAGACTATGATTGGAATCTATCCCAAAGAATAAAGTCGAAATCTAACGGTGGATGAAGGAGATCTAGCTCCTCAAAAATCATCCATTTTTTCACTTTTTTTCATTGTAGAAACATCATTGCAAATCCACTAGCAAAGTTATTTGGATCGAAAAACTTGCAACTAGAAAGTTGTTAGAATACATCTAAAGATCCTACTTATGTAAAAAAAATTCATGAAAAACTATTTTTGGTTTTGCATAATTGGCTTGCAATGGTGAAACATGCCCAATGTTCGAAATCTCAAAACCAAAAGCTGCTGTCACTAAAATGCATGCCATTAATTCATACTTCATTGTATGGGTCTGCAATTTGTAACACACAAACTAGACTTAATTTGGGACCCAACCCAAGTGATTTCGTCAAAAACGGAGTCCGGATGAAGAAGTTATGACTCTTCAAAGTTTCTGCCCTTCATCCAAAATGTCGTTTTTCGACACTAGGGACGTTTAGGGGTTAAGTTGCATGCCTCCCCCCTTTTTAGCATAAAACTTGTCCTCAAGTTTGATATAACTTAAGTCGATTTCTGTTATATCGCGTTGGGTGGATGTTGCCTTGTAAATCTTGCAGGTCCAAAGACCCATTTTCATAATTTTTATAAATTTTGTATGGGCCAAACCACCGCATTATGAATTTCCCTGGAAATTTCTGAAAACGACTATCATATAATAATACCAAATCTCCAACTTTGAGTTCTTTGGATTTAAGTTTGCTATCGTAATAGCTTTTGCACTTATTTTGGATTGGTACCATATATAAATAAGCTTGGACTCTTTTTTCATCCAGTTGTTTTAATTCATAACACCTGTATTTTAAGAATTCGACATCGTCCAATCTATTGTCAATTGCTATACGTAATGATTGAATTTCAAAGTCAATCAGCAAAATGGCCTCTTGACCATAAACAAGTTGAAATGGAGTATGTTTTGTGGTTACTTTGTATGCCGTCCGATAAGCCCATAGGGCATCAAAAACCCTTTCGTCCCAATCCATATTGGATCCTTGAACGGTTTTAGTAATTATTTTACACAAAATACCATTGGTCTTTTCGGTTTGTCCATTGGTTCTTGGGTGATATGGTGTTGACTTCCTATGTTTGATATAATATTTATTTAATAAATTCTCAATGATCATATTCACAAAATGGGTGCCTCTATCACTTACAAGTTCTTTGGGGCATCTGAAGCGAATAATTATATTTTCATAGAGAAATATAGCAACGGTTTCCGCATCATCTGTTTTCGTTGGCATGGCCTCCGCCCACTTAGTTACATATTCTCTGGCAATTAATGTGTATCGGCATCTTCCTCCCCTACTTGGAGGTTTGATTGGTCCCACAAAATCTATTCCCCATTTTTCAAAGGGAATTTGTGCCAAGATTGGATGTAAAGGCATTGCCGAGCTAGTTGTCGATTTACCAACTCGTTGGCATGGGTCACATTTCTTCACATAATTTGTAGCATCTTTGAATAAAGTTGGCCACTAGAATTTAAGGCTTTTGTTGCGGTAACAAATCCTGCAAAATGACCTCTGCAATTTGAATCATGGCATGCTTCCAAAATCGATGGAATTTCACTTGGATTTATTCATCGTCTTAAAATGCCATCTTTTCCTTTCTTATACAACACTTCTCCTATCATAGTATAAGGAGCCGCTTTGTAAATTAATTTATCTCTTTGTTTAAAAGTATATTGTATTGGAATACTTCCATTTTGCAAATAATGAATGATTTCGGCATATTCAAAAGGGATCACATCTACTTCGAATAATTGCGCATCCGGTAGTTCATCATTTATCGGTTCTAGATTTATTTTATTGGACATACGTGATAAATGATCAGCATTTAAGTGGCATTTTCCGGGTCATACTTGTAGGACAAAATTGAATTCTTGTAGTAGAAGTACCCATCTTGCAATTCGACCACTAAGTTGTGGTTTATTTATCATATATTTAAGTGCGTCGTGATCAACATGGAAGGTGAATTTGTAGCCAAGTAGGTAATGTCTATACTTTTGTACGGAAAATATCATTCCTAATGCTTCCCTTTCAGTGACCTAGTAATTTCGTTCGGCGGCATTTAATTGCCGGATTGCAAAATATATTGGATGGTCTCTTTCTTTGTCGTTTGTTTTACTTAATATGCTTCCAATAGCCATGTTTGAAGCATCTACGTACACTTCAAAGTCCCTGTCCCAATTTGGGGGAGACTAAGATTGGTGCACTTATTAATTTTTGTTTTAAAGTATTAAACGCCTTGACACAAGTAGGTGTCCATATCGGAGTAGTTTCACTTTTTCTCAAGAGATGCGTCAAAGGTAACGCAATGTCGGCATACTTGTGAATATATCTTCTATAGTAGCCAACATGGCCTAGAAAACCTTTGACTTCCGTGACGGTGTTCGGTGGTGGTAGATTAGCAATTATTGCTACTTTATTCGGGTCGGTTGCCATACCTTCCTTGGATACAATATGGCCAAGTAATTTTCCAAATGGAACTATGAATTGTGATTTTGCCGTATTTATGGATATACCATATTTGTTGCATTGTTGAAAACACTTGGATAGTCGATTTGCGTGATTTTCTTTTGAACTAAATACACAAAAATCATCAAGGAATATTTCCAGGAATTTCCTTAAATATTTTTGAAAAGCTGTTGTCATTGCTCTTTGAATGTATCAAGCGCATTGCATAAGCCAAATGGCATTTTATTATATGCAAACGTACCCCAATCTGTTGTAAAGGTTGTAAGTGCTCTATATTCCTTAGCAATATGTACTTGATTGTAGCCTAAGAACCCATCAAGAAAAGAGTAAGTCTCATGTCTGGCCACACTATCCAATAGCGTGTCCGTAAATGGCAAAGGAAAATGATCCTTCTTTGTTACCGCATTTAATTTCCGGAAATCTTGGCAAATTCTAAGTTTACCATTTTTCTTTGGTACCATGACTATCGGTGAAACCCATTCACTATATGGAACTAGATATATAAATCCACATTCCAATAATTTGTCAATCTTTTCTTTGACCATTAAGGATTATTTTGGATTCATGCGATGTTGTCGTTGTCAGATAGGCTTTGTATTTTCTTCTAGAACAATTCGATGTTCACAAATTTCAAGTGGAATACCTCTAAGGTCTTTGTATGTCCACGCAAAGCTCTTTTTGTTTGCTTTGAAGAATTTGTGCCAAGTTGTAAATTCCTCTGAAGTTAATTCTTCATATACTTATATTACTTGGGGTTCCTCCTTGGTTTCTAAATTTATATCTTCGCAATTTAATTCCAAAGAGCCAAGTTGAGTAGGAACTTGATCTGTTTCACTTGGAAACTCTTCACCCTCTTTAGAATCCGAAGTGGAATTAGATTCACTTATGGATTCGAATTGCGTTTGTATATTAAACACAGGTGAATTTTCCCATGATAAAATGGCAACATCGGAATCATTAGAATCCTAAAATAGAGTGAAATATTCACCCATTCCTATAGTTTTATATAACATATTTTTCCTGGAGATTTTAGAGATGGGTGCATCAATCTCATAGACTGAAGAGTCTTCTATTTCCGAAGTGATTTTACTTTCATCTGTTTGAGTTTCTCCTCTATAAATAGTAGGATACATAAGCAAAGTAATCTTCTCTTTGCCCTTGCCAATTGTAATGGTTCCTATTTCCCAATCATCTTTTGCCTTTGCTAAATATAGCCAAGGTCTTCCCAATAATATTGGGTAAGATGAAATTGTATCGGTTATTTTAAATTTGATGTAATCAGTTTTGAACGACATGCCGCCAATGATAGTCAAGATTTGTTTCAAAATTCCCAAAGGTTTTACTCGACTTTGGTCGGCCATACGCAACATTATAGGAGTTGGTACCATTGATGTCAACCCAATTTCGTCCATAGTCTCCTTGCTCATAAGATTGACACTAGATCCTCCATCAATTTGTACATTGTCAATAAATGATCCATTGATCATTACTTCTATGCTTGGTGTTCTTGGATCTAGAGAAATGTCGTGTACTTCAGCTTCGGCGACATGTTTGTGAATTAAACGAGTGACTTCATTCACTCCGATACTTAGGTGATATGGCTAATAATTAGCGCAATGTAATGTTGGGTTGTATTTTATCCAAATTCTTCAAAAGGCTATAAGGTTCCATACCTATAGCTAGCCTCATAGTCCACTTCCGTCTTCGTTTATTTGCTCTGAAGTATTTTGTATTTGTGTTAGCAAAAGTCACCTTAGAAGGTGATAGATTCATGGGCAACATTTGAGGAATTTCCACTGGTAATTGTATTTGATCTGGTACATCCTTTGGTACAGGAGAGGTGTTGAATTTGGTATCACAACACTCGGTGGTACTTGTATTTGTTCGTCATCCAAATCTTTGGATCTTGTTTCCCAAGGATTAGTTCCTGGAAGCTTTTTGGTACTTTGTGTACCTACTCGATGAACACCAATTTCTTGTATTATATGGTTGACTTCCTTGGGTGCCTCTAGGACCTCTGTAAGTTTAATTGTGCTTCCCTTCACCCAATCTCTTTCCGAGGGGGCAAATACGGGTGCAGACATTCTTCTGCACGGTGGCTGGGTTGTCGATATCTTCCGCATTGAGGGACATAACCTTCTTCTTTCTTGGGATTTGGACACTCATTGGCATAATGGCCAAATTCACCACAACAAAAACATATTAAATGTTTGTCTTTTTGCAGTGGTCCATATCTATGTGTTTGTGGATTGGAAGGTGGTCCATTCCAAACCGGTGGTTGATTATAGGTGTCATTCCACCTTGGTCTATTGTCATTTGGTTTATACGGCGGTCCCACATTGGGTCGTGTGAATGGTCTTTTATTTGGATTATTAATCCATGGTCTATTGTCATTTACTTGATTGACATTCTTCCCATGAAGATGCCAACATTGGTCAATGGAATGTCTTCCTCCATAATGATCACATCTTGGTACTTGGTTCAACAGTGAAGGGCATTCGTCTTTCCTATGGCCATAACCTTTACAATTCGCACACCAAACATTGGATCTTACATCCGTCAGAATCGTCTTCTTATTTTTATTTGAAGTCATATTCACTTTCAACTCTGTGAATTGTGTAGCTAAGTCTATTACCATTTCTTCAGTTCTATTCATAGGTGGCGCATTGGCTGCCGAGGTAGTTGTTTTCACCGCAACTGATTCAACTGATGGCCCTGTGCCATATTGAGCCATTGCCGGTGTTATTCTTGGTTGCGGTTTGATGGTAGGAATTGAAGGGGTATCTACATATGGTAGATAATCTTCATCTACTCTTGCTTCTTTCCATGACTTAGCTGTATTATAAGCTGTTGCTAAATCCGCTGGTCTTCTTTCCTTCACAAACATTTTTAATTCCGGTGGATATAATCCTCCAACAAATATACTTGTTAGAAATGTATCTAGCATGTTATGAATGGTCCACCTTGTCAAAAGGTCGTCCATTCTTCCATGAAAAGAATCCACGCTTTTTCCTAATCCCATTTTGATATTCTTTAACCGTTCTCTTAGGCTTTCTGTGAAACCCAATGGCTTATATTGATTTACGAAAGCGACTCGTAAAGCTTCCCATGTATCCAGATTTGCTTGTTGGCCATACCAAGCAATGCCGCTCCATCCAATGATATGGGAAAAGTAGTCACGTAATCTTCTTCGGGTAATTTAATAGCCACGCATACGGCTATAAACCTTGCAACATGTAAATCTGGATCTAATCCCGGTCTTCCATTGAAAAGTAGAAATTGTGCAATATTCAATGGTCTTGGATTTGCCATTGTATCGTTCTTAATTTCTATTTGCTTGGTTGTACTAATTGGCACTTCAACTTCGAGTTCTTCTTCTTCTTCTTCTTCTGCTAAGTTTGATGAAGTTTTGATTCGATCCTTGTTGAAACTAGGAAAGAATTGGCCGGTAGAAATTTCTATGTGTGGTGGAGAAATAGGATTCTCCAAATAAGAATCTCCTGACTTTAACAATTGTTCCAACCTTTCACGAATGGTTTGGCTTTCTTGACTCCAATTCTCCTCTAAGTATTCTACAACCGGATTTCCAAAATCAATTTCCTTAGGTTGCAAAAATAGATATTCAACCGGTGATGTGTTTGTCAAGAAACTACTCGAAGCTTGCCCTTGTTCAAAAGTTACTTCAGATAATGATACATCTTCGCTTTCTCCATGTGGTATACTTGGTTTATCAATTTCAATTGATTGTTTCTTAGATCTTGATTCTTGATCAAAAGATTGTAATTCCGTCAAGGTTCCAAGTTCGGGACTAGAAGGTCTTGCAATCCCCGATAGTCTTGTTGTGTTTGGTATTGTTTTTCGATTTCTAATTTTCACTCGCTCTTCTCTCTGGATTTAATGCAATGCCCGTTTTAATATGGCTTCATTTCTATCTTGCGACATTAAATTTGTTGCTTGAATTTATTATTGATTTTGTCTTCAAATTTCTTGTATTTTTATAATTTCATTTTAAGGACATACTAGTCCGAATGAAATACACATAGGGTGTTTTTCATCTCTGCATTCAAAGTTGGGAATAAGAGGTGTTGCTCTTGGATCAATTTGATCGTATGTGAATGCATACAACTTCCTCACAATTTGAGTTCCGTGCCAACCTTTGTGATAAATAGGAAGACTTTGATCCGTTACAATTTTTAATATCTACAAATTAAGTACAATTAATTATACTACAATATAAATGTGCTCCTAGCTTAGTTCAAGGGTGTCAAACTAAAATAGCCAATAATAGAATGAGTTGTTTAAGCACAATGTTTTTAAATTCTAAGTACTACTAAAATAGATACACAACAATGGAGTAATTTCCAAATGCACATCAAATAATATAGACCATAAAATGTGGACAAGTTAAGGCCTAAATAGGAAGTTTAAATATTGACTAATACGATAATACCAATTGAAAGTTATAAAAACTAATTACTCACACATGCTCATCTACATTTGATATATACTTAGATCTCTTCAATGTTAGACATAACTATACTCTCATCAAGGAATAGCTAAAATTTCTGGAACGTGATATGAGAGGATTTAGGGCCACTTCAAAGTACACAATAGGGGCCAAGCTATAAATGGGGGCCAATACATGGCAAAATCTCGTTGTGAGAATGGATCAATTTTTGACAAAATTTGGGAGATACAAGAAATGAATGTCAATTCATGGCCTAGAAGCGTTTTCTTGATTCAAATTAAGAAAGAATATTTTTAAAAAATAAAATTAATGTGAACAAATCAAAAACATTAAGTCTAGATAATAATAAGAATTGGCCCCATGGCCTTTGCTTTCCTTCTAGATATGGGCACCAATTCCCAAGGGCTTTACAAATGGGGAAATTGGCCCCACTATATTGATTGTTAAATGTTTTGTCCAATTCAAGCCAATTGGGCATAACAACTCAAAAGGTGAGTGAATTGGCATGAAGATTTGTTGGCCTTCACTCCCCTTGTAAAGAGTGCCTTATTATAGATTTATTTAAAGCCCCAAGTATCTTTGTCATAAAACATTCTTGTTTCTGACAAAGAGATCTTCCCGACATTCCCTTGTCAGAACATTCCATGCCCTGATTTAGACGCCACGTGGACCATAGAGGCTAAATATAGTAATTTTGAAAATGAGAATATGCAATGCAGGGACGTGATCGAAGTTGTGGAAATAGGGAGTTTTGGGGAGAGGCAAGAAGAAGAGGGGGAAGAAGGTACGCGGGGCGACCGACCGACCGGTCGCCCGAGGGACTTGGTCGATCGCCAAGGCGATTGGCGGTCGCGAGGTCGGTCGCCTGGCCAGTCACCGGACGCCGGGTCAACAGACCGGTCCCCGGTCGCTCGGATCGGTCGGCCGACATCAGCGGCCCAGATCGACCGATCGACCGCGCCCTCCGGCGGTCGAGATTGGCCAATCGATCGTGCGGCTCCGATCGGTAGTACAGATCGATCGAGGTCGCTTGATCGTTGATGTGACCGCTGCCGTCTGGGATTAGACGGCCCGTGCCAGTTCGCCAATGGCGTCTGATCCCCCGGACGGCATAAATAAGAATGGAGGGGCTTATTCTCCCTCACTCTAGTGAACGGGCTGTACGTTGGGGCTTTTTTAAATGCTTCATCGAGTGCGTTCCTCAGGGTCCTTGTGGGTCATCCACGCCCACGATGTGCCACCTTGTTGCTGCTCAGAATGGCTGTAGAGCCTTTTTCCAAGGGTTTAATACAAAACCCGAGGGCAATAGATAGGAGAGTTCTTGGTTTGGGGAGTCTAAGTCGGTCAAGTCATGCGATTATGGTCACAAAATAGATCGTAAGTCAATAATAATGCGAAATTAAGGTTTCAATTACTTTCTTTATTCAATGTACGATTTGTTTTGTGAATCAAAACTCATCGCAATACTCTCAAGTTCAATGGTAATGTATACAATGTGTTTTGTAACATTCAACACTTCAAACTATATTCATAATTTCCACAATTTAATATTCACAATTCTTCCCTAACACATGCAATGTGTTATAATTCCAATTTTATATTAATCAATACTTAATTCATTCGTCAAGTGCTACTTAACAATGTTATACTTGTTGTTAAAACAACAATTGTTTCAATTCTCTCTTCCACAATACTTCAAATTCAAACTCAAACTTAATCACACTTTTACGAGTGCGGGATACACATTCTCTTGCATGTGTTCAAAGGAAAATAAAAACTTCTTGTCTAATTGTATTCTCAATTTTACAACTCATACCCTTTCATCTGACTTATGACGGTTCACTTTCTATCTTTTCACTTAGTTTCCCTTCTAATCTCATTTGGACTCTAATTCACACTTAGAAACGAAAATGAAAGGTAATACAAGCTTTCATTACATGAAAAGTTAAAAAACATGCTCATTCACCGAAAAGATGTGTACTACAATGGCGCCGAAGTTTTCACGTTCGAGGGCCGAGCCCAAGTCTCCACGACCGAAGGGCGACCCTGCAAAAATGGATTGGGAAGCATGGAGTGACACAAACTGCGTTGCATAGCCGGGTTGGCGAGAGGAGACGGCAGACATTTGAAATTGCACCATGTGCAAGAAGTACGTGAAGATGTATCATATAATGAAGTTATGGCCGCGTAACGAAGCACAAAAATATGGTCCTCAACATGAAGGCCTAGTGAAGAGTTGCAAGAGCGACCATTTTGCGCACCGATATCATGAAGTTACAATTGCGGTTGGAATCAAGAACACATGGCCAGAGCTGATGTTGTATTCTACAATGGCCATGGTTTGGGCTGAAATAGTTCTTCACAAGGATATCGATTGGACCACTGTGATAGGTTTGAACGTGCATTTATTGGATCGCAGCAACCAATTCAATTCAACGAATTGGAAGGGACCAAGCGATTATTATACTACTTATTCAGAACGTTCAGCTGATATGGATGCCCAACTTCAACAACATGGAACTCCAAGGGCATATGGGGCCACTAACCATGATTCAAACCATGACGATCGTCACACTCCAATATCCTTTGGCACAAAAAATGAGGGGTATTACCATGGTAACCACCAATTTAGTACTCCTATGGTTATATGCCACTCCATCAGCAAGATACATAGTTACGGAGTCTAACGCAAATACAGTAGAGGTGGATCTAATTCAAACTACCCATCCCCAATGTATACAGGATGTACTCATGGTTTAGGAAGTGAGCAGGGTAGCGGATCCAATGTTCAAGACAACTCAAGCTCAACTCATCCTATAAACCCATATAATCATGAGAACCAATATGGTAGAGCATTCGGAAGTCCCGTAGGCCATCACACCCAAGGGATACATACGAGTATGAAGGCCAATATGATAGAAGATCAGACATTGTTGGCCATACAAATTATGGATATGGTCAGAATGCATTCGGAAGTCACAGCATACCTTCAGCACCTTTCTTATCTCGTGAGGAAGAAGAGGCGTTCCAACGAGATCTACATTAAGCCACACTTCTAAGTCAGCAAGAATAAATTGAACAGCTTGAAGGTGAAAGAAACTTTAGGCAAACAAACTTGTTTGGAGAATCTTCTCAAGGACATCCTACATACGGCGCTGCACCAAGTCGTAAACATGATGATGTAGACTCAGATGAAGAATGATTGTATCATCATACATAGTGTCATTATAGTAAAGGTTATGTAGTTTTTTGCAACGGTTGATGCCTACATCATTATCGCCTTGCTAGGGGCCAATTTTGAAGATCTTGAAATCCATATTTTGTTTATGAATGGATTATCCGACTAAATGACGATATATATGATATCATATATTTATATATTATGCAATTTGATAATTTCAAGGGATTTTATTGAAATGTCTTGTATTTTTACTATGAGTGCACTTGGCGATGATAATTTCTTTTCTTTGGCTGTAACCCTCTTTTCATGTTCTCACCTAACATGTGCTAAGTTCATCAATTACACAAAAAAATGCCATAGGTAAGAAAAGTCATACTATGCTTGATTTGACTTTGGACAAACCATTAATAACGCAACTACGCAAGGTTGATATAATGAAGAAGTTTCATATTTCATTATATATTCTCAAATATGGGTCTTGAAGGTTTGAAGATATTTTTATTGAAGGTATTAAGTTGGGTACATCTTTGGAATTGGGTACATGTTGCGATGATGAGATATAAATTATAGACTTTTATAGATGGAAAATAAATGAGAAATGAACAACATACTTGTGAGAATTGTTAGAAATGATTTTATGCAATACTATAGAAAGCCATGCATTTGTTTTGGATTTGTTTTACAGAAATTACGGAAGAGAAGTTACTAAGGAGTGCAAAACTAGATACTTTTAACTAATGAAATCATATGTTAATCTGTAAACCAAAATAAGAGACAATAGAGAAGAAGTCATTCATTGCAAGGTATATCAAAACAAGAATGTACTTGAAGTACCTACATATAGAAGGCATGTAATACATTTGAGTCCAAAAAATTGCCTACATCTACATTAGGATTTCAATGAAGAATCTGAAAAGCTAATAAAGGCGCAAGAATTACAACAGATGTGCAATAATAATTTACTATTTGTACTTGGTGCAAAAATGGTCATTCGGCACCGGCCAATGGAATGATTCCATGAAGCGGTTGACAACGTGGGGTCAACGTATACTTTGCATCCGCCACCATCTCCAAGTATTGGTCAAAAGCATTTGCCAAGTCTTGATTTGATCACCGGTTAGGCCCTATTGGATGTTGCAAATTCTCGTGGGCCGTCGACATGGTCTTCTTGAGGATTTGTTGTGCTATCCGTGCCGTAGCAAACTCCTCCGAAGCTCTATCAAATAAGGGAATAACGTCAATATCATCACTCTTTCTCTACGCCACCCGAGGATTTACCCAATATCGTGCTCGTAGAGTATCAATTCTCACTTCGGGTTTCGTGAACGTGTACAAGGACCTCATTTTATCATCCATGCTTGTGGTTAACCCCAATCGCATACACCAATATACACTCGTGATTCATCTTGAGGGAAGTGGAGAAATATGTTGTCTAGTGACACATTGTTGTGGAGGTAGCTCATCCGATGGACTTCACTCATGATATGCACTAGAGCCCAAACAAGCTCAGTTCGTTTTTTGCAAAACCGAACCAACTGCCAAGCTTGAATAAGCTCATCATCGGAATGAGGTGTGAGTGCAATATCTTCATTAACATCATCTCCATACTTTGCATCAAGGGCCAACATCGATTGAATCATCCCGCCATTCCACCAATACGTATAGCCTTGGAACTTATTTGAATGAATGGCTATAAAACGAATAACACCTGGATGGTGTATCCTCACGGCTAATGCCTCATTTTGATGCTCTACCTTCGCCAAGTCTGGTCGTGTCACTGCATGGTTGGGAGTCTCTGCAGCAAATTCCCAATACTCTTCAATGGCCGCAACCCCTCTTATGTGAACTTTGGAAATTGTGCCGTAACCACCTCTTAAACTCTTCTTCTCAAGTTCAATGATACGGGCCATGTCAGGAATTACTATCAAATTATTCATGCGAACCTACTCGACTAACTTTCCTTCCTCCGTGCTCCACCATTTTATGGAGCCGCGCCGGTTTTGATTATTGGAATACGGCCTCATCGCCTGTTGAAAAGCCTCTGCGTTCAATACCACATCCCTAAACTCCACATCATCCGCTCGATACGATTTCTGATACTTCTTCAATATGTCGACAGCGTTCCATAGAACATCAATTAATCTATCGTCCATCCACTCCGTAAATCCACGTTTATCAGTCTCCGGTCTCCACACCGGATCTTGGAGCGCTTCCATCATGAGGTCCGTCATGTCCTCTTTGAATTTCGCAGGGGCTTCTTCTTTGTATCTCACGTATTTGCTGAACAAACGTGAAAGATTGTTGGCCTAATGAAATCTTACGATTACATTCTCCCGAATAAAGTTCTTGCACTTATTCGATGGGTGCTCCCTCTGCTCATGATGAAAAAACGCCAAAGACCTCCGGCCTCAATTCCCCCCATTGCCCCCAACCCCATGCTTTGGCATCTTTTTAAAAAAAAATTGCAAAATCTCCCCCCTTACAAACGGAAAGACTTCTTTCCTCCCCATGAAAAGGAGCCTGTGGATGAAAATTAAAAAAAAGTTCCAACCTACAGCCACTCCGCAGTCCGCACTCTAAAAAGGAAGGAATGAAGTGAGGAGGGTGGAGGACCAGTCGGCCTTATGTACGCCGCGGTCGCATGGCCGACGGGCCGACCTAGATCCGACGGTCGATGGCCGACCGGCCCGACCAATCGGACGGCTGGCGACGATCGGACGGCCGACGTCGACCGCGACCGATTGGACGGCCGACGCCGACCGCGACCGGTCAGACGGCCACGACCGGTCGGATGGCCGACGTCCACCGCGACCAATCGGTCGGCCGCCACATACCGCGACCGATCGGTCGGCCGACCCAAACCGCGACCGATTGGACGGCCGACGCCGACCGCGACCGGTCAGACGGCCACGACCGATCGGACGGCCGACGTCCACCGCGACCAATCGGTCGGCCGCCACATACCGCGACCGATCGGTGGGCCGACCCAAACCGCGACCGATTGGACGGCCTGCGGCCAATCGGACGACCGATTTGTCGGCTGCGACCGATCCGACGCCGTCAACCGGTCGGTCGGCCAAGGCCAATGGGACAGTTGTGGGTCGCCCAATCCAATCAATGGTAACTACCTAAACTGACAACAACACTTCCAACGGCGAAGATGCGACCTCCAATACATTCTAATGGTCAATAAATTTACTACTATCATAGTAATTCCGATTTACCTCCCAGACGGACGTCCGGACGTTTGTCCAAAAGAACTCAAAAGACGTCCATATTGACATCGCTGATTGGAAATCAAAAGAGAAGTTGGAGGTGACCAAAGAGGAGAGCATGCGACCGATAAACGCTTGGAATGACTTTTGCATTCCTCAGCAGGTACGAACTTATGTTCTCTTCTCAAAAAGGAAGGGCTTTCAATAGATTGTGCTGCTCCCTCTTTGGACTGTGTTGTTGGGCTGTCCTCGTTTGAGGCTTTTTGGAGGTTCAAGGATCTATATTCTAGGGCTGCTGCATTCTGTCCTGGAAGGGGGAGGATAGCATACGCTCGTTTAGGAGCTTGACCTTTCATTGTCAGTCACCAAGTCCTTCTGACAAGTACGGCATAGCCTGTTTCGTTGACAAATCTGCTGAATTTGAGTCCGCAATTGAACAACTTTGACGTGATTTGTCGTTGACAAAACCGGTGATGGCTCTCAAAACTCTTTTCACCCTTCGCTGTTGTAGACTCCTTCATCATGTATTCTTTTGGTCATTGTGAGGTTTGGAGTCCCTTAGGCGGTGTTTTATACACTTGCAACCTATTCGTGATGGGAGAGCTGCACCACTTTGGTTCATCCTTGAACTGCTATTGCTTTAGTTCGGTAAAGAGCTTCTTTTACAAAAGGATTGAAAGGGCAACCACTAATTATGTTAAATTCTTCAGTAGCTACGTAAGTGGTATTCTTCCTACCCTTTCAATTACCTTATCTACTGACCCCCAGACTGGTCCCCGAACTGGTCCCATAAACTAGTCTGGACCCCAAACTGGACCCCAAATTGGTCCCCCAAACTGGTCCCCCAAACTGCTCTCGACCCCAAACTAGACCCCAAACTGGTCCCCAAATTGGACCCCAAACTGGTTCCCAAACTGGTCTAGACCCCCAACTGGATCCCAAACTGGTCCCTGTTGAAACTGGAAATCGTCCTAGACTCAACAGTGATCCTACCTAAGACTCCAAACTGGTTCTGGCCTAAACCTCAAACTGGTCCTCGCCTGGACTCCAAACTGGTCCAAGCCTGAACCCTAAACATGTCGTGGTCTAGACTTGGAACTGGACTAGACTCAAAGCTGGTCCTGCCTTGGATCACAAATTTGTCTTAGCCTAGTCCTAAAATTGTCTTAGATTCAAAATTGGTCTTGCTCTAGATTCCCGACTTATCTTGAATAGAACCAGAAACTGGCCTGGACATTGACTGACCTTGCCCTAGACTTCAAACTGGTCCTGAACTGACTTTCAAGTTGGCCCTGAACCAACTTCGAAACTGACTTGGGCAGTACCCGTACAAGCCCTAGACAGTACCACAATGGTACTACAATTCTAACAATACTACTTATCAACCCCACTTTCTAACCCTATTCCTCTTATACTCCAGAGTGGAAAACTTAGAATCACGTTCCAACACATTTACACACAAATCCAAACATACTTCATTGAAAACTCATGATAGTACAGATAACTTCTGCGCGTGGCAGTCCACTCCCTGGTCCTTCTAGATATATGTCTAAAGCAGTAGTTATCTCCTCTATTCAACTCACACACACACTTGCAAACACACACACAGACACACCCTAGCTCTAGCTACAACTTCCAGAGAGAGAGAGAGAGCCCTCGCTCCCCAAACCCTAGCCGCCACCTGGTCTCCAAACCCTAATGATTTCATCCATCCATCAGATTACATCCAAAATCAGACTTAGGGTAACCCAGAAAGTCCAGACTATTGGTCCAGTAACTACAGGATTACTGGCTAGGTAAATACCCGGTTAACAGTAGCCACCAAAACTTTGAGTTTATCTAATTTCGAAGGGTCTTCAGCAAGAGGTGGGAGTTGTAGTTGAAGGCCTCGGAGGGATAGCAAGTCCTTGATCATTAATGACAAAGAATGTGGTATGCAGTGATCTTTTATATTTGGACCGTTTTGTATGAAAAAGTTCATGTTCCGTCCTACTCTTTATGATTTTTGAATGTTGGACAGAGGTTTTTCTTTTTGATAAGGAGGTTATGAGAAAATCATGCTATTGCTTCAAGAAAGTGTGGAGACTTCGGCATTTGAATCGATCCAAGGTGAATGATTCTTTGAATACATTGATTTGGTCAGAGTTGATCACATGCAGCCTCTCTCTGTGACGATGCTCCTTTCTAGAGTTGCACTTTTCTACAAATCCTTGGAATGTATCATCATCCAAAATCGTCTGTTCACCTGAAAAAGTTGGTGCCCAATCTTCACACCAAGGAATGGTCAAAGCTGGTCTCAAAGAAGGGCAGTCTTCGTCATGCTCATGAACAAATTAGTGAATGTGATTAGCGAGGAATGATTGAGAGTAATCACTCAAAGTGATTAGTGAGGGAGATTAGGAAGGGACCAGTGAACGTACAGCAGATTCTTTTTTTCATCTTCTTTTCCTTTTTCCTTTTTTTACTTTTTATTTCTTTTACTTTACTGTGGAGGCCTTTTCCTGTAACGTATATATACTCCCTTCAAGTCTTATTTATATTAGAAAGCAGGTGTAGAGAGTCCACCAAGAGTTGACCGAGTTTGTGTACTCTCATGTCATTATCTCCACCTCAACTCCTTGCAGTGCCATGTGTATTGGGTGGTGCTGAGACTCAGTACTTGAAGAATTTCAGTGTGGCTGCAAGTGCTGTTCCTTGCGCTTATATTCATGAGCCGTCCTCCTGACTGGTTGAATGCTTCTCTGCAAAGACAAGTCTCACATGCGTCCTTTATGAATCCTCGTTTTTGAGTGCGGTCTACTACAGTTTCGTCAACGACACTGTCATTTCTTGTTCAGGGGAAGGAATTTCATGTTCAAGGGGAAGGAATTTCATGTTTAGGCTGAACCTGTTCGGGACGGCTAGCACTCGTCTTTGGGACAATTTCGGGAGTTCATTCATACGTTGATTGAAAAGTATTGATTGATTTGCTGCAATTTGCTTCTTTCTCGTACATGCTCCCGTTGGTTTTTTCAAAGGTGATATGGTGTGTGGCAGATGGGCAGTCTTGGTGGAGGAGCAAGTTTTTTTTAATTCGTTGGAGATTTTGCGGCTTCTAAACGACAGGCTCTTTTTGAACCAAATCCATTGCCTTTGGAAGTACTGTCAGTGTGGTGCTTTATCTTTGTATGTCGACGTCAATTGGTATCTTCAGAGGGTGATGGTTATCTTTGGCAGATGGAGATTGTATACGCAGTCATGGAGGATACGTGCTTCTGGGAGAGGAACTTGGAATATCTTAATCAATCCAAGATCGCCGACTTACGTCGAACAGGCCTTACGTTCTCTAGCATTTAGAGATTGGATGTTCAGTTCAAATTCAAGTGATGCCATTTGCCAGTTTCGTTGGCGAAACTGTCATTTTGGTGCTCTTATTCGAGCTCTTCTTGAAATTCCATCTTATACTAATTTGCTTTGTCCGAAATGGCTTCTACCTACTGCTCGTTGCGAGCTCTGATATTGCAGAGGACACGTTGACATTCGATAATTCTGGCTAATGCTATACTTGATATGCTCATTGTAAAATTCAATGTAGGTATTAGAGACATTCGTTGACGAATTTGTCATTTTGACTGCTATAACTTGGTGGATATTCCATTTTCCAGACTTTTTGTCACCAAGTTTGATCATATTGTATTATTTGTCAAGTTATTGTGTAAATTTTTGACAGCTGAGTATTTAATCTAGTCTTTTTTTGAAAAATTTGTTGTGGTCAATCGCATGTTTCGTTGATGAGACTGCTATTTCCGAGCCCTGAATAGAACTACCCATGTTCAGCTATCCATCACTGTGCACTGATTTCCTAACTGAGGGCTCCGGCCTGGTTCATTTTGTGTCGTTCTAGGGTCACTACCAGAATGCAGAACTGATCAACAAGTAGACATTTGACACATTCAATGACGAAATTGCTCTTTTGGACCCATGATCCGAACCAGTCAAGTTGAGCTCTGCGTAGCTGGGCACTATTAGATTCTAAGATTGCATCTGCAAGGTTCTTATTGTGCTTTTTTATTGTCACTATCAGAGTCTATAAATGATATTTTGTTTTAAGTTGTGGCAAATATAGAATCAAGTCAATCTCAAGTTGTGGCAAATATAAAATCAAGCCAAACTAATTCATGGAATTTGCTTTTGTCAGATGTCTCTTTTGTTGATGAAACTGCTCTTCTGGAGCCTTGACTTGGACTGTGCAGGTTGGCCATTGCTATACTCTGTTTGCATACTGGGGGACTTTGAGGGGTCCCAATTTTAGAGTTTAGGGGACTGACAATAGGTCTTCATTTAGCAACTTTGTCACTAAAGTGATTTCCATGATTTATTTTTTGGAACAATTTGCTTGGTCAGACGCCTCTTTCGTTGACGAAACTGTTCTTTTTTAGCTCTTTTTTGGAGTGTGCAGGTTGGCAACCCCATTGCTATACTTTGTTTTCTTACAGAGGGACGTTCAAGGGTCCGTACTGTTTGTTTCTAGAGTCTCACACTAGGTCCAAAATTGATATTTTGTTTTGCAACTTTGTCACTAAAGTGATCACTATTATTTTTTTTTTGTGTTTTGGGATCAAGTCTGATAGGAAAGAGTGAATTTTTGTTTATGTCTTTGACACATTCGTTGACGAAAGTGCTATTCCAAGACTTTGAAATTGAATTGTTTACATTTTGAATTTAAATGTGAATTTGCTTATTATTTATAGGGGATCTCAAACATTTGGTGGGATGTTGATATCAAGGACGTTATATAGGAAACCATGTGTTGTTGTAAATCTAGACCTTTCGTCATTAAAATATCAGCATCTGCTACACGTCGAGCACCTAATTCCCTAATTTGAACCTTTGGACACCTTGCTAGTGTTTGATATATTAAGTTGCTCACTAGGGAGATGCGTTGGTGTTCTACATCCAATATAGAATGGGATTGGGTCTTTGAGAAATTTGTTAAAGAAAGAAATAAGTATCACACTTAAAATTAACAGCCTCTTTTGTTGACGAAACTGCCCTTTCGTTTCTCTTATATGGTGAAGTCATATTTTTTTTCAATTTCGTAGTTGGGCTCACATAGAGACTCACACTAGGGCTTTTTCAACTAATCTTGCATGTAGCCTACCTTTCCTTGAAACGTCAATTCAAACATCCCACAGACTATGACTTAACTTCAAAATGCAATTGAGTATATAACGGTTGTAGGTGAATTCAACCATTTGGGTTTCTCAATTTATTTTTATTTTTTTCAAACCAATGTTTGAACTAATCTATAGTCTATGCTATTTGTAATTGCATTGTATTGGGAGACTTAAAACAACTTGAAAACTACTATATTCTTTTCCGGGTCCATTTATTTACATACTTAGAGTGGACAATATATTATTTCTTCTCTCATCTCATTTAGAATATCTTGCTAGCGCCTACAATTTTGTTGTGTTTGTTGATGTAGGAATCCATTGACTTCGCGCCAGAGGACTCCTATCTGGAGTCTGAAAGCGACAGCGATTTATCTAGCATGCGAGCTAGAGTCTTAGACGTAGACGGTAAACGCACTTTGGTTCGGGCACTTCCAGCTCCTACTTCATATACTAACACTGACTCTAACCAATCAACCTTGACGGCGCCAGTGACCGTTGTTGAAGATCAACGACCTACTAACATGCAGGGTTGGAGGGCACGCACTAAGCAATTGCGCTTAGAAGCTCAAGCACGAGCGAGACTTGCCCCACGTCGTGCTAAGAGGATTGCGGCAAAGTCTAGCTAGAATCACACTTTACACCTTGGTGACATTCTTTTGACATGATTCATTACAATATCTCATGACATAGTTCATGTGATTTTCTTTTCTATTTATCATACAACTTCAGTTCTATATAGTTTATCATTGTTGATTGCTAAATTTCATTGGTACTCTAAAGCAGACTCCACTATCAAATGCCACGCTGTCATCTGAGAGCGATCCTAACGACGTGGCAACAACTCAAGGACGTGATGGGGGAGAGCAGTCACGTCCGCCATCGACTACCTCTCAGCCTCATACCGCACAACACCCACAACTCACCTCACAATCTCCCATTGTCGAAGATGAAGATGACAATATTCAAGAGATCATTCCGGATACACAGCCTTCGCGCGATAATGATGATGTCTCCAAAGGGAATACATTTTTGGTGGCAGCGACTCCAGTTGTTAGAGCTGCCGGGGAACCTTCTTCAAACCCAGATATTGTAGAGATTGTGGACATTTAAATGCCAAGTCATTTGGCTGAGATGGATCCCATGTGGAGCGCCGACGAGTTACGAGCTTAACAGATGGGGAACTCTATCAACACCATATCTAGGTTGAGAATAAAACCTGTCGAGAAATCTCGTCTTCAAATTCCCCTGTGTCGCCTCTTGTGTTGCCCCAAGGTCCGTCCCATTATAGGAATAGATGTTTGCAAGTTGACAAACGAGTTTGTCAAAGGTTACCAAGAAGGCGATCGTGTTTTATATGTTTATCCTTTCAGCAAGAACGGGAAGCAGCGGCTGGTGAAGGACGATGATGCGGTTTGGAATAACCCTCATTGGAAAGCGGCAAATGATCGGTTCAAAATCTCAATGTAAGCCGATCGGACCTTTGCCAATTCAGTGGCAAATACTTCTACGTCTACGAGGGGAATCATTGCGTCACTGCTTGGATGCGATACATTGAGCAAATGCGCAGAGATGATCCGGATTGGTATTTCTTTGTCGAGTGCATTGTCCTTGACGGACATGCACAATACAAAGTACTAATCGACGCGATGAATGACACTAATTGGTGATTTTAATTTCTTATAATATTCTTGAAATGTAGTGTATTATAAACAGACATTATATATTTATGAACTCGCGTCATGAACAGGTCCACAGAGCATGATCATGTGGAAGATAGCCTGCCATCGAGATTGCAAAGCATGCGCAAGTTTGGCATGATGCCAATTGAAGAATGGAAACCCCTGATCTCTCATGAGGACTGGAAGTACTGTTACTCTGCAAAATATAAGCTGAGGCAATCTTGGTACTTCGTAACTAAAGACGTCTTCATCAAGTTCCTCTACGCAGTGCGTCATTCTTCATATCTTTTGTATGAATTCATTTTCAACTTGTCTATTTACTTTGTCTAACATGCATTCTTTGATCGTCTAGAGGCAATGTGCTAAGGTCGCCGACGAAGCCCAATCCCATTACTACAAGGACACTCCTATAAACGAGAGGACAGCGCAAGGAGTTTGGACGGCCATGGACGAGGCCCTCAAGGCTGAGATTAAACAAATCCGACAAAAGTATTTCGACAAAATGCTTGCCATTGCTAATCCAGAGTTAGGAAAAGCATTTGAGGAAGAGAAATGTATTTTGCCGACAAAACATAGTGTTTTCTCTCGCTCCCTTGTCCACACCCGTCTATATAATTTTTCCGACTCTTACTTGTATTTCGATGTGGATCAACCTTCATCATAGCCGTCACAAGGATCCCAAGATGTCACTGGAGCGCCTCCTGAAGGTCGCCACCACCAACGTTTTGAAGGAAGTAAAAACCATGTGGCTTCGTTGGTGGAACAACACTCCGGCATTCCAACGTAGTGTTCGCTTTCCGGATCCGATTGAGATGAAAGACAGGGTGTTGGAGGCATGGCTTGTTCGTGCAACACTCTGGTCGCAAGTACTTATTCTCTACTCAATCACATTTGTTACATATTATGTCTATACCAATTTATACTCTATTTCACTAACTTCAATCGTTGACCACAGTTAGCGACGTATCTTAAGGAAGAGGTGGACAAGTTCTTCGAACAAGAGAATCCCTACATCCCAAACCTTGATTCGGTTTTGATGCCCATGGAGTACGTCAAAAAATGGCATCTCATTTTATGGGATAAGGCTTTTGATGCATACGTAGGGCCCAAAGCTAGCCCTAAGTTCATGAAAGGCTCCTACATCGACAAGATTGGCGGGGGTGCTCAAACCAAGAAGCGATTGATGTTCAGGTTTGACAACTCTGATTCGTATTTTCTTGTTAACATTAAAAAATTTCAAGTGTTTCTAAGTGATTTTACTCTTTGTAGATATCTCAAACAAGAGCTTGTTGCTAAGGGTCGTCTCGCTACGCTGGGCATTGCATCTGAGGGACGTTACTGTGGCGTGAGCATTGAGCGGTGAGCGCTGAATTTCAAATTTTTTAGCAAGGAAAAGTTATTAATAGTAAAAAAATTACTAAAAATATTTTTTAAAATTTCAAAAACGGATATTTTCAAGAATATTTGCAAGATTCTCACCTATTACCGTGGATCTGAGTACCTATAATAGTGGAATTTATGGGCATATACTTTGGATCTTTTGTGGTGAAGACACCTTGTTCACAACAAATTGAACCGAGTTTGATCACTTGGACAATTCATCATATATCCAAAATTAGTGACGACTGTGACACGGAAAACATGGTATTCATATATATATATTAATGTTTAGATATATCGTGTTACATAATGTTTATAGGTCTAGCCAATACGAAAAACTATAGAGAGTAAACTAGTAGATAAAGTGACTGGGGTGAACTAAGAAGTAACGTGGTCTAGTACCCCCCTCTCAAGAATTGTCTTGACCTCGTTGAAACTAAGGGTAGCCGCATGCATGAAGAGATCCATTTCGACATCTAGTTTGCAGACTGACTCTAGAATAAAGTAGAGATGCTTGCAGTTTTTATACGGGTTCCCACGTCTACCTAACTTAGCCATTGTCTCTTTGAATGTTGGGCAATTGCATTCCGGGAACAAGCTGATCGAGACTTGATAGATCGACTCAGTCGGAGGCGATTTAGACTGCAACGTAACGACACATCCAAAACCGGGTTCGGGGATCATAGTCACCTTCAAAATGGTTGCCTTCATCGCCTTGGCAAAGTATATGTTCTTCATTTGCTTCGACGAGGCTGTCGGACATGAGCGACGGATGGTCTTGGAGTTTCGCGTCTTCGGAAAAACATCTGCGTTATCCGGTACAGGAACATTGGACAAATCACGAGGTGGAGCACCATTCGTAAACGTTCGGTTTACAGGGACACGCTCCTTTTGAGGAAGTTGAAATCCGGCATTCTTCAATGCATCAATTTCACCACGCGTGAGATTGGTCCCGATTTTCACAGGCCAAACCAAAGGGATAGGCGGTCGTTCATCCGTCTCGCTGAAGGGCTCAATCCACCTACGACGAAATCCCTTCACGCACCTCTCAATATCATCTGCACAGAAGAAGAACTCTTGTACCACCTTGCGGGGAGCTTTCTGAGGGTGGTTCCAAACTCCGGTGTAAGTTGGAGCTGGGGTGCTCCTCCCGTTTAGGACTATCCGGGCGGTACATTTATTCCTAGTTACAGCCATTTGTGCCCAACATGCTTTAGCGGAATGCTTACCGACACGGGCAATATGCCATAGCTTCTCGTTCACTCGAGTCTCTTGCACAACACTGACGCCACAAATATCAGACCCATCGGAGCTCAAAGGTTGTGCTGGACTTTCCTCCACTTCATGTTCTTCATGAATTGTGCTCAAAGTATGAGCTCGTGCTCGAGTGACTCTAATTCCTACCTTAGGTCGGGAGAAGTTCACAGTGTCCGGTCTATGAGTTTCTTCTTCAGCGCCAATGGGAACATCTGCCTTTCGTTTAATGGAACCGAAAACCTCAGCTCCCTCGTGATGTGTATCACGAGTGCAGAACTCTTCGGCTCCAGGCATCTCAAGGACTGCCTTGTTAAGGGAGGAAGGATCTCCAGTGCGGTGCGCACGTCGTTGGGCTGTTCGAAGTCGAAGTTCCTCCCTCGACGGTCCAGAACCACCCGCTCCGCCTTTGAGGTACTGGTAATAAGCCACCACCACAATGTAATCGTCCACGGCTGCAACGTACAGGTCTCCACCTTTGTTGCCCGAAGCTTGAAGCCATTTGTTGTGTACGGACTCAGCAAGATTGCAAGATGGCATCTCCGCTAACTCCTCTTGAGTGTATTGTTTTTCCTACGTTCAAGAACATCAAGTTTTGGTCACAGAGGATGAGAAAAGTCACAAGAAATTTGGGAGGTAGGGGGCTCCCTCGTACACGAGGGAGCCTCCTAAATATAGATTTTTAAAAAAAAATTTAAAAAATTGAGTAAAAAAATTACTTTTTACTGGAGTAGTAAAAGGCATAACTCATAGAATCACGTAAGGTTGAACTTACTAGCTCCATAAACCCCCCCCCCCATTGGCAATATCGAAAATGCCAGAATGCAAGCCAAAACCCCAAATGTCTCACTCCATCCTGGGAAGCAGCGCGTGAAGACGTCCACCATGCTTTGATTCCCAAATAGCGTGTCTCAGCCTCTTCCATGGACGAGGCATTTTTATATTGAAAACACAAATGCTTGTGTTGGTCTTGTAGTTCATGGCGAATGTATTGCTTGGTGTGTTTCTCAAGCGACTGAGACCAATGGAAGAAGCACGTCCTCTCTTGTCCTTCCATGGGCACGGTAGGGTTGCCAGAACCGTATATGATCAGGACCGCATTCCAATTGGCTTGTGCACTATCAGCCATGAAACCTTGAAACTGAGGCTTAGGGACCCACATGTTGCTTTCTTGTTGCTTTCTTGACATCACATGGTTCAGATTCTTCCAAAAAACAATCTGAGCTTCTCTATCCTTGGACATAAAATCACAACAAGCAATTGTAAGTACTCGTTGGTAACTGGAGTCGTACACGTGGCATGCCATGGTCGTCCAGTGGATAACACGTTTGACGTGATCAAACATCATCCAAGCATGCTCTAGATCACCACCAGGTTGCATCCGCCGGACCAAGTCCACTCCACTAGCACGGCCAACTTCTGACATCTTGAAAATGAAGACTTTGTCCAAGTCGTCCTCTTGCCCTGGAAACATGTTACGCTGAACAAAGGCCCAATTATTGAGTCCTCTGAGTTTCGTAATATCGTCCATGACTCCATAGCGCCTTAGATACCTGAACGTGTAGACACGGTTTCTAATACCTGGAGAGTTTAGGTCTTTACAACTATCGAACACAGGCTCTAGTTGTTTCAAAGATAGGTGGGTATGAGGCTCGTCCTCTTGACGTAAAAGGTAGTTTCCTAGAAGGTCTCTGCTGGCCTCCATGACAATCTTAGAAACATGAGCCTGTGGATTGCGTTTGACATGTTCTTCGATCAACTCGTCAATCTTGCTCCTTGTACCTCTGTAGTGTCCAACCTTGACAGGGTGTTCGTGATTGCCGATATGAACGCACGCACGCTCTTGGTTTTCATCACCAAAAATATAATAGATCTTAGCTTTACAAGCGGCAACGCAAATAGGAGGTTCCTTATAAATCGTGCAGACGATCGTGGATGCGGAAGAAGGTGGTCCACCAACTCCGAATGGGTCTTTAGAGGATCCATCGAACTCAACTTCGTTCACCTCTGCTGCGCGCTCAGGTCTCTGCAAGAATGGACAATTCTGATTGCGACACTGGACATAACCAACACAATTAGAAGATCTGAAAGTCAAGCTCATGGTGTTGGAGATGTTAGTGGTCATGGTTTTAGTCCATAAGTGTCCGTCGTAACGTTTATCCATTCCATCCATGGATTTTGCATTTTTGTTAGCAGCAGATAGAAGAACGGGTGGAAGAATGAAGAAAATGTCACCATTGAAAGATGGTGGTAAACTAACTACACTGACTATCTGGATGTTAGCATAATCTAGTTTCTTCAGCATCGTCTTGCTACTAGGCATACTACCTAACTTGAGGAGGCAGGTGAGAATGTTTTTGGGTTTTGACGTTTGTGAGGAATGTTGTTGAGGGATAGGGGTAGACAAGTGAGATGTAGTAGACGGGGATTGAAGCAGAAGAGGAGAACAATTAGATGGAACCGAAGTGTTGCGCTCGTCATCAGATGACTCAGTAAGGTCTATGCTAACACGTTCACATGGTTCGACCTTTATACGACGTAGAACGGGAGTGATCGTTGACAGAGTAGAGGAACTACGGGGGGTCAGTAGGACAGTTGAAGCAGCCATTATAGATTCTGACAATCCGTATAGGCGGTACTTGCCGGTATTAAGATCCCAGCTATCCTTCTCATTCAAAAGCACTGGACTAGGTTCAACAACCATGGAATACATGACGTTCAAGGTGACAGGGTCCACAACGTCCTTCTCTAACGACAAAGACGACGAATCGAACCCGAATCTAATTGATAACACTTGAGCAGTTACGTAAGCTACTCCTTGGGGGCCTGATGGTATGCATAGAGGAACTGGAGCACCGGGAGAGAGAATTTCGACAACGTTCGGACTAGTAAGCTCTGAAGACAAGGATGCCATGATGATAGAACGAGGTACGACAATAGTAGAAAGGAGAATGGAAGTCTTTCTGCAGAGTATATGTATTTTGAATAGTTATTAACTCTAACCCTAGATTAGTATGAATAAAACCATTTGTATACTCCACCTGTAAAGGTTGACAGAGTAGGTTTAAAAGTTTGCTACATGACTAAAAGTAAGTCACATTGAGTTAGAATTAGCCTTATTTGGTTTTTTGCAAATCACACAATGGTGTTATGTAAACGTGTAAAGTTGCGGCGACCGTCATTGTCAGGAAGACGCGTAGATATTCTTAGCGCTTTAAGCGTAAGATAGAATTTAGAATCCTATTTTAAGCCCGTAACACAGAAGGATGTCAGATGTTCAAGATTGGAATGACGGGTGGTAAAAAAAAATAGTATGCGCGGGCTGTAGGTCTATTTTATTATATTTTGAAATTGAATCTGAGTTCCGGGGACAAGGTATATAGTAAGAGTGGAGCAAGGATTCAAAATCATTTGACCTTGAGAGCTGAAGTAGTGGACATCTAGAGCTGTGTGGTGTTCTAAGTTCTAGAGACTACATGAAGGACATAGTTGAAATACCAGAGAGTAGTGCAGACATTCAACAGAAACGGAAGAAGAAGAGAGGAGGTTTGAAGTTTAGTGGTTCTAAACAGCGCAGGCGGGTGGCGTTGAGGAGGAAAGAGTCAGTGTCTCAATCCAAATGCGATGGAGCAAGAGAGGTGCACGAACTTGTAGGGAATGCGGAGCGGCCGGAGCCAACCCCATTCCAACTGAGGTGTATTAGACGAGCTACTAACTTAGAGAGTGTTTCAGAGGTCGATGGGTATAATAAAGTAGAGCAAGATTGCGAGAACACTATAGACGAGGTCTTCTCTACTGCTTCAAAGTATTGCACTTCCCAGAGTGATTCTCACCACGCCAAGAATGACGATGAAGACCAAGGAGTTGATTCGGGTGAATTGGTAATTTTTCAATTGCACATTAACTTCTCTATTTGCCTAATCTAAGTACTTATTGTTGGGTGATAAAAATTTTTATTGACATATTAAAATTTGCCCTTAATAGTTGGATAGTTTATTTGGATACTTTTTACATATTAAAAAATTGTTTCTCGTGTAAAACTATTTTGTTAACTCGATGGTATCTCGTCTTATATGCGTGGGAGGATGAGGGTCTTGTAACTTTATTCTATGATGTCAAGCATTATAGCATAGGCATCATATGCTTTGATTTGCCCAAACATGGGGCATCTTTTACCGTTTAAACCAATTGAAGAATAATCAACTGTAGTTTTTTAATGATTTTTTTTTTACATACATACAATTTCTAGATCCATCGTAACGTCTTTCTAGTTGCAAATTTTCGGATCCAAATGACATTGGTATTGGATGTGCAAATTAATTTTACATTGGAATAAGTGAAAAAATATATGCACTTTTAAAAGCTGGATCTTCATTATCCACCATTACATTTTAATTTCATAATTGAGATTGCTTCCTGTAATAGATTAGTTTTAGTGGTAGATTCCTTATCCTAATCAAAAATTATAATGAATGTAGGGCATGGATTTGAATGCAAAAGTTTCAGGTTTTGACCGCTTTTTCGTTGTAAACTTTGGGACATTTTTCACCATTGAAAGGCCAATATTTGAGCCAATTTTTTTTTTTAAACATGATTTGTTTAAGTACGAGTGTGTTTTTGGGATGAAGATGAGCAACTTCATAGTTTATGATTTTTTGGTTGCAAAGGTCAGTAGTATTTTCATCCCAAAGTGGAAATGATGAAATTATAGAGCGTATTTTACGCCCTAATAAGTTGTAATCTTGCATTCTATGAGGTCTCATGAGTGAGTTTGTGGTCCACGTGACCCACAACTAGTCTTTTAAAAGTGTGTACGGTTGAGATCTAAATTGCTTGCATTCCCTTTTATGTTTTTTTATTTCGTAATGTGTGTCTTCCTTAGAATATCCCATCGAAGTCAAGGAGTTAATGTGAACATAATAAAGTTAAAAAAACAAAATCAAAATTTTCATTCAAATATAGTGTAGTATATCCATTTTTTTTCGGGCAACGAGTATTAAGAGCGTGAAAGGGGCATCTGGTAAGAGGCAGTCGGGTACACGGGCAGGGCTCAAAGCCGTAAATACAGGCATGGTATCAGGCCGGGTATCGAGCAGTACGCGGACGCGGTATCCAGCCGGGTATCAGGCCTCATGCCGGGCGTGGTATCCAGCCGGATATCTGCCCTCTTGATGCCGGCCACGGGGGGCAGGGGCACCAGTGAAGCCGTTGGGGTAGGGCTCCACGGCCATCGCGCTGAGTTTGGTTGCCAACCCTAAGCCGTCGCTGGAGCATGCTTCGAAATAAAACCCTAGATTTAGATTTTGCAATTGAAGATCGTGGAATCCTCAATATGTTAGAGAACGCATGGGATTAGAGGCTAAAGGCTTATGGCAGTCAATCTAAGATTGGAAATTGGAGTATTATAGCTTGAATGGCTTTACAGCTGCTTTGACAGTGAGAAAAATTAGAATAGACATGAGTAGGTGATTCTAAGATTAGAGATACTAGATTAGCAATAGGATTTAGAGTAGAAAGAGGAAACAATCATGGAGCTAGTTGATAAGATTCAAAGCTTGTAAAGTTTATTTCCTCTCTTGTTTTGTGAAGCGAGGAGTTGTAGAGTTTTCTTCCGTCCTAAGTTATCCTCACAGTAATGGTTGGGCCGATTGGAGGAGAGATTCAGGTTGGAGAACGAACCCAGGTCGGAGGGGAGATCACAATGTTGGAGCGCGGAAGGAAGGATGCAGACGTCGATGTGGTGAGCTTTCAGACAAAGAATTCGTTTTGGGTGCATCTAAGAAATTGTGGGAAAACTTTGCCCATTTGGATTGAAGTAGGAAGATAGAGTTTCCTTGCCAAATTGGAGACCGAGACAGACACACAAGAAGAGGTAAGATCGACCAATTCATACCTTTCTACATTCTGTTCAACCTAAACCCTCATGAACTGCTCTTCGTGATCATGCTTGTCGTAGTCCTATTCAATCTTCGTGATCCTGTTCTTCGTCATCACACCAAAATCGTGTTCATTTTCTTCTCACAGTCTGGCTCAGGTTTGTCAAGGCATGCATGGTACTGATCTTCGTGATCGCGTACGTTTTAATGATTCTGATCATCTTCGTGATCCTGTTCTTATCGTCATCTACTCATCTTCGAGATCCTGTTCTCATCGTCATCATGATTCTGTCCTTTGTGTTCTTATTCAACTTTGTGATCGTGACAAGATCTTGATAGTGCTGGTCTTCGTGATATGGGGGCAGAGTAGCAGTAACCGATCGTGTTCATCGTGATCAACTTGATCAAATTTCTTGGTGCCGCTGTTGTGTGAGAAATAGAAAGGCTACCTCGTGTACGAGGGTGGTCACGCACGTATTGTACTCGGTCATACTGTTCATCTTGGTGATGTTGTTCTTCTCAAAATTGTGATACTGTTCATCTTCGTGTTCTCGAGGAGCTCCAATACTGGACTTCGTGGCATGGGGGTAGGGCCAGTCGTAACGGTCAGTGATCCTCTTTTTCCTGATCAAGTTGTTCTTCGTGATCAACCTGATCAAGTTGTTCGTGTGGAACAGCGAATGCGGGGTGCCCTCATGTACGAGGGTGGGTATGATGTAAACCTCGTGTTTGATCTGAACCTGGGTCCTAGAATTTCTACTTCTACCCTCGTGTACGAGGGAGGCTTGGAGACTGTTAAGATTCGTGGTCAGCATCTCTGAAGGGTTAACTGATCATCGTAATCGTGGTCTAGATCATCGTGATCGTGGTCTGATCATTGTGATCAACTTCTTCATCATTCTGCTGCTGTGTGGAGAAAAGCCAAGTTAAGGGCTCCCTCGTGTACGATGGTAGTCAAGCGTTTGTTTCTGATGATCATCGTGTTCAAGTTCTTCGTGATTTTGTGATGATCATCGTGTTTAAGGTCCCCCAATATTTGTTCTTCGTGAAGATCATCATGTTCAAGTTCCCCCGAAATTGTGATCTTGGTGGTGGTCAACAGAACACCCTGGATTCGTGAACTTGTACCAGTACCCTCGTACACGAGGGAGTGTTGGAGGCTGGTCATCGTCTACTCGTCTTCATGACATGAGGGCAGGGTCAGCAGTAATGGGTGGTGGTACTGTTAATAATTGTGATCGTTTTCATCTACTCATCTTCGTGTTTTTGTTGATCTGGTCCTAAAATTTCGTGGTAAACCGAGTGAAGGGGTGCCCTTGCGTACGAGTGTGGGATCAAATGGTTGCTACTATGTGGGAAATCAGAATTTGAGGGCTCCCTCGTCTACGAGGATGCCCACACATATGTTTCTGCTTGTCTGATCCTTTCATGCTGACAGTCTAATTAATGAATGGGGCATGAGCTTGTGTACGAGTATTTCCAAGGAATCGGGTACTGGTCTTCGTGATGCTGTTTATTTTCTTGATTTTGTCAAGCAGACATGAGGGTGGTCAAACCAGGGAGTGGTCAAGCAGACATGAGGGTGGTCAAACCAGGGTGACCTTGTATACGAGGTTGTAGCAATGGGAGTCATATCTGCTACTATTTAATCTTCATTATGCTCTCAAAATCTTAAATCTTCTAAATTTAGGATATTCTTGTAGTTCAATATAATTAAATTGACCATTCTTGCAAATTATTGTAGTTTTTGGTGCATTCATTTTGTTTCATTGTTTTTGAGGCAAGGTAGGCATTAAAATGTTTCTCTATTGAACCGATTTTGATTATATTACGTTTACGAAGAAGGATAGCAAATAGAGTTTCGACGGGTGCCTCGTGTACGAGGTTGGGTAAAGAATTCAGTTGTTGATCATATTTTTGTCTATTCTTTTGATTACATTTTGGACATGGGCATTGTGCTTAAGCATCTCTCCACTTGTGGTAGGGATCCTCGTATACGAGGGTGGGAGGGAGTCTAAACCAGTTAGATCAAAAGTTTGTAAATGTTGGTAATCATATGAAACAATGGGCTTTGGAATTGGGCATCACTCCACTTGTGGTAGGTACCCTCATATACGAGGGTGGGCGTATATAGGGGAAAATTTCAGCCAACTTTGATCATTATAATCTCACAAATGAAGAAAAATCAACGGTTTATATTTGAGATGTGAGTACAATGTCAAGTTCAATTTCGGATCCTACGGTTAAATCTTCTAAATAATTCTTAGATTGGGATTCTTTAAGCCTAAAGTAGAAGGTCAAATTTTGTGTGTTAGATTGTTTTTCATCAAGAAAATGGTAGGGGCTAAACTAGTTAGATCAAGAGTTTGTAAATGTGGAAAATCGGTTGAAATAATTGAAATTAATTATCATAGGCTTCTACGGAAGTGGGATTGCTAAACGGTTTATGGTTGAAATAATGTGCATTTCCAATTGTCATAGAAAGAACCTCAAACTCTTAATTGAATCTCCAGTATGATATTCGATGCTTATTTGTTTGGGTAGCTGGCATGTTGGGCAAGTGGGTAAAATCTGGCTTTCCTTGGGCTCAACTATACGTACAATGTTTCTATAGTGGTTTTGAATGTTCTCTTGTTTGTAAAGTTTCCGGTTCTTACTGTTTGAATCTTTGAGTCCTAGAAGAAATGTTCACTAGATATGTTACTCTTCATTCTTGAGCTCAAAATTCAACCATCTCTTTTTGTTTCAGTCTAAACATGGTTTAATTTGTTGTGTGAATTATTCTTTTTTGCCAGTGTGCACTCATGATTATTACTAAAACTCTATATTTTTTTTGTGTGCAGGAGTTCTCTGCGGATAGCATAGATCATGTCATTGAGTCTGACACTGATAGTAGTGATTTTGATGGATTAAGTCAGCATTTTCAAAAATGGATTGGAGACTGTACCGTTGTCTTAGGTTTACCTGCGACGATCATTGCTATGGCTGAGCCCTCTAATGGGGATTCTTTTCCCCGTTCCAATGTTACATCATCCAATATTGTTGACAAGGAGGCTCATGCTCTATATATGAGAGAATGGCGACGTCATACACATGAGAAGAGACTAAAAGCTTGGGCTCAAGGCCTTGCTGCAAAGGTTTACAAGGAGACCACTGCTAAAGAGAAGCAAACCGGACACGGGGTGTGGTTGGCTATGCATCATGCGCAACAAAAGACCATCAAGATTTTAAAGGGTCGAAATTTTGAGAAATTTATCGCGGTGGCTAATCCACATAATGGCCCGAAGTTCTTCGACGAGGTACGTATAATATATCATTGCTTTCTATTTGATCATCTGTAAGTTGATAATTGACGTGAGTTATGTCTTATTCAGATTACTACACACTACTCGACTTTTCCAGTAGCCGAGTTGTCAATTGAGCGACTTCAAAAAATTGCTACATCTCATGTTGAGCCGAAATTCAAGGCGAAGTGGCTGTCTTGGTGGAATAGCACGGATAATGAAAGACAGCTTGTGTGTTTTCCCTTGGATCATCCAATGAAAGAGAAAACCTTTGACGCCTGGATTCAGAAGGCTTCTTTTTGGGCACAAGTATGCATGCTCTCTGATCAAACTTGTATTTTGGGTTGTTCGAATCTCTGAAACTATATCATGCTTTAATTCTCATTTACGTGATTCACAATCGTTTTTGCAGTTGGAGTTCGAGCTCGTACAAGAGTTCAATAAGATCCTCGAAAATCACGCTATGCCTATTGTGTGGAAAGAGGACGTTCTCCCTCCATCCGCTTACGTAGAGCATTGGAGGGTGACCCTTTGGGATCACTCGTACCTTGCATATCTCGCACCAACTGGAGGCCCAAAGTTTGTCAAAGGAACCGATTTGAAGAAGTTCGAGAATGGCATGTTGATCATCAAACTCTTGGTCTTTAGGTATCATATCCTAAACCGCTTACTTATTTATTTGCTACTTATTAATAATTGGTTTTCTAAACCATTTTGTTTTTCAGGTACTTTACCCGGGAGTTGATGGCCAAAGGTGCTCTTTGTTTGTCTTCTCTTCCCGAGTTTCTGAAGGATGCTCGTGATAAAGACTCCAAACATAACGCATTCACTCCTTGCCAGTACGAGAGGTTCTCAACAAGAGTCCTCAAGACTGGAGCTTGGTTTTTGGACTGCTCGGCCCCGTTCGTTCCTACGGAGGAGCAAGATCTTGCAGTGTCAATGGGCATCGTCTCTGCACCTCAAACTCGTATCGACATTGAAGACGACAATGATGCAGGAGACTTCGTCAACGACATGCCTAACCGTGCTCCTAAAGTTGGGAAGAAACGTGCTCAAGTGCCAGCAAGATCACGACCTACAGCCATGAACGCACCTATTGCTCAAGATGGTCCTTCGTCACAAGCTGAATCTGGTCCTTCCCTTACTCAAGCAAGTGAACGTCTTGGTGACATTGGTGGCTTGCCATCCCAGGCCACGAAATTTAATCGGCTTGTTCGCGATCGCGATATGGTGCGTCCTGACTTGTCTGAGAAAATCTCTGCTAACGTATCTACTTTGCCCATATTCTTCAAGCACTGAGACATGGGTGAGGTTTTGAACTTGAGCGACACTAATTCCCGCATGGAACCTCAAGCGGTACGCATTATGCAGCATATTCGTAAGGTAAACCGATATTCTCATAATTTCATATTGTTCCCAATGTCCCTCTCTAATCGTGGTGATTTTATGACACTAATAATTGTTACACTTTATCGTCCAGGTTGGGAAAGGTCGTGATAAGCCCGTTCAAAACATGACAATGAAGCCCAAACATCCCGGCATTGACCTAATCATCGCTGATGCACCTGAAAACCTCACCGTGCCTCTCATGGAACCACACGTTGTACCCATGTGGAACATGCGAGATGACGATTATTTCGATAACGTATTCGCATTTGCAGATGTGAATCTAACGGATGATGGGGTTATACTTCTCATGCACCCAAGGGATAGGGCCATTGAACGAGAGTTGGACGAGTGCACGTATAGTTACCAGTTCAAGATTGTTCGTGACTGGTGGGGTTATAATCCACTTCGTTTGACGTCCGCGCTGTACTCTGACATAACGGTAAATCTACAGTGTTTATATTTCTATATGTTTTCTCCGTTCAATTTGATAGATTGTAATGAGGTTTTCTAATCGCCCAATTGGATTATGTAGACTCAGAACTTCCACATTAAGTTCTTTGCAAGAAATGATGCAAAGTTTGAAACAAAAAGGTCGAATGGTCTATGGGGGCAGCTCGACATTCTCCCGGACGACAATGACAACTTAACCAACTTCACCCACGCCGATGACCAGTTGTTACGCCCAGATGGGAAACCGTGGCGCGGCGCTCGGGAGAAGCATTCAGATTTCATCCAGTGTTTTATCGAGTGCTTGACCGACAAGAACGACATCGTATTTGATTGGAGTATTTCTACAGGTATGTGGTTTATGTCAAGATTGAGGATAAATGTGATCAAGTGATTTATTCTAACACTTGCTCGCATTGTTTTTGTACAGGAGCTTCCGTTATTGCATGCAAACGAACGAATCGTTTCTCATCGGCTTGGAGCGAGATGAGGAAATCTTTGCGACAGTCTTAAAACCGATGTTAGAGCAATCGCAAAGTCGGCTTAATGCAAGCTCATCCAGAGATCATACGGAGGATGTGGAGCCTAGGAGGAAGAAACCTCGCAAGTACATGGGTGCGTTATACCTTCACTTTGTATTCAAATTTTTATGACGCTTTTGTCAATGGAAATTTCTAAACTTCACTTTGGAATCTAGTCAAGCAGGATTGACTCGGAGATTATCTCTCCATTCGGATCTCATTCAGAGTCCTCCATCGCCATTTGCGCTTCCCTCGTATGCTGAGCGACTTGCCGAGCAGTGGGTGGCAACTCCATCTCCTATTCATGCTGAAGCCCAGCGACCGAAGTTTCCTCAGAGTATTTTGCGCTTCATCGATTTTGAAGGTGACCAATGTGATGAAGAATTTGACACGCCCCACGATAGCGACCATTTGCTTGATTACTATTGAACTTAGCCTTCATATATCTTTTAGCAACAATATTTGATATTTTCGTATTCGTATGTTTTCAACTCATTTATGAGTTACTATTATTTATTTATACATCTTGGCGTATTGGTCATATATTAAACCGTTTTAATTCTAATTACCATGTCTAAATTGCTCTTATATTTTTTTAATCACCCCAAATCAACTTTGTTGTTTAAGTGAGTCATTGTATATAAGACTCCGTTTGTATTAAGTAAGTTTCTGAGGTAATTGAGATTTTGAAACCATAATATGTAAATCGAACAATTTTTTTTTTTTAAAATCTATTTTTAGGGGGTCCCTCGTGTACGAGGAAGCCCCCTACATCCGACAATTATATCAACTTCTCTCGCCCTTTACAACTTTTACTTCTGCGAGAGAAACCCTAAACCTCCTAAACCTCCAAAGTGATGACGTTTGTGATGATGTTAGCCCTAATTTATGTATAGTGCATCCAAAATCTAAACAAATGTGACTTAATTCCACGGGTTTAGGAGCATTTGTTTCATAACCCTATACCAAAATTTCAGTTTTATTTACCATAAACCGTGGTAATAGGATACTTAATATTCGTAAATTTGGGGGATTTTTTTGAAAATTTTCTCACCGCTCACCGCTCACCGCTCACCGCTCACAGCTCACCGCTCACCGCTCACCGCTCACGCCTGTGCGTTCCCCTCCATCTGAGTTCCCAGTCCCAAACTTGAAGAAGAAACCGCAGTTGATTTTTTCCTATGATCAGAAGCATCGGTTCAAGATGGCTTTATTGTTGACTGGTGGTTGGTTTCTAGAGTCTCAAACCCACCAAGTTCACAAGGAAGAGAAGCATCTTGTGCAGATAGCCGAATCGGTCGATGCCGATCCTGTGGCACTACAGGTTGATGATGATGACGACGACGACTTCTGCATGCTTCCAGGCGCTCCACCACCACCCCCCCCCCCCGGCTGCAGCGAAAGGTAGAGGTAATGCAGGTGGCAGCCGCAAACGTCGCAAAAAAGAGCCTACCCTTGAGCCAGAGCAGGAGGAGCGAAAAGAAGAGGTGGAGGAGCACAAAGAGAATGCGGAAGACAAGGAGGGAGAGCATGGACATGTTCCCATTCTCGATGAGCTTCCAGGTGGTGTCATTGAAATGTATATAAGTTACCTTTTCCCCGTGTACTTTGTTATTTATCTAACATGTGCGCTTGTGTATACATTGCAGTTCAAAGAGAAGTTGATATGACACAAGCTTCCCAAGGGACGGTTGTCAACAACGGTGGGCGTGGTGTAAGAGGTCCAGCTGCCTCAGAGAGGCAGGCAATTGTGCCACAAAGGCATGCACGGGGGTTGACATAAGCATCTGAGGGCGGGGTTTTGAATGTGGGATCAACTCCTTTATCGTCGTCAGCCCCTTGTGAATCCCCTCGGTCACATGGACCTACGCAATCTAATGGACCTATGCGTCCCATAGTCATTCCCAAAAATGTAGGTAGTACTTCCTCTTCTCCTACCACCGTAACGCTCCCTATGTTCTTTGAGAAAGGAGACACGGCCGCCTTGGTTGAGCAGTCTACGAAGGGTGCAAGCTGGGTAGACGCTCTTCAGGCTATAGTTCAACACATCAAGCAGGTAAATCTCTCTCTAACTATGGATTGCTTTCTTACTGAAGTTACTCTATCATGTTTTTTAGTTTCTAATTACTTCGTGTCTAATCCACAGATTGGAAAGGTAGGGACTACCATTGCGAGAAGATGGAGTACAAGCCCAAACACCCTGAGATTGACCTTATCTTTGCAGACGTTCCCGGGAACTTGCCCGTGTTTGGTATCTCGCCGGACGTAGTTCCTATCTAGAACAAACGTGCTTCGTATTACATCGAGTTTGTGTTTTTCTTTGCCTCATACCATTTGACTGACCTTGGGACTATCCTTATCATGCACCCCAAGGACGTCAAAATTGACCGCATCCTGCACGATCGTGCTAGTACTTACAGTTTCCGGATTGTGCGAGAGTGGTGGGCCCATAACTACCTTCCTTGGGTTAAACCTGACGCTACCGTGAGAGAGGTATACTTCGAATATTGCACTTGGTTTAATCTTTCTCTCATTTCAACATTACGTTTTCTTAATTTGGATTGCTTATTGCAGACTCATAACTTTACCAAGAAGGTCTATGCTCGTAAGAACTTCATGAAGATGTTCAATATACGACAGGTGGCGCAAGCATACGCAGGAGTCGCCATTATACGTGACGAGGATGACATGGTCAGTAACTTTTCTGACTCGGGTTCCATTACCTACCGCACTAACGAAAAGCCGTGGCGCCGCTCACGTGAGAAGGATCCATCGTTTTTGCAGTGCTTCGTGGATTGCCTCACGGACGATGGGAGAATCGTGTTTGACTTCAGCGCTAGTACATGTAAAACTTCAAGTTCCCATTTATAAGCAGTTTGCAAATTGATATTTTCAATACTCATGTAGATTTCCAAATGTGCAGGTGCTTCAATCATCGCATGTGCATGCTCCAATCGTCACCTCATTGCTTTTGAGGCAGATAAAGAGATTTTTGAGGGACTGCTGGCCACCTTCAAACACCCTAAACCATTGGAAGAAGAAAGTGGGGAATCAGCCTCTGGTGACGATTATGACTCGGATGAACCGTATCTAAAGAAGCCACGCACTTATATTGGTGTGTAGTCAATTCAATTCAATGACTTTTTGTGAATTTAAAGTCCGTACTACATTCAGAGCATTGAATGGTTATGAATTTTTAGATATGTAGGCATCTCTAGACACTTGACCCGAAACGCTCATCTCTTCAATAGCCCACCTTCCACACTTGTTCTACCCTCCTATGCGGAACATGTTGCTTGGGCCTTCGTCGCGGCTCCAACTCCTCCTGTACCGAATTATTCAGGCTCATGCTTTCGAGCTGGTGTCGTTAGGTACATTGATTTAGAAGCAGATCAGTGTGACCATCATTTTAATGGTGTTTTTCCTTTATCGTAGTGTGTTTAGTTTTTTTACTATTTTTACTGTTATGTAGGGCCAACTCTCATGAGTTGCCTTACCCTACGAGTCATTACTTTGATATGATTTACGTTTACATATATGTATGTTTGCCAGTATCAAAACCTTCAACCGTATTGAACAATTTCAATGTCCAATTTTGTACTCGATCTGTATGTTGGGTTAACTTGTCACACGTCACTATTTAAAATGACATTTAAAATTTTCAAACCTATACAAGTTCTTATAGGTCATCGCTATTCTATACTTGTCAATGTCTGTAGGGGCTTTTAATTATCCCTGTTACCTCAAGATAGCTGCCTTGTGCGTAACGCGATGCTCAAACTAGCCCGATGGCGATCAAACCCGGACCTTGCTATGCCATCGTTATGTCTAAACCGTCCACATCATTAGATGAAACGATGAGATAGTTTCCATTACTGAAAATTGAATCATATAACCTTTTACCATCTATATTTTTTCCTTTATCATTATTGTTTCACAACATGCGCAGTATCCAATAATTTTAAAATGAGTTGTTCACGAATTGTAATCATGAACTACGCCCTAAAGAAGAATTTGGAAAGTGAAGTGCACGCGGTGAAAGTGACAAATCCTAGAAGTCAACAGTGCATGTAATCTCACAAGGTCGATGAGAAGACAATATGTTTGCATAGCGAAGGTGCGGGTTCGACCTTCGTTGGGCTCGTGTGAGCAGCGCATTACATAAGAGGCAGAATCCGAGGATGTAGTATGGATCTTTAGGGTTCTTTGCTTTCGTTGAATTTTTGTTGTATTTTCATGATGACGTAATACATAATTTATTCCTCAACACTAAACCCAAAATACAATTTTTAGAATAATATGAAACATATGTTCAATTTAACCTTTAATTAGTCCTGTATCCAATTCACACGTTCATCAATATGATGACATATGCCCTAATTTCAATATAATCACATAAAATCTTCAAAACAATGCAAATAAAATATTCCTACGAGGTGGAACCCACATTTAAAGAAGACCCTAAACTACGACATTAGGGACCCTAAACCCTAAGAATAGACATTTAAAAATAGTACAATACAACATTAAGTGGTAATAGGGTACTTTAATTTGTAAAAGAAGAGTTATAAATTAGTCAAAATTGTCGCGTTACCGCTCTACGCTCACTACTCACCGCTCTACGGTAATGCCTCTACGTTTCTTACTTAAATCTAACCGTAGTAAAGGATGTCATAGATAATGGCATATATTGTTGTTCCAGCTCTGGTAACAGGGCATTGAATACTGAATGGAGAATGAAAAACGCGGTGTCAAATCGATGTGTATGAACTAGAAACGGCCAGTCGATGAGGCCGCATAAGTCTAGCATCAAAAGCCTTGTAGGTGATGGAAATGTATGATCTTCCTGTTGAGTTTAAGTTTTACTCGTAAAAAAACATACGGCGTATTCACTTCTATCTGTCGTTTCTTAATTGTTGCAATGTTTCCATGAGTTTTACCAGTAACGTTGGTGTATGCCTAAAGTTCGGGAAGTGCTGAACTGCTACGGTCTGACATTCACTTCTAGCTTCTAGGAAGGAGGAGAGGCGATACCAGATTTCCGAGACTGAGGGAGGTACTAATTTGATCCACACAGACTGTAACTGGCGAATGCGATGTTTCGTATTTAGGTCCGATGCATACCTCCATTGTCTTTGCATTGAAGCTGAGATGTATGGGGGCGTTATCGCTGATTGTTTTTATGCTTTTGTTATTTGAGAGTTGACAGTAGGAAATAGATCAAGTAGTCTCCTTAGAGCTTGGGAGTGTTGGTGCAATTCAGTACGTGGATCGTACGCCATCTTAGAACCAGTTTGCAGATTTCATCTAAAAAGAGTCCTCGTTCCATGTAGAAGGGTTCATCTTGCTCCGTGTTGCCTATGCTTGATGCCCATTTAGCTCGACTCGAGCTAATTGAGAGTTGTCACAACGCATGAGCAGTCATGCAAGAGATGATTTCATAACCTTCAAAAAGGCTCAAGTCGATTTAGGTCGAGTCGAGCTAAATAGGCTCGCAATTTATAGAAAAGTGCGGTTCTCTTTGTTGAATTTCGGGTTGTGAGACAGCTCATTTAGCTCAACTTGAGCTAATTCAGCGCTGTCCCAATCCATGAGCAAACATGCAAGGAATCAAATCTTGAATTTTTTCACGAGAGCTCAAGCCGATTTAGCTCGAGTCGAGCTAAATAGTCTCGCAATTTACGGAAGAACCATTCAAATTCTCTTTGTCGTACCTAGGACCGAAGCTCGGCTCATTTAGCTCGACTCGAGCTAATTGCGCACAGACATTGAAAAAACATTGAAGCAGTTACGACATGAATTGGATTAATGTCAAATTAGCTCGATTCGAGCTAACCCCTCTATTTATTAAGATGTCTTTTTAGCTCGACTCAAGCTAAAAATTTGTAACTAGAATTAAACTATGGCCCAGAAGAGCAAAGATACATCATTTTAACCAAGAACAAAAATGATTAAGTCCTTTACCTCTCTGCCATCTTTCATTTCAGCTCAAATTGAGCTAAATGGTCTTATGTGCGTTTGATTTGCGCACATAAATCTTACATGTGAATTTCCGTTGATGAATTATAGTCATGGCAAGGACTAGAACCACTGCTTCAATTGTTCAGACAGATGCCAATGCATCTGCCGAACTTCCCGAAGTGGAAGGCGATATGGACTCGAAGGAGCAAAGTTTGTTCCAGACGAAAGACTGCCACTCATAGACATATTCATATTTGATGTGGCAGTTTAGCTCGAGTCGAGCTAATTCGCCCTCTGTACAACTATTATCTATAGGTCACTGACAACATGCAAGCACCAGAGGGATACCTCAAACCAGTCATGCTCGAATCAGCAGACGATCCGCTTGCAGGTGTTGGTGAGGACACGCAGTGGAGGAAGTTGTCCCCCCAAGAAGAACTCTATTATTTCTTGGTCTATTCGCCCGATGAACAAAACCCATTTCTTCTTCTTTCAACAATCGGGGTCCTACGGGGCATTTTTACCTTTGTGTATCGATGCCTTCATCGATCTTGTTACATATGAAGACGCATACCTCCTGACAAAGTTTGAGGCATCGGAGGCCCAAGGTTTTGTATTTACCATCGTATTTCGGCCAAATGAAGTCCGAATCTCCCACGACTTCATCCGTGATTATATGGTTGGGAAGGTCGATCCCACGCAGCTTCTCCATCTCAACATGAGATTGCTACCCAATCTTTCATCGCCAAAAGCCTTCGTGAGATCGTATGTTCCATACACGGCGCAAATTTGGAAGGCTCTTTCTCATTTTGAGACTACGAAAAGAAAGGGGAAAGGTCCGATGAAAAGGACACGGAATCTACTGTTGCAGGCTCCATCTGAGAATGCTCCGTCGGGTCTAGGCACTCTAGAGGGAAGTCTAGGCGGGCAAGGATCGAAACGACCAAACTCGAACTCATCCAGCTCTGGGTCCAAAAGAAGCAAATCATCTGGAAGCGCACTTACGTTCATCAACCCTACAATAAACGCGGTCGTCTCTGAGAATGAGATCAAGTAAGCCGAAGCGACCAAGACTCTCAAGGACTATTGGGAGAAGTGCCAGACAGTTATGTCTTTGGTCGCGACAATCCATTTGACGTGTCGATCGACCTCCTCGACCCTGCAGAACCAAGATTTATTGTAAGATTGCTGGAACTGACCGAAATTGCCCATTATAGAAACACATTAATGAACTCCTTCAATGTGAGTTCCAAGCAAACAATAACCATTATGCCGAAGATTGAGGAAGAACACGAGATGTGGGATTGGAAATTGCTAGTCCAAACTTGTCGATTTTGGATCATCGATGGGCAGCACCACGTGGAGGCTGCAAAAGAGTTGATTCGGGACCGAAATGTTGACGACACCAAGTTCCTTGCCCTACAGACATGGAAAGCTCATATAGTGTGGCACCTGGACATTAGCAAGATCCTCGACGTGTCGGCTATGGCAAACAAGACGAACAACGCTGGCACGTTCACTCCTTTGCAGGCAACGAATATCAAGGGCGCGAGGAAGGTATGAGATTCTACAGCTGCCCAATGAAGGTGAAGAAGCCCCACCGTCGTGAGACACCGGAGGAATGTGATAACCGTACGCGCTATAAGGTACGAGTTAACTTGTCTTTTTTCTGCATGTCATTATCTGTTTGGCTCGACTCGAGCTAAAGTTGCTTTGTATGTGGACGCTTTCTATGCGGACGTCGATTTAGCTCGAGTCGAGCTAAAATCGCATTGCAAGTTTTTTATCTGCTTCACTTTGATCCAGGCCTTCGCGGCTGCTATGGTGAGGCGGTTTGTGAGCATCAACACGGAATCGAACGACAAGATCGTGAAACCATCGGACCTTCGCAATGAGCTCCTTATCATCAGAGCTCAAGAAGACGTCTACGAGTTGTGGTCGAGGTTCATCACTAGCTACGGACTTGGAGAGCTGATTGACCCCAACACCGACCTCCCATTCAAATTGATCAGGGATTGGGAGTTTGCCTCAAAGAAGTTCACCTTGGCCCGGAATTTCTTTAAGGGTATTGGGCAGCTAGACGCGCAGGACCTCGAAATGTTGGCGCTCCATTTGTTGAATGAGACTCCGGGTCGGACATTGCCTTACTCCAAGGTGTCCGTGAAGAAGCCCTCAAAGAAGTACATCCAGAGTTTGAGCGCAAAGCAGTGGGTCGAGAATCGGAAGAGGAAGAACACTGTCGCAAGGGAATTGCACAACCTCAAGCCCTCGCTCGGTTTGTTCAACTCGGAGTGGCAATTCGACGCCGACAACTAGAAGAAGTTTAAAAAGGACTACAATTTGACTCGTCAGACTATGTCTATGCTTCTCACGGTCCCCGGCGACTCATTCTTTACCTCCTACCGCCAAAAACAGACAAAGAATAAGAGTATAGAAGAAATTTCGGAATATGCAGCAGAGTTCTTCAAGAAGTTCTTGGATGTCAAAGAGACATTTGAACCTCCTACACCGATTATACACTCGCGACTATTCTTCTCGTCCACATTCGCATTCGGGATTTGGGACAAAGACTACACATGGAGCTAATCTAGCAAATGTGATATCGGCTTTATTGATCTGCGATCCGTCCCTGGGAGTGGAGGTAGATTGGACAACACAGAGAGTCCATACTTTCAAGAATTCTTTGATGTGTGGGCAAACACCGTGACCGACCCCCACATCAAAAATCCCGAGATCTGGATGTGGATTACCTCGAATGTAGACCAGCACTGCTAGGCTGTGGTCTACGTCGATAAGAAGTTGAAAAATGAGTACGTTCGCAAGGCAGCAAACTACATGCCATCCAGCAACGAGCGCTTCAATGGCATAGGAGAGGAAAAAGCTTCTGAGAAGCACCTGCTCTCCTTGCTCTTCCTCGTCAAGGAGAGCAGCTATGCACAGAATGTGTACAATACAATTCTACCTGTGATCTATGCTCCAGACTTGTCTCTGTACAGGAAGGTCGGGATGTACAGAGAACACAACTTAGGGATTAGTGACTCCGAGTTGCGATAGGAGTTTTATTGTCGTGTCTTGAAGATGTTTTCATCTCCAGGTGGGAAGTTTTTATCAATAATGGCCGGCATGAAGCCAATGTTGGTTGTAATAGTAAGTATCCTGCACCGTTCCTATTCTATCGGATCAATTAGCTCGACTCGAGCTAAATGGTCTCATGTCATTGCTTTTGTACTCTTCGTGCAATGATACTTCAATCTTCACACCGTACGTTTGTTATCCATGGCCAGTTAGCTCGACTTGAACTTATTCTTCCGCCCTAGCACATATTTTTGAGGCCTCTGTTTGGCTTTGTGATGATTCATCTTCTAAAAGTTTGTTGTTTCTTTTTTCAACAGATGTGTCAAGCTGAGACGCATGTCGTTCTCAATGAGGCCAAGGGAGAGGCTTACATGAATGTTGCAGCGGTGTATCAGCATTTGGACTACAACGATATCAACGTTGCAGCATACGCAAATGCGGCAGCCAATTCCGGTCCAAAACCTCGTCTTCGAGGGACGGGGAAGGGAAAGAAGAAATCGAAGAGGAAGTCCTTACAGCATGTTAGCGTTGATGATGACTCTTTGGCTTCGGAGCATGAACGCAAGGTTGAAGGTGGTATCACTTCTCCGACGGGGATGAATGTTCCCGAGCGAAAGCACACTAAGGTGGAACACTTAGTACGTTTCAAATTCACTTCTGTAGGATTAGCCAACTTCGAGGGCTAGTTTAGGCTAGATCCCAATCTTTAAGTACTAATTTTATTCGAGGCGATGATGTCAATACTTATGAATATTACAGTTTCATTGTACTCCATAAAATTTGAAGGGCACACTTACAAATTTTTTCTTTTACACCTTTTTCAGAGTACACTCGCGCCTGCCAGAAAATTACAAAAGTACAGAATTTGCCTTGAATTAAGGAAGATAGTACAAATTCACACATGAATAATGTAAATACATGCATATAGCCTTCAAAAGCACATTAAGCATGTGAGTAGATCTTTTTCGCTCATGGTAATTTTTATGGTCAAAAGGCTAGAATTGGTCTTGATTCGAATTTAGTGAAAAATGATCCAAACTTGTTTTTTTTTTTTTTTTTTTTTTTTTTTTTTTTTGCACATCCTCTCTGACTAGAGTACAAATGGGTGGTAGAGAGCTAATTTTTTAGAAATCATAGTGACTTTAAGCTTTCAAGCACATCTCCCCAATCCCCTAACTAGTACAATGTATCACTACGAGTACCATTTTGGACCTTATAATAATTGCATAATGCATTAAAATCGTCTGACATGCAGAGCTGGTATCGGCTGCAGTTAAGTAGTTAACTCCCGTCACTTTCCAACCGCCGTTCTTGTACTCTGTCAATTTAACCCATCTTCATGGAGATTCAGCGGTGTGTCTTCCCGTTTGTGACACGATGATCAAAATCTAGATTTGCGACGGATTTTCTCGCTCCTTGTGTGAGTGCTTGTGTGTTGTAGTGATTCCTATTGCTTCCGATTTGTGTTATTGAGTTCTCTTTTGGCTAGTATTTGCTTTGGTATACTAGATGAGATGGAAAACGCTAAATTGAGAGATCGCCGTTTAGGTATTTCTCGTTATGGAGCCCAAGTTAGGGCTGTAGCGGCAGCCGTAGTGGTAGTTGTAGTGAAAGAAACAAGCAAGCCCATATCTGCTAGAGGAAGAGGTATGCGAGGGTTATAGAAGAAGTTGAGGTCGTAGAAGAAATTGATGTTGCTTTAGAAGCGGCTAGGATACCAGAGAGAACAGCCTCTCAAATGTCAAACAAGCTTGACAGTGCAATCAACGACGAGTTGAGGAGGTGCCACACGCTAGATTGTAAGCGTACAATAATATAGAAGCTCCTCAACCACAACAACTTGTGGCCTCTATTTCCCGAGTTCTACAGCAACCCTCAAGAGGCAAAGTCGACGTTTGTAATTTTGGAGAGTTATCGGACTGAGCTCCATTCACTGAAGAATGCCAACTCAAGGGTATTCTTGGCTAGGAAGGGGGCCCTGCTTGATGTTGCCTTGAGCGAAGGGTGCGATGGATCAAGGGCTCTAGGGAGGCTGCTCGGAGTTCATCCGAGGAATATTTATGCTGTTGTTAGTAGGAGGATTGGCTTGGACCTGGCAAATCAGTTTCAATTGTTGGAGAGAGCGAAGAGAGTAGGTGTGTCTCCTTACGTGAAGGAGAAGGTGATGCTTTGGTGGACTCAACATATCAGGGTCTCACCGAACAAGATGGGCGTGACAAGAAAACGTATTTGTGTAAACGAATACGTTGTTCATGCAACGCACTACCTCACACACACTCAGGTAAGAGTTTCTGGTTTAGGGTTTTGTAGATAGTGTGATTTGTACTAAAATTTCTCTTTTTATGAGCATTTCTAATTCTGAAAAGTGAATTGGGCTCTTTCGATACGTAATTTAGTTTCACAGGTTGGTGTTTATTGTAGTTGTAGCAGCAGAGTGGGCTTCTTTTTTTACAATATGTATTCCTTACTAGTATCCATGACGTACAGCTATAGAATATGTATTTGTTGTACGCTCACTTGGAGGTACTAACTCTGTTCTAACTCTATTTTGTCTGATTCGGGCAGATTGAACTTTTTCTGGGGTTCAGAGATGCCCACCCTGAGTCCAGAATCAAGCAAAGGGCTTTTGAGTGTTTAAAACCATGGTATGTTAAAACCTTAAAAGACCAGAATACTTGTTGTTGTACCGATCATGTGGAGATGGATATGATGAAACAAGCCTTTTTTGCAATGAGGGACTGAAAGTTTGGTATGCATACTTTTGTACAATCGTTTGGAGTGTTTGACGGGTTGCTGCGAGGCCTATGGAGTGAGCAAATTTGAGTTCTGTCCTCATGAGTTGTCCCTTTCCTGCGACCAGAAGGTAAAATGGAAATGTTTTTCTAAAGTTAGTTTTGGAGTTGATGAGGACTCGGGGCAACAATAAAAAAGGATTCAAGAGGTCTTTAAAGAGACGGCGCCGGGTGAGTTTGTGACCTATTTAAGATCGAAGGTACGTGCTTTTGTAACCCATAACTTTGTAGCTAATTGGCAGGATGGGGAGTGTAGAAGGATGATGGAGAACCTTCTGATTGGTGTGTTGATCTCACACATAGATTTTGCTGAGAACTACTCCTTTGCAATCCAAAATGAGGTCCAGTCCATGCATTGGTTTAGCACTAGTATTACTATACTAGTTCATATAACCTTTTTATAGAATACCCCCTGTGGTAGATGGTCAGAAAGGTGAAATTGTGAAACACACACATTACTACATATCTGATGACAAAAAGCATGATAGCTTGTTTGTTCAATATTGTCTCCTGTTGCATTGGGGTTGGATGCTTGCCTGAGCTGTTAAACCTACAGAACATTGGGTTTATTGTGATGGTTGTGCTGCCCAATTTAAAGGGACTAAAGCCATGTATTTTGTGGCGCGTTATACCGGGCTAACCGGATGCTCCATGCGCTGGAACTTCTTTGGCAGCGGGCACGGTAAAGGTGAGTTTCTAAATCAAATGAGATTGTATCATTTGCAAATTTTCATATCCCCGTTTAGTACTCGTTTTATTGCATGGGATTTTTATCTTGGTGTTGGGGTAAAGGTGATATAAGTCATAATGTTGATGTGGCACAATCTGAGTACAAAGTCTGCTTTTCAAAGTAAAGTAGGTGCCAATGTAAATTAGCGTGGCAGAGATTTGGTACAAAGTTTGCGACTTAAAGTAAAAAGGGTATGTTCTTGATCTGTAATGTAGTTTGTGGTGTACTTTCAACAAATCGAAGTAAGAGTGGTACGCTTTGTACAGAAATGTAGGGTATGAGTGCTCATTTGACCATCTAGAGTGAAAACGGTAGTGCTTTGTACTATAATGCACAGTGCGGGTACAAAGTATGGCCGGAAAAGTATAAGTGCTATATTAAAATTGCGGTAGCCCACCATGAGTACTCAATTTGGTACTTGAATGAGAAATGGTGCAGGTTTTTGTACTCTTCAGCCGAAGTGAGTATAACATTTGGTAGAAATTGTGTACTTGTTTACCCTATTTTGTACCTATTTCACCTATATGTACCTACTTCAATAAAAAGCATTTAACCGATTTTTGGCTTATTTTTACTCCATTGGCAGGTGAATGGGATGGCGAGGGGGCAGTTGTCAAGAGGGCGTTGAGGACGCACCAGATTGAGCACCCTGAGGATGAGCTATCAAATGCCCAAAATTGTGTTAATTTCTTAAAAACTAAATTATCACACCGTGCCTTCACTTCATATGAAGGGTCCAAAGTGGTGCCGGTTTCTCGTGAGTTTTGGCATATTGCTAATAGTAATGTAGACAAGTCTATTGATTGGGGTTGCAGAACAATTACTTGCTCACGGCAACTTCACTCCATATTAGAAGCATCTGAGACTGACCCAACCCTTTTACTAGTTTGAGATTTATCGTGCTTTTGTGCACCATGTATAGGGCAGGATTGGAGTAACTGCGAGCAGCAGTCTCATGTACGACAGTAGCGGGCGGTTTGTTTGAGGCCATATGATGTTGGGGCTGTTCAACAACAAATAGAAGCTCATGACGACCCGGAAAATTGGTCATATGGAGGGATTGGTGCTGGATACGGTGATCTAATACAACTTGGGGATAATTTCATGATTCTTGCTGAGGAAGGGAACAAGGATAATGTAGAATTCTATATCCTCCAGTGTGTGAAGGCCAAGTTTGAAGTGCACGAGAATTTTCATTGTTAATGGAGTGTAGATTTCAGAAGGGGTGAATATGTGATTTGTGGTACCTACAACCAAAAGTTTGGTGTGGGGCATAATACGTATGTATTGCTAGACAAGTCTAAGCTAGCATATATGGAACTTCATTTGGTAAGAGCTTGTAAATTTTCTATGGTATTAGCTCCTCATCAGGTCAGTGGTAACACTGCAGTCTATAAGTTAGAGATTGAGACTGAAAATATGATAAAGGAAGCACACAGCCAATGGCGGACATGTACACATATATGGGTTCATTTGCTTCCATACTACTCTAGCCTTGTAATAGTGAACGTTGTAAACAAACGCAGTTTTACTCCCATACTCTAAAATTTGTCATCCCATGAGCCGGGGCTTTGGTTGTTGGAGTGAATTTTAATGGTGTAAGGCTTGGGGTAGTCGATCTGAAATTTGTAGTTGAGGCTTGGGAAGTCCGGGGCTTAAGTGTCTCAATCTCACTTCAACACACATGTTTACTTAACAAAGTGAAAACCAAATTCAGGTCCACACATAATACCTTGCTAAATCAGATTAAGGCCACTTCAACACACAACACTATACAATTTCACTTTATCGCTTCAAAGCCTCGGGGGTATTTTATATTGAGATTTGAAAGCCAAAAGTGTCAATACACTCCAAATTTGGAGTAATACTATACATTTGTACATGTCCCAGTGAAAAGACTTTATGTGCTCTGCTGAGAGCTTACGGAAGCGTCTTATACATATTGACTGCGTTGCCTTACCTTTTCACCCAATTGGTCTCATGTTCTTATCTACAAAGGTATTCCAAAGAAGGCTAAGCAAATCAGCACTATACATGAAGTTGTACACATCCTATCAACTATCACCGCAGAGCTGATCAAATATTTATGTACTAAGCGCCGTTGTACCTAGTCTTCATTGAGGCAACTTTCTCGCGAGGTCACGTTGATGCAACTGTGCTGCGACCGCGACAGTGGGTGCTTCCACATACACACCCAGGGCTCCCGGCTTCTTCCCAAAATGTGCTCCCGTAGTCCTAATGGCGGCACTACGAATTCAGTCACCTCCATTGGTAGACATACAATGACTAACAATAAAAATGAGTTGCAACTAAAGAAATTCAATAAAAATGATTGAGAAGCAGTTATCATACCCATGTGAACTCCTCAAGAGCGAGAATTATGCGTTTTGCAAAGAACACCACATGATAGATGTAAGGGTCCGCATTATTGATCTGGACTGGGAAGTCGATGAGGTTGGCGTCTTCACACGTATGGTTCACAAATCTAGTCACATTCCTATAATTCTTTCCGTCAATACACAAGGCATCCGCGTCAATTACACTAGCCTTAGTCTTCTAATCAGCATTTAGATCAACCGTATAACATCCGTGTTTGGCTGTTTCTTCCACCTTGGTAAGTAGCTCTGCATTGCTGCAAATTAAACCCACATACTCAAACATGAATGCCTCCATTGGGATGGCTTCAAAGGTCCTAACCCTCTAGCCCTTTTCTCCAACCCAAAATACTCCCACTTTCACCTTCATTCCCCGCTGGACTACCCTCTTTCCACATTCAACATGACAACTGCAAGTCAAGTTACATTCTGAAATGAAAACTCGGGAGACATGCCCAATACACTTGTTATTTCGTTTGGCCTTTTTCCGAGGCCGTGCCCGACCGGTAAGGTAACAGCCGTGCCCTTGCTCACAAAATACCAAGTCAAGGTCCCCCTACAAGCCAACCACGACGAAACATGAAACACCAACTGATAAACCGGTGAACCAATCAAATGGAATAAAAAGATCAAAAAGCTGACATGGGAGGAAGTCAACATACTTACCTGCCTCAACATTTGGGAGCCAATCGTCCATCCTGGGAATACGCAAACTGCCACCATTTTTGGCTGCACACTCACAAACTGCTGAACCGACCAAACAATTTCTTCCCATACAGATACCTTGTTTCCAGATCATTGTTTATATTCGTTGATGGAGATAAGATGTTCTTGGTTATGTAAGTGAAACTCATCACAGGTGGCGCAAACACGGGGCAAAAGATTGGAATCGAATGAAATTCCGTCCCTGTAGATATATTATGAACATCTAATCGAGAAACTTGCCCAAAATAGAACAGAGGTTATGAAAACATAACCAAGAGATCCAGAAACTTCCATATTCATAGATTGAAGAAGACAAGCAAGACCTTGTCTTACATTGCACTCCTTCCAAGAACTGACCCTCCACTAAACCCACATACCTACATATTCTACTACGCTGATATATCTATTGAAGAGAAATATAAATTACTAAAGAGGGCCAAATCAACGTTTTACCGCTTTCTTTTTGCCCTTTGTTGCAGAAGCTAGAGACTGCAATTTCTTTACTTTCTTCTTGGGCCCTTCAGGTCCACTGTTCTCCACGTCCATGACGAGAGCCTCCAATACGTCCTCCCTTGCATCATGTGATTGCCTAATGCCGCTGGTACGTCTCTCAGGCGCCTCATCGACCTCCATAATCTGTGCTCCAGGTGGAGACATTTCCATCTTTTGTCGCTCCTCATCTGATTTCCGACGCCAAGATCGGGTCTTTGGCATCTGCTTCTGTTGACCTCCGAGGTCGATTGGCAAGTTTGGTTTGCCTACCAATTCATCATCAACACCACGCAATGCTTCTATCTGCTTAGGCGAGGCACTTTCCATGCCGGTGTCAGGCTCTTTCGGCATGCATGGCGTCCCGTGCTCAACATCTGCATCGCTATCAGAATGGTGCTCATCCAAGGTCGCAGTGCCTGGGCGTAGGCAATTTGTAGGGGTGTCTTTCACCAGACCTTCTACTAAAAAGCACAACATACCTTACATCAGTGTCTCTATACTGTTAAGAGAAGGAAAGTATGCACCCACATTTCATTTGTCAAAGAAACTGTACTTTGATTTTCAAGGGGATTTCTACTTGCCGTGGGGCATTCAGGCGTGCCTTGGGAACTTTTGCTGGGCACTCCAGCTGGCATTGGTTGCGGTGCAATACACTATGTTGGTTTTTCTAGGACAAGCTCGACATTCTGCTTAACGAGGGGCGGCGTGGGAGTTGATGCAACCGCGGGATTTACATCACCATTGGCCCCGCCACCCAAATTCTCAACTTTGGAAGTGCGTATCTCAATGCCCCTGGAGTTGGACTTTGGAAACACAGATGACCCTGCGCAATCAATGAACCGAATTGAGAGGCAACCCAAGAACTACATGTGTACACCACAACAATATTTCATCTGAATAGTACATGTGAATAGTACTTTCTAAACTAATCAAACATAATAACACAATTATTTGTACTCTTATTATACTATCAAAGACAGTTTTGTACACTATATACAAAAGTCTATATCAGTAGTACCTTTACAAACCCCCTATTGTATGACAGTACTTACTTTACAGTCAAGGGTACATGAATCAGTTACGTTGTAGCCAATGAGTACTAAAGCTATCCAGATTTGTACCGTAAAACCAGAACAAGCTACAAGAGTATCTAAGTTGTACCTTCTGAATATACAAAGTTCCAGGAAGTACAAATGTGTAAGTCCAAAGCACACCAATATACTCCAACTAATCACCTATTACCTACTGTACACTAACTGTACTACACATACATTGTTAATACAAAAACTTTCACCCATTTTACACACCCTCACCGCTCTTAGCAGAACCTGTCGCCTCATTGTACAAATTTAAAACCTTAACCGTAATTTACACAAATCCACGACTCTAGGTACTACAAAATAGGTTGGGTACACATGTTCAAACATGCTAACACGTAACAAACATACCAATGAAAACTTAAAACTTAAACCGAAAGTGTGACTTACCACCTTTGAGAGGAGCTTTGCCTTGTGTATCAATTGGCTCCTCTGCATTCACCGCCCCCTCACGCTCAGCTCCCCAGCCAAAACTTTGTTGCCATCTGGGGTTAGCAATTTGATCACACTTGGGCTCGACACATTTATTGCCTTTGCTAAATACTACCAGAGAACGCCAAGGATGGTATAAGTGCTGGCATGAAGCAATGACAACATCAAACTCTGGAAACTCCTTGTAATACAGACTACAATGGGTTATCAGAATATAAGTTTTATTTAAGACAATCCCACTTGGTTTTGGATATATAAGGGGACATGGCAAAACTGAAGATGGCCGACTCCCGCTCTGAAGCTTGGCGTGTTTGTTGTTGAATGCTGCCAGCTGACGTTGTTTGAAGGCGATGCTTACTTCGAGATGCTCAAGCTCTTCTTCTCCGCGTTCAGCATCAAGCTTCACGTTTACCAACTTCACCTTGTGGTCCTCCTTCATGAATTCAAAAATAGAGAGCTTCGTCACTTGCAACACCTTCTCCTTGTCCTCCGATGTGGCTATACACTGCAGACTTAGTATCTAGGCTTCTAGGCTCTGTAGGAATAGTTCAACACTTCTGGCCTCCTGTACAGCCTTGTCTCGTCCATTTTGAGTAGGCAACACATCTAGACGGGCCTCATCAATATGAGCTCCTAACGCCTTTACCATCTCGTTCAAGTAGGAGACTTGTTCGGAGGTGCGGGAGTCTAGATCCTCTTCCACTCTCGCATAAACCATAGAGTGTAAAATATATTTGTAATATAGCATTTGGAAGTAAAATGAAATATACGTATACACCATATGATATAAAATGTATTCGTAATATTGCAATGGGAAGCAAAATCAAAGTGACGTATAAACCCTATAATGTAAATTGTACTCCTACTAAAGTATTGGGAAGTAAAATCAAATATTTGTATGTGCTTTGTAATATTGTAATATTGTTAGAATTTTAGGGCTTATATCTTGAACAAGAGTGTGAATTGAGATGTGGTAGCTTAGATTTGAAATAGAGAGGGGGCAGGATTGGAGTGTGATAGCTCAAATTTTGAACAAGGGTTAGGCTTTTACACTCCAATATCGAATGAGAGAGGGGATTGAAGTGTGATAGCTCATATTTTGAACAAGGATTAGATCGGAATGTGGTAGCTCAAATTTGAAATAGAAGGGGGAATTGGCATGTGGAGGCTCAAATTTGAATAAGAGGGGTAAGTAGGAAAACTTGGATTTTCACTCTCCTTGATTCTCCCCTTCTCCCAAACTCCAGGTAATTCTGGAGTAAGCAAGTCCAAACATGCCTCTACAAAAACCGGGATTTAGATTTCCCCGGATATCGTGGGAGAATGTTTGGACTCTCCTTCTTTACCTTCTCAACCCTTCCCTCTCCTTCCTTCCCTCCCCCTTCCTCACCCGCCCCCTCTCCTTACCCGCCCCCTCCCGCTTTCATCTGCCCTTACCCCCCTCATTGCCCCCCTCACGTATTTAATTTGTTTAAAATACACGTATATTTAAAACATAGAATAATAGAAATTGCGACAACTAATAATAACTATACCCTACCCTTTCTGAACCCGCCCTACCCTTTTTGCACCCGCTCCTCCACTTTCTGCACCCTCCCTTCCACTTTTTGCACCCGCCCTTGATCAATTATGAAGAAAAAGAAAAAAAATCACCCACCCCCCCGCCCTTATGTCACCCGCCCTTACCCTTTTTGCACCCGCCCTTCTACTTTTTGCACCCGCCCTTGAACTAATCTCAAAAAAAGAAAAAAAAAAATCACCCGCCCCACCCAAATGTCACCCGCTCTACCCTATTTCCACCCGCCCTTGAACTGATTTAAACAAAAAGAAAAAGAAGAATAAAAAAAAATTCACCTGCCCCGCCTGAATGTCACCCGCCCTACCTATTTTTCACTTGCCCTACCTCTTTTGCATCCGCCCTAGCCCTTTTTGCACCCCTCCTACCCTTTTTGCACCCGCCCTTGGACCGATCTAAACAAAAAGAAAAAAAAATCACCTGTCTCGCTCGACTGTCACCCGCCCTACCATTTTTGCACCCGCCCTTGACCTGATCTAAACAAAAAGAAAAAAAAAATCACCTGTCTCGCCCGACTGTCACCCGCCCTATCCCTTTTCTCACCCGGCCTACCCCATTTGCACCCGCCCTACCACTTTTATTATCCGCCCTACCACTTTTTTCATCCGCCCTACCACTTTTTTCATCCACCTTTGAACTCATTATAAGAAGAAGAAGGAAAAACAAATAAATTCACTCCTCCTGCCCGAATGTCACCCACCCTACCCCTTTGGTCACCCGCCCTACCTCTTTTTCCCCGCCCTACCACTTTTTTCACCTACGTTTAATTGATTAGTAGAAAAGAAAAAAATAAAAGTAAAATATTGTCACGCGCCCTGACAAGATCAAAACCGCCTTTACTTTAGTTTACTCGCCATGTCATTGGTCCCACATGGCTCGTACATGGTGACCAAGTGGCTTAGTTTTCACCTAAACCCTTGCGAAGTTGTTGTTTTTTTACCTCAAGTAAAAGTCAACAGACGTTTGACTTCATATCGAGCGAGCGAGAGCTCACTTGGGCAAGCAGGGCGCACGGGCGAGCGGGCGGTGTGCGTGCCTGGTTTGACAACCTTGTTCATATGGTGACCCTTATTGTAGTCTTAGTTGGTCCTCTGCAATGCTTAATCTCGCTTCAAGCTTCAACCTTCGGTTCATTTTGAGGCATGCTGGTGTCATTTGATGCTTAATATCGTATCCCTCCGACAAGCCGTTAGAACAATTCTCGTACTTAGACAAGGTCACTTCTTGTTTAAACCTTTGGTTCTTTTTTTTGAAGCATGCTGGTCCATTTTTATGCTTAATCCCGAATTCCTTGGACAAGTTGTTATAACAGCTGACATAATTAGACAGGGTCACTTGTTACTTGAACAATCTGTCCTTTTTTTTAGGCATGTTGGTCCTCTTTGATGCTTAATCTTGAATACCTTGGACAAGGCCGCAGAGCTACTATGACGTAGCTTATCCTTAATACATTTAGCATGACTCTCCACTCTCTTCTGGTCCTCTTTGATGCTTAATTGCGTAACCCATGATCATCCTCGTGATCCTTCTTTTTGGCCGTGAGGCCTTCTCCGTAGCTTAATGTCGCAACCCTTGCAAATTCTTTTTACCTATTGTGTGTGGTTGTTGTAGAGACAAAATCAAATTTTTGATATTTAAAAAGTAACTTAGCTTTGCTCGACTCTTAGATTACACTTTGCGTAGGTTCTGATTGTTTTGGTACCACTTTTGGCAACAGGGTTCTATATGATGTAGTCTTGAGGTTATATTTTTGTTGATTTTTAAGAAAAGTTGGTGATGTTATACTTTCTAAATTTTATGAGTGGAATTGTAGGTTCATATTAAACAAATTGAAGATGACCAAGATGTGGTGTCCGATAGTGCTAATGACCTATGCGCTATGCCATTCCATGTCGAGGCCTTGGTAGAGTCTAGTCGTTTAGTAATTGGATTGTGCGGTTTCTTTCATCCTCCCTGTTGCGTCCCTTGTCCGTTTCACTCGAAGCGATGACGTTGATCAGATTGCACGAGCAAATTATATGCATAGTTATAACTTGTATGCTAAAGGTCGTCGTCTCAAAGCAAAAGTTCTAGCTAAATTGTCTTAACCGAATATTAGTGGGATATTCCTTCTGGCTAGTCTATACTCGGTAGGCATAGTTCTAGCAATAGATACCCGACAGAGAGAGCAGTGGTTGAAGTTGATACTCGACCGACCGACCTACCTACTCACAGGGCAGGACGACCTTCGAGTCGAACAAGTCTCACAGTGGTATTAGACCCGCAACCTATATGTACCCGCCTTCTGTTTGAGAAGGTGTTGCTAGTCTTTTATATTATCTTATTTTCTTGCTAGTAACTCAAAATGAGTTGATTCTAGATTCAATGTTTGATGTTTGTAATGGTTTGAGGACCTAGAGTCCAATTCATTTTATTTGTCTTTCTTACTGTATTTTCCAGCTTGATATCGGACGACTATTAGATTGATTTTGTTATTGTGAAGTCGATCTCTTAAATCGACTACATAGCCGGCAGTAAATCGATTCAGTGTGTCAAGTTTGCCTTGTTGTTTATGTACTTTTCATCTTTTTCTAGACACTCAACTTTTCCACTCGACAAGAATTTCTCTCATTTTCTCTCGTTAATTCAGTTCTGTAGCAATTGCCTTAACATTTGGCGACCATGCTCTTAGTCAGACCTATTTTCACTCAATTTTTTGTCTGTTCGACGTGCGTGACCACCGTCTTCTACTCAGTCAAATCGAGAGTGTCCCTAAGCAGCACCACAACGCAGTGCACTCAAACAAACGGCTCAGTCAACAAACTCATATCCGAAGAGACGTGTGTATCGCACCGGCAACAGTATATCAATTTTAGAACAAGGTGCAAGGTTAAAGTCAATGCGCACTGAAGAGCCGCCTGAAACACAATTGGTCGCAGAGGACTCCGGTGCCAAATGCAAATAGGAATAACCCCACACTCAAAAAACTTGTGAAAATAGGTCTGAGCAAAAAACAATACCTCCTCGTCCAAATCAATCCAAAGATTAGATCTGGATCTCTCATCTACATCTTCAATCTAGATTTTAAATCCAAATCGAAGATCTAGAGCCAAATCTTAGAACCCGATCCAGATCCACATCTCAAATCTTGATCTAAATCTAACCAAAAACCTACAAAATGGTCCGTTACAAGATGTCTCAACGACATAATTGCGCTACACGCGTACCACAGCCAATCAATATTTTGCCAAAAAAGATCAACGACCCGCCAATCCAAAGAGAATTGAGGAATCTGCAGAACGACTTGGCACCGACTCTTTCCATTAAGGAAGTCAAACTCTTCACATTGTAAGACGTAAGGCGGCACGGAACACCTAGACCTTCATTTTTTGCAATGTTAAATCATTATTAGGATCCCACTCAGCCTTGTGAAAAAACCCCCAACCAGATTCTATTTCATGACACATTCGTATCAGTCGGCCAAATGGTTTATATTCGATTGGCTGGCCACCAGTTGGGTGGACAATCAATTCATGCATTGGCTAGCTTATATACTCAACTTAATGTCGTAGTGCACTTGATTGATGAAATACCTTCTTCACGCCTTGGAATCAAGTAGTCACCAAACCTCTCTACTCTATACGCAAGACCTACACGTTGGATGGTTCCATATACACATAACCCGACCCGCATGGAGATTGAGCGCTAGTAGGAATTGTACAAATCATATAGAAGTCGAGTCAACCTTGATGCTCGGATTGCATCCGTGCAAACAAGTGGTGAGTCCTCTGACTCTTTTGTCCCCGTGTCAGTCGATATCTCTAGTCGATCCGTATTCCCAATCACTCGTGACGAACATGTTCTCCCTACACGACTGCAATCAATCGACCTGACACCCTCGCCAATCTACTTGGCAATTTAGCCATTCGACCTGGCACCTCAACAATCGAGAACAACCACCCTAGTCAACCGGCAACACCCCAGGATAGGGCCACCGTTCAGTAGCAGGCGACTACAGCGGTATCAGTAGTATTTAGAGGCGTAGAAAACAGGAAGTAGCACTTCTTCCCTTAGTCGACTGATGGTAGTGATAGAAACAGGGTCACAATAATTGTACTCTTATTCCACAATATAAATACAAAGGCTAAAAGCTAGTCCTTCTCTCTATCCGCTAAATGTCTATGCTTCCTACTCTTCATGTTCATTTGCTTCCTCTTCTACTTCTCTCTACGCTATCTATGTTGTGTTAAACTTTGTTACTAGGTCTTGTGCAGCACCTCCAACGCGCACAGTCGACATTTGGTGTCACCGTTGATAAGCAACCGGGGACGACCTTGGGTTGTTTTAAAGTTAAGCTTCGGTGGGACTACACCCTGCTGCTGCCAATTATGTCCATTGTTCTCTCTTTGCCCAATAGACTAGGCTCACGAGAATTAACCAAGGCGCTAACATAGTCTACAAAGGGAGCTCTCTTCAGAAAATCAAGCTATCCCGACCTAACTCGCTGATCAGCTTAGTGGACCAACAATGACTATGGTATGGAATAGCAAGTTACCACACAGTCCCCTTGGCCTTGTCTCACTGGTGTTTACATGAATAAAATTTCTCTTTCTTAAAAATCCCCCCCCCCAAAAAAATTATGCTACCAACACAGAATTGGAATTGCTTAGCTACCAATATCAAAACTTGGGATGCACAGCGACTTAGGTTGTCAGGGGTTAGCTGCGATACCATCTTTGTTGACCTCGATACCACATGTGAACCCTACTATGTTGGCATAAATAGACTCCAAAGAACGGAATAGAATCATTATATTGCCAAAAATACCATGCCCGATGTTTGATGAAGTTGCCGACTCAGGTTGGCCCATCAGACAATTTAAAGTCATAGCCCGGACTATCGGAGTCTCCACCACTATTGAGTTACAAAATATTTTTGGGACTACTTTGGAAGGGAACCACATTAACTGGTATATTGACTTTGAGGCCAAACATGCCAATGCTACTTGGGAAGACATGGAAGGAAGTTTTCTCCAAAAAAAGCTAAAGACGCTTTTAAGATTCTTCGTGCCTTAGGCAATATCACGCAAGAGTATGGCAAAATTGTAGATACTTTCTATGACCGATTCAACCAGTTGGCAGTTAAACTCAATCAGAGGCCAACAAATGATTATTTGTGTGAATGGTTGCGGAAGAGATTATTACCATGAATACAACAAGGCTTTGTGATCGGTGGAATCAAAACTTGTCGGACATTCTCACAGCTACCAATGACATAAGTAGAGAGCTAGGGTTACTTAACAAAAGACAAGCTCCCTTGTTGCCAATACCGACACAACAAAATAATACTCGCGTTGTCATAATCTTATGTCCAACTTGTGGAAAGGCACACAATGGACGTTGTTGGTTTGCCGCAAGAAATAATTGCAACGACGACGCAAGGAGACCACAACCTAGCACTGGAGCTATGTATCCCAATGAAATCCATGTAAATGCCTTTCAACCAGGACGAAATGATAGGTGGTGGGAATGTGGATCACTACACCGTAGACAAGGACAATGTCCTGTCCTCAAACAACGATGGCCCCAGAGTCAACCTTTCCATGAAACCAACAGTCAAACTACGACGCCTATGGACAACCAAAAATCAAACCCGAATAGGCGGGGAGGAGTAACATTGACGAAAGTCCACGGGGCTGAAACCAATGTCTCCACGATTAGCACAGCAATAGTGACCACAAGATCAAAAGTTGCGGCACTGGAGCATGTGGTGAAACATCAGAAGCCATTTCCAGAGCAACATTGGATTACACAACATTCACGATTACACAACATTACACAATTGGATTACACAACATTCAAAAAGAAATTCAAGAAGACTGAGAGTCAACCTCTGTTGTCAACATGCATCAAGTACTGGACAACACCACTCTACGCATCAATCTAACCAACCTGCTAAAAATTAGTCCTGAACTAGAGAAATATTTACAACAGACTACGATGCCACATACTATAAAAGTTTTAGCCATTATTGATGCCAACGCGACCACAATCAACCCAAACGCCACTGTCATACACATGAGATTGGGACAACATAAGTTATCTAATGTCCTGGTGGATGGGAGCTCCGGTGTTAACGTTATGAGCGATAGCCTACAACAACATTTAGGTCTACCGTAACCAAAGGTTGCCCACTTCATACTATCGCTAGCAATGCTCTAGTCACCACCTCAGAGATTTTGGCTATTGTGGCTATCACCACACACGGAGTATCTACGCCGGCAACATTTGTCGTCATAGACATGTCTAATAGCACTAACTTCCCTATCATACTAGATAGACCATGGTTGCCAGAATTAACTACAGTATATGGCTAGGTGCAAAATCAAATTCGTTTACACCGTCATCGTAAAACAGTAGTGATTCCAGTGGACAGTTGCATCACCAAAGTTAAAGTTGACCAAATTTGTAGCAAAGCACAAACAGATTGGATTAGGGGATCAACCGAAGAACAAGAAGCTTTAGTCTTCCATGCAGACCTATTTTTGGTCCCTGTTATCGAAATACAACTAGCAAGCATAGTACCACATGAAGAGGCTCTAAACATACCGTAACGTTTTACTAAAGAAGTCCAAGAGGCTATCACTGTGAACGCCACTTCCGCCACAAAGGCATTAGGAGAACAAGTAGTTACTGGATGTACCAACTGTGCCAAGGAATAGATAGAGTTTGTCAACCTAGGCAATGCGGGAGAACCCAAATATGTGAAAGTTGATAACGATGCACTAGACGGCATCAAGCAGGCAACAATAGCATTGTTCAAAAAGTACCAAGACATATTTGTATGGACGCAAAAAGACCTGAAGGCGATATCCAAGAGCATTGCAGAACATACAATTGTCTTGAAGCCCAACGCACAACGAGTGCAGCAACGAAGGTACAGAATGAACCCAACTAAGCTTCCAAAGTCAAGATTGAACTGAAAAAACTACTCAATGCCAAGTTTATCTTTCACGTCGATGTCGCCTTCTGGTTGTCTCCAATGGTTATCGTACCAAAAAAGAACGGCGCCTTCCGCATCTGCGTAGACTTTTGAAAATTAAATGCCGCAATAAGAAAAGACCACTATCCGTCGCCACACATGGAAGAGATCATCGACGAAGTCGCTGATCACGAAATGTACGCAGTCTGAGATTGTTTCTCAGGATACTACTAAGGTGCCATGGCTGAGCAATATAAAAACAAGACAGCTTTCTCTACGGAATGGGGACCTTACCAATTCAAAAAGATGCCATTTGGAGCCAAAAGCACCTATGACATTTCAAAGCTAATATTCCGACCCTACCTGAAAAGGTGTTTTCGCATTTACTTGGACGATGAAACCGTATATGGACAAATGAACGACAATGTTGACCATCTGACACAAATATTCTAGGTTTGTCGCCTTAATGGACTCACTCTAAACGCGCACAAGTGTATGTTTCTGTTTTTTGCCAGAGTTATTGTAGGGTATATCGTATGCAAATATAATAAACTCTCGGATTCGGCCAAAATTCAAGACATGACAAAGATAATTTCTCCCACAGATCAAAAGGGCGTGTAGAGGCTCTTGGGCTTGTCAAAGTTTAACAGAATGTATATTGTAAAGTTGGCCTATATCACTAGGTCCAAATTTTGAACCAATTTTCGGAAAAGTTAAGGGCCCTATTACCATTACATGTGTGGTAATGAAAATTTTAATTGGTTATTTGTAGATAAATAAGTACCCCGTAACCGTGGATTTAGGTCCTACTCCCATGTGTTTTCATGGTTTTAGGATCCCATTATATTTCTTAAAAAATCCACCCGGTCAATTCGAGGCAAAGGGTAGTTGTTCTTGATGGTGATCTTATTAAGCGCCTAGTAATCCACGCACATGCATAGTTTCCCTCCTTTCTTGTCCACAAACAAGACGGGCGCTCCATATGGTGCCTTGCTTGGGTGGATATATCCGTTTGCCAGAGGTTCATTGAGTTGCTTCTTCAACTCCACCAACTCCCTTTGGTTCATCTGGTAAGGTGCCTTGGATGGTAGTGCCCATCACCTCTCTTTGTGATCAACCTCTCTTTGTAGCGGTAGCTAATCCGGTAACTACTTTGTAAAAACATCACTAAAGCCTTGGATAACCTCTCAAATACACTTGGGAGGTGTGGAGTTAGAAGTCGGCTTTTTCTCTTCAATTTCCATATTGGTCCTTGGCATTATCAAGAACCAGGTTTCCTCTAACCTCTTCAAGTTCACCAAGTGCTTCTAACCCCTCCAAGTTCACTAAGTTGATTGTTCTCCCTAACATGTTGAGAGCCCTGATGACCTCTAACTCAATCTCCCTGCCTTTGAGGTTTGCGACCACTCTCAACGGCCACCTCCTTATATCCATCCCATAGGTATCAAAGAAAGTATTAGCCAAGATGAGATCAATCCCATCCATCTCACAAACCATGAAGTTTTCCCCAAATGTGAAGTTCTGAAACTTTACTTCTACTCCTGTAGCTAAAAGGCATGTTTGGAGTCGCTTGTCATTTGCAAACCTCACTTGAATGGGCTTGCTTACTTTGCTCAACTGCAAGCCCATCTTCTTTGCAGCTTTCGGACTCATGAACAAGTGGTTTCAGAAAGCAAGTGCCACTTTTGCCAACAACCTCTTCCACAATCAACAAGCCACCACTTGAGATGGATCAACTTGCTTTAGCTATGAAACACCCTTCTAATAGCTGACTTGTAACAAGAATTCTTCTGTTTTCCGAACTCACCTTTCGATTGGAGCAATACTTTGTTACATGGCTCTTTTCACTACAATCGTAAAAAGTAATGTGACAGGTATCTTTCTTGGACTAGCCGCCACTTTTTCTCTTGTCCTGGGCAAACTTGTCCTTTCCATCCATGAAAGCCTGTTGGAGATTAGAATGCTCGTAGTTACTAAAGGTAACAAGAGTTGATTAGAGAATGTAGAGAGGGTTGAACCAATAGAGTCTTATCGTATATGGAGAACGCTTGTCTACAAGAGCCTTATCGTGTGTAGAGAATGATGGACCACTAGAGCCTTATCGTATGTAGAGAGAGAAGGTCCTACAGTGGTCTATCCTTTGTAGAGTGATCTTGATCACTCAAACCTTATCTTTGTTGTAGCACCTAGTGCTTTCACTTGGATATATAAGTAAGTGCTTAGAATGAGTGTGTATCTCATTCAAGCATTCTTCGCTCTACTACTTGTAAGCTTTGAGTGTGTTGTATTCTCTCTCTCCCTCTATTGAATCTCAATAGGTTATGGGCCCACTACTCTTGTAGAGAGGTTGAGTTTGAGTACTTTTGGAGGCTTAGAGAGGTCAAGGAGGTGTTGCATGCACATGTAGGGCTCATTTGCACTACTTGGAGTCTCTTGGAGATTTGGAGGTGCACTTGGAGTCATTTGGAGGTGTTTGCAACCATTTGGGAGGAGATTTGGAGTATTGGAGGCTATAGAAGCAATTTGGAGGTGTTGGAGGTGACTCAAACGCTTGTAAGCTTGTATGCTTGTTGTTTGAGTCCTCTTTGCACATTGTAGGTGCTACTTTGCATTAAGGGCTTTCAAATCCATTGTTTGAAGTGTTTTGAGTTTAGGAGTGTTTGTTGTAATGTTTACTTGAGTGCACTTGGAGTTGAGAGGGCCGAATCTAGCATTTGGGGTGCATATGTGCACACAAAGGGCTGATTTTAGCATTTGAGGTGCAAAAGAAGGTGTTTTGAGACTCCTAAGCTTAGATTTGAGTGATTTGTGGATCTACAAGCTTTGTTGACATAGTTTGAGAGTTGATCTAGTATAGAGAATGCTTTCAAGTGCAACCACACCTTGTGTGTGTGGAAGAGATCTAGATGCTCTATTTGGATGCCAAATAGCTTGAAGGAGATCCAATTTGAGTAGGAGCAAGTGTATCTTGCTTGTTTGAGTGTTGGAGGGGCATATTGTGCTTTGTTTGGTGCATAAGTGTGTTTACACACTCTTAGAGGGTAGATTTGAGTGCTTAGGAGCTAGATTTGAGTGCTTTGTGTTGTAAGAGCAACCTTTGGAGCTTTGCCATGGCTTCTTTGGAAGGTGAGAGTGTTAGGGTGCTTGAAAGGTTCAATGGCACTAACTTCAACTTGTGGAAGTTCAAGATGAACTTAGCACTTTCTTCTATGGACTTGTGGGAGATTGTTGAAGGCACAAAGGAGGCTCCACCATCCGAAGCAAGTGAGAAGGACAAGAAGGACTACCAAAGGAGGGTGTGCAAGGCGATGTCCATGATTGGGCTCAACTTGGTGGATGCGCAACTTGCGCCCATCAAGAGTTAGAAGAGTCCGGCGGAAGCATGGAGCATGTTTTGTAACATCAAGGAGACAAGAAGCTTGTCCAACATACTCTATTTGAGGCGCAAGTTCTTCACAATCAAGATGGAGGAAGGGACGGACTTGTTGGAGCACATCAACAACATCAAGGCACTTGCGGATCAACTCGCATGCTTGGATGTGCCCATGAGGGAGGATGACATTGTCATGACATTGCTTGACAGCTTGCCACCTTCATTTGAGAGTTTGATCACGGCATTAGAGACCTTAAAACTTGCTGACCTTAAGATAGAGTTTGTTGTGTCAAGGTTGATGCATGAAGTGTCCAAGAGGAAAGAGAAGGGTGCTCTAAGTGGTAAGGCAGCGTTGGTGGCGGCCCAAAACAAAGAGAGGATGCAAAATGGCCCAAGGATGTGCTACAATTGTGGCAAACCGGGCCACATTGCAAGGTATTGCTTTCGAAACAACAAGAAGGAGAAGGAGAGTGCCAATGTTGTAAGCAACAACGACAACGAGGCGGATTATGCGTTTCTAAGCACCGTTGTTGCAAGCAAAGAGGAGATGGAGGTGGAACATGCCTTTGCAATCAATGATGGAGATGACAAGACCATGGCCAAGTGGATCATGGATTTGGGAGCAACCAAGCACATGTCACCGCATAGGGCATCGTTCCAAACATATGAGGTAATATCACCACCACAAAATGTGCAGTTGGAAGATGATAGCATTGTGCATGCGGTTGGAGTTGGCACCATTGTTGAGGAGGTGATGGTGATGGGAGTGAAGCACAAGAAGGAGGTGCTCTACATTGCCAAGTTCAAGAGGAACTTGATTTCCGTGGTAAAACTTGCTCTCAACGGTTTAAAAGTGGAGTTTAATGATGATGCATGCATTGTGAGAGATGCCAATAGAAAGGTGATTGCTAGATTGCCAAGAGTAGGGAGTTTGTATGAAATGCCCTTCTCCATGCATGAAATGGCCAATGTGGCACACCAAATGCCACAATTAGCCTCTTTGGAGCTATGGCATCGACGCCTTGGGCATTTGAATGTGAAAAGTGTCAAGGCGCTTCAAAGCATGGTGAATGGCATGCAAATCAAGGATGAAACATTAAATTTGGCGGTTTGTGAGGGGTGCATTGAAAGCAAGCTCTCAAGGACTCCATTTCCAAGTGACGGAGGTCAACGTGCAAGCAAGCCTTTGGAGTTAGTCCACTCAGATGTGTGTGGTCCATTTAAGACCATTTCCATGGGCGGCTGCTTGTACTTTGTTACTTTTATTGATGACCTCTCTAGAAAGGTGTGGGTGTATGTGTTGAAGTCCAAGGGAGAGGTGTTTGCCAAGTTTGTGGAGTTCAAGGCCCTTGTGGAGAAGCAATCAGAGCATAAGATTAAGGCGTTTCGGTCCGACAATGGAGGGGAGTTCACTTCCAAGGCCTTTGAACGCTTCTTGCAAGCACATGGCATTGAGAGACAACTATCAACTCCATACACCACAACAAAATAGAGTGGCGGAAAGAGCAAATCGCACCATTGTGGAGATGGCAAGGAGCATGCTATATCAGCAAAACTATAACAAGAACCTTTAGGCGGAAGCAGTGGTTACAGCGGTGTACACATGCAATAGGTGCCCAACTAGTGCACTTGTTGGTAAAACACCCGAAGAGACATGGAGTGGTAAGAAGCCTTTTGTAACACACATGCGTGTGTTTGGGTGTGTTGCTTATGCATAGGTGCCGAATGAGAAGAGGACTAAACTTGATGCAAAGGGCATAAACTGTGTGTTTCCTTAGTTATTGTGAAGGAACCAAGGCTTATAGGTTGATGTGCTTGGAGACCAAGAAGATCCTCAAGTGTCATAATGTGGTATTTGCGGAGGATGCTACTTGTGGAGATGCAAATGTGGAGATGCATCAAAGTGGGAGTTTGAAGCCACTTATGGTGATTTTGGTGGATGCACCTCCAATTTCAGCGCCCGTTGTACAAGAGGCACAAGTTGGAGAGGAGTCTAAAGGTGTGCAAAATTCACAAGAGAAAGAAGAAGAGGAGGTGTTGGAAGAAAAAGCTAGTTCCACACGAGGGAGGAGATTGATGAGGGGGCAACGTGCACAAGGCTCAAGGTATCCAAGAAGGGAGAGGAGGCCGCCGGGTGAGTGGTGGTAAAATCACGTTCTTCCACCCACTAATGAGGTAGAACGTGCAAATGTAGCTTCTTTTGATGATCCTTTGAATTTGGGTGATGTTTTGCAAAGAGTGGATGCAAGCAAGCGGGAGTTGGCCGTACAAGAGGAGTATGCATCTCTAATGGCCAATGGCGCATGGGAGTTGGCTCCATTGCCAAACTGCAAGAAGTGTTGGTTGCAAGTGGGTGTTTAGGACGAAGAGGGATGCACAAGGCAACGTGGTGCGGTACAAGGCACGGTTGGTGGCAAGGGGCTTCTCTCAAGTCGAAAGTGTGGATTTCCATGAGACGTTTGCACCCGTGGCAAAGTTTACCACCATCCGTTGCATGTTGGCGATTGGGGCAGCCATGGACTTGGAGATTCACCAAATAGATGTCAAGACGGCGTTCTTGAATGGTGAGTTGGAGGAGGACATCTACATGGACCAGCCCCTTGGTTTTGTGGAGGAGGGCACTCAACACCTTGTTTGCAAGCTCAAGAAGTCGTTGTATGAGCTCAAGCAATCATCAAGGGCGTGGTACCAAAGGATTGACATGTTTTTCACCAAAGAAGGCTTCTTTAGAAGCCATGCGGATCACTCCTCGTATGTGAAGCAAACAAAAGAGTTGTTGTTGATTGTAATCATCTATGTGGATGATTTGATTATCTTGGCTAGTGATGATGCGGTTTTGGGGTGGTTGAAAGCCAAGCTCAAGAAGGAGTTTGAGATGAGTAATCTTGGGCCTTTGGAGTTTTGCCTTGATGTTGCGTCTGAGAGGAATCGCAGCGCACGCATCATCACCATGAGCCAAGGCAAATACATTGAGAAGGTGCTCAAGCGGTTTAGCATGGGGAGTGCAATCCGATTGGCACGCCGCTTGATGTAAAGGGGTCGTTGTTGAAGCTTTCGGACGAGGAGTTTAAAGAGGTTGAAGAGGTTGAAGAGGAGATGACGGCTATTCCATACAAGGCTGCGGTGGGGTCGTTGATGTATGCAATGGTGGCCACAAGGGCTGACCTTGCATTTCCGATGAGCATGGTGAGCCAATTCATGGCAAAGGCCGGTCCTCAACATTGGATGGCGGTAAAACGCATCTTGAGGTACTTGAAAGGCACCATTGACTACAAATTGTGTCTTGGTGGTAATAACCTAAATTTGAAAGGATATTGTGATACGGATTGGGCGGGCGATGTGAATGAGCGCCGGTCCACGACAGGGTATGTATTCGTTGTAGGAGATGGTACAACGACTCACTTTGATGGTAGCAACCAGCTACAACGTAGCTAATACTGCACATGCCAAGCACCCACAATGTTAGCAATATTTCTAGTTAGGTTGTCCAACCCACCTTATTACCGGGAACTCGTAACTCATTATCCGGAACTTGTAACATGGAAGTCCCAACATCCTTCAATAGTTCTCGTAGCCACAACGCCTCCTTTAAGCTATCGCTAGTAGCCACGTCCTCCGCCTCCGTAGTAGACACCGCTATCGTGAGTTGCCTCTTGCAGTTCCACAAGATTGCACCATCTCCTACAACGAATACATACCCTGTCGTGGACCGGCGCTCATTCACATCGCCCGCCCAATCCGTATCACAATATCCTTTCAAATTTAGGTTATTACCACCAAGACACAATTTGTAGTCAATGGTGCCTTTCAAGTACCTCAAGATGCGTTTTACCGCCATCCAATGTTGAGGACCGGCCTTTGCCATGAATTGGCTCACCATGCTCATCGGAAATGCAAGGTCAGCCCTTGTGGCCACCATTGCATACATCAACGACCCCACCGCAGCCTTGTATGGAATAGCCGTCATCTCCTCTTCAACCTCTTCAACCTCTTTAAACTCCTCGTCCGAAAGCTTCAACAACGACCCCTTTACATCAAGCGGCGTGCCAATCGGATTGCACTCCCCATGCTAAACCGCTTGAGCACCTTCTCAATGTATTTGCCTTGGCTCATGGTGATGATGCGTGCGCTGCGATTCCTCTCAGACGCAACATCAAGGCAAAACTCCAAAGGCCCAAGATTACTCATCTCAAACTCCTTCTTGAGCTTGGCTTTCAACCACCCCAAAACCGCATCATCACTAGCCAAGATAATCAAATCATCCACATAGATGATTACAATCAACAACAACTCTTTTGTTTGCTTCACATACGAGGAGTGATCCGCATGGCTTCTAAAGAAGCCTTCTTTGGTGAAAAACATGTCAATCCTTTGGTACCACGCCCTTGATGATTGCTTGAGCTCATACAACGACTTCTTGAGCTTGCAAACAAGGTGTTGAGTGCCCTCCTCCACAAAACCAAGGGGCTGGTCCATGTAGATGTCCTCCTCCAACTCACCATTCAAGAACGCCGTCTTGACATCTATTTGGTGAATCTCCAAGTCCATGGCTGCCCCAATCGCCAACATGCAACGGATGGTGGTAAACTTTGCCACGGGTGCAAACGTCTCATGGAAATCCACACTTTCGACTTGAGAGAAGCCCCTTGCCACCAACCGTGCCTTGTACCGCACCACGTTGCCTTGTGCATCCCTCTTCGTCCTAAACACCCACTTGCAACCAACACTCTTGCAGCCGTTTGGCAATGGAGCCAACTCCCATGTGCCATTGGCCATTAGAGATGCATACTCCTCTTGCATGGCCAACTCCCGCTTGCTTGCATCCACTCTTTGCAAAACATCACCCAAATTCAAAGGATCATCAAAAGAAGCTACATTTGCACGTTCTACCTCATTAGTGGGTGGAAGAACGTGATTTTACCACCACTCACCCGGCGGCCTCCTCTCCCTTCTTGGATACCTTGAGCCTTGTGCACGTTGCCCCTCATCAATCTCCTCGTGTGGAACTAGCTTTTCTTCCAACACCTCCTCTTCTTCTTTCTCTTGTGAATTTTGCACACCTTTAGACTCCTCTCCAACTTGTGCCTCTTGTACAACGGGCGCTGAAATTGGAGGTGCATCCACCAAAATCACCATAAGTGGCTTCAAACTCCCACTTTGATGCATCTCCACATTTGCATCTCCACAAGTAGCATCCTCCGCAAATACCACATTATGACACTTGAGGATCTTCTTGGTCTCCAAGCACATCAACCTATAAGCCTTGGTTCCTTCACAATAACTAAGAAACACACAGTTTATGCCCTTTGCATCAAGTTTAGTCCTCTTCTCATTCGGCACCTATGCATAAGCAACACACCCAAACACACGCATGTGTGTTACAAAAGGCTTCTTACCACTCCATGTCTCTTCGGGTGTTTTACCAACAAGTGCACTAGTTGGGCACCTATTGCATGTGTACACCGCTGTAACCACTGCTTCCGCCTAAAGGTTCTTGTTATAGTTTTGCTGATATAGCATGCTCCTTGCCATCTCCACAATGGTGCGATTTGCTCTTTCCGCCACTCTATTTTGTTGTGGTGTATGGAGTTGATAGTTGTCTCTCAATGCCATGTGCTTGCAAGAAGCGTTCAAAGGCCTTGGAAGTGAACTCCCCTCCATTGTCGGACCGAAACGCCTTAATCTTATGCTCTGATTGCTTCTCCACAAGGGCCTTGAACTCCACAAACTTGGCAAACACCTCTCCCTTGGACTTCAACACATACACCCACACCTTTCTAGAGAGGTCATCAATAAAAGTAACAAGATACAAGCAAATATGCCCATGGAAATGGTCTTAAATGGACCACACACATCCGAGTGGACTAACTCCAAAGGCTTGCTTGCACGTTGACCTCCGTCACTTGAAATGGAGTCCTGAGAGCTTGCTTTCAATGCACCCCTCACAAACCGCCAAATTTAATGTTTCATCCTTGATTTGCATGCCATTCACCATGCTTTGAAGCGCCTTGACACTTTTCACATTCAAATGCCCAAGGCGTCGATGCCATAGCTCCAAAGAGGCTAATTGTGGCATTTGGTGTGCCACATTGGCCATTTTCATGCATGGAGAAGGGCATTTCATACAAACTCCCTACTCTTGGCAATCTAGCAATCACCTTTCTATTGGCATCTCTCACAATGCATGCATCATCATTAAACTCCACTTTTAAACCGTTGAGAGCAAGTTTTACCACGGAAATCAAGTTCCTCTTGAACTTGGCAATGTAGAGCACCTCCTTCTTGTGCTTCACTCCCATCACCATCACCTCCTCAACAATGGTGCCAACTCCAACCGCATGCACAATGCTATCATCTTCCAACGCGCATTTTGTGGTGGTGATATTACCTCATATGTTTGGAACGATGCCCTATGCGGTGACATGTGCTTGGTTGCTCCCAAATCCATGATCCACTTGGCCATGGTCTTGTCATCTCCATCATTGATTGCAAAGGCATGTTCCACCTCCATCTCCTCTTTGCTTGCAACAACGGTGCTTAGAAACGCATAATCCGCCTCGTTGTCGTTGTTGCTTACAACATTGGCACTCTCCTTCTCCTTCTTGTTGTTTCGAAAGCAATACCTTGCAATGTGGCCCGGTTTGCCACAATTGTAGCACATCCTTGGGCCATTTTGCATCCTCTCTTTGTTTTGGGCCGCCACCAACGCTGCCTTACCACTTAGAGCACCCTTCTCTTTCCTCTTGGACACTTCATGCATCAACCTTGACACAACAAACTCTATCTTAAGGTCAGCAAGTTTTAAGGTCTCTAATGCCGTGATCAAACTCTCAAATGAAGGTGGCAAGCTGTCAAGCAATGTCATGACAATGTCATCCTCCCTCATGAGCACATCCAAGCATGCGAGTTGATCCGCAAGTGCCTTGATGTTGTTGATGTGCTCCAACAAGTCCGTCCCTTCCTCCATCTTGATTGTGAAGAACTTGCGCCTCAAATAGAGTATGTTGGACAAGCTTCTTGTCTCCTTGATGTTACAAAACATGCTCCATGCTTCCGCCGGACTCTTCTAACTCTTGATGGGCGCAAGTTGCGCATCCACCAAGTTGAGCCCAATCATGGACATCGCCTTGCACACCCTCCTTTGGTAGTCCTTCTTGTCCTTCTCACTTGCTTCGGATGGTGGAGCCTCCTTTGTGCCTTCAACAATCTCCCACAAGTCCATAGAAGAAAGTGCTAAGTTCATCTTGAACTTCCACAAGTTGAAGTTAGTGCCATTGAACCTTTCAAGCACCCTAACACTCTCACCTTCCAAAGAAGCCATGGCAAAGCTCCAGTGTTGCTCTTACAACACAAAGCACTCAAATCTAGCTCCTAAGCACTCAAATCTACCCTCTAAGAGTGTGTAAACACACTTATGCACCAAACAAAGCACAATATGCCCCTCCAACACTCAAACAAGCAAGATACACTTGCTCCTACTCAAATTGGATCTCCTTCAAGCTATTTGGCATCCAAATAGAGCATCTAGATCTCTTCCACACACACAAGGTGTGGTTGCACTTGAAAGCATTCTCTATACTAGATCAACTCTCAAACTATGTCAACAAAGCTTGTAGATCCACAAATCACTCAAATCTAAGCTTAGGAGTCTCAAAACACCTTCTTTTGCACCTCAAATGCTAAAATCAGCCCTTTGTGTGCACATATGCACCCCAAATGCTAGATTCGGCCCTCTCAACTCCAAGTGCACTCAAGTAAACATTACAACAAACACTCCTAAACTCAAAACACTTCAAACAATGGATTTGAAAGCCCTTAATGCAAAGTAGCACCTACAATGTGCAAAGAGGACTCAAACAACAAGCATACAAGCTTACAAGCGTTTGAGTCACCTCCAACACCTCCAAATTGCTTCTATAGCCTCCAATACTCCAAATCTCCTCCCAAATGGTTGCAAACACCTCCAAATGACTCCAAGTGCACCTCCAAATCTCCAAGAGACTCCAAGTAGTGCAAATGAGCCCTACATGTGCATGCAACACCTCCTTGACCTCTCTAAGCCTCCAAAAGTACTCAAACTCAACCTCTCTACAAGAGTAGTGGGCCCATAACCTATTGAGATTCAATAGAGGGAGAGAGAGAATACAACACACTCAAAGCTTACAAGTAGTAGAGCGAAGAATGCTTGAATGAGATACACACTCATTCTAAGCACTTACTTATATATCCAAGTGAAAGCACTAGGTGCTACAACAAAGATAAGGTTTGAGTGATCAATATCACTCTACAAAGGATAGACCACTATAAGACCTTCTCTCTCTACATACGATAAGGCTCTAGTGGTCCATCTTTCTCTACACACGATAGGGCTTTGGATCCAAACGTGCCACAATTCTCAAAAATTAGCATGTATTGAGATTTCAGATGTTTATATTGCCACAATCCTCAAATACTCAGCTTGTATGAGGATTTCAAAATCCTAATTCAACATGTAGGAGAATTCTGGAATACTAGTTCAACCATTATGAGGATTTTGGAATCTTCATTTGCCACGATTCTCAAAAAATGAATACACCTTGTATGAAGATTTCAAAAATCCTCACCTGCATCAATCTTCAAAAAGTAAACTTAGCTTCTACAAAGAATTCTAAAATCCTACATTGCTCCAATCCTCAAAAACTTTGTTTAAATAAAGATTTCTAAAATCCTCAAAACAAGGCATGGTAATCCACTTTCCCCTTACTTACCTAGTGTCTATCTATAGTCCCACTTCATGTTCAAAATGACACAATGGCCGTAATGACTTGACGCGAATGAAAGTGGATAGTGTTTGTCATTTGAGACACTTGTTGCAAAGCCCTTAACAAATTAGTGTCATTTATGTCCTCCTATTTTTTGCAAATTCCTACCAGTGTCACCCTAGGGCCCTTTAGACTCACCACGGTGTTTGGACATCCTTTCGAAAGGGATGTGACAGTAGCCTCCAAAAGAGAAGAATTGAATCTGCCACGCATCAAAATGGGTCAGCAACGGACGGAATGGGTTTTCCAAAGAAGTCGGAGCGCATTGTCCTATTTGACCGAGAAGACGCGCTAGTAGGAATTTGCGAAAAAATGACAACATAAATGACACTTATTTGTTAAGTGTTTTGCAACAAGTGTCTGAAATGACAAACACTATCCACTGTCATTCGCGTCAAGTCATTACGGCCATTGCGTCCTGTTGGACATGATGTGGGACTATAGTAAGACACTAGATAAATAAGGGAAAATGGATTACCATGCCTTGATTTGAGGATTTTAGAAATCTTTATATAAACAAAGTTTTTGAGATTGTGGCAAAGTAGGATTTTAGAAATCTTCATACATGCTAAGTTAAGTTTTAGAAGATCGTAGCAGATTAGGATTTTAGAAATCTTTATAAATGCTCAATAAATTTTTGAGGATTGTAGCAGATGAAATTTTTGAAATCCTCATATATGCTGAACTAGAATTCTAATATCCTCATACAAGCTCAGTTTTTGAGGATTGTGGCAAATTAGGATATTCAAAATTTTCATATATGCTGCTTTTTAAGGATTGTAGCAAATCTGCATACATGTTGATTTTTGCGGATTGTGTCAATCTTCATACAAGATAAGCGTCGTCACAAGTGAGAGCATAACTATTGCTACACCTTCACAAAAGCAAAGCACGTTCCTTGCAGACGATTACAAGTACATCTATCTGAAGACAATTCTAGGCCAGCAGAAAGAGTCGCTTGAGACCTAACCCTAATCATTAGTAACTACACAAAAGCAGCATCCCTCACCGATGAAACCCATACGGAAAAAAATTCAAAAACAGAAGACAGAAATTGGACACTCCATAGTAACGGTGATCATGGTATCTTGGCAAAGCAACCTTCATCTTCAAGAGCGAATAGTCACATAGAGAAATAGCAGGGAAGGAAAACAAAAAGAAGACATCGTTCTTAACATAATCGCTTACAAAGACATTGCTTTAAGTCCAAGATAACAGCAACTAAGGTTCGACTCACACACACATATCTCATAAAGGACAAAATCCTCTTCTATCATGCAAATAGCAGTAATACTCAAGTCCTCCCCATCCAAAGTTAGGGCTACCAAAAGAAAACTTCAAAGAAAAGCTTAAAACCAGCACCACTTGAAATAAGTAACAAATTCGAGGTACAGCGTCGAATTCCACAACATACAAAGCACAAACAAAAGATAGTCTCAGAGGAGGAAAACAAGATCAGAGGAAGGTGACAAAGGCGCACAGGACACATAGAGATGATAGTCTTGGAAGAGGGAAAGGAGACCGGAGGAAGGTGATAAGGGCGTCAGGACAAAGTAGCCGTGGATGATGTTTCTATGAGTTGGATACCTCGAACATCCAGATTTCGTAGATGTAAGAGGTGGGACATATGTTTATTGCCGAGAGAAGATATGTAACGTTTTGGTAGATTTTTTCCTAATTGACCATTTTTGAATATTATTGACTTTCAGTTCCTGGAATGCGCCGGTAGAATATATTAAGAGATTAAGAAGGAGGAAGAAGTAGCCTTTAGGCAAGAGCGCCTAAGGAGAGGGTTGAGGGCTATGTTACTCTAGGGTGGATGGTATTAATGAACAAGAAGTACGCCAGAAATTGTAGATTTGAAAAGTGTGCATGAGCAGATTTAAAATTGACATGATGCTTAAATTTATATACTCAAGGGTGTGCCTTGAGGTGCTCAAGGCGGCGCCTTAAAGACGCAGTTTTACGTTGTAAATTAGAAAAAACATTTTTGACCTATAATATACTTAAAATATAATACATTGATATAAAGTAATTTTGGGTTGTAAGTAAAAGACTTATGAAACTTAGATCTATAAGTACTTTGAGCTCTATTCTATAATGTAATATTGGCTTGATAGTAAAAGACTAACAAGAATTAAATTTATAAGTACTTCAAGTGACAATTAATTTGTAATATATTAACTATGGCATGAGGAAATGAGGTCAAAGTATGGTATATTCTCATTTATTTTCATAATCTTCCTAAAATAGTTTCATAATCTTCCTAGTAGTTAGGACCTTTTCACCTCTTGTCTGAAAAGCTGTCATTTCGGACAATAAAATGACATCTTGTCATTTAAGACACAACTCATGTTACAAACGACGTCATTATGGACATCAAAGTGACATCTTGTCAATTAAAACACTTCTCAAAGATTTTTTTTGGCCGATTCCTACTAGTGACGCCAGAGCTACCCCAATCAGAGGAGAGATGGAGGTCAAAGGTTTTCCAGTTTAGGTTGCACAAGTAACTGATTCGGGAAGCAACAATGCACAATAGCCTCCAAACAATAAGGTTAAGGACAGATGATGTTGCTCATACTTAGTAGCCCGGATGAGTAGGTGGAGTTTATACTAGATTAGTATTTTGTTGTAGAAGATATACTAGATTGTTAAGATGAGGAGAATGGGCCGAACTGTTTAGATTAGGGAAGCAGTCTGAATGTCTCGGATTATGCCGAATGCGGATTTGAGGAAAATCGGGTGGTTTTGTGTATTTATCGGAAGAATGTGTTTTGTCTAGGGTTTTTTTTGTTGTTCTCTCTTTCATGCTAAGAATCTTGATTTCTTTTGTTTGCATTTGCAGGACACGAGTGTGTTGAGATGTATTTGTGAATGAGTCCCTCGTCTTTTGGAATACCATACTTTGTCTATGATTGGATTGAACTGGTTAAACAAGATGCAAGTGGAGCTTGAGAAACTCGGGTTGCGACACATCCGGAAAGACAAGTTTGCGAAGATCTTGGACTAACTGCGGAAGATGGAGTAGTCTTTCGGGTTTGGAACCACCAGGGCGGGTAGACCGAGTTGGGTCCAGTAGCTAACTCACTGCTTTTAAGAATAGCCGTTCGAAAAGTTGTGAGCTTACATTGAGTTCTTTTCCTAGGGTGTAGTAATTTGGATAATGTGTTAGGATTTGTTTTTAGGAGGTGACCCCGGTAACCCTGATTTGCTATCCAAACATGATGACAAATAGTTAAGGGTGTTGCAAGAAAATAGCCTAAAGTAGGAGGAGTGTGCTTGTGTGGTAAATTATATGGAAGGAGTGTGCCAATTTCCCACTCTCAAAACCCAAGAAAGATGCCTCTCAAGGGCAACAGAGACTAAACAAACAAACCAACTTCTATTGTTGACTAGGCTTGAAACTACCAACAAATCTCAGAACTGTCAAAACTACTCTAATTCTATGCAAGGCGAGAATTTTCAAATTTTGAGGTATTTTTAGGCATGTAATTGTAAGATGTAGTACCTTGCTGTATGTGGATACGTATATCAAATCTCAAATTTAGATTCTTTACGGATTACGAGATCATAATATTCAAAATTGGAGAAGAAGTTGTTTTTACTAGCAGAAAGAATAACTAATTGAAGGCCAAAATCCATTTTGAGCAGAAATTTTGATATGAGGCTCTTCAAACTCATGTACCTAAATGGGTTGGGAACATATTTATGTAAATTTTACCCTCATGGAAATTGTAGAACGAAAAGGAATGCTGGAATTTATCCATGGAGGTTTGCATAAATTCAAATACAAAGGACGGTCTTTGACAATAAAAATGGCATGTGAATAGTAATTGGACCAAAGATCCAAACGATGAGATCATGCTAGAAAACCTTACTTACGTGTATAAATCAAAACCTGAAAAAAATATTTAAAAAATACTCAATTTTCTGTGAATTTCAAAGTTTCTATGGCATTAATGCTTTTGAGCAAAATTTGAGAATAAAGAAGCATATACCATACACCGCAGTTTTGGCGGTTTTGGACAAATCTTAGATAGTGTATTCAAACTTTGACCGTAAATATCTCCGAAATCATGAAAAAGTTTTGAAGCGTGAAATGACTCTTCACAAAGGTAAATAAGTACTCCACAACCCCTACAAGGTTTCAGCTTCATGTAAGCTAAATATAGTACATTAGGGGCTAATGAAACCTCAAACGACGCAAGTTAAGCTTCAATGAACTTTAGGGATTACACATTTGACTACTAATTTCAACTAATTTATTTGGGGCTTTTCGAAGTTTCAACCCTTTATACAAAATGTGGCGGGCTGTCTGAGGCCCTATAGCGAATAATTTTTCTTTGTTACTTTCAAATAGTTTTCACTATTGTGAGGCTATTATATGACCAATAAACAATTTCTAGTGAGTTAATTTGATTAAAGAGTGTCGTTAAGGTGAAGTTGGGCAAATTTTTGGTTGGTAATGCTTTGATTGCAATTGGATTGTTAGTAATATTTTTCATTTCAAAATGGAGTTAATGTAATTCCATAAGCATTTTTTAGTACTAATGTATCATTATCTAAGTGAGACCTAGTAACTTGAAATAGAAAATCCAATCTATTTAGAGGTCAACGTGAATAGAGTGTACATTTGACCTATCCTTCGATAAACGCCCGGAAGTCGTCACAAAAATGGCGAGACTACTAACCCCTCGTTGAGTGAACAATATGCTAGTTTCTAACTAGCTTCTAGTGGCTTAGAGATACCTGACATGGTATCCTGGGAAGGGCTTTGAGGTATCCATGCAACGAGGTCCATGATTACCTCTGTAGATGGGTGGACTATGGTGGTGAACACCATGCCTACGTGGGAAATAGAACACATGACCTACTTATTGGGGGCCATGGGTTCTTATCACCAAACTAAGACTTGTAGTGCCTTCCTAGTTACTTGAATTTTGAATCACATGACCTAAAGTAACCTATTGTGTATTTTAAGCATGGCTGAGATTCCGATAGCTTACGTTCATACGCATTTTTCTTTCCATTCCTTCTCATTTTTGACCCTATCTGTGGCTTACTGACTGGAATTTTACATTAGGGTTTCTTGCTTATCCTTATTCACGCTTGCACCGTCGTCCGACGGTTTGTTTGTATAAGCTTCAGACACTTCTCTCATCTTAATTTTGAGTATAAGCTGCATCTCCCCTCCCTCACCCTTTCTTCTTCCTCACATCCCCCATAACGTCGCCCTTCTTTTGTTGATTGTTTCAGTTGTCATTGATCTCCCTATTTGATTGACTGTCGCCAACCTCTTTGTCTTTCTTCTCCTCCCTCATTGTTGCAGCCTTCTCCGTGCGCTCGTTTGCCGCCATGACGGGCTCTTGGGACACATATGACTTCGCGTCCGGCTAGTCTCGCAGTCGCTATGGTAACGGGAATGGTAGTCCGGAAGGTTGTGTAGGGGCGGCTACAAGAGCAGCATGAAGATTGACGAAACGGCTCTGAGTCACTACTTGATCGAACATCTGCGAGCAGTGTGAGTCATTTCAAATCTTTTTCTATCTTGTGGCACTTTTCGCTTGTCGTTGTCGCTGTCTCTTCTGCCTCCTCTACTGCCGCCTTGAAGCGTTTCCGGCACGCACACACAAACAAGTTTGATACCAGCAGTGCAATTGGCAGACACTGAATCTGATATATATTTATGACACTTTTGTGTGGGTTTTTTCGGCATGCTTTTGATAACTACTTACCTTCGATGGTATTTGAGGTCGAAATCCCTTAAATTTCTGCGATACTTAGGTAACTTACCTGAAATTACATGGGTTCCACAGAGGTGTCACCGAATTTTCGTATGATGATCGCGTGTGTAATTAAGAAATAGCCGGCTACTTCTCCAAATTGAGAAGAAAAACACTGCTCGTGCTATCGCTGGGAGGAAGCGCTGTCTCCAAGTTTCTTCCAGCGCAGAGCGCCCTCCCAGCAGCGCCTCTCCCCTTCCCCAAAGTAAAGTTCTCCCATTGCGTGGCATATTGCAAGTTCATGAACATGGAAATAGAAGATTCTGTTCAACATCTTTGGAACCCAGCTCCATCACAGCGAGTTGAAACTTCATGCTGTGCCCTACTTGGAGAAAACTTACCGGTGATATTGGAATCTAAGAAGTTACCTAGACGTGGTTCGAGACCCACTGTCTTGAAGATTTTTATTTAGTTATCTATCTTTTATTTTATTTTCTAACTCTATATTTTCTGCTCGAAAGGTAAACGACTGATTCCTATTTTAATATGGGTCCAGGACCGAAGCTGATCCTGCATTGCTTGCTGACTATGTTACGGCGCTTCTGAAGAATAATAAGCCCAAGGAGGAACTTAAGAGTTTGTGCTTGGATCAGCTGCACGACTTTCTTGGAGGAGGTCGGTGCTTGGTTTGCAGTCGGATCTTCTTTTCGTAACTATCTCCTTGTGGCTGAGCTTCTGTCCTAGATGGCATGCTTCTCAAATTGTTCTGTCATCTATCATCACAACTTGACATTTACTAGAGGGGATAACTTCATATCGTACCAGTCGTGGATGCAGGAACAAGTTCATTTGTTGTCAGTCTGTTTCATGCAATTGACGACGGAAGGATCTCCTCAAGCATGGAAGACTTAGAGGTTGACAATTGTCCAGGCAACTTGGAGAGTGTTGCGCGTGCTTTGGAAGTCAGAATATCACCAGAACATTTGGAGAATTTACCAGTTACTGGCGCTCAAGCTTGCGAGGACGAAGTAGAGGAAGAAGATAGTAGCGATGATGATCGTAACCACAAGCATAGGCGTCGAGTTTCTAGATCCAGATCTACAGATCGAGTTGATGAACCCAATGTTTCACGATATATTGGAGGTGCCTGCAAAGACTTCCAGCGTCAAGTTGGTGACCACGGGCGAATTGGTCAATGTGATCGAGAGAGACCGTCAAAGCTTGTAAAACGAGGATGTCGTGATGCAGGAGGTCGATTCAGCCATGCAGATCAGGCGGAACGAGGCGTATTTCGTGGCGGTTGTCCTGTATTCCGAGCGGATGCCTCCAACCCCCGACTCGATTGCGGACGCAAGGGCCGCGGCAGAGGAGTTTGTAATCGGGTTGGTCCTATGCCGCCCCCTTTTGGTGATGCACCGCCTATGCTGCCCCTGACTGCAGGCTTTTTTCCGAATGGCAGGGGCTTGGGTGGGCGTGGGACAGGGTGGCCAGGGAGTTTCGGACCTATGGGTGCCATCGGAGGGGGCATGGGAGCTGTTTCTCTAGAGCACTCGCATGCTGGGCGAGGACCACCTGGCGTCATAAACCTGGCGATGGGAGTGGGGTTAGGGGCTGTTCGACCGAGATGTCTGGATTTTGAAGAACGAGGGTACTGTCTACGAGGAGATCTATGTCCCATGGATCATGGATCCCACATCGTTGTGGAGGATGTCCAGGTATGTTGCAATCATCCTTAGACTGCACCCAGATCTGTAGCGCCCATCACATTTCTGCCTGGATATATTTCCGCAGCATTCAAAGCACATGCTGGTGTTTCATTCAGTTGTTGAACTCTTGAGCTTGTCCGTAGATTATTAAGTGCCCTTCAGTATGCCAGTGCGAGGCATGAGTCACCTAATTTTACTCTGAGGGAAGGACCTTAATGTCATTAAGTTCAGCAGGGAGGGTCGGCGTCCTAATTGTTGCTCTCTGTGCAGAGCCTCTCCAAGTTCAACCTACCCGTGAACTTTTCCAATGGCCGAGGTATGGTTCTGGCTCTTGGTCAGATGGCCAATGCGAATTTACCAGTGGCAGTTTCGAATACGATTTTACCCACTGTCACAACACTAAGTTCTCGAGGCAGCCGAGGCAGCCGGGAACCAAGCATTTCCTCATCGAAAGTTCCGATCGTGCCGAATGACCAAGTGTCTGCTGAACCGGACCTATATGATCCTGATCAGCCGCTTTGGAATGAAGAGAGACCTGAGGCAACCGGAAGGATTAGAAAGCTATCAGCGTTTCAAATGGAAAATTCCCAAGTGGAGAAAGAAAAGGTAGACCTGCGAGCAGTTGATGTTAACAGTAGAGAAATTGCCTATAGCGGTTTGCATGCCGTAGACGCTGGGTCCACTGTATGGGATCGGATTGGACCTGTAGATGTCAATGCTGCAAGCAAAGAGGGAAGCTTAGAGGAACAGCGAGCTCAGGGCAGAGGAATTTCTTGGCAGTCCGAAAGGTGGGGTGAACGAGAACGTGAAGACGGAGCTACTACTGAGAATCCTGGACGAGGACAAGGTGCCGCGGGGTGGGCAGAGGTAGGTCCTCCTTTTAACCGCCCGAAAGATGGAACCAACTTGGGGTTTCGTGTACTTGCTCGTAGCGTAGAACGTGCCCAGTGCACACTCTATGTGAGCTGCATACCTCCCAGTTCTAATCGGGCAGAGGTCTTGCTCATGCACTTCGAAAAGTTTGGGCGTGTTGTGGACGTCCGAATTCCTCCGCATAGTGACAGAGCCTTCGTCCAATTTGCTACTCGAGAGGAGGCAGAATTAGCACTGGCTTCTCCTGATGCTGTTATGAGAAATCGGTTTATTCGGCTGTCTTGGGCCAATCGTGATAGCGTCACTAGTGACACTTGTGCGTCCACCTCTTTCACTGGTCAATTGCCGACCACTGGTATTGAGCGTACAGGTGGTCATGCTGCCCGACTAGTAAATGGTAGGAGAAAGCCGAGTTTCTTTGGTCTGAATGGAGTGGTTGCCAGCATGTCAGGAGCTCCAATGACAGAAGGTAGCAGCAAAGCTACCATTTCAGCTGATTCTGCTTCGTCTTTGGCTACCTCAGTAATAATGACAGCAAATAAGCAGGAAGAGCTTGAGCTAATGCGCGAGAATATCCGTCAAAAACAAGAGGCTCTCGCGCGAAAACGCGCTGATTTTCGGCGGAAACTAGACAGGCTCGCCAGCCAGGTATTTCGTGCACCTTCACAGCTTCCTCGTTCTACCTGGAAACACACCGCTCCTCTTGTCGATTTTGTTGCGGCAGTAGTCATGATGTATTTGAGAACCACTCTGACGTTTATCAGGTTGACATCGTACGAGTTCGGGATTTTGTTTATGATAAAAATCTCGATCTTCTTAGGTTGTATACCGTTCTGCTCTGCAACGTCATGGCTTTGTATATTCATGGTCCTGAAGTGTCTTGACTTGGTATCAGGGAGTTCCAGGAGCTGAAGATTATTTCGGAGACCAGGCTAACAAGCGGCAGAGAGTGAAGATATCCGGTAATGCCAAAGATTTCGGAGAAGTTACCGCTGCCAGCAGCGTGTCAGCTGACTCTGGCCTTCGTAAAAGCGGCTCAGGTGATGCAGCGCAGGCAGAACTGCCACAGGTTACATTGAAGCAGGCAAAGTCTCCTCACCTGCGGACGACAGGAGTTTCTGCTGGAATTTCAGTTGCTCCTTGGACCCCTGCACGATTCAAACTCGACAATCGAACCACTTCTTTTAGAATTCTGCCGCCCCTTCCGTCGACGATTACTAACGTAAGTTATTTTCTCGAGAAATCTGAGAACCCGAATCATAAGATACTGGCTCGGGTGTAGTTTCGGAAGTCTTATACTTTTTAGAATGGGGTAGTATAGCAGTCTCATGGACGAGTTCACTTACGGGAAATAAACTGTTCATTTCAGCAGGTTGCAGCCGTAAGAGAACATTTTGCAGTATTTGGTGAGTTATCCCGTGTGGAATTTGAGGACGTAAGAGGTTCCAAAGCCGCCCCGACACGGTCGTTCGACGTTAATAAAACTATTCGGGTAAGCTTCACTACTCGATGGAGCGCAGAAAGAGCGATGGCGCTGGGCAAGTGGTTCCACGGTCAGTCATTCAATCTAGCTTGGTCTTCTACTTCCTCGATAAGTCGACCTCCAGACAGCTCTGCCTTAGCATTCAAGACCACCTTGCCAGAGGATGAAACTAGCAGCAGAGGTGATGCTAATGGTGTGACGGAAGATGCAGCAGTGAAAGAGCAGCATCTTGTCGACGACAGGCCTAACGTAGTGGATAATTCTTGTCGAAGTCCAGCTCGCGTGTTGTAACAATATGAACATAACCGCCTGGGATGTGACTAACATACTTGCAAGAATCTACAGTAGTTCTGTATATTTCTGCAAGCCCTCTTAGTTCTGGGTATGGCAGAACGCCTTAGTTGAAATGAGGCCATCTCGACAGAGTATTGCGAAGTAGAAGTCAATGTGAAAGCCTCTTTTCTTAGGACTTCCAGTTGGAATTAAGGCAGCCAAAATTGGGGCCCATCCTTATTTTGGGCATATATATATACATCTTTTTTTTAAGATTTTTTCACTCTGGTTATTGTTGAACTGATCAATGTATTATCACTCCAGAAAATACATCTGTACCATAGCAGACTGTTTGCCTGAAGAGACAACTGCAATTTTGTAGTATCCAGCAGAGGATGGAGAGAAGGGGTAGTCCTTCGGCAAAAGAGCCAACGGGGGGTTGAGTTCAATGCCAAGAAAGAGAAACGTTTGCTCTCGAGGTCAATGCTATTACACCTAGCTTAGAACCTATTAGTATGTCTAGGATAAGTGTTATTTTAGATCCTTTTTTCTTGGAGGTGGGTGGCACACTTCTCCACAGAAAATTAGGTTGCATCGGTGGTGGGTGGTGCACTTCTCCTCAGAAAAGTAGGTTGCATTGGTGGTGGGTGGTACACTTCTCCTCAGAAACGAAGGTTGCATTGGTGTTGGGTGGTACAGGTTTAGAAAAGTAGGTTGCATTCCTCTCTAACCAAATCAACTAGATAAATGAGCTTCTAAAAGCTATTCAAATCTCCCATGACTTGGAAGGCCTACTAGGAGACATTCTTCCAAGAGTGAAATATCTTACTTCGAGTCACCTGCATTGGTGTTTGGGCACACCTCCAAACAGTAGTCGCAGGTGGGCACTCCAAGACTTGATGAATAATCATTTTTTATTGGAGATTGCCGCAACTTGGGCAAATTCCATCAAGTAGAGGACACATTTGTAAGCTCCATATATTCATGTCCATTGCCTTGTTACAGACAGTCCTCATAAAAGTCGTCTCCTATGGTTTAGTTGAGTCGCCTCCTATGGTTTAGTTGAGTCGCAGACTGTATTCTAGTTTGGAGTGTATGTGAGAGGAAGCAAAGGTCTCGACTTGACAAGAATAGGACGTTATGATCTGGTGATTGGAGCAAGCAACTATCTCCTCTTTTTTATCGTATAGGCCATTGAAGGGGTCTTCTGGTCCTAGTGCCATTGACATGGGCCAAACATCATGGAGATAGTAGCACTTGCAAAACCATAGAGGAGAAGAGTTTTGAGAAGTTGTTAGATCTCCTACCCGATCTAGTTTACCAACGATAGGATTGGACGGAGGAGATATGAGGGATGAGGATGGAGGGAGGAGATATGAGGGATGAGGATGGAGCAGTCGAGAGGACCTTATTGTGTAAGTCCAAATAGTAGATGGAATAGAAATGTCAAAGGCCATAAGAATGATAGGAATATCAATACCGGACGAAGAGTTTTGGTGTAGACTCCTAAGAATTCATCTGCGTTAGAGGAGATAGAGGGGATAGAGAGATTAGAGAGTGTCATCTTGGTGGTGTTATGGCCTCCAAGGACGGTCACAACAAGAGATAAGACCCACGGCTTAGAGATCAGAGATGCCCTTAATATCCACGACCTAAACCTGAGTATAAAAAATGTAGAAGATAGAGTATGGATCTCTTCTGCTATCTTATTACCCCCTTTACGGCGGTTACCTGGATTGCTTTCTTGGAAATATATGTTGCAACTCATATCAACATTTTGGAGCCAATGCATTAGATAAAATGTTGAGTTATCCAAGAAGCAACAAAGAAAAGAAAAATCTATAAAATTACCATGACACCTCGAAGAGTAGCACCTGACAAGAACATCAAAGCTAAAGAAGTTGTGCCGGAAGATGACCCCAACGTTACTTGGAATCTTACAGTGGAGGAAACAACAAATGCCACCAATGCGATTTGGTTTCCAAAATAATTGGAAATATTAAATCTTTACTACCAAAATCTGCAAAGTGTGGAAGCCTTCAATGTTGCCCCGAGTCCTCTAGCAAATTTTTGGTAGCACCACTTAAATTTGCTACACTATTCTAAAGGTATCCTATTACAGCCACCTCGCTAAGCTCAAGTGTCCCTGATAGACTTACCAAGGTACCAATAATACCATATCCGGTGTTTGATGAACCCGGAGACCCAGATTGCTTTATACGACAGTTTATGGTCATAACGCTCACCAACGGTGTCATGAATACATCCATACAAGCTGGGATCACGAAGAGAAGCTTTCTCTGAAAATTCCTCAAGGTAAGAAGAAGTGCTAAGATACTTCGTGCCGTAGCCAATATTACATATGAAGATGAATTTTATGACATATTCAAGGAGTTAGGAGATAAACACAATCAACGATTGGAAGATGATTACCTGTGGGAGTGGTTGAAGAAGAGATTACTACTTTGGATTCAACAAGGATTTATCATTCAAGGCCTTAAAACCTTTCATAACATACTCATCGCTACTAATTATATCAGTAGGAAATTAACCGTTTTAAATGGAAATTAACGCCCCCGTAACCTCATGTATGGTAAGCGACATCAACGATCAACACAATGCAATCAATGCTATTTGTCTTTGCATCAATCCATTAATTATACCAATTACAATACATATTTACACATAGCAAGATAAATTTGTATGCTTTGACATTTAGTCCTATGTTTCAAGATAATTGTCTTAAGAATGATATGTTTTTCATAATACCAATGTAACACGATGATGTTTAGCACTATTGACCAAAAGTTGCACATTCCATTGATTTCAAATCATTTGAGATTCGAGTTTAGTTTGGGCCACCTTTGGAAGCAATGTTCACTGTCTTTTTTTCATTTAGTGTTTAAAGACAAATAACAATATTTGCTTCCACCTGCAAGAAATTTACATGTTTTGATATTTCCTATTATGTTTTCATGATTAGTATTCTAACAACAATATGCTTCAAATCTAAGTCTTCTAAGATGATTGTGTTTAGCGGTACTTACCAAAAGTTTCACATTCGACTAATTTCAATTTATTTGAGATTAGAGTTTTATTTGGCCACCTTTGCAAGCAATGCTCTTGGGCTTTTTTTCAATTGATCAACTCAAAACCAATTAGAGTATATTCTTCTAGTTGCAAGAAAATTTGCATGTCTTGACATTTAGTGTTATGTTTTCAAGATTAGTATGCTAACAATATCATGTTTCAAATCTTAGTGTTTTTACACAATGGTGACATATGCAATCTATTATTATGATGCGCAATGAACGTTTGTTTCACAAATTGGACAAAATTTATCCAAAGTTAAGAAAAAAGAAAAGAAAAGAACTTAAATGCACTTTAGACCTTAGACAACTACACTAAGCTACGGGCAAGTAGGAGCTACCACAAGCATGCGCTAAGCACCAGCACGTGCAGCTGTAAACGAGCGAACAACATAGGCAGTGAAGGAGGTGGAAGGCCCTAGGATTTGCCCCCCATTGTCTCTCCCGTCTTTCAACTCTTAGCACTTAGCCCATGCGCCATTGCTCCATTGCCGTGGTTATCTCCCTATTCGGTGCTTCGTCCAAGCTTTGTTGCTGTGCTTGCTGCTCCGCCGAGCTCCTCTCTCCCTACTCGTTGCGCCGCCTTCTTCCTCTTTCTGCTTTCTATTTACCACTGCGTTGCTATCCTGTGTTGCTCTCGATTGTGGCGGCGCTAGTGGTTTCATGCGCTAGTGTTTGACTACCTAGAGGCAAGAGTTTTGGTAAGATTTCTGTTTTGCAACTCTATTTTGAGAGTTTTTTGAAAGTTTGCAAGGTTTGATTGCAACAAAGTCCATAGGCGTAGAATGGTGTGCGCTCGTAGTGAAATTTGTTGTAAAATTCTTGTTTCAATTGAGATTTAAAACTCGGACGTTCTTTAAGCTAGAGTTCTAAGGCTGTTTCAATAGGGATTTACATTAGGGATTTGCGAGTTGTTTCGATAGGGATTAACCTCACTATGGAGATGCTTTTTATTTGCCAAGTTTTGCATCAGGTGTCATGGTCATAAGATGTACTACTAGCAGAAGCCCTAGTCATACTATGATTTCTCTCATCTTATTGAGATTCGTTTGAAGAAACCTTTTGGGCGGTAGTAAGTGAGACTTCTTGCGAACAAGTTGTTGAAATTTGGCTTTGATGATGAATTGGATACAAACAGCACCATAGCTACATCCACTTTGGGCAACAATTTCCGCTGGAGTAGTAGTGGTTAAGCCAGCACCTCACTAGAATTCATTTTTTCGCGCACATCATTGTTGCATACAAGACGATTACCATAGACATTGCGTTGGAGATTTCAAATGATTGAATCGCTTTTAGAGGCATTAGAGTTCTTAGTAGAGATTTATGAGATTTATGATTACAAGTTCCATTGATAATTGCTTATACTACGGTAGTTTTGTGATACAAACTCTCGAAAGTTACAAGCATGCAAAGTTCATAGCAATAAAATTGATTTCAGTAATGTAGTTGTGGAATTTGGCATATTCAGGTGCACAAAGAAGCTAAATTTTCTATATTTTGAATGATTTATGCAAACTTGTGAAATTATCATACAAACTTGTGAAATCATCATAATAATTTGCAAATGTGGAAGTATGACGCTCCTTCTGATGTCAACTCGTGGAGTATGGCTTTTGCTTTGCAAGTTGATAAGCTAGCAGTCATCACCAATTACAAAGGAGGAGAGAGTACAAGTCTTCCACTTAACATGGGGGACTCCATTACCGTCATTGTCCTTGCACGGAGAGGATATATTTGTGTGACGTGCATTGTCGACAATCCAAATGAGGACGACAAATTTGTGCAAGACTATTGCTACTCGTACATGAACATTAGGCTACAAGTGGATTTTAGTATACAGTCCCATATATAGAGCGTTCAGAGATCCCCGGTATAAAAGCTTCGCAAAGCATGTTAACGAACACATCAAGAAGTATTGCTACTTATCCGAGGGGAGATCCAGTACCCTCCTCAAATTATTACCGAAAGGCTTTAAGCTCTGCTTAGAGCAATGGTGAGCGTTGCATGATAGAGGTGATTACATCTGCGCGGTCCAAAAGCGATAGATTTTGTCAACCAATCCTTGGTGGAGCCGCTTTGAACTGTTGGATTGGCCGCCTGACAACGATAAGCCGTTGGATGGGCTGCGCGAGTGATCGGTCGGTGGCCGACCAATGCGATGGCCCATGGCCTTTTGATCGGCCACTGGTTGCCCGACGGCCCATGGCAGTCCGATCTAGGGCTTGACCGACCGGCCGCGTGAGCCAACCGCCTTCGGCCGTCCGATCGGTTAGCAGCCGCCCTGACGGCCCATGGCTATTCCGATTTAAGCTGGCTGGTCGGTTGGCCTTTTGCAGCATACATAAGGCGGACTGACCTCATTTCCTGTTCACTACTTTCTTCGCTTCTCTACATGAGAGGATGCAGAGTAACTCTGACTGACAAATTAATATTATCCATCGACTTGCTCCTCATCCTTGGGAGGAGAGAAGTCTTTGATTATGCAAGGGGAGATTTTGTCGTTCACTTTGACTTTATACGTTCCTCTTCTATAACCAAGATGCGGAAGGAGAAGAGGAACCAAAAAGGCGTGAGCTTCTTTCTAAAAGTTGAGCCTCATGAGATTCTATCAAAGGCTTGTAGGAATTTACCGATAGAGTTCCTTGCAAAATTTTATGAGGCGAATACTCTTCGATTATTGGAAACCAAGTATGTTAGGTATGATGAGGGAGATCCGACAAAGTTCAAGCTTGAAATGAGGGAGCTCATGATGGAAGCAGTTCATGTCCAATGTGAAGAGCAGAGACCAAGAATTGTGGGTTTTGAAGGTGGATGGATGATAGAGTGGACGATGCTCTATGGAATCCCAAGAATGTATTGGCTAAGTATGCAAAATTGTACCGAGGAGATAATGAGACTGTAAGGCTGATTGTTTTCACGCCCAGATGCGGTCGTTTTCCAGGAATCAAAAGCGGCACGGCTCCATAGGATGGTCGACCTCTGCGTAGGGTCAACAAGCCAAAATCATGCAAATGACTCATTTGATTGTCATTCCACTGACAGCCCCAGTCATACGTACTGACAATACGAAGCAAGTTGGATGATACGGTACTATCACTAAATTTTGCATCGAAGGTGTTTTGGGCATTGTACTGTATTGGGAATGTGCTGGTAAAACTTCTTACCAAGTGTCAACACGACTGGACTTGGCTCGATTGGAGCACTAGAATGAGTTGATGGCAGTGAGGGTTACACACTTGGGTGTTATCTACTTTATAGCCATTCATTCAGATAAGTACCAAGGCTATGCGTACTGCTGAAATGGCTAGGCAATTCAAAAAATGTTGATAGAACTGCGATCTAGAGTATGGTGACAATGTGTTTGTACATCCTAACCATTGAAATCACCTAGAGAACGAGATTATCTGAGCTCATTAATTGGTTCGATTTCGTAAAAAACAAATAGAGCTTGCATGGACGTTGTTGCACATCATGAATGAGGGTCCACAAGAGCCATAACCTCCACAACGACTTGTCCCCAGACAATAATTATGCTCCTCCACTTCCCTTAAGATGAACCGCGAGTGTATATCGGAGTATGCGATTTGAGCTTGACCACAGAGCTCACTGAACCAATGTAGTCCTTGTACAAGTTCCTAGAAAAACCTAAGAACAAGGCTAAAACGTTGCAAAAACGATATTAGGTGGATCCTCGAGTGACATTCTTGTACAAACCGAGTGAAGATATTAACATAATTCCAAAATACTAAATGGCTACAGAGGAGTTTGCTACGGCCTGGATAACACAACGCATCAACAGAAGGACCATGTCCACGGCCTATGAGAATTTGCAACGCGATTCTCCGCAAAATATGGTACTCACAAATGGGAACTTGGCTCAAGCATTCCAGCTTTATATGGAGAGAGTCTGTAACAAGAGCCGACACGACGCAAAGGGTTCTCTCATATCACCACATGCTTCAACAACACGCACAATTGGTTCACACCTCGTGTGCATTTTTGGATCAAGTATGAAGAGTAATACGTAGATTTTGTTTTGCTTTTATCGGCATTAAATGCATCATTTAACTAAATATGGACTTTGGGCTTATTTATGGACTTTAAAACATGGGGAGATCCCTCCATCCATGACCTTAAAATCTACATATTTGAAGAGTACCTTCATAGAACCTAGATTCTAGAAATCATTTTGCAACTTTTGTTCTTAATTGTAGACCGTGAACTGTCCATATTTAGTTAAATATGTCATTTACTAGATTGTTTAAAATAGCATGAATGTTCCAAAGTGATTATAGGATTACTCTTATTTTCAAATGTATTACAAGCCTTTGATATTTAGGCACAATGAGTAAAATGTTGTTTTCCATATATCCGTGCAATGAATGACTTTGTACTCGATTTTGTTATATATAGTTGTGTTTGTTGACTTTTCCATTCTTACTTTTTAGCTCATCAATGTATTTTATTCTAAAATTATTCTAAGTAAGGAGTTTGGTAAATTACAAACATTTCTTTTGAAATACCCTATAGACTTCAATATACATAATTGGATTTGGATTCAATGAACTATATAGAGTAATCTTTACACCCATTTGTACCTTTAAAGTTCATGATACTATCCCTTGCGTTATGATATAACCTCTCAACTTTTAAGGCACTATATGCATACTTTACTTTCAAAACTGCCCTCTGTTATTGCAAAAAGAGATTCTCAAAAGTTCATGCAAATTTTGAATTCAGTATCTGTAGAATTTGGTACTCAACTTCTATAAGTTCATGTATACCAAATCTTATTCTCAAATTCCTCACCGTTTTTGAGATCATAACGCTTTAAGTTGGAAAAAAGTTTTGTTCACTTGTTGTAGAAAGGAGAGGACATCAATGTTTTAATCCATAAACGTCCCTGCCTATTTTAAGCCAAAAAATACATTTTTTAAAGAAGTGTCACACATGAAAATGAAAATAAGCTAGTTAGATCTGAACCGTACAAACTTGTCTTAGACTAGTTGTAGGTCATGTTGAACCGAAATTTGAGTCATGAAGCTTTATTGATTGCGAGCTCCTAATATATTACTACCCCTCATGGGCTACAAAACTTCATCATTTTTACTTTAGAGTGGAAATTCTACCAAGAAAGCTACTCCAATGAAAAAATATCCAACTAGTAAGATGGATATCCAACTAGAATATGCAAATTTATCTCAAAATTACCCTTGTACCGAAAATAATCATCAAAAAAATTTCTTGGCTCAAATGATAGCCTTGCTATGGTGAAAGCTGCCAAAAACTTTATAGAGGGAAAATTGTCCAAATCTAGTTCCTTTGACCTCAAATCCACGCCTTACCTAGAAAACATCTTTGATTTGGTGAAGGTTTATATTACTAATATTAAACTCTAAATGGAATACATTCCAAAATAAATTTGAAATCTAACGGTGGATAAAGGAGACATAGGTCTTCATAAATCATCTAAGTTTTTGTTTTTTATTGTAGAAACATTGTTGCAAATCATATACCAAAAGTACTTGGATCAAAAATCCAATAACTAAGAAGTTGTTAGATTTCATCTTGAGATCTTGATCATGTAGAGGAGAATCATCAAAAACTATTTTTGGTTTTACTTAACCACCTGCAATGGTAAAACTTGCCTTAAGTTTGAAAAACCCAAAACCAAAAGTTGCCTTCCCTAAAATGCATGAGATGAATTCATACTTTAAGGTGTAGGTTTGCAATTTTTACTTTTCAAATCGGACTTGGTTTGACACTCAACGCAAGTGATTTTGTCTAAAACAAAGTTTGGATGAAGGAGTTATGGGTCTTTAAGGTTTCTGCCCTTCATCCAAAATGTATCAAAACGACGACAATGACGTGTAAGGGTTAAGGGCCATAATAACCTTTTTTTAAGAGAGATTATGAAGTAAGGCTATCACATTCTTGTTCTCAAGTAAGTTAGGAATATGTCTACTCAAGCAGTTTTCGTTAGATTTAGAAAACTTAGAATTACGTTCCAACACATTTACACACAAAACCAGACATACTTCATTGAAAACTCATGATAGTACAGATAACTTCTGCCCGTGGCAATCCACTCTCTAGTCCCTCCAGATATATACGTCTAAAGCAATAGTTCTCTCCACTATCCAACACACACACACACACTCACACACACACACCTCCTAGCTCCAGCTTCAACTTCCTGAGAGAGAGTGAGAGTGTGAGCCCTCACTCCCAAACCCTCTCAAAACCCTAGCCGCCACCCTAATCATCCAGCCCTAAATACCTTCATCCATCCACTAGAGTTCATCCATCTACCACATTTCATCCATCCATAGGATTTCATCCTGCAACTTGACTTAGGGTAATCCAGAATATCCATACTAGTGCCCCAGTAACTAAAGGATTATTGGCTATGGAATTACCGGGTTTACAATCGTCGAGCCAACGATTCTACTATTGTCTAAATTCTACAAGAGCTACCAGTACTTGTGTTTATTGTTGTGCCAACAATAACTTTGGTTCTTCTTTTACTTATCTATTTACTTGTTTCTTGTACAATAAATGTACCGTCGGCTTGACGATAACTTTTGTATCTATTTTTACTGCACCGGGTGCTAGAATGGATTATTAGGTCATGTCTCTGTGTTAATCTTGACATGTATCCTAGTATCGTCGACCCGACCATAGGGTCATTACTCTCTCAATAATATTTGCTAATTTTAGCGGTTAGTATTCTAGTAACTCTAAAAAGTACATTCTGGTGCTGAATGTATAGGGAGACTCATGTTTTCTTAAACCCTACCACCTAAACAATAGTCACTTTGTAGGTAAAGTTCCCCTTCGTCTTGTTGATCTTGAGAATGACAAGGTCCAGACAGAAAATATTTTAATTCAGGGCTGTGAGTACATGAATACATTGTTAGCGCTTCCGAGGAACATTGTTGTTAGAATTCTAGAAAATCTATTAAAATAAAGCCCTGACTTGCACAATCAAACATGTTAAGAGCAGAAACCCTAGAAATTCAAAATTTCATGAAAAAAGAATCATCACTGAGAAAATACCCTACGAGAACAATTTTGTAAAATAAGAAAGCTCTGAGCTTGACTACAAGGGAAAGAATGTCTACTAAAAGCTTGAAGTGTAGAATGTCTACCGCAATTCAAAAAACTGATACAAAAATTAAAAAATTGAGTTTTTGCTACTAAAAAGCTGACAAAAACAAAACTTACGAAAACTTCAAGCATAAAATACTTAGCGTACCTCATAATCCAAAGTGAAACCCTAAACCTCTTAGAACTCGAACCACCAATTTCATACAAAACCCCCAAAACTTTCACGCAAGCTTCAAACTCTAGCGTCGTACGCCGAAACGCCGACACGCTTCAATTGTAACTCCACAAAAATGCAACCTATTACTCTCACAAACTCTTAATCACTAAGATTCAAACAACAAACAATAAACACACACGCGAAAACAGAAAACGGCAGCCGGAAAGAGAGTACGCGCACCAACAACCTACACAAATGCACGGCAAAAGGCAAAGAGTACGCGCAACAGCAAGCCACGCAAACGCATAGCTACAAGGAAGGAAATGTGCGGCAATAAGAAAGACGGCGCGGAGCTGCGAGGACGGAAGAGAGCATGTTCAAAAATGAACAACAAAGGCGCTGCAAGGGGGGTCATCATGCCCCCCATGATGACTGCCATGCACATGCGATTATCATGTGCATGGGCATGGTCATGCATAACCATGCCCATGCACATAATAAATTTTATAAAAAAATTCATAACAACTCACATTGTTTTAAATAAACTCACATTGTTTTAAAAATAAACTCACATTGTTTTGAAAAAAACTCACATAGTTTTTCTAAAAAAAAAATCACATGTTTGTCCTAAAGTAAATTTAGAACTCCAATTCATGCTTTTGGTTTTACTTGTGTTTATTTCTATTCGAAGTTTTGTTACATTGTAGAAAACTAATCGCTTTTGCACTAAGTTTTTTATTCTACGTTTAGTTTTGAGTCTTTGTTGGTACTTATTTTTCAACTAGGAGATATTCAACATTGTTTTGTAAATTTCTATGCAATTCTTTAATGTTCCAATGAATCGAAAGATATTCATGATGGATTTATTTGGTGGAAAGGTAGTATTACATCGAATGTGAAGCAGATTTGCTCTCATGATGTCATTTTAGTCCACGCGATGTCATTCTAGTTTTGTTCTCACTATCAAACAAATAACGCTCAAAATATTACCTTCAGTTTTAAATTTCCAAATTTCTAGCGGTGGTTACAATCAATGTTATTTTTGTGCATGTGAAAAATAAGCGGATTTAGAGCCATAGTACATTAATTTGCTTGTTTTCTTCTACACTTATCTATAAACTTTTGGAGGCCATTTCTTTAGTGTTTCTTAATAATGCTCTTATTTTGAGACCTAAAATGTTTCTTCTAAGATAATGTAGAGTTATATAAAGAAGTCATTGGTTTCATTTGAGACAAACAATGAAGATTTCTTTAATTGGTATTGCCCTAGTTTGAAGCACTTCTGTATATCTTAGAAGGGCCAACCAGTTAAGACGCTTCCAAGTTTGAGCTACCCGTGTCAATTTTAGAATAGAGATACTTTCAAGTCTTGCTCCTCACTGTAATTATAAATAGGTTTGTTTTGTTCCAATGCATAGAGCTTGGTAACCCTCATTTCCAAAATTTATTTTTTCTTTTTAAATTGTGTCTTTTTCGCTAAAAGAAGGACATGGTGTTTATAAGTTAAAGTGAAATATGGATTCTTTTTCTATCGACAGATATTCTAGTCTAATTAGAAAACTTGCATATATTACATTGTTGTCGTAATTTTATTTTCATTTTGTTTAGGGTTTAGATCTAGCAAGCCTTGATAGGGTAATGATTTATGTGATTGCGTTATAGCATTGGAGCAATCATGGCTTTTTTATTTTAAACATTTAACCATATTCCAATACGGGGTAGGTGCATTCATAACAATATACTAGTTTATTTAATAGCAAATAAAATAAAAAGTAAGAATTCACATGTTATAATAATTTTATTATACGTGAGGATTAGAACTAGGTTAAGAAACTATAATGTGTGTGAGACTAAACGATATTATATTGGAAGAAGGTACTTCAAACATTAGAGGGCACCTTAACAGCTATCATTTAGTAGTCTGACTTTGTGTAATTATCTACTATATAATAGAAAAAATAGAGCCAATCTAACAGTCTTGTAAGGACTCTTAGAGAAAACGTTAAGAAAATTCTGAGAAAACAATCTACTTACTTTGCTAATCGTACATGAATCTACGTGACACCCAATTACGTTTCATGTGGGTTTATAGTTTTGTACTATAGTGGAACTATTATGTCCTTATGCAAAATATACGACGAATGATAACAATATAAGTAAAATCCACATTCACAAACATTAAACAAAACATTTTACTTGTATTTACCTTTAACTATTAATCGTTCGGAATTATACCTAGTACTTAAGAGTAAAGCTTATATCCTTAACTTTACAATCGTTAAACCGAGTCCCATAAACCCTAAACTTTAAGTAATAACCCTAAACCCTATTCTTCAAACTCCACCCATACACCCTAAATTCTGAACCCTAAATTCTAAACTCTAAACCCTAAACTTTAAACCCTAAATCCTAAACTCTAAACCCTAAGCTTTAAATCCTAAGCCTTTAAATTTGTATCCGTTGCACAGAATGGAATTCCATGGAGGATGCAAATAGGGACGTACATTTTGATACTAAATTAATCAAAAGTAGATTTGTTCCAAAAGTTCAGGGTCCTAATTTTATAGCCCAATCTTATCTAGAATCTGTTGTATACAAAGAATCCGGAATTCCTATTCATTTGAATAGTAGTTCTTGCTCGCAAATTGTTCCCGCTCCTTTGCGCTCATTTTTCTTTGCTAGTCATTCTTAACACAAGAATATGCTTCGTCGCATTTCAGCATTTCTCTTTCCACAATCTTGCATGGTTCTTCGTCATTTTATGCTAGTGTACGGTCAAACTTCGGCTTCTTGTGCAATCATGCGCTGCCTTTGCTTCCTTTTCTAATCTTTTGCCTCTTCTTCTTTGTGAGAACCGCTGTAACTTTCCTCATCTTCGTCTTCTATCCATTGCTGGGCGCAACTTTAGGGTGTTGCATTGTTCTAACTTCCGCCAAAGGTTCGCTATCGCTAATTCACCACACTTTGTTTTGCAATAGAATCGAATGCATTCTCCGCCGATAGATGTCGAGCTGATCGGCCCAGTTTGTATTCATTGTTTTTCTTTTACGCATAACATTGATTTGTTTTTAGTATTTCATCTAGAAATCAACTATTTACTAGAGTCGATTGTTGCAGTATCCGTGAGAACTTTTTTCAAAACAACGTCTGAGTGATAATGTACATGGCGATATTCATGCCAAAAAATCCGGAAAAAATCAGGATTACTTGCGCTATCGTCGGGTCAACGATAACCCTTAGGTTGACCATGACGGGGCGTATAATCTTCGAAATACTTGCTACTATGCCAAGTTATCGTCGGGTCCACTATAACTCTTAGATCTACCAGTAGTGGCATGTAATATTGAAACATTTGGTACCATGGCATGTTATCGTCGGGTTGACGATATCTTCTAGGCTTTCCATGGGGTAGTATGTTAATTTTGAAATAATTGGTACCATTGCAAGTTATTGTCTGGTCGACAATAACCCTTATATTGACCACTAGAGAGTATGAAACCTTTGAAATATCTAGTCCTACGACAAGTTGTCGTCGGATTGACGATCACTTTGATCGAGAAGGCTATCGGCTATCATATCCAACTTTGTATTGTTGTATAACCAACTCACAACTAGTAGAGGAGTTAATTTTGGTAGACTTACTCTGTCAGGCAGTAGGATAATTAAATAATGTTAGTCATATGTGGTTGATATCGTCGAGTCGACAATCTAATGCGCTTATATTAGAATTGAGTATCAAAATGTACTGTAAGTTTCTTTTCCACACTCAACAACTGGGAGACGATTACTTTCAGGACGGTATCGTCGAGTTGACAATTAGTGTGCCTTACAGCGCTCATCTTCTCTAGTTTTATAATATTTACGAGATTTCAATGCCACATACATTGGTGGTTGATTTGTCAACGTTCCGTAAGAATTTCTATGATTCTCTCACTTGTCTTTGTCATTTTAATATCGGAGTATATTTTCTTTTAAAATCTTGCTAGGTGGATATGCGTCGCCCTGAAGAGTTTGCAAGGCCATTGCTTTCTTTGGCTCCTGGTGTCGCTGTCTGCAACGGCATTTCTTGGGCCAAATGGATCCTAGAAGTAGTGACTCTTTGCAACAATGATGGTCTGGACGTGGCCAAAGCATTGCGCGAGAACTTGGATCTGGATGTGGATAACGAGGAAGAAGGCTTGATTCTTAATGAAAATCAAGTTACGGTTCAAATTGCGGACTCCCTATCACAGGTAAACTTCCCCTCCGGACAGATGTAGTTCTTTCATGCATGGGACACGACACATGTGTTGCCACATGGCGTAAGTCATAGATTGGCCCTCTAGAGTACCTCGGCCGGAACTTCACAAAATTCTGTGAGATTGACGACCTCCTCGTGAGCGGTTTGGACTGCTTGCTTGTTCATAGCAAGCGTGTTGTCTCTCATCCTGACCATATCCGCATGTGCTTGTTGTCAAAGGTAAGCTTTGTGATCTGTTTCTCCAACTTCTGAACTTGCTCCTAGGTCGGCCTCGCGTCTACGGCTTTCGTAACTCCGGCCAATGACTCAAGACCAAAGTCCTTGCAAGCACATATTCTTGATCATATCCTGGAAAGCAAAGTAGGTGGTGCGAGCGTCCGTGAAATGATACCTTGCCCTTACCGTCGGATCCGGGTGTTCTGGAGATGCTAATGCGGGCAGATAACGGGGGTCGCGGACGGCTGGCCGGACTGGTCTAGCCTGCTCTTCTCTAGCTGCGAAAGTCTTGCCCTGGTCTGGTTGAACTCCTTCCGGAGCCAGACGCTCAGTAGGGGACGCGGACGGAAGGATGATGACCTCCGGTGCTGCTTGTGGGGTCGGCTTCGGCACTGGCTCCTAGGGTGCCTCCGGCTCCACCTCATTATCCTCTAAGCCAGCCTCCTCTTCCTCATTAGAGTAGATGGCCTTGCTGTCAAAACGGGGAGATGGACGGCTTTTACTTACGTTCTCGACCAACCGAGAAACTAAGTCCCGGACGACCACTCTCTAGTCCACCCCACGTTCTCCGCGGTAGGCGCTTAGGACGGTGTTTGGAAGCTGGACAGTGATACGATGCGGCTTTTTTGCATGGATGATCGGTGCTAAGAACATGAACCCGGCCCCATATCCCTACGTCGTTGCTTCCCTAGAAGCCGTAAACCATCCTCCAATGATCGGCTATCTACATGAGCGGCTTCCCTCTGACCGTCCCCTCGAACTAGTTTGGCGCGCCTTCCTTGATTTGCGCACCATCTTTGCATCGCGTAGACCCTACAGGGTCTTTAAGAACCCTGATGGCCCATCCAAACGAGGTCCTCCTCGAACATCTTCTTCTCCTTGTCTTCGACCAGAATGACTCGAAGTACTAACTTTATCAAAATTTTGAGCTCCTCCTGTGCCGGAGCGGAAGCTGATGCTGATCTAGCCATTAGGAAGAAGAAAGAAAGGAAGTAACGCGTAGTTGGGCTGAGATCGGCCAGAGGGCCGGATCGGAAACAGCAGGTCGGAAAGAAAGAGGACGCAAAGGAGGATCGCAAGAACGCAAGAACGCAGGAAAGCGAGAAGGCAGGTAACGACAACGGCGGACGGGTCGCGTTCTATAAGAAGAACATGTAATTTGTTATAATGGTAATATTGAAACTCTAGGAAACCAATCGACCTAAATTCCAACATATGTATCGAGCAAAACGCGCGTGTTGTAGAACTAAACTGAATACAAAAGATGATGAAAGTAGCAAAAGCAAAATGCATTCCGACAGCAATTTGCAAAAAGAGCACAATAAAACGATAAACTCAATTAAACTGGGAATCGACAATCAACGCCGAAAAAATTCAAACACTTGAATCGTTGACCTTTAAGGCACAACGACTGTACCAATACTTAACGACAGATATCAACCGCTAGCAAAGATAAGAGATAGGACTTCTACGTGCATTTCTAAGATGATTCTATTGACAAGAAGTCACGACACGATAAATTGATAGCTCAAATTGCACTGAGGTCATTTAGCTCGGCTAGAGCTCAATTTGCATGCCCAAATAAACTAGGGATGTCACGCTACTCTTCTTGACCGTCGAACCGCTCAATACTTTGCTTAATGATGTCGATTTGACGCTGCGACAATGAAATAATCGGACGCCAAGAGCCAAGTTTTGCACTTGATTTCCATGACGTAAGAATAGCATCAGCATGAAGCCATTCCGGAATGTGAGTGTCTTCAACTTTCCATTTGAAAGTCTTCTTCATATCCCAACAAACATAGGTTTCCTAAACAACACTATTTTTTGAGGCAGGTTGAAAATATTCCATTTGAATACAGCCTGGATAGTTGTGATCAACATTGAAATTTGTTAAAGCCCTAGCAATCCAGAAAGGACGAGCATCTCCATCGGCTCGACATAGAGCTACAAAATATCCAGCAAAAACATCTCGACCAACCCAAAACGACTCCCTTGGTCTATCACACAACCGTCCGATAAAGTGCGGATCACGCCCATATTCCTCTTGCAATTCGCCAGTATTTAAGAATTCTCGTGTCGCGGGTACTCGAGTTAAAGGCCAACACCCGTTCTTCAAAAATGAAGACACTTCTATAGGCTCAACCAACGCAAGCTTCGCAGCTCGCCAATAGCGAATAACAAATTCATGACGCCGACCAAATTCTCTAGATATGTCCTCTGCACATGAAGTCTCCCACATCTTAATAAACCATCCAATGCCTTTTACAATGTCATCACGGTTCTTCATGGGAATGGGCGCCAAAGGTTTCATCTCACCTGTAGGTAACAATGATTTTCTTGTACTTTGGTCCTCTTTCCACAATTTTATACCTCCATTAGTAGAAGGTAACCACTGATTGTCCAAGCATAACATTGTATATTGCATCATAGGCCATCCCTTGTTGTGCTTCTAAAACTTGAATTGCTGACCCTTCGAATGCCCAACTAGAATTTCATCTCTAGAACCAATGTAGTCTTTGATATAACCCTTGAAGTCAGGTATTTCCTCTATCAAATGAGGAATGACCGACAAAGACTCTGCGTTCATGAATGACTTCATCAACTGAGGAAGTGTGAGAAAGTCATTCTCTTTTAGATACATGCTCCAACGTCGAAAGCGGGCGTCAATATCTTTGTGGGTATGTCCAACTAACAAGAAATTGACATATACTTCACGGAACACACCCATGTGTACCAGAAGAGACCAAAAGCAAAACATAAATCTATTCTTGTTGTCAGAAGCTGTGTTGTCCAATTGCACATGCAGGACAGGAGGTAGAGGCTCCGCCACCCCATAATCTTCACTTTCAGGAAGAAGAGAGTTTAAACACCCATCTTTTCCAAACAATACAGCTTCAAATAAACGCAGCGACCGTGAATTTGCGAAAAATGATTTCGAATATGAGGTCGGAACACCTTCTAGATCTCGTAAAAGCTTTAATATAGATCCAACAGTGTGATTGCAATCACTTGGATAAATATCGAGCCCATAATGAGCATACTGGACATTGCTATGCCCGTGCGCAATCATGCCAGTCACAGCAATTGGGAGCTTCATCAATGCATCCTTTGCCTTTGTTTTATGTGAAAACACAGGGCACGCAGTCTTTGCATGATCCATTTTGTCATGTATTATACAAAGTACATCTCTCGGCCTCTGAATAGAAAGAGAACGATTTGTATAATAATACTCACGACGCGTTTCTTGATGATGCAAATGCTCCTCTAGCATCTTAATCCACATATTCTCTTCAAATGAATCAGGTACCATTGACTTGGTCATTGTCTCCATCATGTCACATGTTGAGCAACGAGCAAAGTTGTCCCCCGGCGCCTTTTTCGAATACTCAGAAAATTTTGACCTCCTAATCCTGCTAAGTGTGCTCTGCAAAATGGACTTCAAGCCCAACCTCTCATTGATGTCATTAATCCTAGGTATGGCATCCTTCCATTTGAAGGACGACGGCAAGGACCGAGATACAACCTTCTTACCAGATGTCAACATCTTCGACCGGTGAGGCATATGATCAGCAGCATTGTCAATGAATGTCTTCAGAGTAGCTACCACTTGCTTACCATGCAATCGTAGTTTCTTCTGACCAACATTGCCATGGTGGCGAGCACGTAGTCCAGCTGCAGCTGCTGCCTTCCTGCTGAAGAACGTTGAAATCGGAAGTCTACTAATATGTTGCCATGCACGCGCGCAAACGCCGATGCCTTCAGTGGTTACCATCATCGTGTTGTCTGGTGCCTGATGAAAACGATTATGAACATCTATCTTGAAATGTGACTTAAATTTAAAACCCGACGCCTCGTACATCTGCTTTCGGAGAGCCATAACTTTGTCTCGAGGGAAGGGTTGGCAACAGTTCATACTGCAACAAATCTTGCTTGCAACCAAGTTGACTGAATCTAATGTCAAGAGCTCCTCTTTTCTATTGGTCCGTAAGAATCGTGAGTTGGGTTGTCTCAACTCATATGGTCGCACCCCCTTTCTCTTTGGATGATCGCGGGCATAAACATTGACGTTAAATTGATCAACTCGTAAATGATCAAGTAGTGACCAACCTTCATGGATAGCATGGCTAAGCTTCCAACTCCTAGTTCCATATATGGTCTCAGCAGGTACGAAGTCGAGATTCAAACACTTCACGATCTGCACAACTACCTGATCTTCACATACGGGCTCGTCATTACTCTCTAACATTCTTTCAGCGTCCAGAGTCTGACAAATATCTTCGCCTACAATGTCCCCTCTATCGTTGAGAAGTGTCACAAATTTCGTTACCCATTTATTTCTGGGCAGTCCGGGGCATTCTTTTAAATGGTTCGGAAGAATAAGCTCGGAAGGGACATCCAAGTCCTATAAGACCACAAACAAAGACAAATTAGTACGAAGGGATAAACTCATGACAAAAATATATTAAGCAAAATTAGTAAGTCCAATACCTCAGAAAAAAGACCCTAAAAATCTCCATCGCCATCGGATTCACTCAATGCCATGATTACTTGAATGCCAGGAATAAACACACAATCATGAGTAATCACTGCTAAAATAATATACCTAGAATCAGATATGTGTTTTACCATTCAGGAAATTGTATGACCATTTAGCTCGATTTGAGAATTTTGAGCAACTACGTTATGTGGCGAGTTAATGTATGGCGAGTTAATGTATTATTAGTAAGGAAATTAGTCAAGTATACATCATACCATAAAACTGTAATGAAAAACTCTAAACCCTAGACCATAACTAACCAAACTGTTGATATTTTAAAGATTGATAACTTTAATAATAAAACTTTTACCATTGTTTCAAACATTTTTTACCACGATTCATCCGACTACACAAAGAGAAAAAGAAACTTCTAGTTGTTAAAGAGATAGTGTCATTTGTTATTTGAACTTTTACAAGATTACCTTAAATAGAGTATAGAGAGAAAAACATGAAAATATTTAATTACATGAAACTTATACTTAATAAATGTTCAGAGGGAAAACAAATTGTTCTCATCGTGAACGTTGGATTGATGTAGTCTTGAATGATTTTATTTTATTTTATACTAACTTAAGTACGCAGAAATTAGAAGAGTCATAGAGCTGTGATAGAGTATGAAATGGACAGTAGAATTATAGAGTAATTATGTGAATCTATTTGCTCTACTTCCATATTTCAATCCTAATAATTGTCAGGTTAATTTTGGTGAATTAGCATGTGAAATGGTGGACGCTATTAACATTTGCTAAGCCTTAATGCCTAGCGTTTATGCTCAATTTATCAAAATCGACAGGTCATGTGAAGTATTGTAAAATTCGTATTTACATAAATACGTGTAATATTAAAAGATTAGTACTTCGTACATTAAAACAGTTATAGTAAATATAATATTGAATTTATTTAAATATGATTGTGTAAGATTAGTTTCTACTTAATTAGGTGTGGTATATTAAGTATAATATTCAATTATGTTGAATGTGGTATTCTACAAATGGATATTATAAACATGATGTTCAATATATTTATGTGAGATACTATTTTATAAGTATTTAGATAGTGAATAAGTTGAGGAATTATAAGTATATTACTTACTTTTTTCAAGTATATTATTTCCATATATGATATTTAAAGTATAGTATTATTGGTTTAGAATTAAGTCTTGTTAACATTCAGTGAGTAAATACATTTTACAAGTTTAGTATTCTATGTGTAATATTACTCACCATCCTACAGAGTCAAAGTAAATCATGACATGTAGATACTTTTCTATTACAATAAATTTTATGCTTCCATTATTTTTATAAGGTCCTGTTTAGTCAATACAAGTTTTAAAATCATTTTCCATCTCCTCATATCTATTTTCCCTTTATTATTCAAGGTTTTGCTGATTCAAATTACTTGCAAGTAAATGATGACTTATAGATGCGTTATTCCCAAGATTTTTGAAATTTCACCATCATTTCTATAGGGACATATTTAGCTAGTCCAAGTGTAAAAATTGTCCCCTCACTCCCTTTATCTATTTTTTTCTTATTTTTCAAAGTTCTGATGTTCCTAAATACTTGCAACGGGTAAAAGCATACTAGGGTGGATAATTTTTGGACAAGTACTTGTACTCAAGAAGTACCAAAAGTCAATGCCCAATTTTGATAGGTACTTTAGGTACTAGAAATCTTAATTTGCAAAATAAACAAGGTTTACAAGAAGCATTGAGTGTTAAAAATCATAGTGAATTAAAGAGAATTAAGGGGACTTTTAGACTTGGTTGTGGGCTAGTGATAAAAGTCGCAATAATGACAATTATCTCCATCGAGAGTTTTTAATATTGTACATAGGGTACATGCTAAGTACTATATCTTGATTCTCAGAAGTAGCTTTTGGTGCCAAAAACAATGAGTTGGTACAAATGCCCCTCGTGGGGTTTGTAAGAAAATGGTGGAATGCACATAAATCCACCTAAACTTTTTAATTTTTGACTAAATTACATCATGACAATTTTTGCCCTTTGACCGCTAAAAATTGTGAGGAAAGGATGACTTTTTGGAAAGTAATGATACAACATATGTTAGTTACCTTAGAAGGTGGTCTCTCTAACCATATAATTTTTTTTGTACTTTGCAACTCAAATATTACCAAATTGGAGTACTTTGTAACATTTTTGACTGCGCTAACGTACTTTTCTGAAAAGCAAGAAGTGCAAATTACAATATGTTCCTAATATTTTTGAAAAAATTTGTCAAGTGACTTGCACACTCCATCACTCTTTTTACCTAAATCTAAAAAAATAGTACTTTAAGATGTAGAGGGGTCCATGAAAGGCCATTGAAAAAGCAAATTTATAGGATTTAGAGGGAGTAACGTACTTTTTGATACACCCTAGTGTGCTTCCACCCCAACCAAACTCTACCATATGGATCCGTCACTCGTATGATTTTTTCTATTGCTCCATTATGTTCATAAGGTACTTATTAGCTAATCCAAGATTTAAAATAATTTTCCCTCCCCTCTAAACAATTTTCCCTCTATTTTCCAAAGTTCTCATTACTTCGATCATTTTAAAGTATTTCGGGAAAAATAGCTTTGATTTCTTTTGAACTATTTTGATCGTTGCAACATTTTTATATGGTTCTTATTAGCTTATCAAAATGGTAAAACCACCTTCCTCCATGCTTTATCTTATATATCTGTACACACCGTCCCTCAATTTCAACGTGTCTAATTAACTTGAGGTAATTCGGAAAAAATACTTCCGTTCCCCCCGTGGCTCTAAGTTTTTCATCATATTTTTTATACTATGTGAGTCACCTAGGAACATCATAAAGACCCCTTTCACACCTTTTTTACTTGTATATTTGCATTCACCCCCTTGCTTCAAATCCTGCCGATTCAAATATCCCCATGTCAACTCAAGCATATAGATCCTATTCTCTTATGACTTTTTTAGCACTTCCATCACATTCATAAGGTCCTTATTACCAACTTCAAATGTTAAAACCACCTCATCACCCCTTTCATGCTCTATTCCCTTATTATTCAAAGTTTTGGTGGTTGCATGTAAATCATGACATATAAATGCGATTCCCCTACGGTTTTTTTTATAATTCCATCATTTTTATAGGGTCATTATTATAGAGTCCAAGTGTTGAAATCATATTCTCCTCACCTCTATCTATTTTTTTTCCTATTTTTCTAAGTTCAAATAATTTCGAATACTCGCAACCAAAATCTACCATATGCATCCGTCACGCGTATGATATTTTTTATTGCTCTACCATGTTCATAAGGTACTTATTAGCTTCTTCAAGATTTGAAATTATTTTTTCTCTCCTCTTTACTGATTTCCCTCTATTTTTCAAAGTTCTGGTTGCTTCCACCATTCTAAACTAATTCGAGAAAAATAGCATTGACTTTCGCATAATTTTTTTGATGGTTCCAGCATTTTTTTAGGGTTCTAATTAGCTCATTTAAATGCTAAAACCACCTTCCTTCATGCTTTATCTCAAAAAAGAAATAAAAAAGTAAAAAAAATTTAAAATATAAAACGAGCAACCGGGGCAGCCCCAATAGCCCAAGGAGGTTCACTTAGCCCGGGCAGCCCGAGCAGCACTGAATTCGCGGCGGACGCGCTGTACACGGACGGGCTGGGTACAAGGCGGGAGTGGCCTCCTCCCGACCAGCACTTGCCTCCCGCCTCCCCCCGCCCAGCTCCCGCGCGGTTACTGTCATCGCGTTCGCCTGCGCCTGCTCTCCTGCTCTCCTGCTCTCCTACCGTTGCTCTCCTGCTCGTCTTGCTCTTCGATCCTTTCCTCGTCTCCAGTGCCTGCTCGTCTTGCTCTCCAGTAAGTTTGCTGCGCCTGCCTATCTCTTTGTCTTCGCTCTCCTATGCTCGCCTGCTCGCTTTCGCGCCGCGCCCTCAACTGCGCCCTCAGCCGCGCCCTCGGTGTTTTGCTTTGCTTTTCTGCATGTTCTCCCTCCTTTGATGCTCGGCCTCCTCCGAATGTAGCGTTGCTTTATCACTGCGTTGCTGCGGTGTTGACGCTTGTGGCTCCTCCTTCTCTCCCTGCATTACGACGCGCTTCATGCATCCTTTCTGCAGCTTCATCGTAAGTTGCTAATTCTTGAGTTTTAGGTTTTGGATTGAGTTTGCATTTTCATAGCTTATTTTGTACATTGCACGGCACAATGTTATGGAATGTTGCTCGCAGAGTAATGGACCTCTTGAAATTTATGTTCTTCACTTCGATATTTGAGCTTTTCTGCTGTAATGCGCTCATTTCGACTTTCAGCTCATTTAGTTCGATGCCCATTTAGCTCAATGCCCATTTAGCTCGATGCCCATTTAGCTTGATGTCAATTTATCTTGATGTCCATTTCACTATACTACACATAAAATTTCTACAGGTCGGCTCGTTTAGCTCGACTCGAGCTAAATGGGCGCGTAAAAATGCGCAATGCAAGCCCATTTAGCTCGAGTCGAGCTAAATGGTCTCGGACGTAGTTTATGGTCAAGCCCATTGAGCTCGAGTCGAGCTAAATGGTCCCGGACTTTGTTTATGGTGAAGCCCATTTAGCTCGACTCGAGCTAAATGGGCGCGTAAGAATGCGCAGTGCAAGTCCATTTAGCTCGAGTCGAGCTAAATGGTCTCGGACGTTCTTTATGGTGAAGCCCATTTAGCTCGACTCGAGCTAAATGGTCTCTGACATTGGTGCAGGTCAAGCCCATTTAGCTCGACTCGAGCTAAATGGGCGCGTCAAAATGCGCAATGCATGCCCATTTAGCTCGAGTCGAGCTAAATGGTCTCTGACATTGGTGCAGGTCAAGCCCATTTAGCTCGACTCGAGCTAAATGGGCGCGTCAAAATGCGCAATGCATGCCCATTTAGCTCGAGTCGAGCTAAATGGTCTCGGACGTTGTTTATGGTGAAGCCCATTTAGCTCGACTCGAACTAAATGGTCTTGCACCATGTTTCAAGACTTGCAATATTTTACCCGAATTTTCAAGTGAGCAAGTTTATAGGTCGGCTCATTTAATTCCACTTGAGCTAAATAGTCACGTAAACTTTCATAGGCCCTTATTCCCTTTGACGTACCCAGGCTCGTTTAGCTTCACTTGAGCTAATTGCGCGCATGCTTTGCTTTCCAGATTTGATCGTAACGAACATTATGATAATTTGCTTTTGTATTTTGCCATTGTGAATCTTACATTTGAATTTGTATTGTTGATGTACAGTTATGGCAAGAACTAGAACCATTGCTAAGATTGTTCAGATGGATGCGAATGAACCTGCCGAGGAAGTTGATATGGAAGTCGAGAAGCAAGAGTCTGTTCGTGATGTAAGACTCCACCTCATATCCATAAGCTCATTTGATGTGTCCATTTAGCTCAAGTCGAGCTAATTTGCCCTCTGTAATTTTGATATCCATAGGTCACTTACAACATGCAAGCACTGGAGGGATACCTTGAACCAGGCGTTCTCGAATCAACAGACGATCCGCTTGCAGCTATTGCTGAGGACGCGCAATGGGGAAGGTTGTGGACCCCCAAGAGAAATTCCATTCTCTCTTGGTCTATTCGTCCGATGAACAAGACCCATTTCTTCTCCTATCAACAATCAGGGTCTCATGGGACATTTTTACCTCTGTGTATTGATGCCTTCATCAATCTTGTTACGTATAGAGACGCGTACCTCCTGATCAAGCTCGAAGCATTGGAGGTCGAAGGTTTCGTCTTCACCATTGTGTTTCCGCCTAATGAAGTCTGATTCTCCCACGACTTCATCCGCACTTATATGGTCGGGAAGGTCAATCCCACTCAGGTGCATCATCTCGACACCAGATTGCTACCCAATGTTTCTTCGCCAAAAGCCTTCGCGAGATCGTACATTCTATACATGGCGCAGATTTGGAAGGCTCTATCTGATTTCAAGACTGCGAAGAAGAATGGGAAGGCTCCGATGAAACAGATCGGGAATCTACTGTTGCAGGCTTCATCCGAGAATGCTCTGTCGGGTCTTGGCGCTCCAGAGGGAAGTCTAGGCAGGCAGGGATCGAAGCGAGCAAACCCGATCTCATCCAGCTCTGGCTCCAAAAGGAGCAAATCCTCCGACAGCGCACTTACGTTCATGAATCCCACAATGAATGTGGTTGTCTCGGAGAAGGAGATCAAGTATGAGAAAGTGAAGAAGGCTCTCAAGGACTATTGGGGCAACTGCGCAGTTTGTTATGTCTTTGGTCGTGACAATCCGCTCGACGTGTCGATCGACCTGCTCGACCCTGCAGAACCCAGATTCATCGTGAGATATTTGGAACCGATCGGAATTGCCCATTACAAGAACATATTGATGAATTCCCTCAACGTTAGTTCCAGGCAAACTATTATCATTATGCTGAAGATTAAAGATGAGCCTAAGATTTGGGATTGGGAAGTGCTAGTCCAAACTTGTCGGTTCCGGATTATCGATGGGCAGCACCACGTTGAGGCTGCAAAACAGTTGATTCGTGACAAGAAGGTTGACGACGCGAAGATCCTTGCCCTGCAGACATGGAAAGCCCATGTTGTGTGGCATTCAGACATTAGCAAGATTCAGGATGTGTCGGCCATGGCGAACAAGACAAACAATGCTGGCACTTTCATTCCTTCATGGGCAATGAACATCAAGGGCGCAAGAAAGGTTTGGGAAGATTACGGCCGCCCAGTAAAATTGAAGAAGCCACACTGACGTGAAACAACGGTTGAAGAGGATAACCGTAAATGATATGAGGTATGAGAATACTTGTTCTTTTCTTTACAAAATAGATTTCTGTTTGGCTTAATTCGCATTGTATGTAGATGTTTTTTGGGGACGTCGTTTTAGCTCGACTCGAGTTAAAACAACATTGCATGTTTCTTATTCGTTTGGCTTTGGTCTAGGCATTCGCGGCTGCTATGGTGAAGAGGTTCATAAACATCAACACAAACGCGAGGGACAAGATCGTTAGACCGTCCGACCTTCGCAACGAGCTCCTCATCATCACATCTCCGCACAACGTCTACGAGTTGTGGTCAAGGTTCATCACCAACTACAAACTTGGAGAGCTGATCGACCTTGACACCGAGCTCCTATTTAATCTGGCGAAAGATTGGGAATCCGCCGCAAAGAAGTTCACCTTCAACAGGGAGTTCTTCAAGGAAATGGGGCAGCTAGACGCTAAGGACCTCGAGGTGTTGGCGCTCCATTTGTTGAACGAGACTCCGGATCGGACATTGCCTTACGGGAAGGTGGCCGTGAAGAAGCCCGCAAAAAAGTACTTCCAATGCTTGAGCGCAAACCAGTGGGTCGAGAACCGGAAGAGGAAGAACAGTGTCGCAAGGGAATTGCACAACCTCAAGCCCTCGCTCGGTTTGTTCAACTCGGAGTGGCAATTCGACGCCGACAATTGAAAGAAGTTCAAGAAGGACTACAATTTGACTCGTCAGATTATGTCCATGCTTCTCTCGGTTTCGGGCGACTCGTTCTTCACCCTGTACCGCCAAAAACAGACAAAGAATAAGAGTGTAGAAGAAATTTTGGAATATGCAGCCGAGTTCTTCAAGAAGATCCTGTATGTCAAAGGGACATTTGAACCTCCTGCACCGATTGTTTACACGCGGCACTTCTTTTCATTGACATTCAGATTTGGAATTTGGGACAAGGACTACGCATGGAGCCAATCTAGCAAGTGTGATTGATTTGCGATCTCTCCCTGGGAGTGGAAGTAGATTGGACGACACGGAGAGTCCATACTTTCAAAAATTCTTTGATGCTTGGGCAGACACCGTAAAGGATCCTCACATCAAGAATCCCGAGGTCTGGATGTTGATCATCTCCAACGTCGATCGGCACAGCCAGGCAGTGGTGTACGTGGACTAGAAGTTGAAGGATGAGTACGCTCGCAAGGCAGCCAACTACATGCCTTCCAGCAACGAGCGTTTCAATGGCATAGGAGAGAGAAAAGCTTCAGAGAAGCACCTGCTCCCGTTGCTCTTCCTTGTCAAGAGGAGCAGCCACGCGCAGAATGTCCTGAATAGGATTCCACCCCTATTCTATGCTCCAGACTTGCCCCTCTACTCGAAGATGATGTAGTGCCTGGCCAAGAGCGACTGCCACGGGATGCGCCAACTTCCGACAACTCTGACTCGTCCGACCATGACGATGTTGAGAGTGCGAGCAACGGCGATGACGGCGACGACAATAACCGCGCTGATGATGCTGACCTCGTGGCCATGACCTTAGGCGACGAGGTGGCTCCTGATCCATCCCACGTTGAGTTTTCTTTGGCGATCGCCCCTCCTGTCAAGTCTGCTGCTCTCAAACGCCCGCAGATTGCATTCAGGAGGCAGATTGAGAAGGGGAAGTACGACAAATGGTTCGTGGAATGAGTTTGGAAGCCCGAGGGCGAGATGGAGGATAACATAGAAATCCGGTATTACGACTTCTCGAAGGCGCCTAGTTCTCCAAAGCCAAAGAACACTGAGGATGATCATCTTCTCCCTGTCGTGCTTCTGCTCAGGGAAGAAGGAGAGCCTTCAAGACTACCAGTGAAGCTGGAAATTGTCGCCCCTCTGCTCACGAAGGATTAAAAGCGGGCACAGCAGCGACAAGAGAAGGAGGCGCGGGAGGTCCTCAAGGCAAAGGAAGAAATGGAGAGTGAGAAGCAAAGGTTAGCAGACATCGCGGCCCAGAATGCACAAGTTGACATATTGGAGTCCACATTCTTGAGCTCTCAGTCTGAAACCCGCATGGCACTAGGCAAGATGGAGCAGATGTTTCTTTCATTTGGAAATATCTTAAACCAATTGCTTCATATTCCTCTCCCCATTGCCTCCATCAATCTTGATCAACCTCGCCTCAGCATATGTGAGGCGAGTCCACCAGCCATCGTCGCTCCTCCACAACCTCCTCATGTTGCTGAACCGGAGATCGCACCCCGCCCCATACCCCTCAATATTTTGGATAGGCCTGCACAAGGGCATGATGTCCTGACTGAGGTTACGGCAGCGTCGACGCATCACACCGCTGCAGTAGCATTGGGTGTGGGGGAGAGTGCAGAGGTTGTTCCTTCCCGTGACTCTCCCGTGGCTGCTATCGAGACGGCTAAGTCTTCATCGGTAGATCCAAAGGTTAGTTACTATCCTTTTCTTGTGTTTGTCTTTGTGATCGTTGTTGGTGATGGCAGTTGCTCTGCTATTCCCTCATGTCTTGAAGTTTTCGCATTTGGTAATCTTAAAGCCGGCGCTCCTTGTTTGACACGAGTCCGGCACCGATGGCGACGAGTAGGTCGACGAGTAGTCTCCGAATTATTGGATGTTGTTTCGCTTTTTGTACATAGTACACTTATAATCGTTGTACTTATTAAAACAACATTCAATAAAGTTGAGACTCTTTTCTTGTACATCACTTTTCGTCTTCGTTGAGTTTGCGTCCTTCTCATCGCAAGGCCTTAAACATTGTCCTTTTCTACCAGGCCCCCGTTCTGAAAACCTTGTTCCGTCCGATTGCTTCAAAATCCCCCACCAACCACATGTTACCTCTGGGTGTCGCGGTTCAATACGAAATGACTGCTAGCAGTTCTTTGCATACTTCAGCATTTTGCAAGGTACAAACCTTCTTCTTTTTATACCATTTGCCATTGTTACGTGTTCCCTCGCTGCAGGCCGAACCGTCCAAACAGCCGAAACAGCGTATCTCGCCCGAGCTACCCATTACGCATATCTCGTGCAGTCTTTTACGATCCAAGCCCAAGTGGTTGAATGTGGTGTTGGAGTTGGACGGGGTTCTATGTTCGATGGCCTCTGTGTCTACCCCAACGCCTGCAGAGTGCCTGTCTTTTCCGGATCCCAATAATCCTCCGATGTTTTCCTCCACCATCCCAACCTTAGTTGCCGGTAGGGTTGTCTACTGTCCTCCCGGGTTGACCGGGTTCCTTTAATTATTAGAATGGTTTTGCCACATCCACCTCTAGAGTACCCTAGATCCTAAGGTTGTCTATGGACTCTGCTCCTTTCTGTTCTCAAAGTCAGACGTTGCCCCTGGACTTGTCTTAGCTTCCAACCAATGCGATAATCTGTTGTTGAAGAATTACGCATTCGCCAAGTACCCCGGCACGACAAATCCCATCCTCTTAAAATATCCTCGGCGGCGGTTGTATCCTAGGAAGGGTGCCAATTTCAATGACGATTACTTGCTCATTGTCAATTCCAAGCCTGAGACTTGCATTGCGGTTCCCACAAAAAACACACTTTTCACTGTTCCGTGGAACCATTCTTGTCCGGAGGAGCCAAAGTCCGAGTTATGAAAAAGGATAGGCGAGATATGTCTTGCCGTGCATTTGAACGGTCCTGAGAATTTTCACGAGACTATGCGCTATCGTAGACCGACGCATAATGAACTGTCAAAGGACTCACAGTTGTATATGCTCCTAAGCCGGAATCTTCCATATTTGTGGAATCAGGACCAAATCATTGGGAAGAATTTGCCTTGAATACTTTCATCATTGGTATTATTCTGATATTTACCCTAGATATCTTATGTTTATCGGCTGCTTAGATGGAGATATATTGTAGATCGATTGGTGAATCCCCCCTTGACATACGTGATTAAATGCGTTGTTATATTGTGTACCTTTTTCATTGCACTTAGTGTCATGGACTCACTTTCTAAAATAGGTGTGGTTATAAACCAAGTTGCTGCCATTGGACATCAGCTCTCTCTACTACCATCTTGTGCTTTGCTACCAAATCTTGTAATTGGTCCTTCAACGGTGTCAGATGCTTCCATTACAAGTGAGGACTCGAGAACTTTCTCGGAACAAATGCGGAGACGGTTGATCTACTGTGCTGCGGACGACGCGTCGGCTGTAGATTACACGAAGGAGGACATGGATAATGAAGAGGACGGTGTAGTAAATAGTCCCCCTATTGAGACTTTTCCAAGTATTGCAACCCGCCATGATCAAATCGGTGTGATGACGTCAGTTGCAGCGGCACCTCAAGGTGAAGCTGTGTTTCGCAACTCCGTCATAGATGGCTGTGCTTATTTAGCTCGATTTGATCAAAATAGTTCCTTGCCGAATACTGTGCCTCATTGCTCCTTGTCTCTTGTGGCAAACACTCGAGTTCATCCTGCACGATTTTCTTCAGAGACTCACGGTCTATTACGGAGACGTGCATTGAAGCGTCGTAGAAGTGGTGCGCTTATGGACATGGACAAGCTTGCATTCTCTAAATACACACGTAGTGAGGAACCTGTATTCACTAAGAAAGATTGTAGTGGTGATACCTCCTCTCCGCCACGTCGTAATTGGTTGATAGTATAATGCCTTCCTGTTGGAGGTCTACAATTAACGGGTATTTAACTAATTATGGACAATTTGACAGTCCAGAAATCAATCGGCTTCCGTCCGACACACCTCAAAGGCGCAAACAAAGCAAGGCAAAAAAACAGAATGATTAAATATATTAGCAATTCGCAAAAATTAAAGATGAATACACTGTTAGAGTAGGAAACAAATCCGTTTCATTAAAAGAATAAACAAATATTCCAAACGAAGCTCGACCCACTAGCATGTGGTATCGGCGCGCAGCCGACTGCACTAACTTCGCATCAATAAATATTACAACACCCTATACAATATACAGCAACACCAGGTATTGAAGCAGAACATAAATATAACATAGGTGAACTGCAGTGGTGTCGGCTTGTAGCCGATAAGCAGCAACGCGACTCCATCATCAGCTTCCTCCTTTCTGGCGCACCATGTTCAACAATCCAGGATATAATTCCTTGGCAAATCTCGATTTGAAGACCGACTGCGACAAGTCGACGAGTGCGAGTGCTGACCGGCTCATCGCAGGTTGTGCTGCACCGGCTCATCGCTTGAAGTGTTGGCTCGCAGCCGATAGGCATGCAGAATAAGTAAAACCTAGGAACACTGCAATCTGAGAGGAACACCGTACTTGAGGTAATGAACAACTTCATAATAAAGTTGACCGTGTCTATTAGAAAGACTCATATATTCACTAACAGATTCGAACTGGTATAAGGGGTAGATGAACAGAAGAATATCCGTAGCTACATTCGGAATAGTAGTACTTGAAGACGTCAAATCACCTCGAAAAGGATAAGGCATGTAGCACGCAGCATCCAGCGCCAACCTTAACGCCAGTGGAGAAACATCAACGACGAGAAGCTGGTCGGGCCTACACACCTCACGGGAACGACGCTTGCAATAGAGAGTCTTCAGGAGCTTGTAACACCACGGAAAATTCATATGACGATCACAATATTCTCTATAAAAAAAAAAATGATATCCCGTCCATGACGCCAGAAGGTAGAATGTAAGATAGGAGAGCCTTCACGTCACGGATCGGCATCGTACACCAGAGACCAACATGGAAGCGCTCCAACAACATGGCAAATAACTTCGTTAGACCTGGCCGCTTGATAACATTACGGTGAGCATTCCAACGATCCGTCGGAATATTGGGGTTGATGTAGCATAGCAATCCAGATACGCATAGAATGATACACTTCTTGGAGGAAGAAGTACCAGCAGTGTCATAATCCAAACGGCAGTCACCCTGAACAATACAAGCCTAAAATAAGTCAGATCGAAGGATAGAAATGCCATACACAGCAATAGAATGATGAGGGCAGGTATATCGGCTGGGAGCCGACAAGAAGACAAAAACAATACAAACATTGAAGTGTCGGCTGGCAGCTGACAGGAGAAGAAAACAAACTAGACAGTCCATGAGTAGAAACATCAACGAAACAATAACAAGAAGAAGCCATGGATCCTTAAGCTAAAAGAAAAAAAATCAACAAACACCAAATATAAGAACCGATACCAAGAAAGGGAATATGATAGAAAACTCTACATGTTGAGATAAAGAGATTCTTCGCATATTAAACATCCTCATAATATACAATTAAGAAAAAGTCTCGAGCAGAACACTAGAAAATTTACAGAACTAGAAGAAAATCTAAGTGATCTTTAAATTCTAGTTCCCTAGATCATTAAATACGATGATTTCAAAATGTATACACCCACGCTAAGGACGTGTACTAAGATGGTATTCTATATAGGCTAACAAGAGGTGTATCGGCTGGCAGTCGACAACTGGAGCCTCTTGAACTTGCTCCAACATTTTGAACACCTCGTAGGCGAAAAAAAAGGACATGGAGTAATCAATCCATGATTACTCCTTCCTACCAAAATCAATCTTCTTGTACTTCTCGTACAACGGATAAGTCGGAAACATACGGCGTTGCCCTAACCCTGCGTGCTCCTCAAAAAACTGAGGAATAGTTTTCCCAGAGGAATAGAGTTTGTACAATAGAGGCTGCAAAATCCTCTGAAAGTAAGGCTTCCTACTCAAATTTTGCTCCGAGGTCATAGTGCAAGTGGAGGGGTGGAACGCATTGAACGGATTGTTCAGAACGTTATTGTAGGGGGAGTTGTCAATGAGAAGCATGTTATCGAGATTGGCACCACGAGCAACCAGCTCAGGACTCATATCCAGGAGGTGTGCAATTGACTTAAGAAAGAAGGGCCAGTCAGAATTTCCAGGCTCCCGGTAGCAACTCCGGAAGCAATATCTCTGATCAAACTCTAAGTAGTCCTTAGGGAGGTTGGGACAAATGGTTCGAATAAATTCAATCCTTGGAGTAAGGTTCTTCTTATAGACCGAGGACCAGAAACAAATTTCAAACCTTGTATTAAGGCAAAAGGTTATTAACTCCGCAAGGCTAGGTCTTGCCCTTGCCTCCTGCTTCAACCACCGGGGACAATCTCCACCGGGAACGATCCTACAAGGAACGAAGTGAATGAGAGTGCCATTCACGTCGAAGAGAATAAAATCCTTTAGAGGGGCTACATGCCCTTGAGGTGAGAGATGAGTCGCAATGGAGGTGCCCTGCTGCGATCCATGAGAAGCGGAGTCCACGAACTCCTCGTTCACAGAATCACCTATCTCTACAAGAGATTAGAGCATTTGTACAATAAGCAAAAGAGCAGCAAGAAGTATGCATCAGAGTGAGGTAAGAGCGAGGCAGAGGAGTGTGGCTAAAGACTACTGGGCTGAGAGTGTATCAGCTAGCAGCCGACAAGGAAACATCTGACGGCTGGCAGCCGACAGATGGCCAACCCAACAAATCACACAATGTGAAAGAGACAAATCATAGAAAGTGAGAATGGTGGCAGTAAAAAACATAAGATCCAACTCCATGATGAAAGGGAGAGGAATAGTGCAAAAAAATGACATAACGACTTGTCGGCTGGGAGCCGATAAGCCGAGAGAACACTGTTGAGAGAAATCGACAAAGGAGACAAGGGATAAAGGCGAAAACGTGAAACGATAATAGGGAGTCGGTTGGCAGCCGATACAGTCTTACAGGGGAACGAACTCGCTGAGCACGTTGCAACCAGGAAACTCTTATAGCAGAACCATTTTAGAACCTAAAATGCTGATGCAATGGTGAGAAGAGACTATATACAAGAAACGCTGTTGTTTAGGACAAACCTTCAGGTAATTGTTGTTGCTGCGGGGAACCATGATCCGACGCAGCTGAAGACAGAGCCTCGTTCGGGGCGTCGATGGCGTATACATTGTCGTCCACGAGGGCTGCCTCGTTTGGGGCACTGATGTCGTCTACGTCGTCCTCCTGGAGAGCCTCCTCGTTCGGGGCGCTGATGTCGTATGTGTCGTCCTCCAGAATGGCCGCCGAATCAACTGCGTCCTCCCTTTGAATATAAAACGCCTCCACTGACGATTGAGCCCTTCGAACGTCTCTACAGGAAGAAGACGAAGTTGTCGGCTGCGGGCCGATAGGGGCAGGAACGGACTGGGAAGGCCTCTGGGGGCGACGTCCCGGTGGCACCTGCTCAACAATGATCACCTCGTTCTCTGGGGGATGTTGCAAATCAAGCTGCATCGTGGTCCCCGCAGAGGAAGGCAGATCTGCTCTAGTAGCAGGAGCGGGTTCTGACACGGGGACATTGTGTCGGCCGGCAGCCAATATAGGCAAAGCGATGAGCGTGGCAGCCGATACAGGCAAAGCCGTAGGCGTGGTAGCAGGTGTGAGTGACATTGGAGTAAGATCTATCTCCTCCACGACTTCCTGAATCCTAACACCAGAGGCGGGACGTCGTCCAAGGTTTACAGGCTCCCGGGACAAAACTGAGGGACCAGCGTCGGTCTCCATATCCTCGGAAGACGAGGGTGGAAGCTCGACCCTATCGAGATTGAGTCCCTTGGCACGTTGGACAGCCAACTTGACATGCTCCTAACTCCTGAAAAACTCGATCACGAACCTCCCGTGTTTCTGCATGACCATGAACAAGAGTAAGACAATGTCGGCTGGCAGCCGAGACCCATGGAAAACCAAACAAGTACTGGATAACAAATAAGGTAGAGTAAACCAATATAACAAGGTGTCGGCTGGCAGCCGATACAAAGTAAAGGAGAGGATGCCTTACCAATCCAAGCTCGGTGACGTTTCCGCCACCCCAAAAGTTGATGACGGTGACCTTTTTTGATGTGAGAGTAGGCTTGAGGAACTTCTCAAGCGTCTCATGGTCGACACCGCAAAATCCCCCATTCCAATCGTCAGCACCTTCAAGAGAAGCCTGGAACCAATCGACTGGCTTAACAATCCCAGTGTACTTCCTGAATGTTGTCCACCGATCATCATCCCCGCGTACCTTTGGGTACGTCATGTTGAGAGTAACAAGTGGCAAAGATTCCATCACCGTCTTCTTGAAACCCCCCCGAAGACACGGCTTGTAATACACCGTCTAAACATACCATTCAGTATCTTCGTTTGCCCAAACCGCAGAAAGAAGATCCCGTTGCTTTTCGCTCGTTATGAACAACATCGGGATTGGGTAAAGCGGCCGAGTTGGAGTGACGTCGTCATCGTCCATCGCGAGGTCGTCATCCGTAAGTGGGACCTTCGAACGATCCGCGAGCGCACGAATATTCGCTCTACTCGTTGGGACCGAGACTCGCCAACACTGTACCCGAAGTAGACGATGAGGAGTGGGTCCTTCTCAATGCCGGCTTGGCCAACAGCTGCGTCAATCTCTTGCACGACATCAGCAATTGTGTCCGCAAATTTGCACTCGAAATACAGCTTCTCGGAATCGACCTCCTCCGTCGTGACCTGGACCGGAGAATATGTCTGCAGGATACTGCTGAATATGGGCGGCGCAACCCTGTTCTTCGACTTGTCCGTCGTCGGATTCATTGCGCTTGCGCGACCATTTAGCCACTCATTCCCGTCCGTGTATTTCTTCAGGTCGGTCCAGATGTTGCGCACGACACTCGCGGTGAAATGGTGCTCCTTCTCCAACTTGTCCCACTCAGCATCTAGGTATGGCGACGAGTTCACATCCTTGCAAGGAAGCGGATACCTCTTCAGTTGATACATAAGCTCGTTCATTATGACCCGGTCGAGCTTCTTGTCGCGGCACCAGTCCGGCACTGTGAGTCTATCTTTCGTCCTGCTGTTAGACTTGATGCAGATGCGATTCGCAATGACCTCCGCTGCAAGCTCTTCAAGGTCGCAGTCACGGAGACCCAGTGTGGGAACAAGGTCAGTCTTCCTGATGTTGGAGATAGGAGACCGCTTGATCAATCGAGGCTCTTTGCCATTGTCCCCAATGAGCTCACCTGCTTCGCAGGCATTGAAGACCTCAATCCACGTATTCCAGGCCTTGTCACGGACAAATACTAAGGGGAGCTTAAAAGACAGCCACCTTCTCGTTCACAAAGTGCGCCATGATTTGCGCCTTCACAGCCTGAAGAACAACCACACAGATTCAGATGAATGAAGGCAAGAAGAAGGACTGTCGGTTGGCAGCCGATAGGTGGAGATAGATGAAATGTGTCAGCTGCCGGCCGATAGGAATGGCAGAGGGTAACGTTACCTCGAAGGCCGGTGATGGCTTCCTGCCTCCCTTGTGTGGCTCAAGGCACCTAAGTCGCTTCCATGCTGCCCTCCCGAGCTCCGCGCATGATCGAAAGGACTCCTTCGCGACCTTCTCAGCAATATTAAGGTTGAGGGCGTTCGATACCCTCACAAGATCGGTGGGGTCCCTTGAGAACACTGGGATAATTTCGAATTTGAGAAGCTCCTTCTTGGCTTCCGATCTGTCGGGGTACTCGTCCGCCAGCTCGCGGCAGGCTGTTACTGTATGCTGACCTCCGATGATATACCAGTGGACACTAGAGTGTTGCCACCACGGAATTTTCGGGGCGGTGTCGACGTCTGTCTTGTTAACCTTCGACATATCCAACTCTCCTGGCATTGAATCCATGACAGCCATCATCCCGCTATCGCTGGCAAGTGGCTCCCGTTTCAGCGGAATTCCATGGATCTCAGGCTTCTTCCGAATTGCCCCGTAGCCCTTGTAAATGGCCTTAACCTGCGAAGAACACAGAATACATGAACAATCATGAACAATAGATGAACAGCTTTATGTATCGGCTGCCAGCCGATACATAAAGCTGTACCTCATAACAGAAGGTGAGAAAAACATAATACCTGGTTCAGACGTTCTTTCGCAATGCGTTTGTACCTGAGCTCGTCCGAAGCAATGTGCAGCTTCTCGCTAGGAATAACGCCCGGCAGCCTCCGCTTCTTGTATGGGAATAGGTGACCAAGACTAGTCTCGAATGCCTTGTAAATGGCGTCAATCTCGACGCCCTTCATCTTTGATGTCATTTGGTTGCCTTTAGTCAAGGCCTTGTCTAGTGAATACTCGATGACATCCTTAGACGACTTTGCCCGTCTCTTGGGCTTGCTGGGATCTTGAGACCCCTGGACGTAGTCATCGTCGTCATCGCCAAGATCAACCATCTCTGCTGCAGGTCGCTTCTTCTTCGAAGGAGTTGGCTTCCTCTTTGACGACGATGGATTCGCAGCCGCGGTTGCATCGAGTGCATTGTTTACGGCCAACCTAGCGTAATCCATAGCAGATCACGCGTCCACGAACTCCTCCAAGGTCGCAGGCGCAGTTCCGTTGAAGGTCATGCCCTGTTGAATCGCCGCCTCTCCGCAAACCGCCTCAGTGCATTTTGCCCACAGCAGTGATACAGCTATGTAGTCGGTCGGGGCGGAGGGATCCTTCAGGGGTGGAAGGCTTATCAGAACGTCGACATGATCCACATTCTCCACAATTTCGAACACATTACCATACCCAGGGATCATATTACCCTTGAGCATGATTGAACAAGCAATATCAATTCGCTGGCTGGGGAGGACCCTCCAGCATAGTCTCCATTACTCGATCGCTGGATTTGCCGCCCATACATCTCGTGGGACGATGTCTCGGTGCCTGACTTCTGTCTGAGCAAGCTCGATACCTAGCAATCTAGCTAGGACTCGTGGTTTTCTGCAGAAAAAAGTCATGTGAGTGTATATTAGTAAACGCCAGCTGATACACTAAGCATATCTTATCGGCTGCCAGCCGACAGTGACCATGGTCAAGGCTGGCGTCCGAATGCATAGTTCATCTGTGAGGCATGCATTATTTACGGCGATAATCTAATGACCTATTCCAAATAGCATGCTATCGGCTGCGAGCCGACAGCGTGAAAGCTATCGGCTGCCAGCCGATACATGAAGCACAATAAGGAAACGAGCTATAAGCAAGCTCTCAGTTGCCAGCCGACAGCATAGAAGCTATCGGTTGCGAGCCGATACAATAAGCATTCTAAGGTAAACGAGCTACAGCATAGGAGCTACCGGCAGCCAGCGTATACACTAAGCATTCCAAGAGAACAAGCTACAGCATAGGAGCTATCGGTTGCCAGCCGATACACTAAGCATTCTTATGTAACGAGCTAAAGCATAGGAGCTATGAGCTGCCAGCCGACAGCTTGAGAGCTATCGGCTGCCAGCCGACACACGAGGCACAAGAAGATCACGAAGAGCTCAAAATGAAACGACGCCAATCGAAACGACACAAATTGAAACGTCACCAAGAGCTAAATCGACTTACCTCTTCGACGAAGCCATCAGAACTGTATTGGCTGGCGAGTGCTCGATGTCGGTGCGTAAATCGCCTCCGCTCCCGCACAAAGCTGTCGGCTGGAGCGTAAGGAATGTCGGCTGCTGCTTCCGCTCCCGCAAGACTCTGTCGGCTACTACGTAACTTCTGTTGGCTGCTGCAAGAAACCCCAAACCCTAAAACTAAACACTATCAGCTGCCAGCAGAGTAACGGCTTAGGCAAGAAAGCAAAGAGGAGAGGAGAGAGCAGGAAAGGAGAGAAGAGAGAAGACAGCAAGAAAGGAGAGAGGAGAGGAGAGAGCAAGTAGCAAATGAGAGGAGGAGAGAAATGAAAATGAGAGAGGAGAGGAGAGCAAATTGCAAATGAGAGCGAATGAGGGAGGGTGAAAGGTTTACCCCCTCCGGAATTTTCGCAATGATGGCTATCGGCTGCCCGTCGATTTGTGCCTTGCCCGCTTTTCAATCAGCTTGCCCGCTCTCGCATACACTTGCCCGCCCGCCAAATTTTTCTGAAGCTCGCGACGCCAAAACGTCATTTCAAATTTATTCATCCATTTCATCATTGCTTTTCGTCCTGCCTAGCAATTAGCCCTCCAAAAATTTTAAATCATTTGAAATTTGAGTTTGAAATCTTCTTGATTTGAGCGCCATCCACGCTGTGGTGTTTCAGATGGCTACCCTTTCCCAACTGTTTCTGACATTTTATTTCATTTCTCCAGTGTTTCCTGACGCTCTGAGCAATTTGCTTTGCTGTTTTTGTTGTTTTCCCTGGCCAGAAGTAGTGAAGAATTGTGTCATTGTGTTCCCCGTGTTAGTGCGCTTCTTTCTATATAGAGAGCGGTAGATAGCAGCCTTTTATTACTCCGATTAGAACAATTTAATACCTAGAGGCTCAATACCCTAGTATTAGACGCCTGCCGACATAGTGCATCACACCAGCCAATACGATTCCTTAGGAATTAATCGAATCTCTTTATATCGGCTGCCAGCCGATATTGTTGATTAGACTGTCGGCGCCAGCCAATACAGAACTATCACGTGTTTCTCATTGACTAACTTGTCTCCCGGGTTTTGAAGTACAAGGTATCGGCCGGCAGCCGATACCTGAAGCGGTTGTACCAGGTCCATAAACACGTAATTCTTTATAATGGGAATATATACTGATTTTGGTAATTAGAGAGACTTCCATTTAGATCGATTCTCACCTGCTTATTTACCACATCATCAGGTTATTACTGATAATGATGAATTTTCTCAATATAAAAGAAAATAAGAGAAAGGAAATCATAATGCAAGCTAAGAAATATGTTCCCCGAAGAGAAAATTTTATTGATATGAAAGCACAAATACAATTTATTGGTGTAATTGTAGACCTCCAACAGGTAGGCATTATATTATCCACCAATCACGATGTGGCGGAGAGGAGGTATCACCACTACAATCTTTCTTAGAGAATACACGTTCCTCACTACGTATGTATTTAGAGAATGCATGCTCGTCCATCTCGATAAGCGCACCACTTCTACGACGCTTCAATGCACGTCTCCGTAATAGACGGTGAGTCGTGGACGATAATACTGCAGGTTGAACGCGAGTGTTTGCCACAAGAGACAAGGAGCAATGAGCAACAGGATTCGGCAAGGAACTATTTTGATCAAATCGAGCTAAATAGGCACAGCCATCTATGACGGAGTTGCGAAACACAACTTCACCTTGAGGTGCCGCTGCAACTGACGTCATCACACCGATTTGATCATGGCGGGTTGCAAAACTTGGTTGATTCTGAATAGGGGGACTGTCTACTACACTGTCCTTGTCATTATCCATGTCCTCCTTCGTGTAATTTATAGCCGACGCGTTGTCCGCAGCACAGTAGATCAACCGTCCCCGCCTTCGTTTCGAGAATGTTCTTGAGTCTTCACTTGTAAAGGAAGGATCTGACACCGTTAAAGGACCAATTACAAGATTTGCTCGCAAAGCACATGATGGAAGTGGAGAGAGCTGACGTCCAACGGCAGCAACCTGGTTTATAAACACACCTAGAAAGTGAGTCCATGACACTAAGTGCAATGAAAAAGGTACACAATATAACAACGCATTTAATCACGTATGTCCAGGGGATACACCAATCGATCCACAATATATCTCCATCTAAGCAACCGATAAACATAAGGTTCCTAGAATAAAAATTAGAATGATACCAATGATGAAAGTATTCAAGGCAAATTCTTCCCAGTGATTCGGTCCTGATTCCACAAATATGGAAGATTACGGCTCAAGAGCTTATACAACTCTGAGTCCTTCGACAGTTCATTATGCGTGGGTCTACGATAGCGCATAGTCTCATGAAAATTCTCAAGACCGTTCGAATGCACGACAAGACATATCTCGCCTATTCTTTTTCATAACTCGGACTTTGGCTCCTCCGGACAAGAATGGTTCCACGGAACAGTGAAAAGTGTGTTCTTTGTGGGCACCACAATGCAAGTCTTAGGCTTGGAATTGACGATGAGCAAGTTATCGTCATTGAAATTGGCACCCTTCCTAGGATACAACCGCCGCCGAGGATATTTTAAGAGGATGGGATTTGTTGTGCCGGGGTACTTGGCGAATGCGTAATTCTTCAACAACAGATTATTGCATTGGTTGGAAGCCAAGACAAGTCCAGGGGCAGCGTCTGACTTCGAGAACAAAAAGGAGCAGAGTCCATGGACAACTTTAGGATCTACGGTACTCCCGAGTTGTATGTCAATGACTATTAAGCTCGAGTCGAGCTAAATGGTCTTCTAACTACAAATGCTTCGCGGTTTGTTGATGAACAGTTTTCTTAAAGACCATTTAGCTCGACTCGAGCTAAATGGTCTTCAAGATAACCGTTCACGCTCACCTTGAAGCAGTTGTATCTAGATGACTATTTAGCTGGACTCGAGCTAAATGGTCTTCTTTTTATAAATGCTTTGGGGTTTGTTGATGAACAGTTTTCTTGAAGACCATTTAGCTCGACTCGAGCTAAATGGTCTTTAAGAAAACTCTTCGTCACGCTAACCTCAAAGCATTTGTAAGAAAGAAGACCATTTAGCTCGAGTTGAGCTAAATGATCCTTCAACAATTATCTCCCAAGACTAACTCAAATTATATATTCGTGGATGACCACTTAGCTCGAGTCGAGCTAAATGGTCTTCGTATAAATAATTCAACTAGACGAATTCGTGAACTCGAATCATTTGTATGTGGATGCCCATTTAGCTCGACTCGAGCTAAATGAGCTTGTCCATATTACATGCATTCGTGATAAGAAATTGCCTCGATATTCGTGCACAGTGATCTTTAAGAATGATTGTTGGGAACTGTGCACAAGTAGAACTGTATTTTTGCCTCGATTTCCATGCACACAACCTCCGACAAAATCCACTTTGTCAGCAGGAATGCACCTCGATGAAGGCAACATATGACCAATCAACAACAAATTTTGACTTGTTACACATTGAAATTGAGGTTATTGATCGAACTCACCCTCACGCCGTGCCTGACAGCTGCAATAATTTAACAAAGGCCCTGGGCATCCTCAAAAGCAGCATGCGCATCAATACTCAAGCTACTAAGAGTCCCAAACCCTAATCAGAATTTACTAAACTGGAAGCACAAATGGAAAACGAAGTATAGGCGAAACGGAGTATAGTGAGACGAAGGGCAAAGGTGCGGAAGTGCGGAGGTGAGGCCAAGGGCAAAGGTGCGGAGGAGCGGAAGAGCAGAGGAGCAGAGCAGCGGAGCGGAGCAGAGAAGCGGAGCGGAGAAGCAGAGCAGCGGAGCGGAGCAGAGAAGCGGAGCGGAGAAGTGGAGCAGAGAAGCGGAATAGTGTGCAATGAGAAAGAAGTGCGAGCAACACCAAGGGGGAAGAAAAATGGCGCCAAAAAAGAGCACCAACTCGACAGAGGAAGGGCGCCAAGAAAGGCCACTAACGGTCAGAGAATTTTGAGTAAAAGCGGTTTTAGGGTTTAGGTCTTGGTCGTGCATTGGTCAAAAAGGAGGGAACTTCGGGAGGAACGGGGACATCTTGGGAGAGTAAAAATCATTTGAAGTTAACTCACCGAGAAATCCGGAATATTTCTAAAAGTAGAAATTACATAATTGTAATTAAAAAAACCGGATTCGCGAGGAAAATGGATAACCCAAACTCAAATTAACAGAATAATCACATATTGGGCATTAGAATGTTAACCCGTAAATGCGCCGAATGTCGAAAAACGGTTCTCGAATGAAGAAGATATGGCTATTTGAGCAATAAACAAACAATCATGAGTAATCGTTTTTCGACATTCGATATGGCTAATCATGAAATCACTTAGGTTATGCTCCAAATAAAGTCTAGTTTGTATTGTAAAATTTGCAAGCCCATAAAATAAAGTATGAATTAATGGAATGCACTTTAGTGAAGAAAACTCTTCTTTTTTATTGGATCTCCAAGCATGGGGCATGTATCATCATTGCAAGCCAATTATGTGAAATTAAAAATAGTTTTTCATGATTTGCTTTTTCATGGTCATGATCTTAAGGTGATTCTTAACAACTTTGTAGTGAGAAGTTTTCTGATCATAATAATTTTGCTATTCGATTTGCAATGATGTTTTGTCAACAAAAAAAGTGACAAAATGGATGATATTTGAGGAGCTATATCTCCTTCATCCACCGTTGGATTTCAACTTAATTTTTGGGATGGCCTATAATTAGAGCCTAATTTAAGTGATAGAAACCTTAACAAGATCTAAGATGTTTTGAAGATAAGGCATGAAATTTTATGCAAAGGGTATAGTCTTCGACTATTTTTCCTCTGTAAAAGTTTTGGTAGTTTGTACCATTCATTTGCATGGCTTTTATTTGAGCCAAGAATTGTTTTTGGTAAGTTTTCTGGCGTGTTAATGTATGGTGAGTCAATGTTTTATTAGTTAAGAAATTAGTCAAGTTTAGATCAAACCATAAAACCGTAATACAAAACTCCAAACTCTGGACCATAACTAACTTAACTTTTGATATTTAAAAAATCGATAACTTTAATAATAAAACTTTTACCACTGTTGCAAACATTGTTTACCACAATTCATTCGACTACACAAAGAGAAATAAAAACTTCTAGTTGTTGAAGAGATAGTGTCATTTGTAATTTGAACCTTTACAAGATTAGCTTAAATAGAGTATAGGGAGAAATACATGAAAATATTTAATTACATGAGACTTATACTTAATAAATACTCAGAGAGAAAAAGAATTGTTCTCGTCGTGTACCTTGGATTGATGTATTCTTGAATGATTTAATTTTATTTTATACTAAATTAAGTACGCAGAACTTCGAAGAGTTTTATAGAGATGTGATAAAGTATCAAATTGATAGTAGAATTATAGAGTAATTATGTGAATCTATTTGTTTTACTTCCATATTTCAATCCTAATGTTAGGTTTGTTTTGGTGAATTAGCATGTGAAATGGTGGACGCTATTAACATTTGCTAAGCCTTTATGCCTAGCGTTTACACTCAATTTATCAAAATCAACGGGTGATGTGAGGTATTGTGAGAATCGTATTTACTGAAATACGTGTAATATTAAAAGATTAATACTTTGTACATTAAAACAATTATAGTAAGTATAATATTGAATTTATTTAAATGTGATTCTATAAGATTTTTAATGTGCTTCTACTTAATTAGGTGTGGTATATTAAGTATGATATTCAATTATGCTGAATGTGGTATTCTACAAGTTGATATTATAAACATAATAATCAATATATTTCTGTGAGATACTATTATATAAGTATTTAGACAGTGAATAAGTTGAGCAATTATAAGTTTATTACTTACTTTTTCAAGTGTATTATTCCATATATGATATTTAAAGTATAATATTACCGGTTTAGAATTTAGTTTTGTTAACATTCAGTGAGTAAATATCTTTTACGTATTCTATGTGTGATATTCAAAAGTAATAATATTTAGTTTTACTTCAATTCTTATGCAAAGATGATTTTTACATTATGGTATTTTGAACCTATTTCCAAAAATTTAGAATGTATCCGCATTTACGCTTTCTTCCATTAAAGTTGCTATCTAGCTTCTATCTTTACTTTTCAATCCTAAATCTTTCACTTCAAAAATAATTAACCCTTAATCCTGAACCCTTAATCCTATAACCAAAACCTTAATTCCTAAACTCTTTAGCCTAAACCCTATACACTAAACCGTATACTAAACCCTTAACCCTAAACACCTAACTCTGAATCATAACTACTACACTGTAAAATATTTTAAACTTGGTAGTTACTTTGAACTCCAATCCGTATGAAAAAATACCGAAAAACACAAATTTTAGAATTCGTCCGTCGAACACTAGATAATTTTTGAGGAAAACTAGTTAAAGGTATTTTTTAGTATTACGTAAATTATTTTAAGAGTATAAAGATTAAATTGATTTATAGAATATAGAATAAAAACCATATGTAAAAAAATAATTCCGTACAGTTTTCAGACAAGGTTTAAAAAAAAGTTATCATTTATTAAACTAGGTTAAAATTATTATGAGGTTACGCGTTTAGCAATTGATCCTTATGATTGAAGTTAGACTAGACCCTTTGCATAAAATTTCATGCCTTATCTTCAAAACATCTTAGATCTTGTTAAGGTTTCTATCACTTAAATTAGGCTCTAATTATAGGCCATCCCAAAAATTAAGTTGAAATCCAACGGTGGATGAAGGAGATATAGCTCCTCAAATATCATCTATTTTGTCACTTTTTTTGTTGACAAAACATCATTGCAAATCGAATAGCAAAATTATTATGATCAGAAAACTTCTCACTACAAAGTTGTTAAGAATCACCTTGAGATCATGACCATGAAAAAGCAAATCATGAAAAACTATTTTTAATTTCACATAATTGGCTTGCAATGATAATACATGCCCCATGCTTGGAGATCCAATAAAAAAGAAGAGTTGTCTTCACTAAAGTGTGCATGGAAATCGAGGCAAAACTACGTTTCTACTTGTGCACAGTTCCCAAGAATCATTCTTAAAAATCACTGTGCACGAATATCGAGGCAATTTCTTATCACGAATGCATGTAATATGGACAAGCTCATTTAGCTCGAGTCGAGCTAAATGGGCATCCACATACAAATGATTCGAGTTCACGAATTCGTCTAGTTGAATTATTTATACGAAGACCATTTAGCTCGACTCGAGCTAAGTGGTCATCCACGAATATATAATTTGAGTTAGTCTTGGGAGATAATTGTTGAAGGATCATTTAGCTCAACTCGAGCTAAATGGTCTTCTTTCTTACAAATGCTTTGAGGTTAGCGTGACGAAGAGTTTTCTTAAAGACCATTTAGCTCGAGTCGAGCTAAATGGTCTTCAAGAAAACTGTTCATCAACAAACCCCAAAGCATTTATAAAAAGAAGACCATTTAGCTCGAGTCCAGCTAAATAGTCATCTAGATACAACTGCTTCAAGGTGAGCGTGAACGGTTATCTTGAAGACCATTTAGCTCGAGTCGAGCTAAATGGTCTTTAAGAAAACTGTTCATCAACAAACCGCGAAGCATTTGTAAAAGGAAGACCATTTAGCTCAAGTCAAGCTAAATGGTCATCAAGATAACTGTTTATCAACAAACCGCGAAGCATTTGTAGTTAGAAGACCATTTAGCTCGACTTGAGCTTAATAGTCATTGACATACAACTGCTTCGAGGTTGGCGTGATGAACTGTTTTCTTGATGACCATTTAGCTCGGCTCGAGCTAAATGGCCATACTATTTTCTTAATGGTCATACACATTTCGGAATGCAGGTATATTAATTTACCATTGATTACTCATGATTGTTTGTTTATTGCTAGCATTTGGGTAATCATGGAATTGAGTGAATCCGATGGCGACGGAGATTTTCAGCGTCTTTTTTTTGACGTAGTGGATTTACTAATTTTGCTTAATATATTTTTGTCTAGAGTTTATCCATTGGTACTAATACGTCTTTGTTTGTGGTCTCATAGGACTTAGATGTCCCTTCCGAGCTTTTTCTTCCGATTCATTTAAAAGATTGCCCCGGACTGCCAAGAAGCAAATGGTTTTCAAAATTTGTGACCCTTCTGAACAATAGAGGGGACATTGTAGGCGAAGGTATTTGTCAGACTCTGGACGCTGAAAGAATGTTAGAGAGTAATGACGAGCCCGTATGTGAAGATCAGGTACTTGTGCAGATCGTGAAGTGTTTGAATTTCGACTTCGTACTTGCTGAGACCATATATGGAACTAGGAGTTGGAAGCTTAGCTATGCTATCCATGAAGGTTGGTCACTACTTGATCATATACGAGTGGATCAATTTAACGTCAATGTTTATGCCCGCGATCATCCAAAGAGGAAGGGGGTGCCCTTGGCCTCACCTCCGCACTTCCGCCACGGGGACTCAGTTCAGTCCTTCACAACCTAGACGTCCCTTTGTTCCGCTTCCGCGTAAGCTATTCTTGCAGCTTGATAATTCCGCAAAGGACAACAAGAACAGATTTGTGATGGCCTTTTGCTCTTTGCCGACCGCTCGGCGCATATTCAAGGAGGTCATTGTTGGGTTCCCGATTGTTGGCCACACTCACGAGGATATTGATGCCCATTTCAGTTACCTTTCCGAGCTCATCAAGCGGAAGAACACATACGTTCTAGGCGATCTCATGAAGGCTTTCATGGACTCGCAGAAGACAGTCACCTTCATTCTTAAATTTGTTCAAGAGGTTGCGGATTTCAAATCCTACGTTAAGGACTTTCATCACGACGGTGTCAACAAAATTGTTGGACTTGGTGATATGCATCTTTTCAAGTTCTGGGTGGAAGAGGACGGTGATGATTGTCGCTGGCCTATCATGAGGTATAAGAGGAAATCGAGTGATTCTTCATGGCTCCCACCCGGTCCCCCCGTCAAGATGTGGACTTCTGACGAGCAAGGGAGACCTAGAATTCCACATGGCGACCCACGTCCTGTTCCATTTAAGCCGTTATGGGGCGTCACGGAGGTTAACCCCAACAAGTTGAACTCTGTGAAGGAGCAAGCTCGTGCCTCGGAGTGCAATGACAAGCAGGGTTTCATCAAGCAGGGTATTTCTAAATTCATTGAGTTCTGGAAGACCTGTATGGCGCGTAATAGACGTTACTGCGAGGAGATGGCTGGACCTGTTGGCTACTAGGAGCGTATCAACTGAGAGATCAATTCACCATTACCGTCTACCCCTGACGTTCTTGTGGAAGGAATTTGGCCTATTTCAGACTCGACTCGTGATCATTCTCGAACCTCGCTCGATTCTGGATCTAGCTCTTCTCACTTACAAGACATTACGCCTGAGGATGATGCAGATGCTTATCCTTACTGTGGTCCTGCTAAAGACCGACCGAGGCTCAACTTTAATCCATTTCGTGATGTCCTTCTTGGAGACTTCATCTTATGCCGCCCCAACGACGACCATTTCCTTCCTGTCTAGCTGGGGCGTGTCCTTGAGTGTGTTGATATGGCGCCTGGTCCTACCTATGGCAATTTCAAGATCGAATGGTGGACACCTATGCGAGCTAAGAAGGAAGAAAAATCGATCATCGCTAGGGAGTGCTAGACTCGCCGCTGGCATAAGGAGCCTTGTCTTCCTCAGATTGTGAATGTGAACATTGTTCTGTTCTCTCATAGGATGCAGTCACATGCAAGGAAAGGTCCACCAGCTACACATATCATTCCCGAGCAGGCCGCTGCAGCTGCAATGTCTAACCTTGAGGCTGCTTGAACTGTTTTCTAAGGTGTTCTGCATACATTTGTGTCGGCTTCCGGCCGACACGCTTCATGTGAGCCTCTCTCGCATCCTCCCAATCTATGTCGGACCTGCTCTGCACTTGTCGGCTGCCGGCCGATACTGATCTTCACTCATATACTTTCGCACCAGCAACTCCGACGTCCTATCAGCTGCCAGCGGACACGACGCTCTACCTGCTGGTTTCATATCCGACTCACCTCACTACTGCGTTCCATGTCTATAGTCTCTGCGTACCTGTTGTATTTTCGCTATGACATACTTTTCATTATCAATATGCTAGAGCTCTTTTTTCACATTTGCTTTACTCATCCCATTAATCTTGATTACATTTTTCGGCTGGCGGCCGATACGTGACTTAGCTTCCTATGGCTTTCCGATACAGTATATCCTACTTTGTCTTTACTGTAGCGATCATTGTAATGTACACTTACAATGTACTCCTCTTCTTTCATTATTCTCGCGTTTCTCGGCCTGCGGCCGATATTGGACTTTGCTATTCATAACATTATATTATTGTATCCCTCTCAATCATATTGAATTGATCAGTGTATGAATGAGTGTGCAGCCTTTAGGATTCTGTTTCTGAGCTGTGATCTGATAATTTGTTACTACTACTTCGTAATATTCCTGGGGCTTCTATCGGCGGCCGTCTGATACAGCATCTCAGCTAATATTGGGTTGGGGACGGGATCTACGGTCTACGGTCTAGGGTTTAGGGTTTAGGGTCTAGGGTCTAGAGTATAGAGTTTAGGGTTTAGGGTTTTGGGTTTAGGGTTTAGGGTTTAGCGGTTTTCTTTGTATTGGCCTTCGGCCGATATAATTTCAATAGTTTATTTTTTGGTAATTTAGATAGTTTTATTACTTTACATGCACTTTTGAATATATCTTGCTTGATTTTCAATATATCTTGCTTGGTTTTCTATTATTTATTAATTTGCCATACATTTTGATACTTATTTTTTAAGTGAAAACATCCATAAGTACGGAATTTGTCCATAATTACTTAAATATCCGTTGATTACACCAATAAAGTTTATTTGTGCTTTCATATCAATAAAATTTTCTCTTGGGAGAACATATTTCTTAGCTTGCATTATGATTTTCTTTCTCTTATTGTCTTTTATAACGAATTACGTGTTTTAGTCTTTATAGTGCATTTGATAGATAGTTTAAGACCTTCTCTCATGCTACTTCTCTTGGAGCTTTAAACTTCACATGTGACATTATGAACGGAGGCTCGCACTCGCAAGGTGCACGAAAGCTTAAAACTGTCATTGATAGTAAACATAGTATGCAAATAGTTAGTAATACTTTAGAAGTTGTGGGTGATGTTTAGGGTTAAGGGTTTAGGATTTAAGATTTAGAATTTAGAGTTTAGGATTTTAGGGATTTAGTTACCTTGTCCAGGTAGATGGTGAAGTTCTTGGTCTTACATGAGAGAAGGAGAATGAAAATTGACGCCTGTACCTCCTTGGATGGAAGTAGTGATGAACTACTCATTTATCCATCTATGATGTCATGCATGAAGATAGCCTTTTTGTCTTATTGTGGAATCATTTTATCGGTCCCTCTCCATTTAAATTAACAAAAAGAAATTAAATTAGCCCTTTATAGAAATAGAGGAGCAATATTTGTTTGTGCTCAGAGTCAATATTGTTCTGGAGATGGTACCAAGTTTGGACTAATGATGGGTATTTTCCAGAAGTCATTATGTTTTTTAAAACTTCTTTGTAATAATATGATTAGGAGGGAGTTGAGAATGTTGTGTACGTTTGTTTCTCTTGGAAAAATTAGTAATTGTGATACATGTTACTTAGCTAGGCAATATGATGGATATTGTGCAGAATGTCTATTGTTGTCAAGGTGTGCTTTATTTTATGAAATCTTAAAGTTGTCTCGATACCTTTAATTTTGTCTTTATAATAGTTGTTGCAAAGGAAGTTTAGAGAGTTACATAATGTAGTTTAAACCTTTGAAGTTATTTGCCGTGATACACTTTATTTATGCTCTACGATAGGTAATGCATAGCGATTCCTATAATGTCTTTTTAGTTTGTTATTGTTGAAAATTCTTTATTGTGAGGTTTTTGTGATAAATTATAATTGGGATTCAGAATAAGTATTATTTATAATGTATTATATGAAGGACTTGAGTATATAAAATCCATGACAGTCTTTATAATAATACTCATTTTAACTTTATCCATTACGGAGAAAGTTGAAATGCCTCATGACCTCTAAGAAATACCCATCATGAGAAGATTGAGAAATGCATCACATTCTAAACAAAATACCCATTCCATTGTACATGAGAAATAAACCACAACTACATGGGGAGAATACTCATCCAAAAGAGACTCTGAAATGAATCACAACTCCTCAAGCTTATGTCTCTTGTCCTTGTAATCATCGAATTGCAAATCTACAGTAGGGATAATGCATCATTTAACTAAATATGGACTTTGGGCTTATTTATGGACTTTAAAACATGGGGAGATCCCTCCATCCATGACCTTAAAATCTACATATTTGAAGAGTATCTTCTTAGAACCTAGATTATAGAAATCATTTTGCAACTATTGTTCTTAATTGTAGACCGTGGATTGTCCATATTTAGTTAAATATGTCATGAAAATGATTATTCAATATTTAGAAGAATATGTCTTTTCAATATAAACTATACTAATATGCCTAAGTTTTAAATGCATGCTTTAAACATCTATACAAAAGAAAAATAATGGGAAAAAAACATACTTCATATAAAGCTTCAATGGTGCTTGAATTATAAATCTCTCTCGATGCCAAAATGATATCTACCCACATTTATGTGGACAAATACATATTGGCCATCAACTTTCATTAGAAGGCTCTTTCTTAAAGAGTGCAACCGGCGTTTCTTGGAGACCGCAACAGCCATTGGAATTGTTTCTTCGAATTCCTTGGAATTTTCGATTGGGAACTCCCGACGGCCGTTTCTGAAAATTTTGAATTCAGATATGGGCCTTCGAGCTCAAAATTACCCTAGAAGCCTACTCCTTGGCATTTTATGAGTATACATTCAAAATTTGGGAGCTCTTTACCCCTCCCCCTCCCTTGCCCCTGGGAAACTCTCGTAGCACTGATTTCTAGTGATTTTCAAAATAGGCACAAATCAAGGGTGGATTCCCTCTCTCCCTTGCAAATTTTACGTCTATGTAGAAAATCTGGAATAAAAATGTTTTTTGGCGAAGTCTCACCATTCATTATCTTGATGTTTCGCATATCTATTTCCCACTAGATCTTGAGATAAGAAAGAGCGCGGGAAGTGGTTGGACTATTCTGAATGACCTTCAGTGTTGCCGTGTTGATTCATGTTCCTCATTTTCTGGAGTTCATTCTCCTCATTTAGGGTTCTCGGCTCCATTGGCGTTTTTGATTCTTCCGCTCTCTACCTTGCAATTCAGATGAGCTCCACCCAAGCCTTTAGGTATGACTTCACTATATTTGTCAATGTTTAGAATTGTTTCTGCAATATGGTGCGTAACAGTGCTTCTTGCAATTTATATTGATAATTCTGTAGAATTTTGTCGTTGTGAACGTATAGAAGCCAAAGTTTTGTACCGGATACATCTTAGTCGCCTTTAGTTCTTTTCTGCGGAATTTATGTTTGTAATATGAGTATAATTCAGCTTTCATGTTGGATGCATCCTTATCAAGTGCACTTCTACTACTTTTAAAGTAGAAGGAGGTGTGCAAGCATTCTGATATAGATGTCGCAATTATCGGATATGCAGAAACCCAGAACATGAATTTTAGCTTGAGTCAAGCTAACTTGAAGGACATTCGATACTATGCAGTTTAACTCAAGTCGAGCTAAAGTGTTTGACATGTTGTATCATCTAGTATGCTTTAATGTGTTGGCTTTGATGACATTCAATTTAGCTGGACTTGAGCTAAAGTGGAGGACATTCCATATCATGTAGTTTAGCTCAACTCGAGCTAAAATTCGCAACCACGTAAGTGATATTGGTGAGATGGGTATGATATTAATTGTCATACATTTTAGCTCGAGTCGAGCTAAACTACATGATTTAGAAGGTTCTTCACGTTAGCTCGAGTCGAGCTAAAGTGCATGATGTTGAATGTCATCCAATTTCCACTATATCATACAACTCAAAGCTGAATAATAAATTTACCATTAAGATAAACTATCATCAAATTATTGTGATGTAACACTCATCTATTATAAGGCTATGATTTCATATGGTAAGTATTGCAATTTAGCTCGACTTGAGCTAAACTGTTTGAGGCGACATGATATTAATTTCTGAATGCACTTTGGAGTGATTGTTTGCATAACCTAGAATCAATATTCCATGTTCCCATGCTTGTATAGTATGGAACCCTCCTTTGCTGAAGAAGATTCCATTTTTTCACCAATTAAACCATCATATTTGTCGTGAGTTACCAAACCAAGTAGGACCAAAAACAACCCAATTTACCTCTAAAACCTAACAAAAGGTCCACCTTCCGGGTAACGTTCCACAGAGACTCTGTGAAGTGTGAAACAATGCGTAATCTGGTTGGGGCTACCGGTTCAACGCTGCAACGACCTACCACAATCCGGTTTACAGAACCGGTGACTCGTACAAGAGGATTCAATCGGGTTCAACCCAAAAACCCCAAGGTAGCCGGATGATTCCTGATCCAGTTCCCCTTCTCAAGGTGGGTGCGCTACTGCCTGGGTGTCACTAAGTAACCAATGGTGATTTAGTTTAACCTCCGTAAATCCTCGGAGTGATCCTTCCTGTTATTTGGAAGAGTGCAGAATGGTCACTCTCTATCGGTTGATTTAGGTAATCGGAGTTTCACCGGTTTGTTACTTAGTACTTTTTCTCTCTCTCTCCGGAGATCTTCCCTCACAACTACTGCTACCATCCGGTTTTACGTTCCGAACAGTAGGTCACTCCAGCAATTATACGGTTCATTACCCTTCCCAAGTCCAATGATACTTGCGATCCGGATTGCACTGAACGGTATCCCGCCATTCAATCCGCAAAATTTCAACTAAAGTTACTTGGGGCCAAACAGGTATCCGGATTTGCACACAAATCCTAAAAAGGACTTCCCTCGACCGGATATCCCGTCCGGGAGGTTGGTAATCAGGTCGGCTTTACTCGCCAACTCAACACCTCTGTCCAAACCGGATTGTAGCGACAAATCTTACGACCAGCAGACACGAACAAGAACGCTCGGATTCTCCCAATCATACCTCTTACTGACCACGCAACCACTCTAGCAATTCCAATCCGAGCACTAGAATAGAAACCACCGAATTTGCAAGGGACTTTCTGTCACTACAACCGGATCCAGACTGCACTTCCACAAAACAACTCAGAATCACACAACCAAAAGCAAGAACACGAGTTTTTGGATGCAAGCTAAACCTTTACTTACAACTGCAGAAAATACAGAAAAGACCCGAAGCACTCTGCAGAGGCTCGGCTTAGTACTGAGGATCTCCGGATTTCCCGGAAACCCTATTAGATCCGAAATTCCCGGAACCCGAGATTTCCGGGGTGAGTGGGCTAGGCAAGCATCTACTATAGCTGCCTATATGTGAACCGCCAAAACAGTTCACGCTGCGGGAATTGCTTTCTATAAGCTTTAGTTTAGTTTATTCATATTCAAATTCCCTAATTGGGACATTTTAACTAATTCTTCGAGTTCCTGTATAGTGAGACTTGGAACGTCCTTTACTTTTGACCAGTGAAGATGTTTGTCGCCGACCTTCTCATCTAACTTCAGCATTTTGTGTAGTGATCCTCTATTCCACCAATATATATAAGCCTCGAATGTTCTTCTATGCAACACCCAAAACTTGATAATAACTGGATGATTCAAAGGACATATAAGGGCTTCTGGTGCAGTCTCTATCCTCCTCTTCTGAATATTCATATTCTTGGAAAGCTTTGCTGCAAACTCGATATGACCTGGAATGTGGTCTACTCCAACAATCCGCACCTTTCGCACCAGTCCATGGCCTTCCTCCATGTCGCGGACTGATAGAGCTTCTATTCTAGCGTCTTAAGGAATCCGCACCACTCCCGACCCTGTGTCTCGTTCAAATGTGGCTAGCAAAGCGGTTTTTTCCCACGCCATCCCTCGGCTTTTATTTTTTCTAAGCTTTTGGATTGAGTGTTGCCACCAATCCATCTTGTAACCCAGTATTCATTATAATAGGAGAAGAACAATCTCCCAAATTAATACATGGAGTACAATTGAGCTAAAGGTCACTCAGTTATTAGCCACACCGTAAGCATATGTATTATGAAAATAAAATTTCCATTAAATTGGGAGGTCCACTTAGATCAAAACATTATGAAGAATGCATGTCATGAGATGAATAAAATAAAACAAAGTGATTAAGTCCATTTTGATAGCAATATGGAAAGCACTTGTCATAGATTGGATCAACATCGTAATATGAAGAATTGGATTGCATCAACCCATAATTTGAATATATAATAGGAAATGAACAAAATACAATATTATATGTAATTCACTTACGACTATATATTAGAATACAAACTAAAGGGTCTAAGAGTCGTCTATCTGATGCGTAGAGCATCATTGATGGAATACTACTATCTGTAGATGTGAAAAGTTCTCCCACAGATGCCTTGATGATATTAATTTGAATCTCAGGTATTGAAATAGTCGTATCTTGCCCCATTCCGTTGTCCCCCCTAGGTTGCCTTGTTCTAGATTTCCATGCTGTGAAAATGGCATCTGTACTTTGAGATGAAACGTCGACGCCTCTCTCCACCGTCCAACGTAGCTTTTTGTTTACATCCCAATCTGTATAATACTTTTGAACATCCCTATCCCGTGATATGGGACGAAAGAATTCGATTTCTACGGTATTAGGTAAGTCTGGGTTTGAATTTGGATCAGACATAGCACGCCCTATCCAAAATGGACGGCCATCTGTGCCACATGGACGTAGTGCAACAAAATATCCCTTGTAAAGGTCACGCCCAACTCGGAATGACGGAGCTGGTCTATCACGTCTTTGACCTACAAAGTGGTCGTCCTCGCCGTACTCTTCACGAAGTGTCCCCTCCAATGTAAACTCATCTTCTACAGCATGCGCGAGACGAGTTGATGGCCAAAACCCATGTTCCAACTCCGGAGCTTCTTCAAGAGTTGACGGGATACCAGGCTGCTGGGATATTAGTGTATCCATAGGTATACAAAGAGCATCCTTTACGTTGCTCCAATAGTATGAGAGAGGCTCATACAGTCGCCGTGATTCGATTGACTCACGTGATAATCGCTCCCAATGGTCAACAAATCCTGAAACTCCTTTCACAATCTTGGGCAAATGACGCATCTGCATTGGCTGCACAGCTTGTGGTACCCCCCTGGGCCATAGCGATCTACCCTCTGAATCCTCCTTCCATAACTTAATGCCCCCCTCATCACCTCTAGGAAGCCATTCATCGTCATGGCAAAGAATTTTGTACTTCATAACAGGGCACCCACTTGCATCGAGGAAGAACTTGAACTGATGCGCTTTTGTATGTCCAACCAATGCTTCATCACCCTCCAGCAACCACTCTTGAATGAAAGATTTGAAGTTAGGAACCTCTTGAACGAGGTGAAGAATGACAGGAAGTGACTCTAGCTTCATGAAAGATTTCATGAGGAGAGGGATAGTAGGATAATCCTCCTTATGTAAAGCCATGCTCCAACGACCAAATAATGCATCTATGTCATCATGAGTGTGACCAACTAGCATAAAGTTAACATATACTTCTCGAAATACCCGTTTGGCTACGAGAAGGGACCAGAAACAGAAGACAAACCTATTTTTGTTATCACTAACAGCATTGTCCATTTGTACATTTAATACAGGGGGCAATAGTTTAGGTGGAACCAAAATGTCTAGAATCAGGCCAAGTGGGTCCAAACACATCTCTGAACTATGAAGAAGAGCTGCGTAAAGAGGATGCGAAGATGCCTCTGTAAAAAGTTGTCTGGAGGAGGATTTCGGAGGAGCCTCCAGATCGCGTAACAGCTTCGCAAATGACCCCACAGTGTAATTTGCATCATGTGAGAAAATATCTAATCCAAAATGCGCATAGCGCTGATCTACATGTCCATGAGCTAAAATGCCTGTTACTGCTAGAGGCAATTTCATGAGACCATCTAAGTTCTTCACCTTGTAGGGTAAGGCAGGGGAGGCTGTCTTCGAGTGGTGCATCTTGTCATGCATAATAGTAAGAACCTCATGAGGCATCGTCTTCGACCTAAAACGATTGAGGTAATACAAATCCCTGTCAGCAAACGCCGAGTCCAAGTGCGCACTTAGCTTCCTCGACGATAAAAGTGCAGATTGACTTCCTAGTAAGGTGAGCTTCATCAAGGAGTCAAACTCATCACACTTTGAGCACCGTGCGAAATTGTCTCCTGCCCTCTTTGCGTAGTACTCAGGATAGCTAAGTCGGCGGATTTTGCTAATGCTTGAAGCTGACACTGGTGGAAGCCCGCATTCAGCAAGATGTTCACATATAGGCGGAATCTGATTTTTCCACTTAAAACTTGCAGGAAGTATCTTCGTTACAACCTTCTCCCCTGAGGAGAGGCAATGAGACTTGTGAGGCATGTGGTCAGCATGCCTAGCAAGTAATGCGCCCAAGACAACAGAAGCTACAACAGTATGACCCCTGGGCTTTCGTTTTCCAGTATTCCCATGATGTTGGGCTTCGAACCCAGCAGCTGCGTTCAAAGCGTTGCGATAAAAGACGCTAGAACTAACACCCATAATTTGCATCCACGCTAACGGACATACGTCTATGCCTTCAAGTGTCACCACATTCCGCCCATTAGCGTTTGTATGGAATTGTCGATGAACATCTAGTTTGATGTGATTTCTGAACTGCACTGTTGTGTTTTCATACATGCGAGACCTAAGAACCTTTATCTTGTCTCTAGGGTAGTGTTGGACACAGTTTTGGCTACAACAGGTATTCGATGCCACTTCGTTGATTAACTGCTGAGTTAACAAGTTTTTTGCTCTGCGAGGTGCTTGAGTAGGAACATTTCTATTGGAATTGTCATACGAACGAGTGCGTCTACCATGGACCCGACCCTGTTCTTTAACCCATCGGTTGTACACATCTCGCTGGGTATGGTGCAAAAGACTAACACCGTTCAAAAGAACTCGATCAATGGGCCACGACTTGAAGGAGTAAATCCAGTAGTCAGAATTGTCCACAGACACAAACAAAGTTGAAACTTGCACCACAATAACAGATTTACCGAGGGGTCCTGAAGTATCAGTAAGGGCACTGGATCGTAAATTCCGAGGTAAACCTTTTGCAATTTTGAGACCATCGCTGTTGTGCAACGCCACCGTTCTTCCCGACCAGAGCCGAGGTGGAACAACCTCAAAATCTGGAATATCCGGGTTCACTAGTGGAACAACAGACTCCTCCTCAGCGGATGAGATGTCCATGCTGCAGATGCACATGAACATAGAGGATAAGTTATAAGAAAGGCAATCAATTACATCTGAATCTCTTGCATATCCAAGATTCAAATCACGTCTCCTTGTATAGTTTAGCTCTAGTCGAGGAAACCATCGATTTGGAGAAGGATAGCACATTCAGCTCGACACGGATTCATTTAAAATGATTGACTATCAATGATAATAAGATATCACGAAGAACAATTTTTTAGTTGAGAAATTTAGCTCGATTCGAGTTAACCTTCATGACACGGAATGACACTAACTTAACCTCGAGTCGAGGAGAAGTGAATGTCACCACATTCATCGTAGTTAATAATGGTAATCAAATTACTTGAATTCGAGCTAAATCTCAGGAAATGCAATGTATCGCAATTTAGTTCGAATCGAGGAACACTCATAGTAGTATTGTATGATCTGCAGAATAGCTGGACTTTGGGTAGACTTCTTAGCCATAAATGATTTGGGCAGTTTAGCTTGAATCGAGCTAGAACTTGCTGTAATGATTATGCTGCAATTTAGCTCGAATCGAGCTAAACTGCGTAGCCTAAAATGTCCGACATATACCTTGGGTCGGGATAGACTGACACGAGGGACTGACTTCCACTTTAGCTCGTAACGAGCTAAAGAACGTCATCAGTAATGTCCTTCAACTTCGCTCGATCCAAACTAAATATCGGCTCGATCCAAACTAAATAGTCTCTAATGTAATAGTTTAGTTTAGCTCGAATCGAGCTAAACTTCCAAGTCTAGGGAGTGATATGATTAATTAAATCACTTTCCTGTTTAGGTATATTCTAAGTATCTTGGGTCACACTTTAGCTCGAGTCGAGCTAAACTGAGTTACTTATTGTGCTGCAACTGGATGCCTTGGTTTAGCTCGAATCGAGCTAAACTGGATAGAGTTCAATAGTCTTAACTGTAAATGGTTAGTTTAGCTCGAATCGAGCTAAACTTCACAGTCTACGCATTGATATGACTACATTATACCTCTGATCTATTTAGGCGATTTATTACTTATTCAGATTCACAGTTTAGCTCGAGTCGAGCTAAACTAAACATAAACATAAGAGACTATTCGGGTGATCTTTTCAGTTTAGCTCGACTCGAGCTAAACTGAACAGAAATCATTAGTTACTCATTGGATAGAGTCTTGGATGCCAACAGTTTAGCTCGACTCGAGCTAAACTGCGTAGTATCTAGTGTCCATTAGTTTAGCTCGAGTCGAGCTAAAGTGTTGGTTTCTAATAATTCTTTACTTTAGCTCGACTCGAGTTAAACTGTGGATTGGGTACTTCACGTTATTTACTTCGAGTCGAGCTAAACTGATGAACTGGGTTACTCCGTTAATTTAGCTCGAGTCGAGCTAAACAACTCGACCTTGAGAGTTCGTGTAATTTAGCTCGAGTCGAGCTAAATCACTCGACTGTAATAGCCTAGCAATTTAGCTCGACTCGAGCTAAAATGCACAACTGGATAGTCCTGCCATTTAGCTCGACTCGAGGTAAATGTCTTCACTCTTTCTATCCCGAGAATTACGGCGCAGATGTCGGAGATACAGCTCCTCTTCGTGCTTTCAAAGCTATAGGTTTGCACTCGAGAATGATGCAATGAAAATGACTGCTTACCTGCGCTTACATTGAAAACAGACAATGTAAAGCCTCACAACAAAGGCGTCTACGACGCATGTGGATCGCTACTCTGGGTTTAGGGTTTATGACGCCGAAATTGAACTCTAAAATTCAAGAAGCACGTACGATAAGAAAGGCAAAACTCATTATTCTGCGAAATGCGTGGACTCTCATCTTGAGGCTTGTGTCGAGCTCATCTTGAACGCTACATGCAGCGCGGTGGAATCTGAAACGCCGACGGAGCCGAAAACCTTGAAGGAGGAGCATCAACTTCAGAAAATGAGGAAAAAGGAATCAAGACGGCCACGTTCTCGGAGGTTATTCAGTGTCGTCTGGCCTTTCCCGCGCTCCACCGTATCTCGAAATGTGGCGGGAAATACAAATGCGATTTGTCAAGAAAATCGTTGGTGGGATTTCGGCGGGATAATGTCTTATCACTATAATTCTACATAGAAGTGGCATCCGCGAATTCTAGCGGGAATCCACCCGCCATTCGTGCCTACTTTGACGAATTCTATACATCCCTGCTACAGGATTTGTCGTGGGCAAGGAATTAATGTGCTAAATGGCCCCTGAAATTGGTAATGCATACTCAAAAAATGTCGAAGATCACATTGAAAGAGTAGATTGTTGCCCCCTGCCCCACTTCCTTATTGATTTTTCTCAAAACCGGCCGTCAGAAGTTCAAAATTTAAATTTTCTATCACTCGTTATATTACACTCATTAGCCGAAATAGGCTTCCAATGAAAGCATGCATTTCAAAGGTAGCATGCAATTATTGAGCATGCAATTAAAACTTAGGCATACTCAAATAGTTAAAGTTTGAAAAATATATTCTTCTAAGTTTTGAATATTCATTTTCACCGTAGTTAAGAAATAAATGTACGATGTTCTATTCAATGAATAGAGAAACGAATAATTTATTATTTTTTATGGACATAAATGATTATGTGTATTGCTTTATGTGATTTGATTATATTTTAGACTCAGTACATGGGGTTTTATTGCATGTAGATATGGTTTGTTTCACAGGTCAAATTCAATGGATATTGTATATAATGAATTGTAATTATTAATCTTCTCCAGTTGGTAATTCTTAAGCGTTTTGTGGCATTTCAAAGTCCCTCGTATTGAATACATTTAATATGAGTATTATTCATATTGAGCCATGCTTTGTAAAGAATATGGTTTTATATATGGTTCATTTTTAATAAGAAAGAGTTTTCACACAATTATAGAAATATTGAATTCTCAAAAATAACAAACATAAACAATTTGATTAGAAAATCTCTGCGCAATATTCACTTAAGAGCATTAAAAAATCTACATCCTAATCAACATCCTAATCATTATACTGTGAATCCTTAATACTTAACATGAATTGCTAATCAACACCAACAACATGTACTGCATTACGAACACCATACTTTGTATGTTTGCTATCACTCACAATGTTACGCTTTTATTCATCTTGCAAGTGCAAGTCTATATTGTTAACTATTTATGCTAGGTTTGATGCTCCAAGATAAGTAACTATGACAGAAAGTCATAATTTATCTAAAATTACTTGAAATGTACATAAGTATCAGTCTTGATTTCAATTGAAGACTTGAAATCAAGACTTGAAATCGTGGTTAGTTTTCCAAATTTAAATAATTCTTTACTTTTTCATTCGTTTATCCTATACGTAAGTAGTATTTTTAAATTAAAGATTAAAGTTTTAAATTTCCAAGATTTGTCCAATCATGTTAATGTACATAAGTATCAGTCTTGATTTCAAGTCTTGATTTCAAGTAAAGTTATTCCAAATTTATTTCAAGTCTTGATTTCTTACGTATAGGATAAACGAATGAAAAAGTAATGATGAATTCACATATTAAATATTGTGCTACGCTAAACATGCATTATGTCAAAGAATAACGAAATTTTAAATTTAAACCACAACCAATTCTTTAAAATTTAAACCTCAAATTAATTCTTATAGCTTAATATACAAACCTCCAAAAATCGGATGTGCCATTTGCAGACAGTCTAAAGTAGAAACTATCATTGATTCAATGGAAGAACCAAGTGCGGAGGGGAATCAAGTAGATCAATGCTACAGTGATCTACTTGACGAAACATAGGCAGCTCCAAGTGGTTTACACGCCTGCTCAAAGCGCTTGACAAATAGAGGCGTCTAAAATCATCTTGGTTGTAAATGAACCGGAACAGCAGCTGCGAGGATCTCTCGCCATACGTGAAAGAGTTCTTCTGCGTATTCCTTGAAGTCCGAAAGAAATTCCAACCTTCGAGTGGAATCGCTCATACTCGGTTCTTCCAAAGGGAGAACCCGATGAAGCTTTTGGACTGGGAATCATGTTCTTGGAGTGCAGAAGGCGAGGACGTCAATTTTGGAATCTCCGACTTCAGACTCATTCCTGGAGCTGCAGGAAAGGCGAAATCAACTATCGAGAAACCGTTCTTCGAGATTTTCATGAACGTTCTCGGAGGACAAGATAAGCTTCTCTCAAGGATGTTCCTGTCTGGCTGTTCATATGTGGGGATGAGAAAGACCTTGAGCATGTACAGCACTTCGCCAAGACCAGTACCTTCTTCGATGGTGTGGATTACGAGTTAATCCAATCCATTTACGAGCCTGCCGTTAACGAGCGTCTTGGAGGGTTTGCAGCTAAGAGTAGGCAGGCAATGGAGCCCGTGCGAATTCTCTTCCTCAAGCACAAATCCGTTAGGATCGTCGGGGAAATAAAACCTCTCTACATAGCCCCCAAATACATACTGTACGAGAAGCCCCGAAAGTACAATGAGGTGGAGTACAGCATGTTCCCCAACGAGCTGAGAATGGAATTCTACCTTCAAGTCATCAAGCTTTTCTGCGGCCCCAATGAGTCTGTCTGACTTATCTATTCCGGGACAAAAGCCGTTACAGCAAGCATGGTAAGATACAGCCCAGTTTAGCTCGACTCGAGCTAAACGGTGTCATTACCCTTCCCTTCCCTGAATCATTTCAATTCCTCTGACATCATTGAAGTCCGGTTCGGTCTGCTCTGCGCGTAATATAGTTTAGCTCGAGTCGAGCTAAACTATGTCATTCCATATCCTTCAGGCCGCATTTATTTCCTAACCTTGATTGCATTCTTGAGAATGAAGTTTAGCTCGAATCGAGCTAAACTCAGTCAGTTGCATGCTTCCAGACATGAATGGATTCCTTCACATGTATTTTAGCTCGAGTCGAGCTAAATTACGTGATACCTCTGATACTTCTGATTTCCTTCTAAGTTATGAACTCGTTGATTTCCTTTGTAGCGTGTAGTTTAGCTCGAATCGAGCTAAATGGCTTGGTCTGACTTCTCATCGTCGTCGTACAGATGATAGCGTCTGAATCTTTCGTCATAGCCGACAAGGACGACTCCATTGACATACACCAAGCATATCAGATCGGTGTTAATCTTGATCCAAATGACTTCAGCATCAATGGATATCCTGTCGATGCTAATACCTTCCCTATCATCGGCAGAGCCCTCTTGAAGGGGAAAGCTAAGGTGGAAGCTGATGACGACAGTATGAAGGGCGATGACGGTGAAGGGGAAGAAGATGATGATGTGGAAGAAGTTGCCTCTAGCGCCGGGGAAGACGATGCGGAAGGCAGTGCGCGCCTAACAGGGTCGGCTGAGGCAGACGCCTCTCCTGTGCGGATTCGACAGCCCAATTTCGAGAACCTCCTATAAGACAGCTCCGACACTCTGCGCAATACACCGGAATCGCGTAGCGGTTCAGCGCGTGGCAGGGGTTCCGCAAGTCGAAAGCGGAAAGGCTCTGCAATGGCCAAGGAATCGCCGAAGTCAAGGTTCTCTGAAGCTGCGGTGATTTCAGAACTGCAGAAGAAACTTGAGGAAGAGCAAGCCGCGATTGTCAGAATGGCTGATGAGTTTCGCGCTCGCGACGCTCAGCGCGAACAGGAGGCTAACAAAAGACACCTGGATATAATGGATATGTTTAGTAGAGCACTAGGTGGCTTAAATCCTTCTGCACTTCCTCCTCCTCCTCTGCCTTCTGCTATTGCAGTGCCTAGTACTCAAAGTTTAGATGCAGGTACTTTCCATGGACAGCAACGCCCTCTTCCTGACACTGCACCTCCAGCCACTGCTAACGTCGAGCCAGCAGCGCATCCACCTACGTCAATTCCGCAGAATATTGACTCTGAGGCTGAGGTGCAAGAGAATACCACAGGTCCCACTTCTTCTTAGATAATGGGTATACTGCATAGTTATTGAGTTGTAAAAACCGGTAGAACACTTTTTTTGATACAAACTCTCAAACATTTTTTTGTAATTAATACAGGCGTTACCACGTTCATTTTAGCTCGACTCGAGCTAAATTGCCCATCTGCCACATAGGCATTCTGTTCGGATTCACACTCCTCCTTCCACCACACTTCATTGTGTTTGCCTGATTTCAATGACCTTGTATTGCGTTGAACAGATGTAGAGGGTGAGGATGAAGATATCGATACTCCGGTCATGGAAGATGTATTAGTTGATCTTGTTCGCCATGACTCGCATCCTCCCGAGGACACAGCCAATTACACTGAAGCATCGCTTCTCGGCAATGATCCTACATTGGGTGATGATGTAGATTGCACCCAACAGTCGCTAGGATCAATGGGCCTTCACGATGATGACGAGATGAGCAATGACGATATCCAGGTACTTTTCATCAATCCATTCTGATCTTTAGAGTTCATCGAATATTTGTACTAGAAGATGTTGTCTTTGAATTTATTAAACCTCTCGCAGAGAAACCTCAGTAATGTTGTCTTGATGCGACGTGCTTGCTATCCAGGTTAGGAACGCCACGGTCTCTGAAAATTCTAGTGAAGAAATAGGTTTATTCCAAGAGAGTCAGGCAAAGCTTGGTTAAATGTTGTCATCGACCTCAATGGGATCCTCTGTTATTGTTTTCCAACATGGGAAGCTAAGGGATCCAGAAACCGTGACATCCAAGTGCACTCGGCCGCGGTGCCAACTGAGGTGGGGAAGAAACTTGTGTGGGTAAGGCCCGGTTGTAAAGACTTCCTCTCCGGGTTGGCAGCGTTCGCCACTATCACGGTTTGGAGTTCTATGATGACAACAACGACTGAAGCAATTTGTGATTATCTCTTTGGTCCGATAAAACCTACTAAGCCATTACAAATTCTCGGTCAAGAAGACTGTGATAGAGTGCCCCTGCGGAATGTTGGGGGCCGAACTTTCTTCATGAAGGAACCAGGAACCCAAAAAGATATTTTCCTTAAGACCATGTCTGCCCATCTTTTAAATAGCTATGATGGTCTATATACAGAGGCCAATACTCTCTTTATTGACGATAGTCCGATTAAGCACATGTTAAATCTTAGTGAGAATGTTCTTTTACTGCCTTCGTGGACTTTCAAGGTCAATAGGGCTGAAGAGGACTCCGTTTTACTAGACGAGATTTTACCATATCTCATAGAGCTACACGAGTTCCCAGGATCACTCAAGGAGTACCGCACATCCCATCTTTTCGGGCGACCTATGTTTTACGATGATAGAGCAACTTGTTCTATATATGCTGACATCCGAAGGGCCATGTCAGATTAGCAACGATTCTATTCTTCTTGTCTACTGAGTGCTGTACATCCATTTTTGTTTCTGTTCTGTTTTTTTTCACCCTGGTTTCGTTTTTCCTACATTGTAATTAACAAGTTTTGTTAACTGTATAGATCAGAGTGAAGTGTAATTAGGAGTCTAATTTTGAATATTGTGTGTTCTGAATGAGCTCAACTGACAACTGTTTATCTGTCGATTATCGTGTCAATCATTTATAATAGGTTTCGCAGGAGGGTTGTCGTGCTTCGGTAGATTCGTTTATCAATGGGGAGGGAGTAGGGCCAACACTCCGGAGTAGAGGTCTATTAATGCAGTCAGCTGCAACGGCTCAGTCAACCATGGAGTTCTCCACCATGGCTGTGGACGATGGAGTGGTAAACAGTCCCGTGGCGACCTGTCAAGTACGTGACTTGAATAAGTCGCCTTCGCCCGTGAGGTCACTTTCAGTAGGTCATACTGTTAAACCGATCGAGAATAGATGTCGGCGAACCAATTGCATGTTGTATGACGAGGTGGACGTTACTCAAGATTTGTCACCAAAGGTTAGTTTTCTTCTCTCTTTCGAAGCATTGTTTCCGATTTCGCTGTAATCTGTGCTATGAAAATGGTTTTAGGTTCCTAAAGTATGAAGTACAATGCTTTCATAACGAGAGCTTATTTTAGCTCGAGTCGAGCTAACTTCGATGCCCGCCCAAGATACATGAATAGGTAAGTTACGCGCTTGTAATTTCCTTAATTTGCGGAATCGAACTCTAAGATGGAGTTGAATTCATTATGTGCAGGAGGGACCTTCAGAGCCCCAGTCCCCTCTTGGTTTCTTGACTGATGTAAAAGAAGCGACCAGGAGTCTTTCTGAAACGCGCCGCCACTCGCTTCCTAAATCAAGCATCGAGGATAATCGAAGACGACGGTTGCAACGACTGCTGGATAGCCCTATGATGCAAGATAATGATTACGGATGGACACGTCAGCGTCAACGTGCGTTCATAAAGTCTCGTATCATCGCATATGGTGGAATGCCTTAGGTAGTGATAGCTGGATTACTGTTGAATACAATGAAGAAACTCTGTATTAATTACTCATTGAGTAATTTATCATATATAAAGTTTGGAAATTTCAATAATATTCTCAAACTCTCCTCTTATACTATGGCTTTTGTGTCGATCAGCACTTTTCAACAACACCTCGCACTCAATACAAGTGCGATACCCACGTTTATAGCATCTTCCTATCATATTTAGGTTATCAAGTCATTTAAATTGTACAATTTACGCGCCAATCGTACAGCTTTTAGGCCTCATAAATCCCTTTCAATCTCCCAAAATCCTACATATTTCCCAATATAACGAATACGAGGTTTTGTGTTTAAACTGGTCCCCCTCTTGTATTAGACGCCACTGTCCAAATCGCTTCTTCCTCAACTCTTTCACATTGAAGATGCATTGTTCAATTGTATTCTCTATCCACAACTGGTACTGCAAATGATAATCCACATCTTGGAATTCTTCCAATTCCGCCATGGCCTTCATAATTACCGCCTCCAATTTTTCCTTCAGTCTCTCTTTACACGTGCTAACATTCTTCAACTAGTTGTGCTCTAGGAATTGAGCCTTTGTTTCCTCATACCAATCCAAACACGCTTTTTCTGCAAACCTAGTATAACCTGACGTTGCGTTGAGCTACTTCTTTTGGTGTCTCCTCTTCCTCCTATGGCCTGCGCTTCTACTAGGTTGTTGCATACCAAGGTCTAGTGCAAATGCTTTGGGGGCATCAAGATCCCATGTTCGCTCTCCCTCCTGGTGCTTTTTGGATTTACTCATCGTTGAACTTGTTGTGAAAACCGGCAAAAAATCTCTCCCTGCTATCAATGTGCACCAAACCCCAAAAACCCCTCTGACGACCCGGCAGTGCGTATTTACACGAGCAAGGACACAGGGCGGAAGAGAGTTCGGTCGCGGTTTGGGGAAAAGTAATATGAAACCCGCGCGTTCGGGTTTATATATCCCTGGAGACCGGCGGTCGCCCCACAGTAGCCCACCGCCGGTCGCCCCACGTCCCGCTGTTGCGACAACTGCACCGGCGGTCGCGCCACCTCCTGCTGTTGCGACAGCTGTACCCGCGGTCGCGCTCTCATTGAACCGCCAGTTGCCCACGCAACGTCCTAGCACTATCTGGACCGCCGGATGCCTTGATTCTGTAACGTTGCCCGAACGCGAGGTTGGCCTATAAATTCCCCCAGCGCATCTAAACTTCTTATTTGGGTCTACTGGCCTGGCGCGCTGTCAATTGCGCCATCGTGTGAAAGCTCAGCCATGTATTGTTAATATGTGTAACTTGGAACGAGAAGAAGATGTACGAAGTGATATTCAAGATTCCTTACCTTTACCTTTATTCCCCCCTACTTGTAATCCCCCTTTCATGTCCTCTGAGGGATACAACTTCTTACTAAAGGACAAGCAACAACTGCAAGCTCGTTTGGAGCAGTTGTCAGCCACTTACTACCATTGGAAGGTGGCATGTATACTTTCGGTGGACAGAGGCAGACAAGTTGCAGCGGAGCTGGAGAAGATCGATAAGAATTTTACTAGTGGAGCTGGTCGACGTAAGTTCAGTATGACGTCGTGGCCGAGTGTGGATACATTGTTTGATAATCTTCCTATGATGGACATCAAGATGCAAGATGACACTTCTACAGAGGTTGTAGATTGGAGCAAGGCCGGGTGGAATTTCAAACACCACATGTCGGCACAGCATCCAGGACATTATTGTGGCCCAACCCTCCGCAGTTTGTATTGGATCACTCTACGTGTCCCATATGCCTAAATCCATTTAGACCTAAGGGTGGATGGGCTTTAGGCTCATGTGTCCATTTGTATCATCCGCAGTGTCTCTTAGTTCATTGTTTGACTCAAAGTCATTGTGCTATATGCAAAGCGCCTTTTCACGAGCGGTTTACGAGATGTTCAATCTAAGAACTTATATTCCGCCTTCTTGGGAACACAATGCTGAGACTACTGACGAGGTTCGATTCTGGGGTAAAGACCTTATTTGGAGTTGGCATAGAGGTGAACATGATCTCGAGAAGAGTACTCCTAGCTCCCAATTGAATTGGGAGACTGAACCAAACGAGATTCTAAGAGTTGCACCAATACTTGCCGGACAAGGTCCACAGCATGAGGGTAATCGGATGTTCTTCTTCCAATGCCTTGGAGACTATTTTAATGTGAGGTCTAATACATTCAAGTGGGGGCTCCACCCCATGGGACATCGATGGAATCAATATGGGAAGAAAGTAATCGATGGTGAAGGTCATGCCTCCATGGAAGATTTGGAAGAGTGTCAATATGCTGAATCTACTTGGGGGCCACGATACCAGTCCCAAGCTCTGGACTATTTACTGGATGTACGTAGTCCCCTCACAAGAAAGACTTTGCAGGACTTGAAAGACTCTAGAGTCTTAGATCTGATCTTAAATGCAGATGGTCCATTCAATTGAACTCGTGCAGAGCGTAAACTTCTTGTTCGAGAATGCTCCAACCCTGAGTCTAGTGAATGATAATTACGATATTGTCAATCCATACACTCCAGCATAGCGTATGGTTTTAGCTATATAGGACTATATTTGATTATAGTATTATCGAATGGTAGCTTTTTGCAACAATGTATCTCATTTCCTATTGTACTACTTTTTGCACCAATTAAATCAATGGTATATATTTGATTGACTCCTTTGCTTGTAGTCTATCGATTGTATTTTGTCAGCTTTTATTGTATCCTTCATCTCCATAGTCCATATAACCCGCCCAACCCCTTGTACCAATGCACAAACACGTACTCACGCATGATGAAAGGTAAAAACAAACTTCCATATATAAAGTGTATGCGAAAAAGTACATAGAAGAAATTACGTACACTTTCCCTACACCTAATTAATGTACATCAAATATCGTTTTGGTGAATGTTGGGGGTGTAAGTCCATCGTCTATGTGTTAAGAATCTTCAACTTTTTCCTTGCCCTTTGAAAAATGTGATCGTTGCGGTTCCAAATCAGCGTCGATTGCGTTTATGTTGATGTCAACTTTTGCGTTATTTTTACGATGAGCCCACTCTGCCCATGCGTCCTCAATCCAAGCATCCTCTTCAGCTACACGTAGTTGCTTCGCGAGTTTTACATTATCGTCTTCACTCCATTTCACCAGTCTGTTTAATTTGTCAACTTCCTCTGGAGTCTTGCCATACTTACCCGCAAATGCCAAATCACGAATGCGTAGCATCTCTTTATCTACCTCTAGAGCAATAGATTCTTCAATATCCGTCAACCGATCACTCCTCTCAGCTAGGACCCCATCCAGGTAAGTATGTTTCGCTGTCCAGAACTCTACGTAGTCTTCTATGGAAAGGTTGTTTGAATGTTTCTTCTCAAAAAACTTCTCACGAGCCTCTTTTCGTAGCACAATTGATGTCTCCATATAAGCTATACACTCTAGAACTTTTTCCAAAGTCTCTCGAGAGTCTTCTTGTAAATCGTATGGTTCAGTGGCAAAAAGGGCTCTTTCTATGAGGGCTTCCAATTCCTTTCTATACTGCATTACTTCCTCCAATCGCAAACATTTCATTACACTGAAATTGTGCTGCATGATAAAATCATCCATGAATCTGGATAATCTTCCAGCCACTGTTCGCAATGGATTTGCCTCATAAGGAATCTCCATCCTCCAATTTATTGGAGGACCAGTTGATTCAATCAGTTCACTTAGATCGTATTCGTCTGTGTGTTTATCCTACGAGGATTCGGAAGAAGACCCTGCTGTGTAAAATTCCGCGTTGGCCTTAGGACTCATAGGTATAGCTCCAATTCCATCTCCTTCAATAGTCTTTGATGTCTCTCCAACCTCTATTGGTTCAGTCTTCTCTTGTATAGGCAAACGTGGACGCGTCGACCAATCCACTTGCTTCTCGAGAATCATTTCTGCGTATGCCATTCTTGCCAAAAAGTAGGGAATCTCATATTTAAAATTATGATTGTTACCGTATATCAAATGCCAAGCATATATGCATCTTCCTTTAAATAGGTGATTATGGCACTCTTGGAGGTTTGCTTCATTCTTGTGCCGATGAATATTGTGCCGATGTAGAGGAAAGAGCTTGTTGATGTGGCACCACTCCACATATCTCACACATATGGCAAAAGACTAAGGCTCCGTCTCTTCCTCTCATCCTCTAAACGCTAATATCTTCGGATTCTTCAAGATGTCTATGCGCTTCGTCTCAATCCGACCTCTGTCATGTGGCACCATGGATGTAGCCGCTACAACGGGTAGTGCCTCCATCAAAAAAATCCGTAGAAACGCAAAGTTTCTCTACGAGCAAGCAAGCAACAACACTGAAGTCGATACTAGTCAATGCGCGAAAAGGAGGGACTCACAAAGTGTGAAAATGGACTGCCGGTCGCGTTCTTAAGCAATATGGTGACTGGCGGTCTACAGAATCTGCACCGCCGGTCGCCCGCCGGTCCAGCTATCGCCCTATCTGTACTGCCGATCGCCTTATCTTCCCTGTTGGTCGCCCATTAGCTGGACCGGCGGTCGCCCTATGACCGACGTTCGGTCATCGGCTGGACCGCCGATCGCCTCTCACAGCGACGTTCGCCCATGAGCTGGACTGCCGGTCGCCCTCTGAGCGACGTTCGCCCATCGGTTGTATCGGTGGTCGCCCTATTTGCAATCGGGAATTCCCCCTGTTTATGATGAATGCGAGGCCATGAGGTTTCGTAGCAGCTCCTACAAGGATGAGATGAGGATGAATATTGGATGGGGGAGGAGTAAAAGAGCCCTATAGTTTATAATGTATTAGTTTAAAAATTAAGAAGGTACGCATAGAGTAGGAATTTCGGATCGTGGGTCCCATAATTCCCATTTTATGATCATTCAATTCATAAGAAATGGACAAGAGAGGTCTAAATGGATAATAATGAATGGGAGGAAGGATGGGGTGAGAGTTCCTCGTCCTCTTCGTAGGCATCAATAGTATATATAATTTTGTATGATGTATATTTTAACAAGTCATATTGTGCCTAACCAATTATAATAAGCGTTAAAATAAGAATTCATTTATAGAGCATCAGCCTCTTCAATGCATGAAACACTTTAATGCATCTAACAATTTAATAGCTACAATCTTAGAATGTAATCCAAGGTAGTCAATTTCTAGCATCTAGATAAGATACCATTTTTGCACCAAAACTGCACCTCATATTCTAACATCACATTCAAGAACAATTTCTAGTTTCTTTTTGTATCAGTGGAGCCTTTAATAAATTATAAGCTCTCTATATACAATATCCGAGTATATGCATGCTAATAGATTATCCTTGCAATGAGTTTATGGGCTCATAACATTATGAAATTGGTTAAATTGAGAGGGGGAGGATTTTGAAAATTTTGGCAAGTCAAAAAATAACGCCTTGAAATACAATTAAGTGTAAGAGATAAGTGCATATAGCCTAGTAAGCACTGAGAGAAATAGTTGCTTACGAAATTAAAAGGTGATATATCATGACATATTATACGTTTGGAGAAAAAATGAGTGACCACCATATGAAGGTAAATATTTTTAGTCAAGAAGACTAATCATTTGCGGACATTCTAATCAACCCATTACTGAGGGTACTTTTGGAACCAATATTTGATGAGTATTTTATGTTGAGAATTTTGAGAATGTTGAAAATTATATTTTAAAATTGTGATTAAACTTGTATCGATCTAAATGCATATTACACCACAAGAGTATCCAATGAGCTTAAAATTACATTTTTCATCTATCATGGTCACGGCTCTTGGCAAAATGCCCATGACCATGAGAATCATTTTCATTTGGGAATGAGAAATAGGAAGAACCGAGTGGGAATGAGACGTAATGAGGGGGGATGAGGGAGATTGAAGGGGGAATGGGGGAGATGCTTGAAGCGGTTTATTCAAAATTTGAATATTGCATAAAGAGGATCCAAGAACAAGAGCGGGAGCTCTCGTGATGTCGTTCCTGCAGAGTGCAAGTCGCCCCGAATCGCTCCGCTGAGGCTGAACCTCTTCTGAAGCTGCACCGTCGGTCGCCCCGGAGGTCTATTGCAGCTGGACCGGCGGTTGCCCCGGAGCGAGTCTTGCAAGAAACACTAGACCGGCGGTCGCTCTAACGATGTCGCCTTGACACCGCCGGTCGCCCTGCCACAGGAGGTTAAATACAATCGTAATAGGCCGTAGTCGTCACTTTTCAGTCCACGTGCCGTGGAATTGCGCATTGTCTGGTGTCAACTCAAAGTTGCCACTTGCTTGCTCGATTGGTCGGCCAACGTGGACTGCACTATTTTTGGTGTTTTGTATCTTACATCAGATCATAGCCGCATTTCCGTGATCGGAGGTAACAATGACTACAATTGCGGAACATAAAATTGTACTCGGCGAACGACGCAATAGAAGAGGAAATAAACACAAGAGGAATCACCGTATTCTCCAAGATGTCACTCAACGCGCTTTTCCGGAGTGGGAGACCGAAGAGGGTGTTTGGAATCAAAAAACAATGAAGAATTACATTGCTTGGTGCCACATCAGCAAGTTGTTTCCACACTTTGGACATGAGACGCACTTGAAATTAAATGCTGCAAATCTGCACTATTGTAAGCATGACGAATTTGTGCAACGATGTATTGAAGTGTGGAGGTTCCTTTATAAAGGCAAGAATGTCACCAAGAACGAGGTTTCGTATCATATTGCTCAAATGGTGTATGCAGAGGTAATATTGGAGAAAGTGGTGGATTGGAGCTCATTAAATAAAACATCTCTAATCTTCCTTTCAACCAAGCAAGACATTCCAAGAGCTCCATTGTCAGAAAACCCACGAGAAGGTCTTACGGCAGCAAGGCATTGGAAAGATGGAGATGCCGATGATGTGTATGTTTGGGAAAATTGTAATTTTGATGAAGAAGAGGTTCAAGAATGGGAGCATCATACTCCTTTCTTAGAAGGTTCTATTGGTGACGTAGAACACTTTCATATGGGTGAAACAAGCGTGCCGGATTTGGATGTGATTAATGCAC